>CM073577.1:78467764-79667764 GCA_037074715.1 Magnolia kwangsiensis | reverse complement strand
GAACTAATTTTAGAATTAGATTCAGAAGTTGGGTTTTACCATGTAAATACAAGAATGAGAACGTCAGTATGTTGAGCTAGTTCTAGAAAGTGAGCGATATTGTGACGGGCTGTCAAATGATTTTGTTAGGAAACAACCTATGTCTCAAAACTTTTCTAAATCCATCATCAAGAACTGACCAAAATATAATGCTCCACCAGTTAAGAAATCCTTCGGTGATTTTAGGTGGGAGAATAATTACACTCTATGAATTAAGAAAACAGTACGTGACTATTGGAGTGAGAACCATTATCACCCATCAAGCAATAAGAAAACATTATGTAATTATATAATGAGTGATAATATGCACCAAAAACCATCCAACTTTCCCACCTATGACCCGTATAACTATGATCAGTTTAAATAACAACATTAGAGAGATGAACCAACAATCATCTCTTAGCTTTAAAATCTAAACAGAAACAATCCAAGAGAATTCACTTCAGAATTCCATACAAAATCTAGAGATCATCCAACAAAACACACTCCAAGCATTACAAGAACTTATAAAAGATATACAAAAGATAGGTTCACGTGTGGAACATACCGAAATTGAGAATGAGGAGTTAGATTTTGTTAATGAGCATACGGTTCAATTTCCCAAAGAGTCAATCTCGATGACTGTTCAAAGAGATGATTAAAAAATATGACTATCTTTCAAATATAATGATACTGACACACTTCAACCACATGACACACTTGGCTTCAATGAGGAAGAGGCTAGTTTGTTCGAGCCTCAACCCAACCTAGAAACACAGTATGGGAAAAATGATCCCATCCCATTTGTATATTGTACTGAATAGGAAAATGATAAAGATTAAGATGACAATTATGAGTTTACACCCCAAATTCCCTTGGAATTAATCTCAAGTTTGGTCCAAGTCAGTGATTAAGAAGTATAGGAAGTTGTCAACCATAATGATTTAATCCACCCATTTAACATGTCTGATTTAAATGTGGAGAATGAGCCCCTTTCAACCGACCCTTCCAACTCTCGTGAGGCATGTTTAGAGCATTCTCCTTATTTAAATTATAATATGGTTAGGGAGATGGATGAGTTGCTCAATAGGACTCTGGAATTTGAAACCACCCAGTGGAGGCCACCATCTGAGTTGTCAAACCTTGATGATACAATGCCTTTACTAAGTAGTACCAAAGTCTTCTCATCAATTCTTCGATTGCTGATCCCCAATCTACCTATACAGGGCAAGGTAAGATACATCCAGTGATGATTTATTCTCACCAAGATGAAGAGCAAGAGAACATGTTTCCATGTACTTTTAAAGACGATGGAATCCTTAGGTAGCTCATCACAGACTTCAATATAGAGAATGACCCCCTCTCAACCAACTCTCTCAACTCTTTGAAAGAATGCTTGACACACTGTGCAGATTCAAACGATTTCATGATACAAGGTGTCATGCCCTAAACTCAAAAAATGGGCTCACAAAATTCTCGATCGCCGAATCCAGCATCGACAACCTCCGTAGTGTCCCATTCTCGGATCCCGACACTCACATGCCAGATTCCGATCCTGGGATCCTACAAGGAGGATTTTCAGTATAATTTTTTTTAAAATGGAACATAACCAAGTCACAAAACAACATCACCACATATTCACTATATCAAAAACTTTTAAGTACAATGCGGAAAGGGAAAATACAAGGTGATTAAAAACTCCAAAATAATCTGATGTGCGCTTTTGCCTCAGCACTGCTGCGATCCAATGCTACCTGATGCAACAGTCGCGCATAAGCTTACAAAAGCTTAGAGGGTGGTGTAAGTGTGTGCTCAAGGCAAGCGCCAAGTGTACAATATCAAAGTGATGTAAAAATATGCGGTAAGTCTATGAATACAACTAGCCATATTAAGGCTATATAATGCAAGGCATGAATGCTATCAGCCATACCAAGGCCATGCAATGCGAGGCCTATGTAGCCAAATGTCATATGCGAGATGCAAAACAAGCATGCCAGTACTCATCAAGTACACATATCAGTACAGTTCCTCTCTAGGATATCACCGAGGTCTAGTACACTCCACACTAACTGCCACCTCCCTAGCTGCATAGCCCAGCGAACAGAATAGACCTCACTATTTGCCTGACCAGTAGTCTGCCAATACCTACCCAGCTCGTCGATAACGAACTCATTTGCGAGTTGGTAAAACTCAGCCTAGCTTACAGCCCCTTCACTCGGGCAGATAAGGCCACACCCCCCTTCCAACCGACCACGACACAGTGGAAGATGCGACCTACTGGTATTCGGCACTCGGGCGCTCATGTATCCACTCGGTTTAGATGTTGTAGTAACTCCTAGTACCAAAAAGGTTATAGGACTTTTACCCAAGGACATCCTAAGTGCCCACGGTGCTAGAACTAAGTATTTTTGGTATCCGATACGGCCACCCACGATGTGCCTGTGGAGCCACAACCCTGATGTCACTAAGGCATACAATGATCAGGAGATACAAATACAAAATGCATGAAGCACACTATCCAGTCATGCAATAATCTTATACATACCACACCCTCATGTGGGTAACTCCTATCACCGAGTCTCATAAATGATTTGCCCAATGGCATATACAATGATTAGTCACTGCTCATATCAAACATACATATGATGCGTATGGGCATGAGTCATGGAGTTACACTAAGCATGTTATAAGGTGATGAACTATCCTCACAATGAAGATGGGCTTAGATAGCCTATGCACAACAAGTATGGGCCTATCAATGGGCCCTAGGGAGATTTATAATGCGAACATTAAACCAACATTATTCTTACAATGTGGACGTCAAACTAACATTGCTCCTAAGGCATGGCCCGCCATAAAACATCATTACACAAACCATGAAGGCATCGTACATTACAATGGACCCTAAAGACATCCCGTTGGGCCTCGACCCATGGGCCTTAGATAAATCAAATGGGCCGCATTATATGGGCATTATATAAATCAAGTGGGCCACATCAATGGGTCTTATGTACATTGCAATGAGCCATAACCCCTGGGCTTTTGAATACATCACAATGGGCCTCGTAACATGAGCCTCATATATATCAAAGTGGGCCTCAACAACGGGCCACAAATACATCAAATGGGCCTCATAACATGGGCCTTATGTGAAAGTGTCCTTGCTAGTATCCTAGTTTGTCAATTAGCGTGTGTGTTGAGTTAGTCGGACTACAGAGCATCACAGGAAGATCAATTTAAGCATCTGCCTCAACCGGATGTGTGGAAACTCGCCATAGGTAAATCTAATCCTCACATCCCTTGTCCCAAAACACCAGGTGAATAAAACCCTTAAAAACACGCTAGAACATATTAGGGTTTTAGGTAAGAAAATGTTTTCAAAAATCAGAAAATCTCTAAGTTTTCTTGCTCTGTCGATTGTATCGATACACATCTCAATATGATCGACCTGCGTGGTCGATGTCCTCGGAAGACTGATCGATAAAATCGAATGAGAACTTAATGTGTCCAGTAACCAAATACATATTTGGATAAAATTATCGATGTATCGACACACTTATCGATATCATCGATATTTGAATCTCGAGCCCATCGAAGGTGGCTCGATAATATCGACAAACAGATCTGGTGCCCCTGTTTTTTACTAAGAAAAATCATATATGCTTCGATATATCGGACCCCTCCTTGATACCATCGGAGTTTAAATCTCGATGATATCGGAAGGCTCTCAATTATATCGGTCATGGGCGCGAAGTTCTCCAATAACATTTTTCAGGTGATTTTTTAACTTAGATCGAGGGTCACTCAATAGAATCAATATTCTAAATATCGATGATATCAGGGCCGAATTGATTGCATTGAGAAAGGATAAAACTTGTCCAGTAAGCTCACTGATAAAATATTTGGATTTATCGATGCATTGACACGACTTTCGATATCATCAACATTCATATTTCGATGATATCGAGTATCCCCCGATCATATTTGATGACTTGAAAATTTTCAAAGCAAGTCTCTCTCATTTTCAAATGTCGAGGACTCGATCCTTGTATCGATAATATCAGAGTTTGAAATCCGATGGCATCGATATTTGTCTCGATCCCCTCGACCAGCTGGCAGAAGGTTTTTTCAAAAGTGTATGACATTGAGTTTGTGTCATCAAGCAGACCACCGATAGGATCGAGAGTATACTCTCAATGATATCGAACCTGCTCGATGATATCGAACTTTGTCATAAATGTGACCATTTTATATCCGTTGGAACCTTTTGCCTATTTAAAGAGAACTTATCTTTAGTTGCTATGAGAGAAAGAAGAGAGTGCTCTCTCTGATGATTGGTTCTCTCAAATACTTCAAACTTCAGTCAGTATTAACTGATATACCTTTGCTAATGACTGACAAAAAGTGGAAGAACAATTCAAACAGCCCGCAAGAAAAAATTGCATATTTACTTGAATTGTGATACAGGTGTTAGGGGGAGCAGCTGCATCATGATAGGGGGAGCAGCTGCATCATGATAGGGGGAGCAGCTACTGGTTGTGTGTATGATTTTACTAGACATTGTAAAATTGTATAAATTACATGTACACACAATTTAGGATATGTTTGTCTAGATATTGTTCTAGGGTGTTTTGGTATTTTGTCACGTAATTGACAAAGGGGGAGATTGAAAGTGCCCTGGTTTGTCAATTAGCATGAGTGTTGAGTTCACTAGACTGGAAAGCTCCATAGGAAGATCAATCAGTTGTTTGCCTCAACCGTATGTGTACTGAACTCGCCATAGGTAAATCTAAGCCTCACATCCCATATCCCAAAACACCATGTAAATAAAACCCTTAAAATGTATTAGAATATCATAGGGTTTTTGAGTTAGAAAACTTTTTTTTACAAAATTAGAAAATCTCTAAGTTTTTTACCTCTGTCGATTTATCGATATCAGGTTCGATAAAATTGATGTATGCTATCGATGTCCTCGAAAACTCAATCGATAAAATCAAATGAGGATATAAAGTGTCTAGCAACTGCATATACATCTGGACAGAATTATCGATGAATCGATACCCCTATCGATATCATCGATATTTGAATCTTGAGTTTATCGAAGTAGACTTGATATAATCGACAACAGAGTATTTATGTCCCTATTTTTATAAAAAAATCACAAAGACCTTCGATATATCGATATATCCTTCGATATCCTTGGAATTCAAAAATCGATGATATCAGAAGGCCATCAATGATATCGGTCTTAGACACAGTCTTTCCAACAACATTTTTAGATTATTTTTATTTCAGATCGAGGTCACCTGATAGAATCGATATTCAAATATCGATAATATTAAGGCCAAATCGATTGCATCGAGAAAGGACAGAAATTGTCTAGCAAGCTCACTGATAAAATCTATGGACTTATTGATGCATCGACACGACCTTCGATATCATCGACATTCAAATTCCGATGATATCGAGTGTACCTCGATCATATCTTTTGACCTAAAAAATTTCAAAGCAAGTCTCTCACATTTTTCAAATGTCGAGGAATCGATCCTCGTATCGATAATATCGGAGTTCAAAATTCGATGACATCGACGCGTGTTTCGATGCCCTTGACCAACTGGAAAAAAGTTTTAAAAGCGTATGACATTTGAGTTTGTGTCATCGAGCAACCAGTCGATGTAATCGAGAGTATACACTTGATGATATTAACCCTGCTTGATGGTATTGAACTTTGTCATAAACGTGACCGTTTTATATCCGTTGGAACTTTTTGCCTATATATAGAGAGCTTGTCTTTAGTTGCTGGGAGAGAAAGAAGAGTGCGCTTTTGAGTGTTTAACCCTAGATCATTTACCCAAAGCCCTTTCTCTCAAGGGAGTTCATCCTCCAATCCACCCTCATTATTAATATTCAATAGAGTGGATTGGGGAATGAACTTCCACATTCAAGGATCCTCCAGCTACTACCTTAACAGCAAATCATTAAGCTGGGATGCCTTGAATGCATAGATGATTGAAATCACTCTATCTCCTTTATAGAAAAATATTTGAGATTAGGATTCCATCATAACCTTGACCCAACCCGTCGCCATGCATCAGTATATCTTCTGAGTTATGGTTAAAGGAAGCAGAAAACTCTTTATTAACAAAGGAGGAGATCTTCAACAATAAGCTAAAAGAGACTCATCTGCTTATCTATAATTTATCAGAGTCTAGAGGACCCTTGTGATCATTCCTTTATAGGATTGGGTCTAAGGTTTTTCTCACCCTTGCAAGTCCTCCAGGAGGCCTCCGGTGGGAGTGTACATGGTGGGTACGTAGTGTTGACCCTTGCTCTGTGAAGAGCATAAACTTTTGGTTAAAGGTGAACCTGTTTAAAACCTTAGGTTAGAGGTGAATCTTGTGAAACTTCCGTTAGGGTCTTGTGGAAGATCCTTGGCTAATATGCCTAAAAGTGCATGCAATGTGTTGATCCTTGCTCGTGAGAGCATAAACAGTCAGCCTAGGTTTAGGTTGTAAAGGTTAAAGGTGAACCTAATTTAAAACCTTAGGTTTGGGGTGAACCGTGGGAAACCTCCTTAGTGAAATCCGGTACACTCAAGGGTTGAGTGCGGTTACCGAGAGTGGAGTAGACAAGTAGTCAAACTACTATAAAAATGACTGTGTTTGAGATTGCTATTGATTTTCTTGCGTGATTTCCTTTAATATTTTCATTCTTGATTATCTGAGATCACACCTCTCACACACACAGAGAGTCATATCCATCATAAACTAGTTTGCATATAGTTCATCTCTCAAATAGCTTTTGATTAGATCCTCTACCGGGCTTGGAAGCCAGTAGAGTTACTCTTGAGTAATCCTAATATATGCTTGTTGTTAGGATTAGTGTGATAGAATTTTTAAATTAGCATAAAATTATTAAAAAGTCCTATTCACCGCCCTTTATGACATATTGGCATATTCCTACTTCAACTAAAGCGGTCTTTACTATAATTTCACTTTTTCCCTCTATTATTAATAGAGTTCACCCACCGGGCCGACTGGCTTCACAATTGGCTCAACTCGGTTGTGATTTAGGTAACTCAGAACTGTACCAGCTTGAAGAACCCAATCTTCCTTCATGACAGTGGTCGATTTTCCTAGAGCTGGGACCCACACTGCGAACTGAGCTCTGTTTCGCCCGAAACAGTGAGTCATGGTGCTGTTTGCACTCATGTCACAACCGAGTCAGCGACTCAGGTTCGGTTTGAGAGGTAAAATCCCAACTCAGTTGGCCTGGGTAGCGGTTCACCCTAGTTAAGCGTGAACCCGGCCATGGGCATTACAGATTTGCCCATTTGGGGGCTGATCCAATCACCTTACTCAACTGAGTTAACTTTGTACTTAGTGGTGGGCCGATCTGGTCATTTCCTGATTGAGTTTAGCCAATTCCAATCATCTATAGATGATTTGAGAAGCCTAGAGCTCTAGGGCTCTTTAATCTAACTCGACTGTTAACAATACTCTTGAAGCAAACTCAACTAGTTATTAGTTGAGAACCCCAACTGAGTTAACCCGGTCATGACTCACTGATAATTTGTAACAGATTATTCAAGTGCAACCAGGAACTGATTTCCTAATTAGGCACTTCTATCTCCAACTTGTCCAATCAAGTAAGTAGAAATCGAAGTATATCTAATTAGTAGACTAATTGTAAGATTAAAGGATTAATCATATACTCACTTGAAATTTAGGATCGATATATCCGCCCCATAGGAACGTCTCGAATTAAGGGGAGAATTCACTCAAGGTGAGGGATGTCCCACATTGCTTCATTCATTTCATTGAACTCTAAAATAGTTTTGAGCCTAATGTGTAGAAATATTTAAGTTGTGATTTCATCCATTGTTCATTAATCAACTAGGAGAGAATGCCTAGAATTGTTACTCTTGTTCATTTAAGGACTTGTATCATACTCCATAAGACGTGTTTGAGATTACACAGTTACATGTACATTTCTATTTGTTAATTATGTGGCAAGAGATCTTATTCCCAATCATGTTTTAAATAGTAGAATTTCCCCATTACACCTTAAATGTGTTAGACTCATTCTTAGTTGAATCTGATGTGTTCTAAATCTTGGAATAATATGCATATGGACTTATTCCTTCTATTTCCATTTTTTGGGATGAACATGAGTCTATACTTCACTTCCTACTTCACAGATCCCATATCTATAAGGTCTAGACTTACCCTTGTGTTTTGTATAGTATTTTAGAAATTGCTTGACATTAGGTATAGTACTACTAGTGCTGATAAAAATCATGGTATTTCATTTCACTAGATGAGATTATGTATGATGTTATCTTCCATGAGGAATGTAGGATAAGTTCCTTAACTGCATTCCATATGTCACATTTGTGGGCCTCATTAATCCTAGAAAGGGTATATGGAATTATATTGAACTCACATTAGAATGTTTGACATCATATTATAAGACCATGAGCTTGGCCATATTTATGAAATGATTTTGTTAATGCCATGGAGTGCACGTGAGTATCATGGTGCATGACATACACGCATGACATACGAGCTTTTTTGAGTGCTCAATGTAAATCACACTTTATACGATTTACCGAAGGTCCTATCTCTTCAGTGGACTCACAAATGATGTGCAATTGTGCCACTTTGGGTGCTCTCTATTTACATGAGGCTTTTCTAGGATTTAGGCACTCCTCGAGCGTACCCCGTGTATTTTTCCAAGAGTTAGGATATCCTTGGGCGCCCTCGCTTCCATGGTCTTTTCCAGATAGTACACCTACTGTAAGCAACCCTTTTATTTTGACAGCTAGATGCGCATTCCCAAATCTGTGACTTAAGCATACATCCATACATTCATACATTTATTTACAAATTCATGTTATCCTCTTTATTAGTTGAATATGTTGGGTTAAACTGTTTTGGATTGATATGATATGCATGAATCTTTGTGGGAAATTTCTACTGAGTTTTCACTCACCCAATCGTGTGGTTGCACCAAATAGATATAGGTGTGATGGCCGAGGATGGCGCCTATGATGAGACTCTAGGTGTTGCAAAGGAGGAGTATGATGAGGAGGGCCCATACGATGATGTAGTTGAGCCATAGGATCTCCACTAAATGCTTAGGATTTACTACTTTCATTATATGCCAGTCGTTATATTTGCTTGTGTTTGAATTTTGTAATTAAATCCCCTGCTGTGGGATCTCACTTTACTACTTCTTCCATTTTACGTACGTTGAACTCTTTTTAAGGGCACATATTTAGAAGTTATATTTCAGTGCTAACAAATATGTTAGAAGGATTGTTCCATCTTATGACGTAATTAACACTCGGGTTCTTGTACTTGAGCGAGTATCCTCAGGTTACAAGAATCAGGATGTTACAACTATAGACCCTAGGATGCCTTAATCCACTACTTATGCAAGTTCCTACAAGCCACTTTTATAGATAAAAGCTTCCAACGGCTAGTTTATGGTGCTACTGAAGTGACCTTCGGTACCACTGATACCAAATTATTTATAAGCAGTACTGAATTAAATTCTCCAAGTTACTGATTGAAAACAGTCTATTTCAGTGGCACCGAACATTGTTCATCGGTGGCAGTCAATGTCACCAAAATACCCAGTTAGTGACATTAAATTAATGTTGAATGCTTGCTAGACTATTTTGAGCCCCTTCGGTAAAGCAAAGGTATACCGAAGGTGCTATTCGGTGGCACCTTCATCCTATCGACAATGGGAAGATTTTCCTATTTTTTGTCCAATAAATCATTCAAAAACTTGAAATGTGCAAAAGCCAAGTTTATAGGATATAGAATATGAACTTGATATTGAAAGTTCCCTTGCTAGTGCCTTGGTTTGTCAATTAGCGTGTGTTGAGTCAGTCGGACTATAGAACCTCATAGGAAGATCTATTTAAGCATCTACCTCAACCGGATGTGTGGAAGCTCGCCATAAGTAAACCTAAGCCTCATATTCCAAGTGCCAAAACACTAGGTGAATAAAACCCTTAAAACAAGTTAGAACATATTAGGTATTTTGGGTAAGAAAACTTTTTCAAAGAATCAAAAAATCTTTAAGTTTTCTTGCACTGTCGATTGTATCAATACACATCTTGATATGATTGACCTGCGCTGTTGATGCCCTTGGAAACTCAATCGATAAAATCGAATGAGGGCTAAATATATCTAGCAACCACATACATATCTGAATGGAATTATCGATATATCGATACACCTATCGATCTCATCGATATTTGAATCTCGAGCCCATCGAATATGGCTCGATTATATCGACAGGCAGTTTCGACGCTCCTATTTTTTTCTTAAGAATATCATATATGATTCGATATATCGGAGATCTCCTCGATACCATTGGAGTTTAAATCTCGATGATATTGAAAGGCTCTCGTTGATATCGGTCGTGGGCGCGAAGTTCTCTAGCAACATTTTTTAGGTAGTTTTTTAACTCGGATCGGGGGTCACTCGATAGAATCAATATTTTAAATATCGATGATATTGGGACTGAATCGATTGCATTGAGAAAGGACAAACTTGTCCAGCAAGCTCACTGATAATATCTTTGGATTTATCGATGGATCAACATGACCTCTAATATCATCGACATTCAAATTCTGATGATATCGAGTATCCCCCGATCATATCTAATGACCTGAAAAATTCCATTCAAGTTTTTCTCATTTTTCAAATGTCAAGGACTCGATCCTTGTATCAATGATATCGGAGTTCGAAATATGATGGCATCAACACGAGTCTCGATTCCCTCGATCAGTTGACAGAAGGTTTTTCAAAAGCGTATGACATTGAGTTTGTGTCATCGAGTAGACCATCGATACAATCGAGAGTATACGCTCGATGATATCGATCCTGCTCGATGATATCGAACTCTATCATAAATGTGACCATTTTATATCCGTTGGAACCTTTCACCTATTTAAAGAGAACTTGTCTTTAGTTGCTATTAGAGAAAGAAGAGAGTGCTTTTGTATGTTTAACCTTAGATCATATACTTAAAGCCCATTCTCTCAAGGGAGTTCATCCTCAAATCCACCTTCATTATTGATATTCAATAGAGTGGATTGGGGAATGAACTTCCACATTCAAGGATGAAATCCCTTGAGAGAATGGGCTTTAGGTATACAAGTAGTCGAACCACTATAAAAATGACTGTGTTTGCGATTGTTATTCATCTGTGCATGTGATTTACTTCATTACTTTCATACTTGTATATCTGAGATCACATCTTACACACACATATAGTCATATCCATCATAAACTAGGTTATATATTATTATTTCTTGAATAGTTGGATCCTCTACTAGGCTTGGAAGCCCGTAGAGTTACATTTGAGTAATCCTGATGACTGCATATTCATAGGCTTAGTGTAATAGGATTTTAAATACATAGTAACAACTTTAAAAAGTCCTATTCCCCCCCCCCCCCCCCCCCCCCTCTAGGACATATTGGCATATTCCAACTTGAACTCAAGTGGTCTTCACCGCTATTTGAATTGGTATCAGAGCTGGTCTCTCTTTAAGGGCTTCACCACCTAGAGAGTGATCTTGATTGATGGAGGAATCATGATCAAGAATGTCCCAGAGGATGTGACAGATCAAAATAATTTCCTTGTTATCCATACTACTCTGAAAGCTGGCAATAGTTCAAAATAGTACCTTGATAGTGGATGCTCCAGACACATGACTGGTGATCAAACTCACTTTTGTGAGTATTTAAACTTTGATGGAGGATCGGTCACATTTGGAGATGGTAGCTCAGCCAAATTTATTGGACAAGGGACAATAGCTGTACCGAGCTTTCCAAAAATCAAACATGTGCTCTTTGTAGAAGGTCTTAAACATAATCTCCTTAGTATCTCTTAAATCTTTGACAATGAACATCTAGTCACCTTCTCAAAAGATGTGTGTAGAATTTTAGATCATACAGGAAAATCTCTCATAAAAGGTTTACACACTAGTAATAGCTGTTATGTCATAGAAAGTACAAATGAGTATGTGATGACCACAAAGTGTAATATGGCTGTAAAAAATGAATCCAAATTATGGCATTAAAGGTTGAGACATGTTCACCATCGAAATTTAGCTAAGCTTAGCTCAAAAAATTTGGTTAAAGGTCTTCCCAAGATTAGAAAAGAGAAAAAAGTTGTGTGTGGAGAATGTCTAAAAGGAAAACAGATAAAAGTTGGACACAAAAAGACAACCACCATAACAATAACAAAACCTTTGGATCTGCTGCATATGGATCTGGTTGGTCCAACCAAAGTGAAAAGCCATGGGAGGAAAAGGTACTTCCTTATTATAGTAGATGACTATACCAGATTTACTTGGGTTGCATTTCTTCAAGAAAAATCGGATGCTTTTGAAGAATTTGCAATCTTGGCAAAACGACTTCAAAATGAAAGAGGATATGACATTAATTGTATCAGAAGTCATCATGGTGGGGAATTTGAAAATGAAAGATTTGAAAAATACTGCAATGAGAAAGGAATTCGTCATGAATTCTTAGCCCCAAAAACCCCACAGTAAAATGGAGTTGTTAAAAGGAGAAATCGTGTGTTATAGGAAATGGGGTCAGTCATGTTAAATGGAAAAGATATGGTAAAAAGTTTTTGGGCAGAAGCTGTCAATACCGCCTGCTACATCATAAATAGAGTATATTTTAGAGTAGGTCTGAACAAAACTCCGTATGAACTATAGTGTGGAAAGGTACCTAGTGTGAAATACTTTCGAGTCTTTGAGAGTAAATGTTATATTTTGAGAGATAGAGATCACCTAGGAAAATTTGAGCCTAAAAGTGATGAAGGTATTTTTCTGAGGAATGCCATGAATAGTCATGCGTATAGAGTATACAATCTAAGAACCGTCACTATTTAAGAGACAGTCAATGTGGTAATTAATGATCATCTTCATGATGAGGAAAACCCTGCGAATGAATTAAAAGATGATGTAGACTCATGCATTCTAGATAAATCGGAGAACAACTCTCCAGCATCAAATGAACCCGGACCGTCATCTGAAATACCCATTGTTAAGGATCATCCATGAGAACAAATCATTGGAGATCCTAATGACGGTGTCAGAACTCGACTACAGTTAGAAAGTATTTATAGTCATTTCTTCTTTACTTCAAAAATTGAACCTAAAAATGTTGTGGAAGCTCTTCAAGATGAACACTGGATAAATGCTATACAAGAAGAACTTTAACAATTCCAGAGAAATGAGGTATGAAAATTGGTCCCTAGACCAACTGATACAAATGTCATTGAAACCAAATGGATCTTCAAGAATAAATTCGATGAGTTAGGAAATGTGATCAGAAATAAAGCAAGGTTAGTTGATCAACGATACTCACAGATAGAAGGGATTGATTTTGATGAGACATTTGTCCCTATTGCTCATCTCGAATCTATTAGAATTCTTATGTCCATTGCATATGCACTAAAATTTAAATTATTTCAAATGGATGTTAAAATTGCATTTCTTAATGGAGATCTTGCTGAAGAAGTTTTTATAGAACAACCAAAAGGATTTTTAGATCCTACGCATCCCTATCATGTTTATCGGTTGGATAAAGTGCTATATGGTCTCAAACAGGCACCACGTGCATGGTATGAATGACTAACAAAATTCCTGTTGGACCATGAATTCTATAGAGGAAATGTAAACAAGACACTATTTACCCAAAGAATAGAAAACTCATTAATTATTGCACAAATTTATGTGGATGATATAGTGTTTGGGTCAACATGTGAAAATAAAGCATACAAGTTCGCCAATCTCATGAAATAAGAATTTGAGACGAGTATGGTTGCGAATTAAACTTCTTTTTAGGCTTACAAGTCAAGCAACTAAACGATGGAATCTTCATAAATCAGACTAAGTATGCAAAGGACTTGGTGAAGAGATTTGGGCTTGAATCTGGATGCACATATCACATGCCTATGAGTACCACACTTAAACTTTCTAAAGATATTGACGGCAAAAGTGTGGACCAACATCTCTATCGTAGCATGATTGAAAGCCTACTATATCTTACAGCCAGTCGTCCAGATATATCTTTTAGTGTGGGAGTATGTGCTCGATATCAGGCTGATCATAAGGAATCCCACCTAACTGCTGTTAAAAGGATTATCAAATATGTAGCAGGAACAACCACTTTCAGCTTATGGTATCCATATGAAACATCCACCATCATTGTAGGCTATTCTGATGTAGATTGGGCTAGAAACTTGGATGATCGAAAATCAATGAGTGGGGGATATTTTTATATTGGAAATTGTCTGGTCTCCTGGAAAAGTAAGAAACAAAACTCGATTTCATTATCCACTGCGGAGGACGAATATATAGCTGCAGGTAGTTGTGCTCAACTCCTTTGGATGAAACAGATGTTATTGGACTATGGGATTGTGCAACCTACAATAAGTCTCTTCCGTGATAATACAAGTGCTATAAATATCTCAAAGAACCCAGTTCAGCACTCTTGGACTAAGCATATTGACATTTGTCATCATTTTATTCGAGAACTTGTTGAAGAAAAGATCATTGTATTGGATTATGTAACTACTAAAAAACAACTTCCTGATGTCCTCACAAAGCCTCTTGACACAAACAAGTTCTGTGACCTTCAGAAATCAATTGGCATATGTTCTCATTGATAAATGTCTCAGGAACAAGGGACCACATAGGTAAAATCTTAAAACTGAGATACTTATGGCTAACCTACTGATAAATATACATGGGAAGATTTCACAGTACCGATGATATCAAAGGCCAGTTCGATACCATCGTGATTTGAACATCGATCCCATTAAGGAAGTATATCGATGCAATCGACGGGACTTGGAAATACAATGCTTTAACTACTAGTTCTTCCCAACAGTCGGGTTGCATTCAATAGGATTATTATTTTCCAACGACTGTCAGCATGACTCTTGATGAAAGTCATGACGATGCTATCGAGAGCTACTCGATATGATCGATAAGTTTGCTATATTGGGAGAAGAGTACACTCGAATTCATACTCATTTCTTCTCTTTTCTGAGTACTCCCTCTAGCCCTGCTCAGAACTTCAAATCATGATCAAAGGAAAAGGTAAGTCGCCTCTTCATCCTCTGCAATCAAAGAACATACAAGTGGAATCCAGTAGGCATCAACATATGGAAGGACGTCCATTTCCCGTTGTTGAACGTCTTGTGCTACATAGTGCCATCGAACCGTTTGGAGTGGACCTACTTCTGTAAGTAATAGGTTGGCAGAATATCCTCAATCTTGGAGGATCATATCAGCTAGGGGTGATTCATAAATTCTTCAATCACTGTCATATCATTAGTGATGATCCTCCTAGCATACAGATTAACCTAGCACATTACTCAAAACTGATCACTCTAATCACCTTGGCTCATCTTCTCGATCTGGAAGTCACTCAGATTTCAGTGACTAAGAAGAATCTAAACGGTTTGGGTGTATGGGGAGAAATAACCCGTGCGCTATGCCAAGGCACGACCATTCCATGAAATGATGAAAATCTGCTTCACATCAACTATCTTGGACACACCTTCAGAATTCTTCATAGCATTTTTAGGTCTAATGTATATCCCTGCGATGTCAAAGGTGATCATCTTCCTCCATTCGTGATCAATGTGCTTTATGATATATATCAAGAAAATCAAGTGTGCTTGCCAACTCTTCTCCTCAAGAAAATCATTCGTGTACTCCAAGGAATTTATAGGGAGACATTGCCCTTCCCTGTGCTCATATGCAAACTAGCACACCTGCGGGGCTTCCTGCCACATTCGATGTAATGTATCCTGAAGAATGGTTTGACAGTGATACAACACAGGCGGCACAACAGTTGTGTCCTTCCTTATCTCTCACCACGCAGAGTCCTCCCATACCAAGGGTCGTCCAACGTGCTCTACCGTCAACTCGCCCTACACATGCGTCAAATCGCACGCTAATGCTCAGCCCTGAGTCGATCATAAATCGTCAATCTCATCACCTTGAACGTCACCTGCTGAACGAGATGGCAGGGATGGAGGACCGACTACACAATTGCGAACGACGCCTTACTGCGATTGAAGAAAAAGTCGACGTCCTCCTGTAAACAACTCAGCAAGTGGTGGATTTGCTCACACATAGCAATCCTCGAGGACATTAAAACGATCAGTAAAGACGTGCAATTACATTAGAATACCATTAGAATACCAATCATATCGATTACATTTTGGATATTTTGGCTATGGCGGAATATAACTCTCACTTTTCCTGCCATTTTATCTTATGTGCTCTCCTGATTTATCTCCTGTCTGATATGAAATGCATGTGCTTTTAATGATTATTCTATCTACTGTTATAATTGCGTTATTTTCCTTTATATGCATCCATTCTTTCTGAGAATGATGTATGCCTTAAACATCTATGTTTTGGTTCTTCCACATGTCTTTAAACTTCAGTCAATATCTGTTATAATGCTATATCCTTTGTCAATGACTGACAAAAAGGGGGAGAAAAAGTTCAAACACCCCGGATGGAAAATTATATATCTGCTCAAATGGTGTTGCAGGTGTTAGGGGGAGCAGCTCAAATGGTGTTGCAGGCGTTAGGGGGAGCAACTGCACCAAGAATGGGGGAGTTCTACAGTAAGGGGGAGCAGATCTAGTTGTGTACATGGGTGCTTTTAGAAATTATAAAATTGAGTAAAATGTATGTACACACAATTTAGGATGTGTCTATCTAAGATAAGGTCCTAGGGTGTTTTGGGTATTTTTTCACGTAATTGACAAAGGGGGAGATTGAAAGTGCACTTGCTAGTGCCCTGGTTTGTCAATTAGTGTGTGTGTTGAGTCAGTCAGACTACAGAGCCTCACAGGAAGATCTAATCAAGAGTCTACCTTAACCGGATGTGTGAAAGCTCGCCATAGGTAAACCTAAGCCTCACATCCCTTGTCCCAAAACACCAGGTGAATAAAACCCTTAAAATAAGTTAGAACATATTAGGGTTTTTGGGTAAGAAAACTTTTTCAAAGAATCAGAAAATCTCTAAGTTTTCTTGCTCTGTCGATTGTATTGATAAACATCTCGATATGATCGACCTGCGTTGTCGATGCCCTCAGAAACTCAATTGATAAAATCGAATGAGGGCGAAATATGTCCAGCAACCACATACATATCTTATAAGACTTGTATCCTAGACTGTACTGTTTCGTAGACTTCCGCGGTCTTACCGGTCGAATTTCGGTAACCTTCGACCCTTAATCGATATTTATGTGCGACCCTGATTCATATACCGTCAACTTGTATCGACTCAACCCAAGACCATTACCATAGCGACCGTGCCATCGGTGCGGTTCCGATGCCGCGACTTGCGGGTAAAGGCGATACCCTGGTCAGGAGATGTGGACCAACGTTCGGTGCGAGAAAAATGCCGCGCGTTGCGAAACCCAAGAGAATCTCTACGAGGTGTCACATCAATCCCATCAATTAATCAATTTCATCACATCACATGTCAAGTACATGTCAAGTACACATCACCTTTCACCCATACCTAAGCAACCACAAAAGTTCAAAAGTTTCTTATAAAGTCCATGCTTTTCTTACACAAAAGGGCACCAAAGTCAACAAAACCTTACACACCCATCTCTCTCCCATCCATCACTCCATCACCCCATCACCTCACACCTCCTTACAACTCTCTCTCATTTTCAAACCCATTCCAAGCAACAAAGAAACACCTCTATACGTATGAGCTCTCCAAGACTTCCCAAGCAACAAAGGTGGCCCACTTTCCTACCCCATCATCTCCCATCCTAGCGATCCATTCCTCATCTCACCCATTGAAATCAAAGCTAAGGTGCTAAGGAACCCAAGGGAGCAAGAAGATTGAACGGTGGGTGCTTGATAATAGTAGTTTTTTATGTTTTTGAGATGGGCCAAGTGAGGCCAACTGATCAATGGTTTGGATCTCACTTGGGACCGTAAGTTGTGGCCGATGGCCCACCTTGATCATCATGATCATTCCATGATGGGGGCATTCTCCATGGACCCCATCATGATGTTTATTTTCTTACATTAGAGAGGTCATCTAGACCGTCCATACCGGTGGGGAACGGATCTCCACCGTTGATTTATGATTTCGGTGGTCCCATGTGTATAGAGATCCATTTGATTGTATGATTTCTTATAAGGGAGGGCTCATAGTGGCGGGGCCCTCCATGACACGCGTGTCCCACTCTCTACCTCTCTCTCTCCCTCTTTATTTAATTTTTTTATGTAATCATGATGTATTAGTGTAGCCCACTAAATGGACCCCACCATGAAATCTACACCTTATGCAGGCCATTTATAAGTGGGGCCCACCTTATATGTGTTGAGTCGACACCATCCATCATCTGGAGGCCAACTTGAGCGGGCCCACACATTTTACAACTGGGACGTCAGACCGTCTAGCGTCCCTGGACGCTGGACGTCATAAAGGAAAACACAAATACAAGCTTGGTTCTAGGCTTTGGGGGTGGACCCTTGTGTAGGCCTCACCTTGATGAATGTATTCAATCCATGCCGTCTATTCCGTTCCCAAGCCCATTTGAGGCGTTGAGCTGAAAAATGAGGTCCATCCAATCTTCAGGCAGGCCATAGCCTGTAAAATAGTAATTTCAACCATTGAAAGACACCCTGACATTTTTATTCGTCGAAAAAAGATTGGATATTAGACTCATTGGGACGGCCTTGAGCCACTGAACACAATGGACGGGTTGGATTTACTTCATGTGGGCCCCACCTGTGAAAAATCACATAAAGTCAGATTTTTTTTTTTACAAATAAAAATCAGCATCAGAGGCAGCGCCTGCTGCCTCTGACACAGCAGCAGCAGCTGCACGCTGCTGCGTGCAATGATCGGGCGGGCGACCGGCTGCCCACGGCTCTAGCCGTGGGCCCCACCATGATGTAAATTTTGTATCCACACCGTCCACGAGGTGGACCACCCCCAGCAGTGGGCCCCCTCCAAATTTTGGCCCCATCCACTGATCAGGTGGCCCACACCATAGGAAGCAGTGTGAATTGAGTGTCTACCATTGAAACTCTTTTGTGGGCCATAGAAGTTTCAGATCAAGATGAAATTTATTTTTCCTCCTCATCCAGGTCCGTGCGACCTTATCAACGTTTTGGATGGCATATAAACATTATGATGGGCCACATACGTGGGACCCACAGTGATGAATACATCTCATCCACCGTCCACGGCTGTGGACGGTGGGACCTACCATAATATATGGGTTTCATTCACACCGTCTGCCTGACGGTGGAGCCCACCAGGGTTATGTGTTTGATCCGCACCGTCCACTATTTGGACGGTGGGACCCACCGTGATGTATGTGTTGTATCCACTCCATCCAGCCATTGATGGGGTGGCCACATCATAAGAAACAGTGTTGATTAAAGTCCACTGTTGGGACACTTTTGGGTTGGCAGAAGTTTTGGTTCAATATTAAATTTATTTTTTTTATTTCCACCCTGGTCAGGGTGACCTTATGAGCAGACTAGACAACAGGTAACATTATGGTGGGCCCCACGTGGGACCCACCACGATGCATTGTTGCATCCAATCCATCCTTCCACTTTGAAAGCTCATGATATTTATGGACCCATTTAAGACACACAAGGTCCATGAGACTGGACCCATTTGATGTATTTTAAAGCCCATGGGAGTAGGCCCATTTGATATGTATTAAGCCCATGGGATTAGGCCCATTTAAGACACATAAGGCCCATGTGATTAGGCCCATTATGATGTACTCTGAGGCCTATGGGTTATGACCCATTGTAATGTACCTAAGGCCCATTGGTGAAGCCCATTAATGCAGCCCATTTGATGAACGTAAGGCCCACTAATGTAGCCTATTTGATGTAATGAAGGCCCAATAGGATGTACCTAAGGTCCATTGCAATGTGTGAACCCAACATGGTTTGTGTAATGATGTTTACTACGGGCTATGGCTTGGGAGCAATGGTGGTTTGACATCCACATTGTAAGTATAGTGTTGGTTAAATGTCCGCATTATGACTCTCCCTAGGTCCATTGTTAGGCCATAATGGTTGTGTGTAAGCCGTCTAGGCCCTTCTGCATTGTAAGGATAATTCATTTCCTTGTAACATGCTTAGTATAATTCCATTACTCATGCCCATACGCATCATATGTATGCTTGATATGAGGAATGTTTGATCATCGCATAGGCCGTCGGGCCGAGACATTTACGGGACTCCTTATGAGACGGAGTGTCCCACATGAGCGCATGATGCACATGAGATTGTTGCATGATTGTACAGTATGACTCATGCATCTCGTATTTACGTGATATGTGACATTAGGACCATAGCCTATACAGGCATATCGTGGTTGGCAGGATTAGATACCGAAAATTTTATTCTACATGGGGTGTTGTAGATATCACTGGGTGAAAGTCCCTAAACTCTTATGGTACCAAGAGGTTGCTCCAACGTTTAGACCGAGTAGGTAGATGAGCGTCGAGTGCCAATTACCAGATGGCTGTGCTCTCCACTGTGTCGTGGTCGGTTGGAAGAGGGTGCGGCCTTACCCGCCCAAGTGTAGGGGGCAATGCTAGGCTGAGTTTGATCAGCTCGAGGAATGGGTTCGCTATCGACGAGTCGAGCCCGATATTGACAGACGGATAATGAGGTCTCTTCCACTTTACCTTATTACGCGAGATGAGGCGGTAATCTGGTTTAGAGTGTACTAGACCCCAGTGATATCCCAGATTTGAGCTGTATTGATGTGTGGACATAGATGAAGATTTGTGTGCTTGAGTTGCATTTCACATTGCATGGCCTTGGGATGGCCGATATCATTCATGTCTTGCATCGCATAGCTTTGGTACGGCTGATGGTTTTTATGGATCCATCTGCATATTTCGCATTACTCTGATATTGCATGTTCATATTACTACCTTGCGCACACACTTTCACCACCCTCTAAGCTTTCTATAAGCTTATGCACGACCGTTGCGTGCAGGTGACGTTGGATCGCAGCAGCGCTGAGGCAGGAGCACCTTGCAGATCACTTTGAAGATTTTGTTCATCATCATTGTATTTCCCTTTACGCTCATTGTACTTGTAAAGTTTTTGATCATAGTGGAAATGTAATGGAGTTCTTGATTGTTGTTTGTGGGTTATGCCTTTGGTTATGCTTATTACGAATCAAACTGACGTTAAAAAAATCCTCCTCGTAGCATCCCAGGATCAGAACCTGGCAAATGGGCGCTAGGATCCGAGAATGGAGTTCTAAGGAGGTTGTCGGCATCGAATTTGGTGATCGGGAATTTTGTGAGCCCGATTTTTGAGTTTGGGGCGTGACAGAAGTTGGTATCAGAGCATAGCTTGGGAATAACCGAGAACAACATTATATATTTGCTATGAGTCTAGAATGGCTAAGTCACGAAGTTTGGATAACTTGGCAATCTCCCATTATAGACCCTTAACGTGCGTGCCTTCGAGAGCTTTCAAGTTGATAAGCGCCTTCACTCTTTCCTGTAGGACATGCCGCCTAGGAGAGTTACCCGATCGACTCCTGCACCACCACCTGAGGATCCCGCTCCACCACCTGCGGCTCCCGCATTACCACCTACGATGCCCGTTCCACCACCAGAGATTCCTACTGCCCATCCTGAGTATGCTGCTCCTCCACCAGAGTACGGTGCGGACCCGACCGTATCCGTGAGTGCCTCTCAGTTGTAGCAGATGTTACAGGCTGTGACGACTGCACTTCAGGGGCAGGGCAGGCAGGCAGTTATTTCACCAGCACAGGCACAGCAGGATCGTGCGAGCGCCCTCCTTCGAGAGTTTCGACGGCTCGATCCACTGCATTTCCAGGGTGAGCCAGATCCGACCGTAACTGAGAGATGGCGCGCTGATGTGGAGAAGATATTCGAGACGATGGGATGTACGACTGAGCGACGAGTTCGATTAGCCATATTTCTTCTCCATGGTGAGGCTGAGCACTGGTGGGCATCAGTTTTTCGAGCAGCGAGCGCTGATTTTGTATGGACATGGGAGGATTTTGTGGATCAGTTTGACCGACAGTACTTCCCTAATCACATCCGACGACAGCGAGCGTTGGAGTTCGAGGCCCTGGTGCAGGGCAATATGACAGTGGCTCAGTACGCGGCTCGCTTTGTAGCACTATCCAGATTTTCACCATATCTGGTTGATGACGAGGAGCAGAGAGCCCGTCGCTTCGAGGACGACCTACGTTACGGTCTTCGCAGCCGTGTTATTGGCCATGAGCTTCCGACTTTTGAGAAAGTGGTGCGGAAGGCCCAGATTTTTGAGGCTGAGTGGGCCGGTTCTCAGTCTGATCGCGGTCAGAGGAGAGACCGAAAGAGGAAGGCTCCTTCCAGTGACTCTCAGCAACGTCGACCACTGCAACAGAGGCGTACAGGTCCTCCAGCCTTCCGAGCACCAGCAGCACCTCCACCATCACCTCCGAGACAGTTCATCGGCACTTATTTTAGGTGCAGTACGACAGAACACCGTTCGTGGGAGTGTCCCAGCCCCCAGCAGCAGCAGAGAGGTCCACAGCAGCCTCCACCACAGCCGCAGCAGAGACCCCCATAGCAGCAGCAACAACAGCCCCCACCTCTGAGGCCACCTCAGCAGCAGCATCAGCATTAGCTTCCGAGGCCGTAGCAGCAAAGGCAGCAGTTTCGACCGCCTCAGGGACTCCATCAGTAGCAGCAGCAGTGCAGAGGGGATAGACAACTCCCCAGCCGGCTCAGGCTAGGTTCTATGCGGCTCAGCAGGATCCGCAGTTATCTGGAGGAGTCGTTGAGGGTATACTTCCAGTCTCTACATGCATTGCATGTGTGTTGTTTAATTCCGGTGCATCGCATTCTTTTGTGGCCGAGAGCTTCTACCGATCGACCGGCTTACCATTGGAGTCTTCTTGTGAGAGCCTATAAGTATCGACTCCCTTGGGGAGGACTGTAGTGTTGGGCCGATTTTGTTCGTCTTGCCCCGTTCTAGTTGGGGATACCTTTTTGTTTGCCGATCTGTTTGTATTGCCGATGTCCGAGTTTGATGTCATCCTGGGCATGGATTGGCTCGCCGAGAACTATGTCATATTGGACTACGCCGCGAGGACAGTCATGTTTTGTATACCCGGCGTGCAGCAGTTTCAGTTCGTTGCAGAGCCTAGAGGAGAGCGGTTGTCTTGTTTGATGTCATGTGCCATAGAGGAGCCTAGAGCTGTGAGCATCGACCAATTGTCCGTGGTTTGCGAATTTTCTGATGTGTTTTAGGAGATTCTGGGATTACCGACTCGTCGACTCACCGAGTTTCAGATTGATCTCGTGCCCGGTACCGCGCCTATTTCGAAGGCCCCGTATCGCATGACACCATTGGAGTTACGGGAACTATCGAAGCAATTGGATGAGTTGCGCGAGTTAGGCTTTATTCGTCCGAGCAGTTCGCCGTGGGGAGCGCCGGTACTCTTCATGAAGAAGAAGGATGGCTCGTTGAGGCTCTGCGTTGATTATCGCGAGCTCAACAAAGTCACGATCAAGAACAAGTACCCGCTCCCGAGGATTGATGATTTGTTTGA
This sequence comes from Magnolia kwangsiensis, assembly GCA_037074715.1. Lineage (NCBI taxonomy): Eukaryota > Viridiplantae > Streptophyta > Magnoliopsida > Magnoliales > Magnoliaceae > Magnolia > Magnolia kwangsiensis. The sequence goes on along the minus strand of CM073577.1, from coordinate 79,644,080 downwards.
TCAGCTTCAGGGTGCCCAGTTCTTTTCGAAGATCGACCTGCGTTCCAGTTATCATCAGATTCGGGTCCGAGATGAGGACATTCCGAAGACAGCATTCAGGACGCATTACGGTCATTTTGAGTTTCAGGTCATGTCCTTCGGACTGACCAATGCACCCGCGGTCTTCATGCAGTTGATGAACGAGGTCTTCCGCCCTTATCTCGATCAGTTTGTTGTAGTCTTCATCGATGACATTCTGATCTATTCGAGGACCCGTGAGGAGCATGAGTAGCATTTAGAGATCACTTTGCAGACCCTCCGTGCACACCAGCTGTATGCGAAGCTGGAGAAATGCGAGTTCTGGCAGGAGGAGGTGAAGTTCCTCGGTCACATGGTGACGAGGGAGGGTGTCGCAGTGGACCCCTCGAAGGTCGAGGCAGTGCGTCAGTGGGACCAGCCCACGACTGCGACAGAGATCCGTAGTTTCCTTGGTTTGGCGGGCTATTACCGGCGTTTCATTGAGGGCTTCTCTCGTATTGCAGCCCCGCTGACCAGGTTAACTCGGAAGGGTGTAGAGTTTGTTTAGAGTGACGCCTACGACCGAGCATTTACGGAGTTGAAGGACCGTCTTTAAGTTGGGATGCCTTGAATGCATAGATGATTGGAATCGCTCTACCTTCCTAACAGGAAAACATTTAGAGTGTAAGATTCCATCATAACCTTGACCCAACCCTTAGCCATATATTGGTACATCATTTATGTTGCAGATCAAGGGAGCAGAAGACTCTTCATCAACAAAGAGGAGATCTTCGTCATGTGCTGAATGAGACTTGTCGACTTATCTGTAAGTATCTAGAGTCCAGAGGACCCTTTGATCATTCCTTTGTAGGATTGGGTCTAAGGTGTTTCTCACCCTTGAAGTTCTCGAGGAGGCCTCTGGCATGAGTGTACGTGGTAGGTGTGTTGTGTGGACCCTTGCTCTGTGGAGAGCATAAACATCTGGTTAGGGGTGAACCAGTAAAACCTTGGGTTTGAGGTAAACTAGGTGAAACCTCCATTAGGGTCTTTGGGAAGATCCTTGGCTAGTGTGCCTAAAAGTGGGTGCTTCGTGTTGATCTTTGCTCATGAGAGCATAAACAGTCAGGGTCAGTGTAGGTTGTAAAGGTTGAAGGTGAACCTGATTTAAAACCTTAGGTTTGAGGTGAACCATGTGAAACCTCCTTAGTGAAATCCGGTACACTTAAGGGTTGAGTGCGATTACCGGGAGTGGAGTAGACAAGTAGTCGAACCACTATAAAAATGATTATGTTTACGATTGTTGTTCTTCTGTGCATGTGATTTACTTCATTACTTTCATACCTGTATATCTGAGATCACATCTTACACACACATATAATCATATCCATCATAAACTAGGTTACATATTGTTATTTCTTGAATAGTTTGTGATTGGATCCTCTACTAGGCTTGGAAGCCAGTAGAGTTACATTTGAATAATCCTGATGACTGCATATTCATATGATTAGTATAATAGGATTTTTAAATACATACTAATAACTTTAAAAAGTCCTATTCACCCCCTCTAGGACATATTGGCATATTCCAACTTCAACTCAAGAGGTTTTCACTGCTATTTCAGATATTGGCTTAGAATAGATGACCTAAGTAGGTATTCCTATTTGGGTTGAGAACATCTATTTGCAAGGTTTAATATTGTAAAGCAGTTCTTCATCTTCAATGTAGTTTTTCTTGCTTTTGCTCCAATTGCGTCGCCGGTCTTCTTTTGTTAAGAACTCATCCGACTACAAGACGCAACTAATTACGTAATTGACAAATATGAGTGCGAATAAGTGCACTAACAAGTACCACCCATATCTCATCGAAATGTAGGTTTCTAATATAAGTATAATAATGGGATGAAAATTTAATTGAGATCTTAAACTAGCTTAGCTTAAGTTTGAACCTAGCATTACAACCCATGAAGTGTTACGTGCTGACTATACTCGTGATGATCGAACCATACGAATCATGTTAATCATGTTACAGTTAAGTATGACAAAGAATATAATTCAAATTCTAACAACGATAGATTATGATCAAGTTTAAAAGGCGAGGGTTTTATCCTTTAATATTACATTAATTTAACTTATTATATTTATCTTACCTTTTATGTGCCTTCATGTTACTATGAATTCTCCCTGCAAGTATATGGTTTACCTTCAATTATTTTGCCTTTTGAGTTGAAGTATAATGTTGATTTCAAGTGATCTTAATGAATTTATGTGGGGCGATGGATATAAGCCTTGCCCTTGCCTTTATCAATTTATTGAGTTGGCCCTTGCCACTCACCTCTTTATTGAGTTGGTCATTACCACTCTCCTTATTATTGAGTTGGCCATTGCCACTCATTTATTTGTTGAGTTAGCCATTGTTACTCTCCTTTTATTGAGTTGACCATTGTTGCTCTTCTCTTTATTATATTGGCCTTATGCTATTTACATTTAAGGCTTGGGCATTGATATTCTAGAACTCCCATGATTCAATGGATTTTCCTTTTTATTGCAAGTACTATGTTGGGTATCCCACCTCTAGTGGTTGAATAAATATCACGGGTAGTGGTGCACAAATCAATGTAAGTAATTCGCAATGCGTGTTACATCACATCTGGGATTGGATGTCGCAAACAGTCGCTCCATGAACAAATCGTGTCATGTAATTCATCCAGTCATGTGTTGTGTTTGTCTTGGGATACCCCATAAATTCATGTTAAACATGAAACACTCACTGTAACACCCTGATTTTCGGAACCTGAGTACGTGAATTAGATTCCAAAGATCCAGGAGTTAACTAACAACAATGGTAGTCAATAGGTAAATCAAGTGTAAATAGCGAAAATGAAACCTAGTATAGATATGATCCAAAATGTGAACAATATCCTAGCCCACTCAGCTGGGGGCCAATTACAAAAATTTAAGTGTAATGCATCAACTTCAAATAAACTATCAAAGGAAAACTACTGGTTAAGGCAATAATATGTTGTTGCCTCTTGATACGACTCCTCGTCTCCAGGCTCCTCCCCAACCGTGGCCTCCTCCTGATCTATCGCAAATCCATTTGTCCCTGCATCCTCTATATGGTTGAACATTGATGAATGAGTGGTTAGCTCAGTGTGATCTCCCCTCAAGATTACACATCGCCGCACTAGACAAGAAATGACATAAAATATACATGTAATCCAAAACACATCAGATACAGTCTTATTATGTGCATGAATGCATGAATGTAATCATCTCCTCGGGGATGCTCATCCGTGCAGCTCATCATCCATGTAATCATTGTCCCAGGTAAGACATCCAGACGGACATTGGGCTAGCCACCCATACGATCATTGTCCCAGGTAAGACATCCTGATGGACATTGGGCTCGTCACCCATGTAATCCTTGTCCTGGGTAAGACATCCAGATGGATGGATACGTACATTACGTACGATAGCAGGAGATGCTGGTCTTTGCCATGTATGCATGATTAGCCAATCCATTATTAATCCAATTACACTCAACTAATTTAATTAAGCTCACGGTCACTATGGGGAGCTTGTGGCCCAGCGTAAGTCGATGGCTCAGGCATAGGTCCCATAACCACCATCCCCGGCCCATGAGGCTACCGTCTTAGGGTGAGTGTAGTACCTGCTAACACGTGGTCAATTAACTCAGTATAAAGGGACCACTACCAATGTCGATTGGGAATGAAAGGTTGAAATTACCAATTATGGATGTTAATCATGGCAGCATGAACGGTTCAAAGATGAATAAATAATGGTGTTTAAAAAAGTGCAAAGATTACCCCAATTCAATTAGGTGAAACCACAGATGGATGGTAAGCCCCATAGTCATTTCCATAACCCAAAACCTCCATGTAAGGGGCCTACTCGTATTGCAACCAATTATATTACATCCTAAGCACAGACTCTCCTTTACTAGAACTTCCCATGGAGAGATTCAAATAGTGTATGTATCATAATAACATAACGGCAATATAAATCTCATCATGAATAAGAAATAAGGAACAACATGTATATATACAACTGAGATAGCATAGGACACATACAATGAGTAACTGAGTTAATTATCTAGCTAGTTCAATTCATATGTTCAAAGATCTCAACAAGTAATAAGTAGGGAAGTCATTATTCTAAATAAACATGTCAAGTAAATCTGATCTTCTAACTAACCATCAAACCCTTTTGTTAACTAATTCTAGTCTAGTTGGAGATTGAAAGCTCAAGGGACTTGTAGGGTTGTGTTTACGAACTCGGTCTAAGTCTTCTTATAACTTGAGGTTACTCAAGGAATCTCATAAAATCACAGTTTATATTTGTCGGGTATTCCTATGGTTTTGTCCAACCAACATGAAGATTCAAAGGAGTACAACAACAAGGCCTTTAAGGCTTGTTTAGGCTCATCATATACTTATTCAAGTAGGGTGGCCTGACTGGCTTAAGCTCATCCTTACTATGGCTTGAACTGGGCTTCACACATGGACCTCATATGTATCAGGTGGGCGGCCCTATGGATGGGCTCAGTTGAGAGTTTGGCTTTCACAAAAGGGAAATTACTTCCATAGTTGCACATGTAACCTGCACTATCATCTTTTGGGGCACACGACTTTACTAATGATGATTAGCATTGTCAAGGCATTGGACATGTAAATCGATACTGTCGAAACATTTTTCAGCACCGTCAGCACCTATTCAACTATTAGATAGTGCATAGGTACATCATGCCCCGGCTCCCACAACATATGATCCATCCATGGAATCGTGTAGACCTGAACCGAGAAGGAAAATAAATATCATATTGATTCAAACTTCTGTGACCAAAAGGCTTTAAAACTGGACGTTCAATCCCTGTTGTGGTCCACTTGATCACTAAATCGGCCTTATTTTCTTTTCAGGCCAGCTCGTCCACTGGATGGATGGTTTGGATAAATCATATGCATCAAGGAGGGGTCCACAGAGGTGGCCCACTAGAGATTTGAACCTGACTCAGTTTGGATGGATGGTGTGGACACACACGTGCCGCAGCGAGCCACATCGTTCTCAGCGGGACGGTGTGAAGAAAACACATACCATGGTGGTATCCACGGTCTTATGGACGGAGCGGATATACACCGTCCCATGGACGGTATAGATGAACCACACATTGTGCGGACCCACAGAACTTGTTGATGTCCCACACAGCAGGTGGGCTCCACTTTTTGGATGGTATGGATAAAACACATACAGCGTGTGGGACCCACAGAGTTGCAAATGTCCTACACAGCAGGTGGACCCACAGAACTTGCTGGCGAGTACAGCAGCTATTTAGTTGTCACGAGATACTGCAGCCAAGCTGCCTCCCACCGTCCAATCCCTGGATGGTGAGGACACAATACAACCATCATGGTAGGCCCCACACCCCACACGTGTACAATGTGCCGGGTGGGTCCCACCCGCTAGCAAAATAGGCAGATGGAGTGGATATAAAATAAATGTAGTAATGTGGGCCACGTCTAGTTCTTTGACGTTCTGGATTCAACACATGCATCAGGTGGGCCCACATGCACGTGGATCCCACAGTTGCTGATGCATCAAGATAACCTTAAATCACGGTGGGTCCCACATAGGGCCCACCATATAATATTATATATATTATACTTATATATTTTATTTCAATTATTCTTTGGAGGCACAACAGGGGGTCTGCTATCCGTTTTGGATGACCCAAAATGCATAGCCCGCTTGATGCTAATGAGGCCCACTTACTATTTTTAGGGCCCACGTTGGCAGGGTGTGGCCCACTGTGATTTATATGGGGGTGGCCCACTTGGTCTGAAAGAGGGAACCAGCGTGTAGCTCATGGGCTGTTGCAGGGTGCAACCCACCTACAGTTGCAGGGTGCAGCCTACCTGCAATTTGGTGAGGCTTAACTCCCGCTCAACACCCCCACCAGTGTTGTCAACTTGCATAGCTCCTCCCCCTACTGCATGCTGCTTTGGAGCCGCTTCCGGCCCCAATTTTCAGATTAAACATGGCTTATTCTGGGGCCATTTTTCAACCCATTTCAGAGCTAAACAGCGGCACGATGGCTGCCGTTATTTTCTAGTCAAAAGACGGCCCGAACATGATTTTCCCCTGATTTCCAGACTGTTTTCAGTCCCATTTTTGGAGCATGTCGCAGCTCAAACAGAGCCTGTTTGCAAGGCGTTTCTAGACTGAGTTTTAGCCCCCAGCTGGGGCCATTTGTATGCCATTGTTTGACCCCAAGCAGGGCCTGCACTCAAGCCACATTCGGCCTCAATAGGGCCTGAAATCAGACCACGTTCAGTCTTGAAACAGGGACTGTATTCAGGTCTTTTCAAGCTCCACCATGGACAGATCTTGGCCCCAAACTTGGCTTATTTCAGGGCCTTATAGCTACACATATGGAAGAAGGAGAAATAGATAAGAAGGAAAGAAGAGAAAGGCTGAGTTGTGGACTGATTACCTATCCCTGCTTGGCTCTACTCCTTCTCTCCTTTCTTCCTCTTTTCTCACCCCTTTTTGTGTGAAAACTCTGAAGGAAACTGGATCCTTCTTATAGGCAGGGGGAGGATCATCCAACGGTTGGGATCATTTTGGCCATTCGGCCATCGGCGCAGCTTCTTTTTCCCGAAGTGGGAAGCCCCTGTTCGCACGCTATAGACCGTGATCGGCCGTTTTTTGGGTTGAGAGGGGACTCCCATCTGCTGGCGAGTGGGTGGCGGCAACCCACTGGATAAGCTGATGCTACCTTGCACAACAGTCCCTTGGACGATCCCCCGTCTAAAAATCCTAGCCGCATGTAAGCATTGGACGGCCCCGACACATCTCCCTCACCTCTATGCGTGGCCCAAGATCTTATACAGTTTTGTTCAGTGGACCCACGTGAGTAAAGTGAACAGTTTGTATCGTCCAGGAAGTTCTCAGATGGCCCACTTTGGGCCCCGAAGCCGACGGTTTCAAATTTTTTAAAATGGGCAGGAGGAATGGGATGTTTTGCAAAATGGGTTCAGTCAAAGCTTGTTTGACCGACTCCTCTTATCCAGTGCACATCATGCACATTATTGGTGAGGTGTATGCACACCATGCATGGCCCTGTAGGCGATTGTGGCTGCCCATCTACTCCGTTCAACTTGCTTTAGTTCCCCATATAGGGGGCCTGGCTCACTTTGGGCCAATGATGAGGCCCAAGAGGGCCATATCATGCATTTCGGGGCTTTATTTGGCCCATGCATCGTAATCCAAGGGTCGGATGGGTCTGAGTTCTTGTTTGACTGTTAAGAAAGGTTGTTAAGGGGTTTTAAGTGCCAATTGCCCCTTTATTAATCCTTGAAGGTTGACAGTAGTGTATGGTATCGGTGTTGGTGACCTACGGTGTCTTTAACTTCAAGTGATTTGTTGAGCTTACCTTCTGGGCTGATGTAGGGTTTTTGTCATCATGATGGATGGTCTCGATGCTGCCTTAGAAGTCCCATCCTACATGTGTTAGGTCCAAATTGCTTAGTTAGTGGGTTTCGGTTTCCATAAACATGGGCTTAAGAGGTAACACTCGTGTACTAGAGGTATGGGGTGTTACAGTCTACCCCCCTTAAAAAAAATTTCATCCTCGAAATTACCTGTGGTGTGTCACAGAATAGATGGGGGTATCTTTCCTTAACTTTAGTTTCTTGTTCCCACGTTGCCTCATCTTCTCCATGATGTGACCAAAGGACCTTGAGTAATGGTATCGTCTTTGTCCGAAGGACCTGCTCTTTGTGGTCCAAGATTCGAATTGGTTCCTCGGTGTACGAAGCATCCTTAGTGAGCTCGACCCACTCCCAGCTAACGATGTGTAATTCATCTGGCATATACTTTTTTAACATAGATATATGGAAGATGTAATGAATTCTAGCCAGAGCGGTAAGTAGTGTTAAACGGTACGCCACTGCCCCCACATGGTCCAAGATTTTGAACGGACCGATGAATCGCGGTGCCAATTTCCCTTTCTGTCCAAACCTCATTAAACCCTTCATGGGTGAGATCTTCAGGAATACGTGATCGCCTATTATAAATTCCAAATCACGTCGCCGGTTGTCTGCATAGCTCTTTTGTCTGCTCTGGGCAGTTTGTAAACGTTTTCGAATCACCTCAATAACCTGTGTAGTAGCTTGGACCAGTTCGAGGCCTAGCAAGATTTTCTCCCCAACTTCCGCCCAACATTGAGGTGCTCGGCAAGGACGACCATAGAGAGCCTCATATGGTGCCATGCTTATGTTGGACTAGAAACTATTGTTATAGGCGAATTCTACCAAAGGCAAGTGATCGTCTCAGTTGCCTTGAAAGTCCAGGATGCATGCCCTCAGCATATCTTCCAGAATCTGGTTCACCCTTTCGGTCTGTCCATCCATTTGAGGGTGAAATACTGTGCTGAACTTGAGCTCGGTGCCCATCTCTTCTTGTAACCTTTTCTAAAAGGCAGATGTGAATCTAGTGTCTCGGTCCGATATAACCTCCCTCGAAACCCCATAGGATCGCATGACTTCTCGCATGTATAATTTTGCTAGGTTGTCGGTGGAGTCTATCGTGCATATCAAAGGAATTGCATTTCCTTTGTCAGCTTGCCAATGATGATCTAGATCGAGTCATGCTTCCTTTGTGTCCTAGAAAGGCCAGATATGAAGTCCATAGATGTTATCCCATTTCCACTCAGCTAGTGGCAGTGGCTGCAGAAGACCCATAGGCCTGCGATGTTCGGCCTTGACCTTCTGGCATACCATACACTTTGCCACAAATTCTGCTATGTCTCTCTTCATGTTGCCCCACTAGTACTGTCTTTTGACATCGTTGTACAACTTCATGCTACCTGTGTGGATAGCTAACTTGGAATGGTGGGCCTCCATCATTACCCCTCTCTTTAAGTCAACATCATCAGGCATGCATACTCGCCCCTAGTATTGAAGTCCACTGTTATCGTTGATCCTCCAATCAGGCATCCCTTCACTCCTACACTTCTCTTTCATCTTAACCAACCATTCATCCTGATCCTAGACCAAAATTACGTGGCACATTAGGGTCAGTTCGATGGCTAGAAGGGCTACGTAAGTATCCGGCTTGTCAAGTGTGAGCTAAATGTCGAAGTCCTATACGAACTTCATCATCTCCCACTCTTTAATCATCAAGGTGGCCATTAGTTCATGCTTCTTTTTTCAACTCAGAGCGTCTGCCACAGAATTTGCTTTACCAGGATGGTAGGATATATCAAAATAAAAATCTTTAAGTGTCTCCATCTACCAACACTAATGCATATTCAGATCTTTCTGCGTGAATATATATTTCAGACTTTTATGGTCGCAGAATAACTGGAAGTTCTCTCCGTAGAGATAGTGCCTCCATATTTTTAGAGCAAAGACCACAGTTGCTAACTCTAGGTCATGAGTCAAGTAATTCTCCTCGTGCTTTTTCAACTGGCGAGAAGTGTAAGCGATCACCCTATTGTTTTGCATCAGAATGCATCCCAGACCCATTTTTGAAGTGTCGCTGTATACTACAAATGTTTCTCCCTCCTACGGGAGGGTGAGTACTAGTGCAGAAGTCAGCCTCATTTTCAATTCTTGAAAATCCGCCTCTATATTCTCATCCCACGTGAATTAGTTATTTTTCTTCATTAGTTAGGTGAGCAACCACGTGATCCGGGAGAATTCCCTGATGAAACGCTTGTTGTATCTTGTCATGCCGAGGAAACTCCGGACCTCGGTAACTGTAGTGGGTTGCTCCCACCTAGACACTGCTTTCACTTTAGTCGGATCGATCGCTATTCCTTCTGCCGTCACCATGTGCCCTAGGAATTTCACTTCTTCTTCCCAAAACTCACACTTGCTTAGCTTGGCGTACAACTAATTCTCCTTCAGAGTATTCAGGACAGTGCGTAAGTGTTGTTCGTGCTCTTCTCAGCTCTTCGAGTAGACCTAGATATCATCGATAAATATGATCATGAACCGGTCTAAGTAAGGCATGAAAACTCGGTTCATCAGATCCACGAAAATTGTCGGAGCATTTGTGAGGCTGAAGAACATTACTAGGAACTCGTAGTACCCATAATGAGTCTTGAAAGAAGTTTTATGGATATCCTCATCCCTAATTCTCAACTGGTGGTACCCCGAGTTCAGATCTATCTTGGAGAAATACTTAGTGTCCTTCAGTTAATCAAATAGGTTGTCGATACGTGCTAGGGGATATCTGTTCTTAATTGTTGCATCATTTAGCCTCTTGTAGTCTATACGAAGGTGTATTGAACCATCCTTCTTCTTAACAAAGAGGACCGACACTCCTCAAGGGGAAACATTGGGATAGATAAAACCTTGAGTCAACAGTTTATCAATCTGACTCCTCAACTCCTCCATCTTATAGGGAGGCATGAGAAATGGAGGGAGTGATATAAGAGAGGTTCCCGGCTTGAGGTCAATGTAAAAATCTACCGCACGCCTGGGAGGTAATCCTGGTATCTCTTGGAATACTTTGGAGAAATCTTGGACTACGGGTACTCATCTGATAGTGGCTTCCACTATCTCGTCTTCCTCTAGAGCCTGCAAGCTCTCAAACTCTTGGCGTCTGCCCCTCCCTTTTAAAGTGAAAGGGGCCTGCCCTAGGATGGATATAGTCACTGTTTTGTTGCGACAGTTCATGACTGCGTGCACCATGTGAGCCAGTCCATCCCAAGGATGATGTCAAACTGCTTGACGGGCATGACAATCAGGTCCACAGTAACCTCGCCATTTGCAATCGTGATGGGACATGCCTTGCATAATTTATCTATTTCCACAAATTTGCCCATACGAGACACTATGACTAAGGGGACATGCATCCTAGTGGTGTTCAATGCTAGTCTAGATGCAATAGTGGAATCAATAAAAGATAAAGTTGCACTGGAATCGAATAAACCAAGTACAGGGTTACCGTTAATGTGGGCCTTACCATGGATAGTCTGCAAGAGGTTCTGTTCGGCTTCTATAGTGACAACGGCATACACTCTGGCCTAAGGAGCTCTCTGCTAATCTGGGGGCCCTTGTCTGGGCTGTTGAGGCCTGGGCACTGCTCTGTCCACCGTCTGGTTCTGTTGGGGTCGGTTCAACCCAGGGTGGAATGCCCTGATCCCTTATTCTCTGAAAACAGGTCTAGGTATTGTGGTTTGTCCTACCACAGTAACCACAGCACTCGCCAAGAGGCAAAGGCGGAGCTCGTGCAAGTAGCGGTCTGGATCTTCCTGCAGGGATGGATGGAGTAGGGGGTGCCTACATTGGCCTGGCTGGAACGTCTCATACTGGAAGGTGGGAGCGGATGGTGCGCTCGAAATCTCTCTCTACCGCATTGCCTTATCCACTAGTTCTAGGAAATCGTCGAAATCCTAGGTGCACAGTTGGGATTATATCCCAAGCTTCAGTCCCTCCTTGAACTTCTCCAACTTATACTCTCTGTCTTCGAGGGCTTTGGGTACATACCGAGATAGTTCATCAAACTTTGCCTCGTATTGGGCAACCATCATGTTCCCTTGCTCCAGTTTCAGGAATTAAGTTATCTTTTCGCTTCGGCATGATCATGAGAAGTATTTTTCTAGGAACTTTGCCCTAAAACCAACCCACATCCAGGCGTACCCAGCTGGCATGCCTCTTTGCACACCGTTCCACCAATTTTCGACCTCTCCCTCCAGCAGGTATGTGGCCAAGCTGACCTTTTGAGCATCGGAGCACTTCAGGGCCCCATCACCTTGGCGATTCTTGTCAACCAGTATTTAGCCTGGAGCGGGTCAGGCGCTCCTCCAAAAGTTGGTGGATGAAGCCTCGTGAAAAGATTGAACACGTCGGCGCCCCTCATCTCTGTATCGTGCGATGTTCCCCCACGGTTTCACAGGTTCTCCATCATAAGAGTGTGTGAATACTATTATTGCTACATGAAGGTAGTCTGCTGTTATTGCATAGTTACCGCCATTTGCGTAAAAGCTACAAATATGGTAGCCCCCGTTGGTGTCTCTGTGTAGGTGGTAGCTGAAGGTTCTGCTGAGGGTGTCTGTCGCTCGTAGTACTGCGATGACAAACCTGACGTATCTGGGGAGAAGGGGAATCCCCTACGGCTTCCGACCTTATGTCCCCGTTTGCCACCCCAGGTGGATGGCCTGGCGTGTAGAAGGGACCACGCTCCTATTGACGTTCCATTGATGGAATAGGGTGTATATCAATAGTGTGCATCCCTTGTGATCGTAATACTGGTGGCATGTTTTCCTGTGAAATTTAGAGATTACGAAGTTAGAGATCTTGCCGATTTCATGACGAGGGAATCTAGCTCCTACTTCTGGTTAGATTTTTGAGGGGGTTAAGGTTCCTGTTTCTAAGTTTAGACGACTTGCTTGATGTTTCTTAAGGGGTCCTATGTGTTTTGGTTTCTATGTTTGCCCATCCTAGCTACTTTCTAAGGGACTCGTTATGCTTCACCTAAGTTAATCCCTTAAGGTTTTTTGTATTAATCCCACAACCAGGCTATCTCATACTCCGCTTTTACACCAACTGTAATGCTCCAGTTTTCGAAACTCGAGTACGTGACTTGGATTCCAAAGACCCAAGAGTTAACTAACAATAATGGTAGTCAATAGGTAAATCAAGTGTAAATAGAAGAAATGAAACGTAGTATAGATGTGATCCAAAATGTGAACAATATCCTAGCCCACTCAGCTGGGGGCCAATTACAAAACTTTAAGTTTAATGCATTAACTCCAAATAAACTATCAAAGGAAAGCTACTGGTTACGGCCATAATATGTTGTTGCCTCTTGATACGACTCCTCGTCTCTAGGCTCCTCCCTGACCGCGACCTCCTCCTGATCTATCTCAAATCCATTTGTCCCTGCATCCTCTACATGGTTGAACATTGATGAATGAGTGACCAGCTTAGTATGATCACCCCTCAAGATTACACACCGTCGCACTAGATAGGAAATGACATAAAATATACAGGCAATCCAAAACACATCAGATACAGTCTTATTATGTGCATGAGTGAGTGAATGCAATCATCACCCCGGGAATGCTCATCCATGCAGCTCGTCATCTATATAATCATTGTCCCGGGTAAGATATCCAGACGGACATTGGGCTCGTAACCCATTTAATCCTTGTCCAGGGTAAGACATCCAGATGGACGGATACGTACATTACATACGATAGCAGTAGATGCTGGTCTGTGCCATGTATGCATGATTAGTCAATCCGTTATTAGTCTAATTACACTCAAATAATTTAACTAAGCTCACGGTCACTACGGGGAGCTCGTGGCCCAGCGTAGGCTAACAGCTCAGGCATAGGTCCCATAACCACCATCCCCGGCCCATGAGGCTGCCGTCTTACGGTGTGTGTAGTACCCACCAACACGTGGTCAATCAACTTAGTATGAAGGAACCACCACCAATGTCGATTGGGAATGAAAGGTTGAAATTATCAATTTTAGCAGTTAATCATGGCGATGTGAATGGTTCATAGACGAACAAACAACGGTGTTTAAAAAAATGCAAAGATCACCCCAATTCAATTAAGTGAAACCACACATGGATGGTAAGCCCCATAATCATTTTCATAACCCAAAACCTCCAAGTTAGGGGCCTACTCGTATCGCAACCAGTCTTATTACATCCTAAGCATGGAGTCCCCTTTACTAGAACTTCCCATGGAGAGATTCCAATAGTGTGTGTGTCTCATAATAGCATAATGGCAATATAGATCTTATCATGAATAAGAAAAAAGGAACAACATGTATACATACTAACTAAGCTAACATAGGACACATACAATGAGTAACTGAGTTAATTGTCTAGCTAGTTCAATTCATATGTTCAAAGATCTTAACAAGTAATAAGTAGGGAAGTCATTATTCTAAATAAACATGTTAAGTAAATGCAGTCTTTGAACTAACCATCAAACCCTTATGTTAACTATTTCTAGTCTAGTTGAAGATGGAAAACTCAAGGGGAAAATGAATCATGACCTGTAGAGTCGTGTTTGCGAACTCGGTCCAAGTCTTCTTACGGCCCAAGGTCACTCAAGGAATCTCTTAAAATCACAGTTTATATTTCTTAGTTATTCCTATAGTTTTGTCCAACCAACATGAAGGTTCGAAGGAGTACAATAACAAGGCCTTTTAGGCTTGTGTTAGGCTCATCATATACTTATTTAAGCAGGGTGGCTTGACTGGCTTAAGCTCATCCTTACTATGGGTTAAATTGGGCTTCACACATGGACCTCATATGTATTAGGTGGGCCCCATGGATGGGCTCAGATGAGAGTTTGGTTTTCACAAAAAAGAAATTACTTCCATAGTTGCAAATGTAAGATGCACTATCATCTTTTGGGGCACATAGATTTTTTAATGATGATTAGCATTGTCAAGGCATTGGACATGTAAATCGGTACTGTCCAAACAATTTCCAGCACCGTCATCACCTGTCCGACTATTGGATAGTGTGTATGTACATCATGGCCCGACTCCCACAACATATGATCCATCCATGGAGATCGTGTAGACCTGAACCGAGCGGGAAAATAAATATCATATTGGCTTAAACTTCAGTGAAGCAAAAGGCTTTAAAACTGGACGTTTAATCCTGACTGTGGTCCATTTGATCACTAGATCAGCCTTATTTTCTTTTCATGCCCTTAGGACAAGCTCGCTCACTGGATGGATGGTTTGGATAAATCATATGCATCAAGGTGGGGTCCACAGAGGTGGCCCACCAGAGATTTAAACCTGACTCAGTTTGGATGGATGATGTGGACACAAACGTGCTGCAACGGGCCACACTATTCTCAGCGGGACGGTGTGAAGAAAACGCATACCATGGTGGTATCCACGGTCCTATGGACGGAGCAGATATACAACGCACCATCAAGGTGGGTCCCATCATCCCATGGATGGTATACATGAAACACACATTGTGTGGACCCACAGAACTTGCTGACGTCTCACACAACAAGTGGGCTCCACCTTTTGATGGTATAGATAAAACACATACAACATGTGGGACCCACAGAGTTGTTGACATCCTACATAGCTGGTGGAACCATAGAACTTGCTGGTGAGTACAATAGCTATTCAATTGTCATGCGGTACTCTGTAAGGCCTGTATCCTAGTCTATACCATTTCATAGACTTTCGCGATCCTTCCCTTCGAATTTCGGCAATCCGTGACCTATATTTGACATTTGTACATGACCCGAAGTCGTATCTCTTAGATCTGAGTTTTCTTAATCGAGACTTGTACCATTGCGACCGCACCGTCACCGCGGTTCCAATGCCTCGCTTTGCACACTGATCCGATACCCTGGCCAGAAGATGTGGGCCCGAGTTTATTTTGATGAAATACCACACATTTGTTAACCCAAGAGAATCTCTACAACCCATCTCATCAATCAATCAATCAATTAAAGAACATCTATCACTCATATTCATCACTCACATCGATCACCTCTCTCTTACAACCACCCCTTCTCTCTCTCTTTCTCTACACATTTTCCAATCAACAAAAAAGTTGTGGACATCCAAGCATTTCCAAGGAGAGAAAAAGATGTTATGTGTTGTCCACTTCCTATTCCAAGATCCATCATCCTAGCCTTTTATTTCTCATCATCTTCCTTCAAAGTGAGACACAAGGAGTTCAGTGTTCCATTGGACCATGAAGATCGAACAGTGGGTGCTTTATAGGCCTAGATTTAATGCTTTGATGATGGGCCAAGTGAGGCCTATCGATTGATGGTATGGATCTCACTTTGGACTCTAGGTGTGGCTGATGGCCCACCTTGATTCTCATGATCATTCCATGATGGGGCCATTCTCCATGGACCCGATCATGATGTTTATTTTCCTAGCATGAATAGGGTCATCTAGACCTTGCATTTCGGTGGAGAAAGGATCTCCACCGTTGATTTTGATTGGTGGGCCCACATGTAATGGGACCCACTTGATGTATGTTGTGATTATGGAAGGGAGGGCCCATAGTGTCGAGGTCCCTCCATCACTCAGTCTTTCTCTCTTTCTCTCTCCCTCTTTTCCCTTGTTGTTGGCCCCATGATGTATGTAACATATCCATGTCGTCCACCATCGTGGGACCCACTTGATGGACGTGTAGGATCTACACCATCCATGCCATGTGGGCCCTACCTTAATGGTGAGGGGAAAACATAAATATCGGATTGATCCAACTCCAGTGGGCCACATCCATGTGGGACCCACCTTGATGAAATATTCACACTGTCCGTCTAGCGTCCCTGGATGCTGGACGTGGACTAAGTGAAGCGTGAACAGACAGTGGCATGTACTAAAAGTAAGTAAAAATATTAGCTTGATTCAAAATTTCTGGTAGGCCGCTCATGTAGGCCCCACCTTGATGTATGGGTCTAATCCATGCCATCCATTCCATTCCCCAGCTCATTTTAGACGTTAAGCCGAAATATGAGGCCAATCCGATTATTTGGCGGGTCGTGTCATAGAAAACAGTGGTTTCTACCATTAAAATCCATTAGGGCCCACTCTGATGTTTCTATACACCAAAATACATCGCATATTGGGCTCAATTGGTCGGTCATGAGCCATAGAATCCAATGGATGGAGCGGATCCTCCTGATGCGGGCCCCACCTAGGAAACACCTCAAAAAAATTAAAAATTAAAAATATATAAAACATGCAGCAGGTGCTGCTGTTGCTAACATCCAGAGGACACACAACAGCATCCCGCTGTGATGTGGATGAAAAGGCCAGGGACCGTGGGTCCCAGCTACGATGCATGTGTTTTATCTATGCCGTCTGACCATTTGTCGAGCCATCCATCTGCTAGATGGCCAATGGACCCCACCCTTGATGTATGTGTTACATCCAAACCGTCCATCTAGTTGGTGAGCTTGCTTAAGGCTTGAGACAAAATGAGGCAGATCTGCCCATCAAGTGGACCACATAGTAAAAAGCAGTGGGGATTGAGTGTCTGCCATGGAAACCCTTTTGTTGTCACAAAAGTTTTGGATCAATATGAAATTCTTTTTCCTCTTAATTCAGGTCTTTAAGACCTTATGAACAGATTGGATGGAAAATCAACGTTATGGTGGGCCCTGATCATGAGATGTGTGTTATATCCACTTAGTCCATCTGTGAGGGCCCACCTAGGTGTATGTATTTCATATTCTCAACGTCCATTCACGTGACCCCCATGTGATATACGTGTTGTACCCAAGTTGTCCATTTGATGGGCCCATTTGGAACAATTCGGGCCCACCCCATTATGTTGTATATGAGACCCATTTGATGAGGCCCAGTGATGTATTTATGGCCTATTTGGCGAGGCCCAATATGATGCATTTGGGGCCCGCCTGTATCCTAGTCCGTACTGTTCCGTAGACTTCCACGATCCTTCTAGTTGAATTTCGGCAACCCGCGACCTATAATCGACATTTACATGCGACCCTTAGTCATATCCCATAGATCTGATTCAGTTTAATCTGAGACTTGTACCATTATGACCACACTGTCGCCATAGTTCCAATGCCTCATCTTGCACACTGATCCGATACTTTGGCCAGAAGATGTGGGCCCGAGTTTATTTTGAAGAAATGCCATGCATTTGCAAACCCAAAATCTCTACAACCCATCTCATCAATCAATCAATCAATCAAAGTACACAACCCATGCTTTCTTTCTCCCAAGTCAAGCAACCTACCCTCAGTCAACTCTCAAGTCAAGTACATCTATCACTCACATCCATCACCTCTCTCTTACAACCACCCCTTCTCTCTCTCTCTCTCTCTCTGTCTTTACACATTTTCCAAGAAATAAAAAAGTGGTGGACGTCCAAGCATTTCTAAGGAGAGAAAAAGATGTTGTGTGTGGCCCACTTCCTATTCCAAGATCCATCATCCTAGCCCTTCATTTCTCATTATCTTCCATCAAAGTGAGACATAAGGAGTTTGGCATTCCATCGGACCACGAAGATCAAACGGTGGGTGCTTTACAGGCTTATATTTAATGCTTTGATGATGGGCCAAATGAGGCCTATCGATTGATGGTATAGATCTCACTTTGGACCTTAGGTGTGGCCGATGGCCTATCTTGATTCTCATGATCATTCCATGATGGGGCCATTCTCCATGGACCTCATCATGATGTTTATTTTCCTTGTATGAATAGGGTCATCTAGTTTAAGGTTCGTATCCTAGACCGTACCGTTCCGTAGGCCTCCCCGGTCCTCCAGGCGAATTTCGGCGACCTACGATCTGTTATCGGTGTTTGCACATTATCCTGAGTTATGTCCCGTATATCAGAGTCGACTCGACTTGAAACTTGTACCCTAGTGACCGCGTCATCACCCCGGTTCCAATGTTATGACTTGCGCATCAATCTGATACCCGGGCCAAGAGATGTGGGCCCACGTTCATTCCGAAGAAACATCGCGCGTTACGAATTCTGAGGGAATCTCTACGACATATCCCATCAATCAGTCAATCAAGTACACACCCTATCTCAAGTACATCACTCATACCCCATGCCACCTCACCCCTCTCACAAGTCAACTCTCTCTCTCTCTCTCTCCCTACCCATTCCTCCTTTACACAAAATTCAAACCAAACCATGCCTTCCCATCCCCTCCCTTACAACAACCATTCCATCCATCCCTTTTCATCCATGATTTTTCTCCCTTTCATTTCTATCTCTCCAACCCTAAGAGAAGTAACTCCAACGTCCATGGCTTCCATGGAGAAGCTTGGTGTGGCCCACCTCCCTACCACCCAATCCCACTGTCCATGATCCATCTCAACCATTGAAATTCATTCATTGGAGCTTTAACAAGCATTGGCACAAGAAGGAAGTGGAGATCTAACGGTGGGTGATCTACCGTTGATTTTAAATCTTAGGGCCCACTTGTGGTGCAACCCATCTTGATGTATGTAGGGAGGGCCCATAGTGGCGGGGTCCCTCCCCTCCTCACCATCTCTCTCTCCCCCACTTTGATGTCGTGTGGCCCACCTGATGCGTGTAATATATCCACGCCATCCATCACGTTGGGCCCACTTTGATGTGTGTGGTGTGTCCACACTGTTCAACAAGCTGGATAGTGAGACACACTGTGGTGGATGTGTATCATCCACACCATCCATCTGTTTGGAGTGTGTGGCCCACCTGATGCATGTGTTATACATCCATGCTGTCCAGCCACGTGAACGTGGGCCCCACATGATGTATTTGTTTTATCCACACTATCTGTCCAACCGGTAGGATCCTCCTGATGGAGAGAAAATAGAGATATCAGGTTGATCTAAACTGGTGGGCCATATCACAGGGCACCACCCTGATGTACGTGTTTCATCCACCGTCCATCCGGGACGGTGGGACTCCACAATGATGATGTGTTGCATCCAGCCATTCGTCCATTTACTGGACGCTAGACGTTGGATGCTGTCTAGGTAAATAAAAAAAAAGAAAGGAAAAAAGAAATAAAAAATATAATAATAATAATAATAATATATACGTGGCATCCACCACACACAAGCTGATTAGCTGGTGTGTTTGCATGTCATTAAATATGGTGGGCCCCACCATGCAGTATTGTTAATCTAGACCATCCATCCTCTGGTTCTGGTGGGCCACACGTGTGGACCCTACTGTGAGGTATGGAATGCATCCCGACCCTCTGTCCAGTGCTGGGGTGTGATCATGAGGTATGTGTTAAACCCTAATCTTCCATCTGTTTCATCCAGCCGGGTCGTGGATGGATGATGTACGTGCTTTATATATATATATATATATATATATATATATATACACACATACATATATATAATATTATATAATATTATATGATATAAATATGAGAGAGAGGGCTGTAGTGGGTGGCCCACCACATGGGACCCACACTTATGTGTTGTATCCACACCGTCCAGATGGTTGGATGGTGGGACCCACGGCTAATGAGTGTGTTCCATCCAAACCATCCATACATTGACAAGTTGATCTTAGGTGGGCCACGTACATGGACTCCCACCTTGATGTATATGAAACATCCAAACCGTCCATCCATTTGATCAGCTCATCCTAAGGCTTGGGATGAAAAATAAAATAATTCTAGTTATCAAGTGGACCACACTGCCAAAATCAATGGAGATTGGACGTCTACCATTGGAATCCCTTGTGGTTCACAGAAGTTTTGGACCAATATGATATTTGCTTCACAGGTTAGTCCAGGTCCTTGTGACTTATGAATAAACTGGATGAAAAATACATGTTATGATTGCCCCTGTGATATTTTGTACAGTGGAAATCACTGTCTCCACTACTATTTGTGATGTGGTCCAACTAACCTTTTGATCACTATCACCACTGTTATTTGTGGTCTGGTCCAGATGATCTTTTGATATGATTCATTATTTAGATAATGATCTAAAATGATTTCTATAGATGGATGAATGGTGTAGTTGTTGTGGTCCATTTGATATGGCCTATTTGATGTATTTGGGACGACCCGACATGTCGTACTTGGGGCCCATTTAATAAGGCCCGATGTGATATATGAGACCCTTGTTAAGGCCCATTGTGATGTATTCATGGCCTATAGGCAAGGCCCATTGTGATATGTATTAGGCACATGACGCATGGCCCTTTTTATGTATTCGAGGCCCAGATACGTAGCCCATTTAATGCATATGAGACCCATGTGTAGCGGCCACATGTTATGTATTTGAGGCCAATGGGTTGTGACCCATTATGATGTACTGTGGACCATGGGTCGTGACCCATTGAGATGTATTTTCAGCCCATTTGGTAAGGCCCAATGAGATGTATTTCTGGCCCATATGGCGTGGCCATTGTGATGTTTTTGTAACCCATTTAATGAGGCCCATCATGATGTGCATTAGGCCCATGGGTTATGGCCCATGTGATGTATCTAAGGCCCATGTGCAAGGCCCACCTATTATGTTTATAGCCCTTATATGAGGCCCATTGCGATGTATATTAGGCCTTTGTGTGAGGCCATGGGCTCTCTTTATGTTTGGCTCTATGTGGGCCACTTATTGAGAACAATGATGGTTGAATGTCCACATTAATGGGCAGTGATGGTTAAATCTCCACATTGTGACCTTCCCTTAGGCCTTGTTAGGGTCATTCTCATCAATTCTGATTATCGAGGCTGATAATCGATCGATTCTGATTGTTGTGGCCGATTGCCGATTCAGATCATCAAGGCCAATTATCGATCGATTCCGATTGTTGTGACCGATTATCAATTTCGATTATCGTGGCCAATTGCCAATTAGCGATCGATGCTGATTATCGTGACTGATTGTCGATTCTGATTGTTATGGCTGGTTGCCAATTCTGATCATTGAGGCTGATTATTGATCAATTTCGATCGTTGTGGTTGATTGATAATTTCGATTATCGAGGTCGATTATCGATCAGTTCTGATTATTGTGGCCGATTGCCGATTCTAATTATCGAGGCTAATTTTGATTGTTGTTTTGATTATAGAGGCCGATTGTTGAGGCCCAATGTGTTGTATATGCAGCCCGTAATTGAGGCTCGTTGTGATGTGTATTCAGCCCGTGTTTAAGGCCCAATGTGATGTATATGAGGCCTATGTGATGAGACCTATTGTGATACATTGAGGGACAGGCGATGGAACCCATTGTAATTTATGTTAGGCCCATGTGAAAGGCCCATCGTGATGTATATTAAGCTCTTGAGTGAAGCCCGTGGTGTTGTATATTTAGCCCTTGTGTGAGGTCATGGGTTCACTATATGTTAGGCTCTATGTGGGCAATGCTGGTTAAAGATCCACATTGTCGAGATCGATTGTCGATGTCAGTTATTGATACCGATTATGAGTATGTGACTGCATAACATCATGATACATGCCCATACGCATCATCTACTTGTTGTTATGAGATATGATTGACCATTGCATATGCCATAGTGCCGGTTGTTATGAGACTCCCTTATAGGTGGAGATTGTCTCATATGAGTACACGGTATGCACAGGATTGATGCATGACTGGATTGTATGACTCATGCATCTCACATTGTCTGCTATGATTACTGTATGCCCTAGCGACATCAAGGCCATAGTCTCCACAAGCATATTGTGGATGACCAAGTGAGACACCAAAAATCTGTTAATAGCATCGAGCTGTCATAGATGGCCCTGGGTGAAAATCTCTATACCCTCTTAGTACCAGAGGACGCTCTAATGTTGAGACTGAGTGGATGTATATGAGCGCATAAGGGCTGTATACTAGTAGGCCGCATCTCCCACTGTGTCGTAGTCGGTTGGGAGGGGTGTGACCTTACCCGCATGGTGAAGGGGAAATATCTAGGTTGAGTTTGACTAGCTTGAGGAATGGGACCGCTATCG
The DNA here is from genome assembly GCA_037074715.1 of Magnolia kwangsiensis. Lineage (NCBI taxonomy): Eukaryota > Viridiplantae > Streptophyta > Magnoliopsida > Magnoliales > Magnoliaceae > Magnolia > Magnolia kwangsiensis. The sequence continues at coordinate 79,621,638 of CM073577.1, read as the reverse complement.
ATGAGTCGGGCCTGATATTGGCAGGCGGATAGTGAGGTCTCTTCCACTTACCCAGTTATGCACTCAAATAGGGGTGGCAAGCTAGCATAGGTGTAATAGACACCAGTGATGATACAAAGATGAAAAATACTGATATGTGGACTTATTGAGCAAGAATTGCATACTCATTCATTCATTCATTCATTATCCACTCGGGCTAGTGGTGCGTAACTATTTATTACGTGTACCTTCATAATGGTCAGAATTTCAGTTGGGGCGTGCGACTAACCTGAGATCAGGAGTTTACCACATTGAGTCTGACAAATTATGTATGAGACTGGTTTGGATAGAAGTCCCTTGTGATGGACCCCATAGCTTGCGATACTACATACTATCATCCCAACTTCACACTACAGCTTGCTCATTTCATTCGCACCGCATATTACATATTGCATTACATCCTTAACATATGACATTTTGGGTTGCTATGTTTCTGCATTTATATAACCTAGATAAGGTTGATGGTATTCGTAGCTCTTTTGAATTGTATATTGCATTATATCCTTAACATCTGATATTTGGCTCTTTATGATTCCTCATTTGCATAGCTGATCTGTATTACATACTCTAATATTATATGACTCTTAGAATTGTCAATACTTCAGCTTACTCTGATATCGTATGATTCATGAACTTGTTAGTATTTCAGCTTACTCTAATATTTGCGTGCTTGACACTTACCTCGTGCACACACTTACACCACCCTCTAAGATTTCTATAAGCTTATGCATGATAGATGCATGTGAGTGACGTTAGGTTATAGCAGCATTGAGCTTGGAGTGTGCAGCGGTCTTCTGGAGCTTTGATTTTTGATATATGTATTTCGCTTTCGGCAGTGTACTCAAATATTATTTATATTAGTGGATATGTGATGATGATGTTGCCTTTGTGATTTGGATAAACTTGTGGTTATGCTTATTACGTATTAAATGTATATTGGAAAAACATCCTCCTGTAGGATCCCAAGATCGGAATCTGGCATATGGATGCTGGGAGCAGAGAATGAGGTACTACGGAGGCTGTCGGCATCGAATTTTCAAGTTTGGGGCATGACATCTAGACCTTACATTTTGGTGGAGAAAGGATCTCCACTGTTGATTTTGATCGGTGAACTCACATGTAATGGGACCCACTTGATGTATGTTGTGATGTGTGGAAGGGAGGGCCCATAGTGCCGGGTTCCCTCCATCACTCGGCCTTTCTCTCTCTTTCTCTCTCTCTCTCACTCTCTCTCTTTCTCTCTCTTTTCCCTTATTGTTGGCCCCATGATGTGTGCAACCTATCCATGTCGTCCACCTTCATGGGACCCACTTGATGGACGTGTAGGATCTACACCGTCCAGGCCATGTGGGCCCTACCTTAATGGTCATGGGAAAACATAAATATCAGATTGATCCAAATCAAGTGGACCACGTCCATGTGAAACCCACCTTGATGAAATATTCACACCATCCGTCCTACATCCCTAGACACTGGATGTGGACTAAGTGAAGCGTGAACAGACAGTGGGATGTACTAAAAGCAAGAAAAAATATTAGCTTGATTCAAAATTTCTGGTGGGCCACTCATATAGGCCACCTTGATGTATGGGTTTAATCCACGCCGTCCATTCCATTCCCCAGCTTATTTTAGACATTAAGCCGAGATATGAGGCTAATCCGATTATTTGGTGGGCCGTGTCATAGAAAACAGTTGTTTTTACTGTTGTGAATACAAAATACAATGGATGGAGCGAATCCTCCTGATGCCAGCCCCACCTAGGAAAAACCTTAGAAAAATCAAAAATAAAAAAAAATATATAAAACATGCAGCAAGTGCTGCTATTGCTAACGTCCAAAGGATGTGCAACAACGTCCTGCTGCACTGTGGATGGAAAGGCCAGGGACCGTGGGTCCCAACCATGATGCATGTGTTTTATCAATGCTGTCCGACCATTTTTCGGGTCGTCCATCTGCTGGACAGCCAGTGGATCCCACTCTTGATGTCTGTGTCACATCCAAACCGTCCATCCAGTTGGCGAGCTTGCCTTAAGGCTTGAGACAAAATGAGGCAGATCTGCTTATCAAGTGGACCACACAACAAAAAGCAGTGGGGATTGAGTGTCTGCCATTGAAACCCTTTTGTTGTCACAAAAGTTTTGGATCAATATGAAATTCGTTTTCCTCTTAATTTAGGTCTTTAAGACCTTATGAACAGATTGGATGGAAAATCAACGTTATGGTGGGCCCTGATCATGAGGCATGTGCTATATCTACTCCGTCCATCTGTGAGGGCCCACCTAGATATATGTATTTTGTATTCACAACATCCATTCACGTGGCCCCCACGTGATATACGTGTTGTAACCAAGTTGTCCATTTGAAGGGCCCATTTGGAACGAGCCGGGCCCACCCCATTATGTGGTATATGAGGCCCATTTGATGAGGCCTAGGTGATGTATTTATGGCCTATTTGGCGAGGCCCAACATGATGCATTTGGGGCCCATTTGAGGAGGCTCGATGTGATATATATTGGCCTATGGGTGGGGCCCAACATGATGTATTCAAGGCCCATGGGCGAGGCCCATTGTGATGTATTCAAGGCCCATGGGTTGAGGCCCAGTGGGATGTATATAAGGTCCATTGCAATGTGTGATTCCATCGTGGTGTATATAATAATGTTTATGGCAGGCCATGCCTTGGGAGAAATGATGGTTTAACGCCCAAATTGTAAGAATAATGTTGGTTAAATGTCCACATTGTAACTCTCCCTAGGGCCCATTGATAGGCCCATACTTTTAGTGTGTAGGCCGTCTAGGCCCATCTTCGTTGTGAGGATAGTTCATCACCATATAACATGCATAGTATAATTCCATGACTCATGTCATACACATCATATGTATGTTTGATATGAGTAGTGATTGATCATAGCATATGCCATTGGGCAGATTATTTATGGGACTCACTGATAGGATTTACCCACATGAGCGCGTGGTACGCACAAGATTGTTGCATGACTGACGGTGTGTATAACGCCCTGAAAATCGGGGGTCGAGCATAACTCAGCTCTCGAGTTCCAGAACATCACTTATGCAACATTTCTAATGATGGATGGATGCTGTTTGTATTAGTGCATAAAACATGAATTAGATTAAGCCAAATCAGCGAGCATAATCTAGGGACAGTTGTAATACGCAAGTGGAAGACTGAAATGAATATATAAACTAGTATAAGTCCCAAAAGTATGTATGCAATGCTAGGTCAATATTTACAAGTGTTGTGTCAAGATACAAAATGTCAGAAGGAATGTAATAGTCCTCTACAAGTATAATCCTTGAATCCCCGTTGATTCAGACTTGACTCAGGTGAATCCATCCAAAAACTGCATGTAAGAGAATGCCTCCTCATCATCCTCGAACTTCGGCTCTGCCTCGTGGGTCGCATCATCATCTGCAACTAAGACAGAGTCTGGTTGGTGTTTAAACACCCTCTCAGAACGTGGGAGTGAGTGATCAACTCAGTGGAGCTATATAGCAAAGGTTAACATGTTATCAATTCAATTAAGCAGTAATGATAAAGTAATTCAGTAGACATGTCCTAGTTACTCTTGTTAATGTAAGAATGATATGAAATAATGATGCATGCCCTTGCCGGCACTCTCTCTTGTGACAACATCTAACGATCGCGGCATGAATCAATACCACTGTGCTCTACACTAACGCCAACGACACATGTAGTGCGATGTTATGAGCATGATTACCAAGTTCTTATTAGTCCTTTTCATACAGCAGGATTGGGAACCTAAGGTACCTCCCTTGTATTCCAAACAATGATCCATTCTAGGGTCGTCAATCATAGTAAATCTAATACGATGTTATGGTTCTAAGTCGCTGTAAAGGGCTCGTCACCAATCAATACAGGCTTAGTTATACCCTAGGTGCTACAATAAGGCTCGTCACCTCAATGCAGTTTTCAGGGTATGCTCGAGGTCACTACAAAGGGTTCGTCACCAATCAGAGTACGCCGATAGCTCGAATACAGTGTCCCATACCACCATATTCAGCTCACGAGTCTGGATTGCTCACTGGTCACTACGGGAAGGCTCGTCACCCCAACGTAGGTCGACAGCTCGACCACAGTGTCTCATACCACTATGTCCAGCTCATGAGTCTTAGGGGATCATGGTACCAAGGTTAACAGGATCTCACTGATAAGTTTGGTACCCTAGATTCAAGCAGTAGTGTCCAAACATGGTGAACATACATCGAGTCAATCGGGTTAATTGACGAGCTCGACTAGGATGAGCGTACGTTGAGTTGATCAACATGAAGTGCATAAACACTCCGTGTGGCCTAACCACTGCTGACATTCCAAGTACGGCTCGGATTCATAGAACACATCCTGCGTGGTGAAAAACAATCTCAGCCACCAGAACAAGGCCTGTTACCGATTGCCTGGACTATGATATAGCCCCAACCGTGTGCATTCACAACAAGTAAGCATATGAGATAAGCAAGCAGTAATGAATTCTGAAGTCAAATCCTACAATCATGTGATCATGCTATGGAATATAACTTACACATGAATATACAGTACATGGAGGAAATCATACACAGTTAAACATGCATAAATAGACTATACAGTACATGGAGGAAATCATACACAATTAAACATGCATAAATAAACTATACATGTAACATCCCAGATTTTGGCTAATCTGGGATTAGACGTCCTTAGGTAATGGGTCAACTAAAACACCTAAAAAATCACTTAGAACCCAATTCCATAGCCAAAGAAATCACGTAGGACTAATTCCTTTGGAAAATAAGTGTAAGTTAGCTAGCGCGACGCTAGAGTAGTTGGGAAATAGTCCCTGATCACTTTAAATACGTTCTACAAGACCCAAATCGAGTAGAACAAACAACTCTACAATACTCTATAACCTCGGATCAAACTCTAAGCAGGTCTGTTCTCTGGACCACATTAAAATTTTGTATTGGATTTAGACCGCGCGTCGAAGGTCCGATACCTCCTATCTTAGACCATTAGAACCGCCCAGCTGGACTTGACAATCATCTCGAAAATCAGGTCAAACCGATAATCACAAACTATTTCATTGAACCCGGACTGAAGCGACCGCGAATAGGGACAGAATTGGAATTTCAAATTCAAATCTGGCACACGACTTGACGCGTCAGTATTAAGCGTTCTGACCGTCAGAATTCATCCAGATTACACCCTCGGATCAGGAAAAATTTCAATTTATTATCATGAGACTTTCAGCCCTGATCTACGTGCGGTGACCACTGAACTGAAACTGGTCCGCCACGTGCGATCTGCGAACCCTGCCAGACTGAAAACTTAATACGTGCTACATCTGGTACGCATGAGCTTAAGTCTGATCGCAATCGACCAGGGGACCACCAGAAAGTAGCTTTTGGACTGAAACAGCCCCGAAATGGATAGGCACCAAGTAAACTTCGTTCCGGAGCCTATTTCCGACGTTTTTAAGCTTATAAAAGGGGTTGAAACCCTCATTTCTCTCTCCCATCCGAAAATTGCAAACCCTAGGAAAAGGAGAGAGAGTTTGAGAGAGAGATTGGAAGGGATTTTTCCCGCTTCCGAGCCGCCGATTGCTGCTGCTTCACCAACTCTTCCCAATCACCTGGCTGGTGATTTCTCCACTTTTTCAGGTATAAAATAACCATAGAACTTGCTGATTTAGGGTTTACCTAGATTCATGGCATGTTAGCTAATGTACTTCATAAATCAGGTTGTCCTACTGCCGTAGACGAAGCGTATACGCTCCGTTCAAAATCCCGCATCCGTAAGAGGCTATGTGAGAATTTTAGACGCTTTGATTGACGGTTTACAATGCTTTCAATGATGTTTAATAGTAGATTATCGACGGCATCGCCGTTTGACATGTACAACATGCTCTCCGTTTCCTGTTTCGTAAATTAACGAAGAATATGAGATTTAGGGCATTTTAGTCATTTGTAGGAAGTACGGTCTACATGCATATTTTGCTGACGTGATTGACATGGTTTGTCGCCGCATTAGGGAGTTAGGAATGTTTGCATAATCAGTTTGCGAAGAGATTCGCCTAGTTGCACACTTTGGGTCGACATACTATATGTAGACTTAAGTGTGTAGTGTATGTGTTTGTATAAATGCTTGTATTAGTATGTATTGAATTAAATGATGTTATGTAGTAGTTTGAGATTGATTTCTTGATTAATATGCTGACCTAAATGATTTCCTACATGTTGACCTTATGCATGATTGCATTACATGCATGGAAAGTATGCCTTGAAGATTTGCTTAAGTTGAATGTTATAACATGTGTTAACATGTTCACATGATGTATTTCAATTCCAATACCTTTGCTGTAACACCCCGGATTTTGGCCAATCTGGGATTTGACGTCCTTAGGCAGTGGGTCAATTAAAACACCTGAAAAATCATTCAGAACCCAATTCCATAGTCAAAGAAACCACTTAGGATAAATTTCTTTAGAAACTAAGCATAAGTTAGCTAGTGCAACGTTAGAATAGCTGGGAAACGGTCCCTGATCACTTTAAATACGTTCTACAAAGCCCAAAGCGAGTGGAACCAATGGTGCTATAATGCTCTAAAACCTCGGACCAAACTCTAAGCAGGTTTGTTCTCTGGACCACTTTGAATCTTTGTATTGGATCTAGACCGCACGTCGAAAGTCCGATACCTCCTATCTTAGACCGTTAGAACCGTCTAGCTGGACTTGACACTCATTCCAAAAATCAAGTCAAACCGATAATCACAGGCTATTTCATTGAGCCCGGACCGAAGAGAGTGAGAATAGGGTTAGAATTGGAATTTGAAATTCAAATCTGGCACACAATTTGACGCATCAGTATTGAGCGTTCTGACCGTCAGAATACAACCAAATTACATCCTTGGATCAGGAAAAATATCTATTATATATCACGAGACTTATAGGCCTGATCTTGGTGCGGTGACCGTTGAACTGAAACTGGGCCGCCACGTGCGATCTGGGAACCCAACCGGTCTGAAAACTGGATGTGTGCTAGATCCAGTATGCATGAGCTTAAGTCCGACCGCATTTGGCCTGGGGACCTCCAGAAATGCCCTTTTGGACCGAAACAGCCCCGATTTGGTTAGGCACCAAGTAAACATTGTTCCCAAGCCTATTTTGGGCATGTTTTAGGCTATAAAAGGGGTTGAAACCCTCACTCCTCTCTCCCATCCGAATTTGAGAGAAGCCCTAGCTTGGGAGAGAGAAAAAAAGGTGGGAGATTGTGGGAGTGTGGGAGAGTTCTTCCTGCCACTTGTACTACGCGTTGCACGTGCTTAAGCAACACACCTCTACCGCTTTCCCGGCGATTCCATCGTGATCCTAGGTAAGTAAAAACCCTAAATAGTTGTTGATTTGAGTTTCCCTTGTTTCCATAGCGATGTAGCTTATGAATCTTGTGTATTAGGTTCCTTATTCGCCGTAGACGAAGCGTATACGCTCCGTTTCAATTCCCGAGTCTACAAGACATAAGGTGAGGATTTTAGACGCTTTGATTGACGGTTCCCAACGCTTTCAATGTCGTTTAATAGTAGATTCTTGACGGCATCGCCGTTTGACATGTACAAAATGCTCTCCGTTTCCCGTTTCGTAAGCTAACGAAGAATATGAGATTTAGGGCATTTTAGTCATTTGTAGGAAGTACTGTTTACATTCATATTTTGCTGATGTGATTGACATGGTTTGTTGTCGCATTAGGAAGTTAGGAATGCGTGCATAATTAGTTTGGCGAAGAGATTCGCCTAGTTGCGCACTTTGGGTCGACATACTATTTGTAGACTTAAGTGTGTAGTGTATGTGTTTGTATAAATGCTTGTATTAGTATGTATTGAATTAAATGATGTTATTTGATAGTTTGTGATTGATTTTTCAATTATTATGCTGACCTAAATGATTTTCTACATGTTGACAAAATGCATGATTTCATTACATGCATGGAATGTATGTGCTTGAGGATTTGCTTAAGTTGAATATGCATGGGAAGTATGCCTTGAAGATTTGCTTAAGTTGAATGTTATAACATGTGCTAACATGCTCACATGATGTATTTCAATTCCAATACCTTTTTATAGTGTTAATGTAATTCCATAGATGTGTGGGACTTGACTTAGTCCAGGCAGTCGGTAACCGAGCGAATTCGTGGCTGACTGGTCATAGCCACGAACGACGCGTCGATGAATGTGATTCGTGTTGAGAGTTGGCGGCAGTCGTTAGGCCACGCGAAGTGTTTTACGCACTTCATGTCGTTCAATTCGAGATGCGAACGCGCTAGTCGAGCCCGTCAAGTAACCCGACTGGCCGATGTTTGTTCACCTTGTATGTATCATAACTGCTTGAACCTAGGGTACTGAACTTACCATTGTAAACCCTATTAACCGTGGTACCTTGATCCACGAAGACTCATGAGCCGGGCATGGTGGTATGGGACACCGTGGTCGAGCTGTCGGCCTACGCTGGGGCCACAAACCTCCCCGTAGTGACCAGTGAGCACCTAGACTCGTGAGCAGATTATGGTGGTATGGGACACTATATTCTAGCTGTCGGCCTACACTGATCAGGCGACGAGTCCTTTGCAGTGACCGCGAGCGTATTCTGAGTCTACGGGAGGCGACGACCCTTCAGTAGCAGTAGAGTACAGTAGGCCTGTATTGATAAGGTGATGGGGGAGCGGTGCAACGAGTGCGAGCAACAGCCCTGGCAGCCCTTGCAGTGACCTACGAAATACACATCGTATGAGATTACTAGGAGTGACGACCCTAGACAGGATCTGTGTTGGGATTGATACAAGGGAAGTACCTTAGTTTCCCAATCCTGCTGTTTGAATGGACTAATAACAACTTGGAATTCATATCACCATAGCATTGCATGTGCCTGGAAGATGTGGAGCACTCTAGGGAGTGTGGCATGCCGCGGTCGTAAGATGTTGCCGCATGAGGGTGATCGTCGGTGAGGGCATACATCACGTCATGTCATAATTGCATTAACAACAGTATTAGGATTGTTTGATTTATTGCTTTACTATTATCGCGTGATTGATTTGAGAACATGTTAATCCTTGCTCTATTATTCCACTGAGTTAGCTACTCACTCCCACGTTACGGGACGGTGTTCCTGGACACCCACCAGACCCTTTTGTGATTGCAGATGATGGCGCGGCCTATGAGGCGGAGCTGGACTTGATGATGATGAGGAGGATCCCTCCTTTATGCGTGTTCTGATTGACGGGATTACAGGGAGGTTGCTTAAATACCTTGACACTTGTCATTTTATATTTTTAGAGCACTCATGTATATTCTTTTGGTTACTTTTGAAGTATACATGTATGTATATAACCTGGTAACACGTTCACACTCTGGAGACATACAATGGTTTATATATGTTATACATACTATTACAGTCTTCCGCTTGCAAATTTAACTATCTCTGGAGTATGATATGCTGTTCTGGCTTAATCTCACTCATGTTTAATACATTATCACAGACAACATTCAATCATACATATCTATGTTGCATAAATAACATTTTGGAACTCGGGAGTTGGGTTTTTGCTCGACCCCCCGATTTTCGGGATGTTACATTTGCATATAGTGCTAATGTGATTTCATAAGTGTGTGGGACTAGACTTAGTCCAGGCAGTCGGTAACCGAGCGAATTCTTGGCTGACTGGTCATAGCCACGAACGACGCGTCGATGAACGTGATTCGTGTTTAGAGTTGGCGGCAGTGGTTAGGCCACGCGAAGTGTTTTACGCACTTCATGTCGTTCGACTTGAGATGCAATCGCGCTAGTCGAGCCCGTCAAGTAACCCGACTGGCCGATGTATGTTCACCTTGTATGAGTCATAACTGCTTGAACCTAGGGTACTGAACTTACCATTGTAAACCCTGTTAACCATGGTACCTTGATCCATGAAGACTCATGAGCCGGGCATGGTGGTAGGGACACCGTGGTCGAGCTGTCGGCCTACGGTGGGGCCACAAACCTCCCCGTAGTGACCAGTGAGCACCTAGACTCGTGAGCAGATTATGGTGGTATGGGACACTATATTCTAGCTGTCGGCCTACACTGATCAGGCGACGAGCCCTTTGTAGTGACCGCGAGCGTATTCTGAGCCCACGGGAGGCGACGACCCTTTCGTTGCAGTAGAGTACGGTAGGCCTGTATTGATAAGGTGATGGGGGAGCAGTGCAACGAGTGCGAGCAACAGCCCTGGCAGCCCTTGTAGTGACCTACGAAATATACATCGTATGAGAATACTAGGAGTGACGACCCTAGACAGGATCTGTGTTGGGATTGATACAAGGGAAGTACCTTAGTTTCCCAATCCTGCTGTTTGAATGGACTAATAACAACTTGGAATTCATATCACCATAGCATTGCATGTGCCTGGAAGATGTGGAGCACTCTAGGGAGTGTGGCATGCCGCGGTCGTAAGATGTTGTCGCATGAGGGTGATCGTCGGTGAGGGCATACATCACGTCATATCATCTTGCATTAACAACAGTATTAGGATTGTCTGATTTACTGCTTTACTATTATCGCGTGATTGAATTGTGAACATGCTAATCTTTACTCTATGATTCCACTGAGTTGATCACTCATTCCCACGTTACGGGATGGTGTTTGCAACACCCACCAGACCCTGTTGTAGATGCAGGTGAGGTCGAGATCCAGGAGGTGGAGTCGGAGATCGACGAGGACCAGGATGAGTTCTCGTATATGTAGTATCACGACGGCTTCCCGGAGGCGACCTGGATCGAGGGGACATCAGTGGGACTTTATTTTAAACGTTATTTTTTGTTTATGCATATGTATATGAGACTCAGAGATGTAGTCATACTTTGGAGACAGATGAGATTTACTTTGTTTTTCCATACAGTGATATATATTGTTTAGTCTTCCGCTTGCTTTTATCACTGGATCTGAAGTATGAATTGCAGTTTTGGTATACTTTTACTCATGTGAATGCTTTAAATCAGACAACATTGAATCATAACCATTTTTGTTGCATAAGTGACGGTCTGGAACTCGAGAGTTGAGTTTATACACGACCCCCGATTTTCAGGGTGTTACAAGTTGGTATTAGAGCGTGAATAAGAGTATACTGGGCCTGGGTTATGGTCTTGCGACGTACGCTGTCGCTTCCTTTGACTTAGGAGGGTGCGAGAAGGGTCTAGAAACACTTCTAGGATCGCAGATTCGCCAATAGGCAAAGTCTATTAGAATCGATCGCAAGATCGAGTCTGTAATGTATCTCGGGTCGCATAAGGCAACCCGAATCGCTTCTAAGCTGTAGGAAGTCAGGTTGAGACGACCTATGAGCGGTTTTAAACCGCAAAAGTGAATCCTTGGGCCGTGGGATGACCACGACTCCTGTAATCAATCGCCAGGGCTTAAAAACCCCGTTTCGCCAAAAATCTTCAAAATTCCTCCTCTAAACACTCCGACCTTTATTTCTTTCTTATCCATTTCATATTAGGCATCAAACCTAATGTGAAAATAACACAAATTAGTACTTTCACAAAATTTTACAGTGAATAGTAAAATTTTATAAAAAATGGCCATAAGGCCATTCTAACTTCACTTTCTTTAGAAAATAAGGATTTAGATAGGTGTACTGGCTCCTTCTACCCCAAATTCATATGCTGCATCATATGGTTTGGTATTTAGGATTGCGATGTGGTCCCGGAAAGCCCCGAACACACATTTGGGCTCATACAGATCAAAATACGATGAATTAGGGGGTGGGCCATATATTTTTGGAACCCCTGGACCATGGGGGACCAGACCCATGTGGTCCCACCGGCTAACTTGGAAGTTGGCCGGTGATACCATCTCACGAAAACCCCCAAATCATACCCCTCCTTCACAAACAGCCCTCCCCATAGCCCTATTTTCAATTTTCAGCAACCATCTCCAAATTCCCGCATCCCAAACCACTCCTAGGTCCATCCTTGGCCAAAACCGACCACCACCCATCACTTATTGGGTGTTGACAGTCCCTCTTCTTGAAGATCTCACCATTTGGAGCTCCAAAATCTCCCAAATAGAGCTGAAATCGTGAGGTGCTCAATTCTATCTTTTTGTTTGTATTTCTCCTTGAAACTATAGCCTTGGGAAGCTTGAAGCATCCCTCTACGATGCCTAGATTTCCTTTTCTCAGATTGGGCAGCCACTTCTTCACATTTTCACCATTTTCCATGGCTTTCGTGGAAGCCATTTTGGGCCTTTTATCACTCTCATCCATCATATCTTTGATGGGTAAGAGGAAAATCGCAACAGACGAGGCTGGGCCCAGCCGTCCTGCTCGATCGAGAAGACCGCGGGGTGGTGCCGCAAGTTCAAGTGCCGCCGCAGGTCCAGCTCCAGTCCTGAAGTGCCGTACAAAGCGGGATTTGGATCCCCATGCACACCTTGGGCGAACAATTCTTTCGGAGATGCCTCATGGCCAATACACTGATCGCAAAGTGTTATTTGAGGCGGACGTAGATGGACGATTGTTTGGCGAGTATCTGTTGTTCGAGCGCATTGAAGCTGCGCATTGGGGTCCGATCTTTGAAGCTCGCGCTCGTGCTAATGTGAGCACTGTTCGTGCCTTCTACGCAAGCATCCAGAATCCTACCTTGGAGCCCTTGCAGTTCAAAATCCCTTTTGGTAGAGATCGGATGGCTACGATCGACATTCGGTTGATTGCGCGACTTCTCAACGTGCCTCTAGGTGATGTACATCCTAGTGAGAAGAATCTGAGGACTAGACGTGAACGAGATCGTCGTACCAGGTTTCTGTGCGGTAAGTTGGTTCCATGGCAGCCTAATAATAGCCTCAAGGCGACGTACATGTCTGAGGATTTGCGCCTGCTGCATCATATCTGCACGTTCAATGTTTATCCCAGGTCGACGAACCCCATTGAATGTACACGTCTTATGGTCGATTTCTTATATCTGGTGGCCCAGGGAGAGAACGTATGTATGGCCACTTTCATCTTACGGCAGATAATTCTCATAGCCAGGTCAAGAAGAACATCCGAATCGCTTCCCTTTGGCCGACTTATTTGCAAGATTGCGCTTGAGTTTGCCTATAGACTTGGGCCGAAATTGCCGGTATCGATTCACACCATCGATGAGTCGACAATGGTCAAGATGAAGATTGGGTCACAATACCGTGAAAATCAACTTAAAAGGGATAGTGGGGATGACTTTGATGATGAGAAAGATCAAAGCGAAGAAGAACCTAGAGCAGAGGTTCAGGAAGAAGCTTAGGAAGAAGCAGAAGAGGAGGCTCAGGATACTGATGAGAGTCCTCCTCCTTCTGTGCAGGCTACTATCGACGACCGCATTGCTCGGATGGAGGAGAGTCAGACCGCTTTGCGAAGGGAAGTCCAAGAACTTCGCGCAGAGGTCGCTGATGCCAAGGCCGTTACAAAGAAGAAATTTGGCAAGGTGACTCGCACCTTGAAGGCAATCCTGTGTTGCTTACAGGATAAGGGTGCTCCTCCTCCGTCACCAGACTCCGACTAGTGATGCGATCTTTGATGTTATTATCAGTAGTTAGTCATTTCCTGTTTTATGTGTGTAAGCCTGTTAGGGCTACTGCTTTGCTTATGTTGCTGTTGCTTAATTGTCTTAATTCCCATGTATTTCTCGTCATGATGCTTGTAAGGATATATCCCTTGTATTGTGACAATTTTGGTTAATTGAAATGCATGGAATGCCTTTGACTCATTATATGATTGATTGTGGTGTATTTGTGCAATTGAGACTGACAAGGTTGCGCCATATTTGGAATATAAGGAATGCCGCCTAAGACTACGCGGAGCACGGCTTGTCTTGCGCCTCGTTCCGATATACGGAGTAATGCATAGATTCTTGAACTCTAAGTAAAACCAAGTTTTAAGGGGGGTAGAATGTATTGAGTCCAATCCAGTTTGGTTAGTCAACGTTACCGTCCGATCAGAGTGGCGCAGCGGAAGAGTGGTTGGCCTCTTTTCCACTGGCCCAGGATCGAAACATTGGATTTAGGTTATATGTATGGTTAGGTTATTAAATAGGATTTGAACCTTCCTTAGAAAAAGTACTCCTTGCCCTTCGCCAATTTCGGGGACGAAATTTTGTTTTAAGGGGGATAGATTGTAATATCCCAGATTTTGGCTAATCTGGGATTAGACGTCCTTAGGCAATGGGTCAACTAAAACACCTGAAAAATCGCTTAGAACCCAATTCCATAGCCAAAGAAATCACGTAAGACTAATTCCTTTGGAAAATAAGTGTAAGTTAGCTAGCGCGACGCTAGAGTAGCTGGGAAATAGTCCCTGATCACTTTAAATACGTTCTTCAAGACCCAAATCGAGTAGAACAAACAACTCTACAATACTCTATAACCTCGGATCAAACTCTAAGCAGGTCTGTTCTCTGGACCACATTGAAATTTTGTATTGGATTTAGACGGCGCGTCGAAGGTCCGATACCTCCTATCTTAGACCGTTAGAACCGCCCAGCTGGACTTGACAATCATCTCGAAAATCAGGTCAAACCGATAATCACAGACTATTTCATTGAACCCGGACTGAAGCGACCGCGAATAGGGACAGAATTGGAATTTCAAATTCAAATCTGGCACACGACTTGACGCGTCAGTATTAAGCGTTCTGACCATCAGAATTCATCCAGATTACACCCTCGGATCAGGAAAAATTTTTATTTATTATCATGAGACTTTCAGCCCTGATCTATGTGCGGTGACCGCTGAACTGAAACTGGTCCGCCACGTGCGATCTGCGAACCCTGCCAGACTGAAAACTTAATACGTGCTACATCTGGTATGCATGAGCTTAAGTCTGATCGCAATCGACCAGGGGACCACCAGAAAGCAGCTTTTGGACCGAAATAGCCCCGAAATGGATAGGCACCAAGTAAACTCCATTTTGGAGCCTATTTCCGGCGTTTTTAAGCTTATAAAAGGGGTTGAAACCCTGATTTCTCTCTCCCATCCAAAAATTGCAAACCCTAGGAAAAGGAGAGAGAGTTTGAGAGAGAGATTGGAAGGGATTTTTCCCGCTTCTGAGCCGCCGATTGCTGCTGCTTCACCAACTCTTCCCAATCACCTGGCTGGTGATTTCTCCACTTTTTCAGGTATAAAATAACCCTAGAACTTGCTGATTTAGGGTTTACCTAGATTCATGGCATGTTAGCTAACGTACTTCATAAATCAGGTTGTCCTACTGCCGTAGACGAAGCGTACACGCTCCGTTCAAAATCCCGCATCCGTAAGAGGCTAGGTGAGAATTTTAGACGCTTTGATTGACGGTTTACAACGCTTTCAATGACGTTTAATAGTAGATTATCGACGGCATCGCCGTTTGACATGTACAACATGCTCTCCGTTTCCTGTTTCGTAAATTAACGAAGAATATGAGATTTAGGGCATTTTAGTCATTTGTAGGAAGTACGGTCTACATGCATATTTTGCTGACGTGATTGACATGGTTTGTCGCCACATTAGGGAGTTAGAAATGTTTGCATAATCAGTTTGGCGAAGAGATTCGCCTAGTTGCGCACTTTGGGTCGACATACTATATGTAGACTTAAGTGTGTAGTGTATGTGTTTGTATAAATGCTTGTATTAGTATGTATTGAATTAAATGATGTTATGTAGTAGTTTGAGATTGATTTCTTGATTAATATGCTGACCTAAATGATTTCCTACATGTTGACCTTATGCATGATTGCATTACATGCATGGAAAGTATGCCTTGAAGATTTGCTTAAGTTGAATGTTATAACATGTGTTAACATGTTCACATGATGTATTTCAATTCCAATACCTTTGCATATAGTGCTAATGTGATTTCATAGGTGTGTGGGACTAGACTTAGTCCAGGCAGTCGGTAACCGAGTGAATTCGTGGCTGACTGGTCATAGCCACGAACGACGCATCGATGAACGTGATTCGTGTTTAGAGTTGGCGGCAGTGGTTAGGTCACGCGAAGTGTTTTATGCACTTCATGTCGTTCGACTTGAGATGCGATCGCGCTAGTCGAGCCCGTCAAGTAACCCGACTAGCCGATGTATGTTCACCTTGTATGAGTCATAACTGCTTGAACCTAGGGTACTGAACTTACCATTGTAAACCCTGTTAACCATGGTACCTTGATCCATGAAGACTCATGAGCCGGGCATGGTGGTATGGGACACCGTGGTCGAGCTGTCGGCCTACGCTAGGGCCACAAACCTCCCTGTAGTGACCAGTGAGCACCTAGACTCGTGAGCAGATTATGGTGGTATGGGACACTATATTCTAGCTGTCGGCCTACACTGATCAGGCGACGAGCCCTTTGTAGTGACCGCGAGCGTATTCTGAGCCCACGGGAGGCGACGACCCTTTCGTTGCAGTAGAGTACGGTAGGCCTGTATTGATAAGGTGATGGGGGAGCGGTGCAACGAGTGCGAGCAACAGCCCTGGCAGCCCTTGCAGTGACCTACGAAATATACATCGTATGAGAATACTAGGAGTGACAACCCTAGACAGGATCTGTGTTGGGATTGATACAAGGGAAGTACCTTAGTTTCCCAATCCTGTTGTTTGAATGGACTAATAACAACTTAGAATTCATATCACCATAGCATTGCATGTGCCTGGAAGATGTGGAGCACTCTAGGGAGTGTGGCATGCCGCGGTCGTAAGATGTTGCCGCATGAGGGTGATCGTCGGTGAGGGCATACATCACGTCATATCATCTTGCATTAACAACAGTATTAGGATTGTCTGATTTACTGCTTTACTATTATCGCGTGATTGAATTGTGAACATGCTAATCTTTGCTCTATGATTCCACTGAGTTGATCACTCATTCCCACGTTACGGGATGGTGTTTGCAACACCCACCAGACCCTGTTGTAGATGCAGGTGAGGTCGAGATCCAGGAGGTGGAGTCGGAGATCGACGAGGACCAGGATGAGTTCTCGTATATGCAGTATCACGACGGCTTCCCGTAGGCGACCTGGATCGAGGGGACATCAGTGGGACTTTATTTTGAACATTATTTTTTGTTTATGTATATGTATATGAGACTCAGAGATGTAGTCATACTTTGGAGACAGATGAGATTTACTTTGTTTTTCCATACAGTGATATATATTGTTTAGTCTTCCGCTTGCTTTTATCACTGGATCTGAAGCATGAATTGCAGTTTTGGTATACTTTTACTCATGTGAATGCTTTAAATCAGACAACAATGAATCATAACCATTTTTGTTGCATAAGTGATGGTCTGGAACTCGGGAGTTGAGTTTATACACGACCCTCGATTTTTAGGGTGTTACAATACAGTACATGGTGGAAATCATAGACATAGCTAAGGTAGTTGGGATTCATATCCCAAGTCCCTTATAAATCACACTTTACTAACTACTAATTCATTCGGACATTTTTTCAAACACTTAGACAACACCTTTCAACATACATGTAACACCCTGAAAATCGGGGGTCGTGTATAAACTCAACTCCCGAGTTCCAGACCGTCACTTATGCAACAAAAATGGTTATGATTCAATGTTGTCTGATTTAAAGCATTCACATGAGTAAAAGTATACCAAAACTGCAATTCATACTTCAGATCCAGTGATAAAAGCAAGCGGAAGACTAAACAAGATATATATCACTGTATGGAAAAACAAAGTAATCTCAACTGTCTCCAAAGTATGACTACATCTCTGAGTCTCATATACATGTACATAACAAAAGAATAATGTTCAAAAAGAAAAGTCCCACTGATGTCCCCTCGATCCAAGTCACCTACGGGAAGCCGTCATGATACTGCATATACGAGAACTCATCCTGGTCCTCGTCATCATCTAGCTCCACCTCCTGGATCTCATCGTCACCTGCAACTACAACAGGGTCTGGTGGGTGTTGCAAACACCATCCCGTAACGTGGGAATGAGTGATCAACTCAGTGGAATCATAGAGCAAAGATTAGCATGTTCACAATTCAGTCACGCGATAATAGTAAAGCAGTAAATCAGACAAGTCCTAATACTGTTGTTAATGCAAGATGATATGACGTGATGTATGCCCTCACCGACGATCACCCTCATACGGCAACATCTTACGACCGCGGCATGCCACACTCCCTAGAGTGCTCCACATCTTCCAGGCACATGCAATGCTATGGTGATATGATTACCAAGTTATTATTAGTCCATTCAAACAGCAGGATTGGGAAACTAAGGTACCTCCCTTGTATCGATCCCAACACGGATCCTGTCTAGGGTCGTCACTCCTAGTAATCTCATACGATGTACATTTCGTAGGTCACTGCAAGGGCTGCCAGGGCTGTTGCTCGCACTCGTTGCACCGCTCCCCCATCACCTTATCAATACAGGCCTACTGTACTCTACTGCACGGAAGGGTCGTCGCCTCCCGTGAACTCAGAATACGCTCGCGGTCACTACAAAGGGCTCGTCGCCTGATCAGTGTAGGCCGACAGCTAGAATATAGTGTCCCATACCACCATAATCTGCTCACGAGTCAAGGTGCTCATTGGTCACTACGGGGAGGTTTGTGGCCCCAGCGTAGGCCGACAGCTCGACCACGGTGTCCCATACCACCATGCCCGGCTCATGAGTCTTCGTGGATCAAGGTACCACGGTTAATAGGGTTTACAATGGTAAGTTCGGTACCCTAGGTTCAAGCAGTTATGATACATACATGGTGAACAAACATCGGCCAGTCGGGTTACTTGACGGGCTCGACTAGCGCGATCGCATCTCGAACTGAACGACATGAAGTGCGTAAAACACTTCGCGTGGCCTAACCACTGCCGCCAACTCTCAACACGAATCACATTCATCGACGCGTCATTCGTGGCTATGACCAGTCAGCCACGAATTTGCTCGGTTACCGACTGCCTGGACTAAGTCAAGTCCCACACATCTATGGAATCACTATAAAAGGTATTGGAATTGAAATACATCATGTGAGCATGTTAGCACATGTTATGACATTCAACTTAAGCAAATCTTCAAGGCATACTTCCTATGCATATTCAACTTAAGCAAATCCTCAAGCACATACATTCCATGCATGTAGTGAAATCATGCATTTTGTCAACATGTAGAAAATCATTTAGGTCGGCATAATAATTGAAAAATCAATCACAAAGTATCAAATAACATCATTTAATTCAATACATACTAATACAAGCATTTATACAAACACATGCACTACACACTTAGGTCTACATATAGCATGTCGACCCAAAGTATGCAACTAGGCGAATCTCTTCGCCAAACTAATTATGCACGCATTCCTAACTTCCTAATGCGACAACAAACCATGTCAATCACATCAGCAAAATATGAATGCAAACAGTTCTTCCTACAAATGACTAAAATGCCCTAAATCTCATATTCTTCGTTAGCTTACGAAAGGGGAAACGGAGAGCATTTTGTACATGTCAAACGGCGATGCCGTCAAGAATCTACTATTAAACGACATTGAAAGCATTGGGAACCGTCAATCCAAGCGTCTAAAATCCTCACCTAGTGTCTTGTAGACTCGGGAATTGAAGCGGAGTGTATATGGTTCGTCTACGGCGAGTAAGGAGCCTAATACATAAGATCCATAAGCTACATCGCTATGGAAACAAGAAAAACTCAAATCACCAACTATTTAGGGTTTTTACTTACCTAGGATTGCGGTGGAATCGCCGGGAAAGCGGTAGAGGAGTGTCGCTTAAGCACGTGCAACACGTAGCACAAGTGGCGGGAAGAACTCTCCCACTCTCTCACAATCTCTCACTCTTTTTCTCTCTCCCAAGCTAGGGCTTCTCTCAAATTCGGATGGGAGAGAGGAGTGAGGGTTTCAACCCCTTTTATAGCCCAAAACATTCCCAAAATAGGCTTGGGAACAATGTTTACTTGGTGCCTAACCAAATCGGGGCCGTTTTGGTCCAAAAGGGCATTTCTGGAGGTCCCCAGGCCAAATGCGGTCGGACTTAAGCTCATGCATACTGGATCTAGCACACATCCAGTTTTCAGACCGGTTGGGTTCCCAGATCGCACGTGGCGGCCCAGTTTCAGTTTAACGGTCACCGCATCAAGATCAGGCCTATAAGTCCCGTGATATATAATAGATATTTTTCCTGATCCAAGGGTGTAATTTGGCTGTATTCTGACGGTCAGAATGCTTAATACTGATGCGTCAAATTTGTGTGCCAGATTTGAATTTGAAATTCCAACTATGTCCCTATTCACACTCTCTTCGGTCCGGGCTCAATGAAATAGCCTGTGATCACCGGTTTGACTTGATTTTTGGAATGAGTGTCAAGCCCAGCTAGACGGTCCTAACGGTCTAAGATAGGAGGTATCGGACTTTCAACGTGCGGTCTAGATCCAATACAAAGATTCAAAGTGGTCCAGAGAACAAACCGGCTTAGAGTTTGACCCGAGGCTTTAAAGCATTATAGCACCCTTAGTTCCACTCGCTTCGGGCCTTGTAGAACGTATTTAAAGTGATCAGGGACCATTTCCCAGCTATTCTAACGTTGCACTAGCTAACCTAGTCGAATTTTCCAAAGGAATGAATTCTACGCAAATTCGGGTCGAGTTGGTACTCGAGCCCAAGTATGGATTTTTCACGGGCGTTACAATCTACCCCCCTTAACAAATAATTTCGTCCTCGAAATTTTGTACCTTTTCGTACTCCTCGAGAAGCTGTGGGTAGTTCTTTCTGATCTCGGCTTCTGTCTCCCAAGTAGCCTCCTCCTCAGTATGATGCGTCCATAGTACCTTCACAAGGGGAATCACCTTGCTACGCAGTACCTGCTCCTTCCGGTCTAAGATGCGTGCCGGTCGCAGGATATAAGTAACATCCTCTCCTAACTGCACCTGCTCCCATCTGATGATATGAGAAGGATCAGCAACGTACTTCTTCAGCATAGAAACATGAAATACGTTGTGGACGCTCGCGAGGGGCGTGGGTAAAGCCAATCGGTAAGCCACTGCTCCCACACGATCGAGGATCTGAAATGGACCAATGTATCGCGGTGCCAGCTTCCCCTTCTTTCCGAACCGAAGGACTCCCTTCATAGGGGAAACTCGCAAAAACACATGATCCCCGACTGTGAACTCTAGTGGTCTCCGTCTCGTATCGGCGTAGCTCTTCTGTCTGCTCTGCGCTGTAAGAAGCCGACGTCGAATAATATCAATCTTCTCTGACGTCGCCTGCACCAACTCTGGGCCAATCAAGCTGCGCTCACCGACCTCTAACCAGCAATGCGGTGCGCGACAAGGTCGCCCATACAGCGCCTCATAAGGTGCCATGCCGATACTCGCCTGGAAGCTATTGTTGTACGCAAACTCCGCATATGCAAGACAGTCATCCCAACTGTCCTTGAAGTCCAATGCGCAAGCTCGCAACATGTCCTCCAGGATCTGGTTCACTCGCTCCGTCTGTCCGTCCGTCTGTGGGTGGAAGGCAGTACTGAACTTCAACTTCACACCCATAGCCTCCTGAATGCGAGTCCAGAAAATAGAAGTGAACCGCGTGTCTCTGTCCGACACGATCTCCAACGGAACTCCATGCAGACGCACGATCTCTCTAATATACAATCTAGCCAGCTCGTCTGCAGAGTTCGTAACTCTGATCGGTAGGAAGTGCGCCGACTTCGTCAATCGGTCGACGATCACCCAAATAGAATCATGCCCCTTCCTCGTCTTCGGCAACCCAGAAATGAAGTCCATGGAAATGAAATCCCACTTCCACTCTGCAATCGGCATAGGCTGCAAAAGTCCAGGTGGTCGGCGATGCTCTGCCTTCACCTGTTGACAAGTGAGACAACGGGACACGAACTCAGCAATGTGGGTCTTCATACCTTCCCACCAGTACGTCCTCTTCACGTCACGATACATCTTCGTGCTGCCAGGAT
This sequence comes from Magnolia kwangsiensis, assembly GCA_037074715.1. NCBI lineage: Eukaryota > Viridiplantae > Streptophyta > Magnoliopsida > Magnoliales > Magnoliaceae > Magnolia > Magnolia kwangsiensis. The sequence continues at coordinate 79,599,619 of CM073577.1, read as the reverse complement.
GCATCGCGAGTCTAGTAGAATGCGCAGCCTCGAGAATCTCTCGTCTCAAGTCAGGGACATCAGGAACGCATAGGCGGCCACGGTAACGTAAACCCCCATCCATGCCAACTCGCCAGTCGGCGTCATCATCATCACTGGCCTGCTCTCGAAGCTCAGTAAGATGCGCGTCGTCCCTCTGCGCCTCGATGACACGGTCATCGATCGGAGATCGCACCTGAACATGTGCGATGAACTCAAATGGCTCCTCTACGGTGAGTTTCTGCTCAAAGTCTCGCAAAAACTCAACCATATCCCACTCGGCAACCATCAGCGGAGCCGCAAACTCTATCGCCTTCTTGCGGCTCAACGCATCAGCCACAAGGTTCGCCTTCCCAGGATGGTAAGAGACTTCAAACTTGAAGTCCTTCAGCGTCTCCATCCATCACCGCTGCCTCATATTCAAGTCCCGCTGTGTGAATATGTACTTGAGGCTCTTGTGGTCGCAAAAGAGCTCGAACTCCTCTCCATAGAGGTAATGTCTCCAGAGTCTCAGTGCGAATATCACGGCTGCCAACTCCAGGTCGTGTGTAGGGTAATTCTCCTCGTGCTTCCTTAATTGTCTCGAGGCATACGAAATTACCCTGTCCCTCTGCATAAGGACACAACCCAAACCAACGCTAGACGCGTCAGTGTATATAGTGTATTTAACCCCTTGCTCTGGCAATACTAGCACAGGGGCGGACGTAAGTCTGTCCTTCAGCTCCTGAAAAGCTGACTCCGCCTTATCATTCCAGGCGAACTTCACGTCCTTCCGTGTCAACTGAGATAAGGGTCTCGCGATCTTCGAGAAATCCTGAATGAAGCGCCGATAGTAGCCAGCGAGACCCAAGAAACTCCTCACCTCAGTGACAGAACCAGGCTGCTCCCAGTCCTGCACCGCAGCTACCTTAGACAGGTCAACTGCCATGCCATCCTTGGACACCACGTGTCCCAGAAACTTCACCTCCTGCTTCCAGAAGTCGCACTTCTTATACTGTGCGAACAACTGATGCTGTCTGAGCGTATCAAGGACCAAACGCAAGTGCTCCTCATGCTCCTCTCGACTCCTAGAGTATACCAAAATGTCGTCGATGAAGACAACGACGAATCGATAGAGGAAAGGCCGTAGTACCCGGTTCATCAGATCCATGAACACGGCCGGTGCGTTCGTGAGACCGAACGACATCACAAGGAACTCGTAATGACCAAAACTGGTCCTGAACGCTGTCTTCTGCACGTCCTCATCTCTGACGCGCAGCTGATGATATCCTGACTGAAGATCAATCTTCGAGAAGTACTGCGCTCCTCTCAACTGATCAAACAAGTCATCGATCCTGGGCAAAGGGTACTTGTTCTTCACTGTGAGTTGGTTCAACCTGCGATAATCAATACACAATCGCAGCGAACCATCCTTCTTCTTCACGAACAAGACCGGTGCTCCCCAAGGAGATACGCTAGGCCGTATAAGGCCAAGCTCTAGTAGACCATCAATCTGTGTCCTCAACTCCTCCATCTCACATGGTGCCATGCGATACGTCGGCAGTGAGACGGGTGTAGAACCAGGAATCAGATCGATAGTGAAATCGATCTCACGTCGGGGCGGCAAACCAGGGATCTTCCTGAACAGATCCCCGAACTCAGAAACAACCGGCGTCTGCTCAAGTACCTGGGCACCAGCGTCGTGCAACAGGGTGGCGTAGCTAAGAATACGGAAAGGAAGATTTACCCGCACTGAAAATGTGAAAGGCGTGCCCTCAGGCTCGTACACCGTCACCACACGAGCCTCGCAGTCAATCTCGGCTCTCGCTGCAGTCAACCAGTCCATGCCAAGGATGACGTCGAGATATACGAGCGAGGGATCGACGACCAAATCAAGAGTCATCGTCCTGCCTCCCAGATCAAGTAAACAACCCTCACACATCTGGGTGACATCCGAATAATCTCCATGAGCTGCAAGGACTCGCACGCTATCCATAGTAATAGTCTGCAACCCAAGACGTCTGACTACGGCACGCGATATCAAAGAAATCGTGGAACCAGTGTCCACCATGACAAGAACGGGAGTACCTCCGATATGGCCCGTGACCTCGAAGGCTGAATGCTGGAAAGTCGGCGTCGTAGCTGCCTCAGCGGTCAGTGCATGAACTCGAGCCTGCTGTGGCCGGTTCGGCCGCTGTGTCAAGGGCCGTGGGGGCTGTCGAATCTGCGATACTGTGGGTCTGAAAGAGGACTGCGCAGGAGCTGACCGTATAGGCGGTGCTGATATCGCCTGTGGACGTACACGATCAATCTTCTGCGGCGGCGAGAACCCACTGTCCCGCATCCTCGCAAAGCAACTCGGCGCTAGGTGGCCCGTCCTCCCACAGTATGTGCATGATAGATCAGGGCGCCGAAACGGTCCTACTGGCGCCGTGGTCCTGGTAGGAGGATCAATGCGAGGCCTCTTGCCCGCGAAGGGCCTATCTGGCAACTCCGGTCGCGGCCTAGGAGTAGTCGGGCCTCGTGATCGCGCAAGTCGATCCACGTCCTGCTCTGCCCGCATGGACATGTGAACCAACTCCGCATAGGAGGAGAAACTGATGCAGCACATCTTCGACCGAATATCCGGTCGCAAGCCCTCCAAAAAGCGCCGTATGCGCATCTGCTCATCAGCTAAAATCGTCGGGACGTACCTGCCCAACTCTGTGAACCGATGCTCATACTCGGTGACCGTCATTGCTGCCTGCCTGAGACGGAGAAACTCATTCTCCCTCTCGTGTCTGTAGGTCTGAGGATAATACTTCTCATGGAAGCGAAACTCGAATGCTGCCCATGTCCATACGAAGTCTGCGGTAACAGTCCGCAATACACTATCCCACCACATACTGGCCTCTCTCTCAAACTGGAAGGTAGCCAGCTCTACCTGCTCTGCCTCAGTACAGTGCAACATGCGCAGAATCTTCGACACTCGGTCGAGCCAAAACTCAGCCTCCTCGGGTCTGTGAGAACCCGTGAAAGTAGGAGGCCGCAAGCGCTGAAATCGCTCCAGAAGGCCCCGTGTGTCGGCAGGGTTCCCCGCAGGGAAAGCAGGCTGCGCAGGAAGTGCTATGCCCTCATCCTGGGCGTAAGTATAGGCATCCTCAGCTGGATGCGCAGGTGGTGCAGGCGGAGTAGATGCAGTCGCACCCCCACCCTGGGCTAAAGTCCCAACTATGGTGGTCAGAAGCTGCTGCTGCTGTAGCATCATAGCCATCATCTGCTCGAATCTATCAGGGGGTGGAGCAGGCTGTGGCGGATGAGGTGCGGAAGTAGATGCGCGCTGTGGCTCTCTGACTGATGGTGTAAATGGCGGTGGTCCATCTGTAGGACCAGTAGCAGGCTGAGACGATCGAACAGTCTCAGGAATCGGGCCCACAGCAGGGTCCGGACGAGTGCCAGACTGAGAAGGAGCCTGATCCATCTGCTCTAACAATGAAAGCCGAACCGCGCTCCTCGTAGTCTTAGGTGGCATTCCCTATATTCAAAATAGGGCGCAACCTTGTCAGTCTCAATTGCACAAATACATCACAATCATTCACTAAAGAGTCAAGGCATTCCATGCACTTCAATTAATCAAAATTGTCACAATACAAGGGATATATCCTTACAAGCATCATGACTAGAATGACATGGAAATTAAGACAGTTAAACAACAGCGACAAAAGCAAAGCACTAGCCCTAATAGGCTTTACACACATGAAACAGAAAATAGCTAACTACTCATAACAACATCAAAGATCGCGTTGCTAGTCGGAGTCTGGCGACGGAGGAGGAGCACCCTTATCCTGTAAGCAACACAGGATTGCCTTCAAGGTGCGAGTCACCTTGCCAAATTTCTTCTTCGTAACGGCCTTGGCATCAGCGACCTCTGCTCGAAGTTCTTGGACTTCCCTTCGCAAAGCGGTCTGACTCTCCTCCATCCGGGCAATGCGATCGTCAATAGTAGTCTGCGCAGAAGGAGGAGGACTCTCATCAGTATCCTGAGCCTCCTCTTCTGCTTCTTCCTGAGTCTCTTCCTGAACTTCTGCACTAGGTTCTCCTTCGCTTTGATCTTCCTCTTCATCAAAGTCGTCCCCACTATCCCTTTCAAGTTGATTTTCACGATATTGCGACCCAATCTTCATCTTAACCATCGTCGACTCATCGATGGTGTGAATCGATACCGGCAACTCGGGTCCAAGTCTATAGGCAAACTCAAGCGCAATTCTGCAAATGAGTCGGCCAAAGGGAAGGGATTCGGATGTTCTTCTCGACCTGGCTATGAGAACTATCTGCCGTAAGATGAAAGTGGCCATACATACGTTCTCTCCCTGGGCCACCAGAAATAAGAAATCGACCATAAGACGTGTACATTCAATGCGGTTCGTCGACCTAGGATAAACATTGAACGTGCAGATGTGATGCAGCAGACGCAAATCCTCAGACATGTACGTCGCCTTGAGGCTATTATTAGGCTGCCATGGAACCAACTTACCGCACAGAAACCTGGTGCGGCGATCTCGTTCGCGTCTAGTCCTCAAATTTTTCTCACTTGGATGTACATCACCTAGAGGCACGTTGAGAAGTCGCGCAACCAACTGGACGTCGATCGTAGCCATCCGATCTCTACCAAAAGGGATTTTAAACTGCAAGGGCTCCAAGGTAGGACTCTGGATGCTAGCATAGAAGGCACGAACAGTGCTCACATTAGCACGAGCGCGAGCTTCAAAGATCGGTCCCCAGTGCGCAGCTTCAATGCGTTCGAACAACAGATATTCGCCGAACAATCGCCCATCTACGTCCGCCTCAAATAACACTCTACGATCAGTGTATTCACCATGAGGCATCTCTGATAGGATGGTTCGTCCAAGGTGTGCATGGGGATCCAAATCCCGCTTCGTACGGCACTCCAGGACTGCAGCTGGACCTGCGGCGGCGCTTGAACTTGCGGCACCACCCCGCGGTCTTCTCAATCGAGCAGGGCGGCTCGGCCCAGCCTCGTCTGTTGCAGTTTTCCTCTTACCCATCAAAGACAGGATGGATGAGAGTGACAAAAGACCCAAAATAGCTTCCACGAAAGCCATGGAAAACGCCAAAAATGCGAAGAAATGGCTGCCCAATCTGACAAAAGGAAATCTAGGCGTCGTAGAGGGATGCTTCAAGCTTCCCAAGGCTGTAGTTTCAGGGAAAAATAAGAACAAAAAGATGGAATGGAGCTGCTCACGATTTCGACACTATTTGGGGGATTTTGGAGCTCCAAATGGGAAAATCTTCAAGGAAAGGGGCTGCCAACACCCAATAATCAATGGGTGGTGGTCGGTTTTGGCCAAGGAAGGGATTAGGATGGGTTTGGGTCGCCGGGATTTGGAATGGAGCGCTGAAACTCAAATCTAGGGCATGCAAGGGGGCTGTTTGTGAAGGAGAGGGGTGTTTTAGGGGTTTTCGTGGGATGGGAGGTAGCTAGGGGTGTTGGGGGGTGTATTTAAGTGGGTGCGCCCAAAGGGCAGCACCGTCCGAGGTGGCCGGCCGGCGATGCATCGCCCGGCCGGCGATGGCATCGCCGGCCAACCTCCAGGTTGGCCAGCGGGACCCCATGGGTCTGGTCCCCCATGGTCCCAGGGTCCCAAAAAGTCTAGTCCCACCCCTTAGTTCATAGTATTTTGGTCCCTATGGGCCCAAACATGTTTTTGGGGCTTTCCGGGTCCACATCGCAATCCCGAATACCAAACCATATGATGCAGCATATGAATTTGGGGTAGAAGGATCCAGTACATCTTTCTAGCTCCTTAGTTTCTAAAGAAAGTGAAGTTAGAATGGCCTTATGGCCATTTTTCATGAAATTTTACTATTCACTGTAAAATTTGGTGAATGTACTAATTTGTGTTATTTTCACATTAGGTTTGATGCCTAACATGAAATGGATAAGAAAGAACTGAAGGTTGAAGTGTTTAGAGAAGGAATTTTGAGAATTTTTGGCAAAACGGGGTTTTTAAGCCCTGGCGATTGATTACTGGAGTCGTGGTCATTCCACGGCCCAAAGATTCACTTTTGCGGTTTAAAACCGCTCATAGGACGTCTCCACCCGACTTCCTACAGCTTAAAAGTGATTCGGGTCGCTTTACGCGACCCGAGATGCGTTACAGACTCGATCTTGCGATCGATCCTTATAGACTTCGCCTATCGGCGAATCTGTGATCCTAGAAGTGTTTCTAGACCCTTCTCGCACCCACCTAAGTCAAATGAAGCGACAGCGTACGTCGCAAGACCATAACCCAGGCCCAGTATACTCTCATTCATGCTCTGATACCAACTTGTAACACCCTGAAAATCGGGGGTCGTGTATAAACTCAACTCCCGAGTTCCAGACCGTCACTTATGCAACAAAAATGGTTATGATTCAATGTTGTCTGATTTAAAGCATTCACATGAGTAAAAGTATACCAAAACTGCAATTCATACTTCAGATCCAGTGATAAAAGCAAGCGGAAGACTAAACAAGATATATATCACTGTATGGAAAAACAAAGTAATCTCAACTGTCTCCAAAGTATGACTACATCTCTGAGTCTCATATACATGTACATAACAAAAGAATAATGTTCAAAAAGAAAAGTCCCACTGATGTCCCCTCGATCCAAGTCACCTACGGGAAGCCGTCATGATACTGCATATACGAGAACTCATCCTGGTCCTCGTCATCATCTAGCTCCACCTCCTGGATCTCATCGTCACCTGCAACTACAACAGGGTCTGGTGGGTGTTGCAAACACCATCCCGTAACGTGGGAATGAGTGATCAACTCAGTGGAATCATAGAGCAAAGATTAGCATGTTCACAATTCAGTCACGCGATAATAGTAAAGCAGTAAATCAGACAAGTCCTAATACTGTTGTTAATGCAAGATGATATGACGTGATGTATGCCCTCACCGACGATCACCCTCATACGGCAACATCTTACGACCGCGGCATGCCACACTCCCTAGAGTGCTCCACATCTTCCAGGCACATGCAATGCTATGGTGATATGATTACCAAGTTATTATTAGTCCATTCAAACAGCAGGATTGGGAAACTAAGGTACCTCCCTTGTATCGATCCCAACACGGATCCTGTCTAGGGTCGTCACTCCTAGTAATCTCATACGATGTACATTTCGTAGGTCACTGCAAGGGCTGCCAGGGCTGTTGCTCGCACTCGTTGCACCGCTCCCCCATCACCTTATCAATACAGGCCTACTGTACTCTACTGCACGGAAGGGTCGTCGCCTCCCGTGAACTCAGAATACGCTCGCGGTCACTACAAAGGGCTCGTCGCCTGATCAGTGTAGGCCGACAGCTAGAATATAGTGTCCCATACCACCATAATCTGCTCACGAGTCAAGGTGCTCATTGGTCACTACGGGGAGGTTTGTGGCCCCAGCGTAGGCCGACAGCTCGACCACGGTGTCCCATACCACCATGCCCGGCTCATGAGTCTTCGTGGATCAAGGTACCACGGTTAATAGGGTTTACAATGGTAAGTTCGGTACCCTAGGTTCAAGCAGTTATGATACATACATGGTGAACAAACATCGGCCAGTCGGGTTACTTGACGGGCTCGACTAGCGCGATCGCATCTCGAACTGAACGACATGAAGTGCGTAAAACACTTCGCGTGGCCTAACCACTGCCGCCAACTCTCAACACGAATCACATTCATCGACGCGTCATTCGTGGCTATGACCAGTCAGCCACGAATTTGCTCGGTTACCGACTGCCTGGACTAAGTCAAGTCCCACACATCTATGGAATCACTATAAAAGGTATTGGAATTGAAATACATCATGTGAGCATGTTAGCACATGTTATGACATTCAACTTAAGCAAATCTTCAAGGCATACTTCCTATGCATATTCAACTTAAGCAAATCCTCAAGCACATACATTCCATGCATGTAGTGAAATCATGCATTTTGTCAACATGTAGAAAATCATTTAGGTCGGCATAATAATTGAAAAATCAATCACAAAGTATCAAATAACATCATTTAATTCAATACATACTAATACAAGCATTTATACAAACACATGCACTACACACTTAGGTCTACATATAGCATGTCGACCCAAAGTATGCAACTAGGCGAATCTCTTCGCCAAACTAATTATGCACGCATTCCTAACTTCCTAATGCGACAACAAACCATGTCAATCACATCAGCAAAATATGAATGCAAACAGTTCTTCCTACAAATGACTAAAATGCCCTAAATCTCATATTCTTCGTTAGCTTACGAAAGGGGAAACGGAGAGCATTTTGTACATGTCAAACGGCGATGCCGTCAAGAATCTACTATTAAACGACATTGAAAGCATTGGGAACCGTCAATCCAAGCGTCTAAAATCCTCACCTAGTGTCTTGTAGACTCGGGAATTGAAGCGGAGTGTATATGGTTCGTCTACGGCGAGTAAGGAGCCTAATACATAAGATCCATAAGCTACATCGCTATGGAAACAAGAAAAACTCAAATCACCAACTATTTAGGGTTTTTACTTACCTAGGATTGCGGTGGAATCGCCGGGAAAGCGGTAGAGGAGTGTCGCTTAAGCACGTGCAACACGTAGCACAAGTGGCGGGAAGAACTCTCCCACTCTCTCACAATCTCTCACTCTTTTTCTCTCTCCCAAGCTAGGGCTTCTCTCAAATTCGGATGGGAGAGAGGAGTGAGGGTTTCAACCCCTTTTATAGCCCAAAACATTCCCAAAATAGGCTTGGGAACAATGTTTACTTGGTGCCTAACCAAATCGGGGCCGTTTTGGTCCAAAAGGGCATTTCTGGAGGTCCCCAGGCCAAATGCGGTCGGACTTAAGCTCATGCATACTGGATCTAGCACACATCCAGTTTTCAGACCGGTTGGGTTCCCAGATCGCACGTGGCGGCCCAGTTTCAGTTTAACGGTCACCGCATCAAGATCAGGCCTATAAGTCCCGTGATATATAATAGATATTTTTCCTGATCCAAGGGTGTAATTTGGCTGTATTCTGACGGTCAGAATGCTTAATACTGATGCGTCAAATTTGTGTGCCAGATTTGAATTTGAAATTCCAACTATGTCCCTATTCACACTCTCTTCGGTCCGGGCTCAATGAAATAGCCTGTGATCACCGGTTTGACTTGATTTTTGGAATGAGTGTCAAGCCCAGCTAGACGGTCCTAACGGTCTAAGATAGGAGGTATCGGACTTTCAACGTGCGGTCTAGATCCAATACAAAGATTCAAAGTGGTCCAGAGAACAAACCGGCTTAGAGTTTGACCCGAGGCTTTAGAGCATTATAGCACCCTTAGTTCCACTCGCTTCGGGCCTTGTAGAACGTATTTAAAGTGATCAGGGACCATTTCCCAGCTATTCTAACGTTGCACTAGCTAACCTAGTCGAATTTTCCAAAGGAATGAATTCTACGCAAATTCGGGTCGAGTTGGTACTCGAGCCCAAGTATGGATTTTTCACGGGCGTTACAATACATCACGTATGTTGGTCATAATACGTATTAGGGCAAATCCTTTTGCCAAGGAGTTGTCGCATACATAACAACCATGTACCTGCGACAATTAATCGTGGCAATCACAACATCAAATTCTAAATGTACATAAACATTTCAACAAATACATGAATTTCCCTATAGACTACATAGTTCATATGTATACATAAAATGAAACAGATATTGCAAGTTCATATGTATACATAAAATGAAACAGATATTGCATTTGGCATGTGAAATAGCATCCATATCAGTATTAAACCATTAACTGACATTGAAAGCCTTGAAAACCATAACCTATACGTATATAGTCCGCACCTTAAACCGATAAATGCGTAACAGATATGATTTAAACATTAAGTCTTCGTCAACGGCGGATTAGCAACCTATAGCATGAACTAGGTTAGCTATTCATCACTTCAACTATTTGAAAGCCCTAAAAATGGATTAGGGTTAGATTTTCTTACCCAAGTATGGAGTCAGTTTCGCCCGTATAGCGATACAAATAGGTGGATTAGGCACGTAGTGAAGCTGGGAAAAATCACAGGATGAATCACCAACTCACTCTCTCTCTTTCTCTCTCTTTTTCTTCTCCTTCTTAGCTAGGGTTTTGGAATTCATATGGAATATGTGAGAGAGGGTTTAAGACCCTTATATAGGCCCAAAACTGATGGAAACAGCCCCAGGGCCAAGGTATACTTAGGTTATATCCAAATCGGGCTTATTCCGATCTAATAGAGAATTTCTGGAGGTCCCTTTACTGAATGCTGTCGGACTTAAGCTCCCTGATATTAGATCTTGATCAAGCTAAGTTTTCAGTCCGATCGGGTTTACAGATCAACCGTGGCGGACCAGTTTCAGTTCAACGGTCACTGATACTCGATCAGGGCCACAAGCACATTGGCATGTGTGGAATATTTCTCCTGATCTGAGGGTGTATTTGGGTTAGATTCTGATGGTCTGAATGCTTATAATTGGCCCGTAAGTGACACGACTCAGATTACTTAAATTCGGATTTAATTTCTAAAATCCTTCACGTTTCTCACACACTTCACTCCGGACTTAAGAAAATCATCGTGGGACATTGTCTGGACTTGATTTATGAGGTGGTCAACAAGTCCAACAAGGCAGTCATATTTGTCTAAGTTTGTCGCTATCAAACTTTCGACGTGCGGTCCAGGTCCGATATGGAGTTTCTGAATGCTCCCATGAGCAACTAGGTTTAGAGATGAATCCTAGGTTTTAGGGTAATGTAGCGTTAATAATTCTACAAGTTTTAGGTCTTGCAGAATGTATTTAAAGTCATTGGTGCTAATTTCACAGGTAATCTAGTTTAGCGCTAGTTAATTCTCGTCAGATTTTTAAAGGATTTAGTCCTAAGGGATTTCTGCTTGAGGTGGTACTCGGGTCTTCGTACAGATTTTTTCAGGATGTTACAGTGTGACTCATGCATCTCACATATATGTGACATGATCATTGTACGTCCTAACAATATCAGGGTCGTGGCCTCCATAGGCACATCATGGATGGTCGGATTAGATACTGAAAATATTAGCTCTAGCATGTGGGCACATAGGATGTCCTTAGGTAAAAATTTCAGAACCTTTTTGGTACCAGGAGATACTCTAACATCTAGACTGAGTGGATACACGAGCGCCCGAGTGCAGAATACCAGTAGGTCACGTCTCCCACTATGTCGTGGTCGGTTGGAAGGGGGTGTGGCCTTATCCGCCCAAGTGAGGGGGTTATAAGATAAGATGAGTTTGACCAGCTCATAAATGAGTCTGCTATCGACAAGCCGGGTAGGTATTGACAGACTACTGGTCAATCGAATAGTGTGGTCTCTTTCACTCGCTGGGATGTGTGGCTAGGGAGGCGGCAGTCAGTGTGGAGTGTACTAGACCCCAGTGATATCTCATAGGAGAACTGTACTGATTTATGTACTTGATGAGGACTGACATACTTGTATTACATCTCACATATGACATTTGGTTACGTAGGCCTTGCATCGCATGACCTTGGTATGGCCGACAGCATTCATGCCTTGCATTGTATAGTCTTGGTACGACTCATAGTATTCATGAACTTACCCACATATTTTCGTATTACTCTGATACTACATACTTAGCACTTGCCTTGTGCACACACTTACACCACCCTCTAAACTTTTGTAAGCTTCTGCATGACCGTTGTGTGCAGGTGATGTTGGATCGCAGCAGTGCTGAGGCAGGAGCGGGCATCAGATTATTTTGGAGCCTTTTGATCACCTTATATTTCCCTTTTCACATTTTACTTAAAGTTTTTGATATAATGGATATGTAGTGATATTGTTTTGTGACTTAGTTATGCTTGTGGTTATGCTTCATTAAAAAAAATTCATACTGAAAATCCTCATTGTAGGATTCCAGGATCGGAATCTAGCATATGAGTGCTGGAAGCTGAGAATGGGGCACTATGGAGGCTGTCGACGACGGATTTGGTGATCAAAAATTTTGTGAGACCATTTTCCAAGTTTGGGGCGTGACATACTCCAACCAAGCTACCTCCCACCGTCCAATCCTTGGACGGTGAAGACACAATACATCCATCATGGTAGGTCCCACACCCCACACGTGTACAACATGCAGGGTGGGTCCCACCCACTGGCTAAACAGGTGGATGGAGTGGATGTAAAATGAATGTAGTAATGTGGGCCACGTCGAGTCCTTTGACGATCTTGATTCAATACATCATCAGGTGGGCCCACATACACGTGGGTCCCAAGGCTGCTGATGCAATTAGATAACCCTATATCACGGTGGGTCTCACATAGGGCCCACCGTATAATATTATATATATATATTATACTTATATATTTTATTTTAATTATTCTTTAGGAGGCACAGTAAGGGGTCTGCTATCCATTTGGGATGACCTAAAACATTCAGCCCTCTTGATACTGAGTGAGGCCCACCTGTGATTTTTGGGACCCACGTTGGCAGGGTGTGGTCCATTGTGATTTATATGGGGGTGGCCCACTTAGTCTGAAAGAGGGAACCAGTGTGTAGCCCATGGGTTGTTGCAAGGTGTGGCCCACCTGCTGTCGTAGTGTAACACCCTGAAAATCAGAGGTCGTGTAGAAACCCGACTCCCGAGTTCCAGACCATCACTTATGCAACAAATATGATTATGATTTAATGTTGTCTGATTTAGAGCATTCACATGAGTAAGATTATACCAAAACTACAATTCATACTCCAGATCCAGTGATAAAACGCAAGCGGAAGACTGAAATATATATATATATATATCACTGTGTGAAAACAAAATAATCTCAACTGTCTCCAAAGTATGAATACGTCTCTGAGTCTCATATTCATGTCATAAAGCAAAAATAAATGTCAGGTGATAGTCCAACTAGCACAAGTCCCATTGATCCAGTCCATCTATGCGAAGCCGTGAGCAAACTGCATATACGAGAACTCGTCTTGATCCTCGTAATAATCCGGCTCCGCATCCTGAATCGCCTCGTCACCTGCATCTAAGACAGAGCCTGGTAGGTGTTGCAAACACCGTCCCATAATGTGGGAGTGAGTGATCAACTTAGTGGAATCATAGAGTAAAGATTAGCATGTTATCAAATCAATCACGCGATAAAGTAAAGCAGACAATCAAACATTCCTAGATACTGTTGTTAATGTAAGCATGAAATGACATGATGGATGCCCTCACCGACATACTCCTTCATGCAGCACCATCTGCGTCCGCAACATGCTTTCTTCCCACAGTGCTTCACATCTTCCAGGCACATACAGTGCGATGTGGATATGATTACCGGGTTGTTATTTGTCCTTTCATACAGCAGTATTGGGAAACTAAGGTACCTTCCTTGTATCAATCCGAACACAGATCCTATCTAGGGTCGTCACTTCTAGTGTTCTCATACGATATTATGTTTATAGGTCGTTGCAAGGGCTATCAGGGCTGTTGCTCGCACTCGTTGCACCGCTCCCCCATCACCTTATCAATACAGGCCTAATGTACTCTCGTTGCTATAGAAGGGTCGTCGCCTCCCGTAGACTCAGAATATACTCGAGGTCACTACAAAGGGCTCGTCACCAATCAGTGTAGGCCGACAGCTCGAATGTAGTGTCCCATACCACCACAATCGGATCACGAGTCAAATGTGCTCACTGGTCACTACGGGGAGGTTTGTGGCCCCAGTGTAGGCCGACAGCTTGACCACGGTGTCCCATACCACCATGCTCGGCTCATGAGTCTTTATGGATCAAGGTACCATGGTTAACAGGCTTTTCAATGGTAAGTTCAGGACCCTAGATTCAAGCAGTTATGACTCATACAAGGTGAACATACAATGGCTAGTCGAGTTACTTGACGGGCTCGACTAGTACGAGCACATCTCAAGCTGAGCAACAAGAAGTGCATGAAACACTTCGTGTGGCCTAACCACTGCCTCCTGCCCAAAACATGACTCGTGTTCATCGACGCGTCCTTCGTGGCAAATAGAAGCCAACCACGAATTTGATCCATTACCGACTGCTTGGACTAGGTCATAACCCCAAGCATTTGTATATCAACATCAGTAAGCATATGTGAGTAACAGGAATGAATATAAATAATACAAGCATGTTGACACATGTTATATCATACTACGTAAGCAAATCAACCAACACATGCATTCCATATATGTAATGAAATCAATTCATGTGACCAACATGGTGAAAATCATATACGTCAACATATTGATTGAGAATTCAATCTCAAAACTAAATCACAACACCATTTACTCAATACATACTAATACAAACATTTACACAAACACTTAGTCTACACACTTTAGCCTACATAGCGTATGTCAACTCTAAGTGCGCATTTGGGCGAATCTCTTCGCCAAACAGATCATACACGCATTCCTAATATCACAACATGAAAAATATCCATGGCAATCATTTCAGCAAAATACGGACGTATACTGTATTTCCTACAAATACCTAAAATGCCCTAAATCTTATAATTCCCGTACGCAGTCGAAATGAAAAACGGACAGCATGTTCTACATGTCAAACGGCGTTCTCTTCGATAATCTACTATTAAACGACGTTGAAAGCTTTGAAATCAGTCAATCAAAGCGTGTAAAATCCTCACCTTTCGCCTTAGACGTGTATCGATTCGAATAGAACGTCTACGCTTCGTCAACGGCGTTAAGGCGACCTATATCACAAGTTACATAAGCTACACCGCTACTCGTATCAAAGGAATCCCTAAAACAGAAAGAGGATAGGGTTTTCTTACCTATAAGTGAGTTGGAAATCACCGGGAAAGTGATTTGAATGCGGAGCTTCGGTACGTGCAATAGCTAGTGCAAGTGGCAGGAAATCTCTCCCACAACTCTCTCACAATCTCTCTTTCTCTCTCTCTCTCTCTCTCTCTTTCTAGGGTTTGTAGCAAATTCGGATGGGAGAGATATGAGAAGGTTTAAAGCCCTTACATAGGCTAAAATCTAACCTAATTAGACTTGGGACAAAGGTATACTTAAGTTATAACCAAATCGAAACTTTTTCGATCCAAAAGAGCGTTTCGGGAGGTCCCCTGGCCGAACGCGATCGGACTTAAGCTCATGCATATCGGATCCTGCTCACATGAAGTTTTTTGTCTGGTTGAGTTTCCAGATCGCACGTGGCGGACCAGTTTTAGTTCAGTGGTCACGGAGACTCGATCGAAGATTCCAAGTACACTGACTTGAGTGAGAAATGTTTCCTGATCCGAGGGTGTATTTGGGTCAGATTCCGACGGTCTGAATGCTTATACTGATCCCGCAAATGAAACGTGCCAGATTCATTTAAATCCCATTTAAATTTTTATGAATTACACTCTTTCTCACACTCCCTGCTCCAGGCTCAATGAAATAGCCTCAGAACATCAGTTGGGCTTGATTTTCGAAATGATTGTCAAGTCCAGCTAAGCGGTCATAACAGTCTAAGATTGTGGATATCAGACTTTCGACGCGTGGTCTAAATCCAATATAAAGTTTCAAAGGGTTCCTGAGAGCAAACGGGTTTAGAGTTTGATCCTAGATTTCAGGGTATTGTAGCGTCATTGGTTCTACAAGTTTTGGGCCTTGTAGAACGTATTTAAAGCGATCAGTGCTAATTTCACAGCTAATCTAGCATAGCGCTAGCTAACTTGCACTTAATTTCTAAAGGAATTAATCCCACGTGATTTTTGATTGAGTTGGTACTCGAGTCTCTGTACGAATTTTTCCGAGGCGTTACACGTAGGGTGCGGCCCACCTTCAATTTGGTGAGGCCCAACACCCGCTTAACACCCTCACCAGTGTTGTTAACGTGCACAACTCCTCCCGCTACTGCATGCCACTTTGGAACCACTTCTGGGCTCATTTTTCAGATTAAACATGGCTTATTTCGGGGCCATTTTCAACCCATTTCAGAGCTAAACAGTGGCATGATGGCATCCGTTATTTTCCAATCAAAAGACGGCCTGAACAGGGGCATTTTCCCCCTGATTTCTAAATTATTTTCAGTCCGATTTTTTAGGCATTTTGTAGCTCAAACAGAGCCTGTTTGTAATCCATTTCTAGACTGTGTTTCACCCCCAAGTTGGGGCCATTTGTATGCAATTGTTTGACCCAAAGCAGGGCTTGAACTCAAGCCATGTTCAGCCTCAAACAGGGCTTGAAATCAAGCCAAGTTCAGTCTCGAAACAGGGACTATATTTAGGTCTTTTCAAGCTCCACCATGGACCGATCTTGGCCCCAAACTTGGCTTATTTCAGGGCCTTATAGCTACACATATGGAAGAAGGAGAAACAGATAAGAAGGAAAGAAGAGAAAGGCCGAGTTGTGGACTGATTACCTTACCGTGCTTGGCTCTACTCCTCTCTTTTCTTCCTCTTTTCTCACCCCTTTTTGTGTGAAAACTTTGAAGGGAACTGGATCCTTCTTATTGGCAGGGAGAGGATCATCCAACGATAGGGATCATTTCTGCCATTCGGCCATCGGCGCAGCTTCTTTTTCCCGAAGTGGGAAGCACCTGTTCCCATGTTATAGGCCGTGTTCGGCCGTTTTTGGGTTAAGAGGGGACTCCCATCTGCTGGCGAGTGGGTGGCCATAACCCACTGGATAAGATGATGCTAGCTTGCACAGCTGTCCCTTGGACAATTCCCTGTCTGAAAATCCTAGCCGCATGTGATCATTGGACGACCCCGACACATCTCCCTCACCTCTATGCGTGGGCCCAAGATCTTTTACAGTTTTTTTTAATGGACCCATGTTAGTAAAGTGAACAGTTTATATCATCTGGGAAGTTCCCTAAATGGCCCACTTTGGGCCCCGAAGCCGTCAGTTTCAAATTTTTTAAAATGGGCGGGAGGAATTAGTTGTTTTGAAAAATGGGTTTGGTTAAAGCTTATTTGACTGACTCCTCTTATCCAGTGCACATCATGCACATTATTGGTGAGGTGCACGCGTACCATGCATGGCCCTTTAGGCGATGGTGGCGGCCCATCTACTCCATTTAACTTGCTTTGATTCCCCATATAGGGGCCCCGACTCACTTTGGGCCATTGATGAGGCCCAAGCGGGCCATATCATGCATTTCAGGGCTTTGTTTGGCCCCTACATCGTAATCTAAGGGTCAAATGGGTCTGAGTTCTTGTTTTGACGGTTAAGAAAGGTTTTTGAGGGGTTTCAAGTGCCAGTTGCCCCTTTATTAATCCTTGAAGGTTGACAGTAATGTATGATATCGATATTGGTGACTTACGATGTCTTTAACTTGGAGTGATTTGTTGAGCTTACCTTCTGGGCTAAGGTAGGGTCCCTGTCAGACCCTAGTCATCGTGATGGATGGTCTCGATGCTGCCTTAGAAGTCCCATCCTGCATGTGTTAAGTCCAAGTTGCCTAGTTAGTGGGTTTCGGTTTCTATAAACGTGGGCTTAAGAGGTAACACTCGTGTACTAGAGGTACGGGATGTTACACTCGCTCCATGAAAAAATTGTTTCACATAATTCATCTAGTCATGTGTTGTGTGTCTTAGGATAACCGCATAAATCCATGTTAAATGTGGGACACACCGACGAATCTTCATAGTATGGGATGTGGGGCGAGTCGGATAACTCTAATCATATTCCATATTGTGTCAATCGCTAAGTGTGATGAACTGCATATACTTTACTAGGCATGCATCTCATATAGATTACTTGTGCATATTGATACCTCTTGTAGTTGTGAAGTACGGGACGTATCAGAACCTTTACATTTCTTTTATAAATCTCTTAAATTACTGTTAATCTTAAAGGATAACCATCACTATGAGTAGGGCATTGACGCTCTCTAACTTACAGATGATGCAAATGATGTATAGATTGAAGACCTAAAGGACAATTTTCCTATAAAAGATTATGCTGAAAGAATAAGAAGATAGTTTTATGATTTAGTTTTATACTTCCACTGTGAACTTAATAAATGTAATAAGCTCCCATTGAGAGGGCATTTGATTATTCTTTTACTTTGATGAAATAATCAATACAGTTGATTTTAATCTTATGAATGTTACCTTCAGAAATATATCTGGATTTGATCTAAATGAAAAAAATATGTTGTGATTTTCAAAGTATCCAGTTTATACATTATTAACACCCATTTTTCTCAGGCACGAGTATAAACTCTAGTCGTGAAAATTTCAGGATGCTGCATGATGAGTCTTTTTTAGTTTGTGCTCCTAGGCATTTCTTCATAGCTTGACTAAGAGTGTATTTTCCTTGGACCTTTGCTAATTCAGAAAAATAAAGAAGACTTCTTTCAATTTCAATTTATTAGCTTTTTAGAGGTCATAGAAGTAACTGATTATGGTTTTATTTCTTTTGGCGAACATTCATTTCTTGTCTCCATTAGGTCCAGTACTCGGAGACTTGCGATATCATTATTAGAACAATGAAAAGTTATGGCATCGAACCATATAACTGGGCCTTGATATGGAAGTAACTTTTGAACGTTCACACTGGATCACGCTTCATAATTTTTGGCTATAATTATCCACTTCTTGCTTCTTATAGTTGGATGCGTTGGTGGGCTCATCAAGATTACTTAGTGTGTGATTATTGCCCAGTTGATTATGCCATATCGATTCCTCCACCGTGCATAAGAAATTATCAGAAAGACCAAGGCATTGATTACTTTAAAGAAATAGATCATGCCCCCTCTCCAGGCTAACTTTGCATAAGGATTTCTGTAACGCCATAAAATTCGGGGGTCGAGCATAACTCAGCTCTCGAGTTCCAAAACATTACTTATGCAACATAAATAATGATGGATGTATGTTGTCTGTATTAGTGCATAAAACATGAAGTAGATTAAGCCAAAATAGCAGACATAATTCAGGGATAGTGAGAAAATGCAAGCGAAAGTCTTAAATCAATATATAAACCAAAACAATCCCCAAAGTATGCGTGCTCTGTCCAGGGAAATAAGTACAAACTGTGTCTCAAAATACAAATATCAAACTGTGCATAATCAATACAATCATAACCCAAAATCCTCACCGGTCAGGACAAGGCTCACATGAACCCGCCTGAGAACTGCATGAACGAGAATGCCTCCTCGTCCTTGTCGAACTCCGGCTCCGCCTCGCAGGCATCACCGTCACCTGTAGATAAGTTAGAGTCTGGTTAGTGTTTAAGCACCATCCCAGAACGTGGGAGTGAGTGATCAACTCAGTGGAACTATACCACAAAGGTTAACATGTTATCAATTCAATCAAGCAGTAATGATAAAGCAATATAATCAAACATGTCCTAGATACTCTTGTTAATGCAAGAATGAGATGAGGGAATGATGCATGCCCTCACCACAATCTCCCTTTACGATCTTCATCTTACGGTTGCGCATGTCAATCACTTCCTCAGTGCTCTACACCAATGCCAATGACACATGTAGTGAAATGTTATGAGCATGATTATCTAGTTCTTATTAGTCCTTTTCATACAGCAGGATTGGGAAGCTAAGACACCTCCCTTATATCAATTCCCAAATAATGATCCATTCTAGGGTCGTCAGTCCTAGGAAATCTCATACGATGTTACAGTTCTAGATCCTTGAAAAGGGTCGTCACCAATCAATACAGGTGTAGTTATATCCTAGATACTATCATAAGGCTCGTCACCCTTATGCAGTGTCAGGATATACTCGAGGTCACTACAGAGGGCTCATCACCAATCAATGTAGGCCAATAGCACGAATATAGTGTCCCATACCACCATAATCGGTTCACGAGAGTAGGATGCTCACTGGTCACTATGGGGAGGCTCGTCTCCCCAGCGTAGGCCGATAGCTCGACCACGGTTTTTTATACCACCAAGTTCGGCTCATGAGTCTTAGGAGATCGTGGTACCAAGGTTAACGGGATTTTCACTAGTGAGTTCAGTGCCTTAGATTCAAACAGTAGTGATCAAACATGGTGAACATACATTGGTCAATTGGGTTAGTTGATAAGCTCAACTAGACCAAGCGTATGTTGAGTTGATCGACATGGCGTGTGGCCTAACCACTGTCGAACATCCCAAACACGACTCGGTTTCGTCAGACTTATCTTGCACGGCGAAAACAACCTCAACCACCAGTTTAGGGACGGTTACTGATTACCTAGACTGTAGTGTAGTCCCAATCATGTACAAGCTCAATAACAGGCATTTGATTCATATCCTACATTCATATGAACATTTATGAAATATAACTTGAACATAAATACAGTATATGAAGGAAATCATACACACAAATAAGGTGATGGAGATGCATATCTCAACAACCTTAAAAATCACACTTTCCTAACTACTAACTCATTCAAGCATTTATACAAACACTTAGACTACACTATTCAACATACATCACGTATATCGGCTCCATTACATATTAGGACGATTCCTTTCACCTAGGAGTTGTCACATACATATCAATCATAAATCTATAACAAATAATCATGGCAATCATAACAACAAATTCCATACATATACGGGTATTCTAACATATACACGAAATACTCTATTTACAACACAAGCTAAACATATACGTAAATCAAAACGGATAGTGCATTTGGCATGTGTAATAGCATCTATAACAAGAATAAATCATTATCTAACATTGAAAGTCTTAAAAACTATAACCTAAATGTATATAGTCCGCACCTTAAACCAGAAAATGTGAAATAGATATGATTTAGACAATAAGTCTTCGTCAATGGTGGATAGGAAACCTAAGGCATGAAATAAGTTAGTTACATCATTACTTTAACTAGTATAAGCTTTAAAACAGGTTAGGGTTTGATTAATTTACCCAAGAACGGAATCAGAATCGCCGAAATAACGATTCAGATACGATGGATCGATGCGTAGAAGAACTGAGAAGAATTCCACAGAGAAATACCAGGTTCTCTCTTACTTTCTTTCTTTTCTCTCTCTTAAATTGGATAGGGTTTAGGAAATTCGTATGGAATATGAGAATGAGGGTTTAAGGCCTTTTTATAAGCCTAAAATCGATGGAAATAGCCCTAGGGCCAAGGTATACTTAGGGCATAACCAAATCAGGCTCTTTCTGATCCAACGGAATACTTTTGGAGGTCCTCTCCTCAAATGCGGTAGGACTTAAGCTCACTAGTATAGGATCTTAAGCAAGTTAAGTTTTCAGTCCGATCAGGTTTCCAGATCGACCGTGGCGGACCAGTTTCGGTTCAACGGTCACCGAAACTCGATTAGGGCCACAAGCACATTGACATGTATGGGCCACTTTCCCTGATCCTAGGGTGAATTTGGGTCGAAAACCAATGGTCAGAATGCTTATAAATAACGCGCAAGCGACATGACTCAGATTACTAAAAATCATATTTAATTTCTTAAAAATCTACTCTTTCTCACACTTTTCACTCTGGACTCAAGGAAATGGTCTCAGGACATCGTTTGGGCTTGATTTTCGAGGTGATAGCCAAGTCTAACTAAGTAGTTATAATTGTCTAAGTTCATTGCTATCAGACTTTCAACGTGCGGTCCAGGTCTGATACGAAGTTTCGAAGTGCTCCCAAGAGCAACTGGGTTTAGAGATGAATCCTAGATTTTAGGGTAATATAGCGTTAATAATTCTATAGGTTTTGGGTCTTACGGATCGCATTAAAAGTGATTGGTGATAATTTCACAAGTAATCTAGTTTAACACTAGTTAATTCACATTAAATTTCTAAAGGATTTGGTTATAAATGATTTCTACTAGAGATGGTACTCAGGTCTAAGTACGGATTTTTCTAAGACGTTAAAATTTCTTTGGAAGATAATATTTATGAAATGAAATTTGCTGATACTCTTGAAGGATGGATAGCATTTTGTGCCCCTTTGAAGAATTTGAAGAATGCATTTGAATTTTCAGATTTTTCAGAAGAAAATGATGATTCTTTGCGATTTCATCTTCCTTTGCCCTTGCAAATTTTACAAGATAACCTTCCTTCATCACCAAAAAAGCAAGAGACAGGAAGACATTGTAGTTCTCTTCAGAAGGATAAACAGATTATAATAAAAAATCCATAATTCATATAGTTGATCTTGAAGAATTAACTTTTGAATAGAAAGTAACAAGTATTTTGAACAAAATTGATATCGGTATAATTTGAACCTGATTTAAACAGATAGGTGAATATATGCATTTCTATATGTTGTTTAACCAGTGTTTGAGATTTTCATGATTTATTTTATCATATCAGGCAATCGCATATTTGAGCATATTCTAAGTAAAATAAGCGAACATATGTATCTGCAGCATTTTGATGCTACACATAGTTTAAGCTCTTAAGTAGTGGAGCTAGTATACTTTTGATTGAACATACTTTGATTGGACATGACTTGACTAGACTAGACTTGACTTGACTAAACTTGACCGGACTTGACTAGACTTGACTTGACTTGACTGGACTTGACTGAATTTAACTTGACTTGACTTAACTGGACTTGAATGAACTAGACACTTTCATACACAGTCTAAGCTCATGAGTAGTAGAGCGGGCATAGTTTTTTAGACTCATAAGTAGTTGGAGTCAGGTCTTACATGAATGGTTTCTGCAACTCTTATAAGTTCACAGGACTTATCACGGCCGAAGAGTTCACAAACCACAACCATTAGAGGGGCCCAGTGAAGTTACTGGGGCAATGAACTCAGTAGGTTTTATGCATAGGGTTGGCCGCAATAACTCTTTAAAGTTCATGGGGCACTCAAGGCTACCTTAGGGTACCAAATCCAAGGCCACCTGTCCATCGATGAGGGGGTAATTTTCTTTAGAGACCCGTCCTCATGAGTTTCTACTAGAATCAAACTAGGAATCTGAGGGGTCTTATGCATGGTTGGCCTATCTATGGAAAAGTCAAAGAGAGTACACTGCAACCCACTT
Organism: Magnolia kwangsiensis; assembly: GCA_037074715.1. NCBI lineage: Eukaryota > Viridiplantae > Streptophyta > Magnoliopsida > Magnoliales > Magnoliaceae > Magnolia > Magnolia kwangsiensis. The sequence continues at coordinate 79,576,651 of CM073577.1, read as the reverse complement.
TTTCTTCATCTGCTAGGTCGGACCCATTCACGGGAGGGAATTTTCTCTCACCTTTCCCCATGATGCTGTCAGAAGCTATACAAATGACATTGGTCTTACGTGTGATTAGCTGTTGTAGACTTTTGGCCGCTTAAGGCTTTTATCAGCTGGCTTCATCCGCTACCCGCATGGATCTGAAAGTGCCCTGGTTTGTCAATTAGCGTGAAGGTTGAGTCAATGAGTCAATTGAGCCCCATAAGAAGATCGTTCAAGCCATTGTCTCAACCGGATGTGTCTTCCAAGCTATCAAAGGTAAATTAAGCCTCACATCCCATGTCCCAAACCACCCAGGTAAATAAATCCTTAAAAACCTTAGAACAATAAAAGAGGTAAAAGGCTGAAAACTTATTCTTACACAGGAAAATTTTCTAAGTTTTCCAGCTCAATTCATTGACATCATGCTTTCATCGATGACATCGAACACTCAATATCGATAACATTGAATAGGCTTCAATAACATCGAATTGAGGCATTTTATGTCCAGTAACTATAAAGTATTTGGACAGAATTTTTGACGGATCAAACGTACCTTCGATGACATTGAAGGCTAGTCGATTTCATCGAAGGACTTAGATCATTATCAAGCAAAATCTTTTTGAAAAATATTTTGATATTGCTTGAGTAATCGAACGAATTTTGATGTCATCGAAATTCAAATTGTGATGATATTGAAACGGGTTCGATGGGATCGAATCTGGACTAGATGTGTCCACCAAGCTTAACAAGAAAATTTGTGAAAATGTTTGAAGAATCGAGATAGCCATGATGACATCGATATTTGAATATTGATGACATCGAGGACATCTTGATGAAATCAAAAAGTGGACAAAAGTGTCCGGCGAGCTTTTATGATATATCATCCAAAAAGATCGAGGAATCGAACTAGGAGTCGATGACATCGAAATTTGAATTTCGATATCATCGAACTAGGATCGATAATATCGATGCCTTCTTTAAAAAGTCTACCAAGCTCTGAGTAATTTCATGTGGAGGAATCGAACAGTGATTCGATGTCATTGAAGTTTAAATATAGATGACATCGAAGGAGGTTTGATAACATCGATCTTCAATCAAAAAGTTCCTAGAATATTTTTCAGTTGAGTTTGTATCATCAAACAGATAGCTAATGGCATCAAAAGTATATGTTCAATGACATCAAATCAAGTTCGAAGATATCAAACTCATTCAGACTCTGATAATTTTATTTCCGTTGGGACTTTTACCTTTATAAGGAGAGCTTGTTCTTCGTTGCTAATAGAGAGAAAAAGAGAGAAAGCCTTAAGATAATACTTGCATATCATCTACCCTAGGTCCTTTTTCTCATGAGAGTTCATTCTTCAATCCATCCTTATCATTGATTTTCTGAAGAGTGGATTGGTGAATGAAATTCTCCATTCAAGGTTCATCCAGCTACCATCTTAATTGCAAATCATTGAGTTAAGATCTCTTAAATGCTTAAAACCTTGGAATCAGTCTGTCTCTTAATGATTAACTTTTATCAAAGTGGATTCCAATAAACCTTGACCCACCCCCATCGCATTACAGTGGTGCATCATTAGTGTTGTGAATCAAAGGAGTTGAAGAATCTCCGTCATCAAGGGAGTATATTTTCAACAATGTGCAAAATGGGCCTCATCTACTTATTTGTAAGTCATTAGAGTCTAGAGACCCTGTTGATCATTCCTTGTGTAGATTGGGTCACAGGTACATCTCACCCTTTCAAGCCCTCATAGGAAGCCTCTAACAGAAGAGTACGTTTAGGTGCTATGTGTTGACCCTTGCTCTTATGTAAGGCCTAAACTAGGGTCCTTGTATGGTTAAACTAGGGTCCTTGTGTGGATCCTTGGCCTGTGTGGCCTAAACTAGAGTCCTTGTGTGGATCCTTGGCCTCTGTGGCTTAAAATAGGGTCCTTATGTGGATCCTTGACCTATGTGGTCTAAACTAAGGTTCCTTATGTGGATCCTTTGCTCTTGTGTAAGGCATTAAACCTAGGTGCTTCATGTTGACCTTTGCTCTTGTGTAAGGCATAAACTTGTGCCTTGTGTAGGCATGTCTAGGTTCCTTGTGTAGGTCCTAGAGTCGACCTTGTGTAGGTCATAAAGGTTAGAGGTGAACCTGATTTAAAACCTCCATTAGTAAAATTCGGTACACTCAAGGGCCAAGTGTGTCCGCCAGGAGTGGAGTAGGCATATAGCCAAACCACTATAAATGACTGTATTTGGGATTGATATTTGCATATTCATTTATTATGCTTACTTTGAATGATTACATGAAACATGGTAACATGAATGTTTAAAATTGCTAAGAATCACATCCCACACACATTGTCACATTGTTCATCCATCATAGACTAATTGCTAAATCTTGTTTAAATATTGAGTAGTCTTGTATTGGATCCTCTACTTGGCTTGAAAGCCATTAGAGTTAAAGTATATCTTAATAGTTGCACATTAAATCAAGATTGGGTAAATAGTATTTTTAATTATCAAGAAAAGTTTATAAAGTCCTATTTGCCCCTCTGTAACACCCCGGATTTTGGCCAACCTGGGATTAGACGTCCTTAGGCAATGGGTTAACTAAAACACCTGGGAAATTGCTCAGAACCCAATTCCATAGCCAAAGAAATCACTTAGGATTAATCCCTTTAGAAACTAAGTATAAGTTAGCTAGCGCAACGCTAGAGTAGCTGGAAAATAGTCCCTGATCACTTTAAATACGTTCTACAAGACCCAAAGTGAGTAGAATCCATGGTGCTATAATATTCTATAACCTCGGATCAAACTCTAAACCGGTTTGTTCTCTGGACCTCTTCGAAACTTTGTATTGGATCTAGACCGCGCGTCGAAAGTCCGATACCTACAATCTCAGACCGTTGTAACCATCTAGCTGGACTTGACAATCATTTCGAAAATTAAGTCCAACCGACATTCACAGGCTATTTCATTGAGCCTGGAGTGAAGAGAGTGAGAATAGGGTTAAAATTGGAATTTGAAATTCAAATCTGGCACACGACTTGACGCATCAGTATTAAGCGTTTTGACTGTCAGAATTCAACCAAATTACACCCTCGGATCAGGAAAATTTTTTATTTCATATCACAAGACTTGCAGACCCGATCTACGTGCGGTGACCGCTGAACTGAAAATGGACCGCCACGTGCGATTTGGGAACTCTACTGGTCTGAAAACTTGATGTGTGCTAGATCCAGTATGCATGAGCTTAAGTCCGATCGCGTTCGGCCAGGGGACCACCAGAAATGGTCTTTTGGACCGAAACAGCCCCAATTTGGATATACATCAAGTAAACTTTGTTCCCGAGCCTATTTCGAGCATTTTTATGCTTATAAAAGGGGTTGAAACCCTCATTCCTCTCTCCCATCCGAAATTTAGAAAAACCCTAGATTGGAGGAGAGAAAAGGTGAGAGTTTGTGAGAAAGAGTGGAGGAGAATTCCTTGCCAATTGTGCTACCTGTTGCAAGTGCTTAAGCAACACACTTCAATCACTTCGCCGGTGATTTCTCCACTTTTCTAGGTAAGAAAACACCCTAATAAGTTGCTGATTTGAGGTTTCCTTGCTTTCAAAGCATGTTAACTGATAGATCTTGTAAATCAGGTTGTCTAGTCGCCGTAGACGAAGCGTATACGCTCCGTTCGAAACGATACGCTTCTAGGAGAAAAGGTGCGGATATTAGACGCTTTGATTGACTGTTTCCAACGCTTTCAATGTCATTTAATAGTAGATTATCGACGGCAACGCTGTTTGACATGTACAGCATGTTGTCCGTTTCCTGTTTCGTAAACCGACGAAGAATATGAGATTTAGGGCATTTTAGTCATTTGTAGGAAATACTGTTTTCATCCATAATTTTCTGATGTGATTGACATGGCTTCTTGTCACATTAGGATATTAGGAATGCGTGCATAATTAGTTTGGTGAAGAGATTAGCCTAAATGTGCACCTTGAGTCGACATACTATATGTAGACTTAAGTGTGTAGTGTAAGTGTTTGTATAAATGTTTGTATTAGTATGTATTGAATTAAATGGAGTTATGAATTAGTTTGAGATTGATTTCTCAATTAATATGCTGATGTAAATGATTTCCTACATGTTAGCAATATGCATGATTTCATTGTATGTATGAAATGCATGTGCTTGAAGATTTACTTAAGTTGTATGTTATAACATGTGTTAACATGCTCACATGGTTGTATTTCATTTCCAATGCTCTCCTATGATTGCTGATGTGAATTCATAATTGTTTGGGACTATGCCTAGTCCAGGCAGTCGGTAACCGAGTAAGTTCGTGGTTGGCCTATCTTTGCCACGAAGGACGCGTCAATGAACGCAGTCGTGTTTAGAGTTGGCGGCAGTGGTTAAGCCACACGAAGTGTTTCACGCACTTCATGTCGTTCAACTTGCGATGCGCTCATGCTAGTAGAGCCCGTCAAGTAACCCGACTGGCCGTTGATTGTTCACCCTGCATGAATCATAACTGCTTGAACCTAGGGTACTGAACTTACCATTATAAACCCTGTCAACCATGGTACCTTGATCCATGAAGACTCATGAGCCGGGCATGGTGGTATGGGACACCGTGGTCGAGCTGTCGGCCTATGTTGGGGCCACAAACCTCCCCGTAGTGACCAGTGAGCACCTATGACTCGCGAATAGATTATGGTAGTATGGGACACTATATTTTTGCTGTCGGCCTACATTGATAAGGTGATGGGGGAGCGGAGCAACGAGTGCGTGCAACAGCCCTGGCAGCCCTTTTTAGTGACCGCGAGTGTATTCTGAGTCTACGGGAGGCAACGACCCTTCAGTAGCAGTAGAGTACAGTAGGCCTGTATTGATAAGGTGATGGGGGAGCGGTGCAACGAGTGCGAGCAATAGCCCTGGCAGCCCTTGCAGCGACCTACAAAATATACATCGTATGAGATTACTAGGAGTGACGAGCCTAGACAGGATATGTGTTGGGATTGATATAAGCAAAGTACCTTAGTTTCCCAATCCTGCTGTTTGAATGGACTAATAACAACTTGAAAATCATATCACCATAGCATTGCATGTGCCTGGAAGATGTGGAGCACTTGAGGGAGGGTGGCATGCCGCGGGCGTAAGATGGTGCCGTATGAGGGAGATCGTCGGTGAGGGCATCCATCATGTCATGTCATATTGCATTAACAACAGTATTAGGTTTGTTTGATTTACTGCTTTACTATTATCGCATGATTGAATTGAGAACATGCTAATCCTTGCTCTATTATTCCACTGAGTTAGCTACTCACTCCCACGCTACGGGACGGTGTTCCTGGATACCCACCAGACCCTTTTGTAATTGCAGATGATGGCGCGGCCTGCGAGGCAGAGTCGGACTTGATGATGATGAGGAGGATCCCTCCTTTATGCGTGTTCTGATCGACGGGATTACAGGAAGGTTGATTAGATGCCTTGACACTTGTCATTTTATATTTTCAGAGCACTCATGTATATGCTTTCTTTCTATTTTGAGGTATACATGTATATGTTTAACCTGGTAACATTTTCACACTTTAGAGACACACAACAGTTTATATATGTTATACATACTATCACAGTCTTTCGCTGGTTAATTTAACTGCCTCTGGAGTATGATATGCTGTTCTAGCGTAATCCCACTCATGTTTCATACATTAACACAGACAACATTCAATCATACATATCTATATTGCATAAATAACATTTTGGAACTCGGGAGTTGGGTTTTTACTCGACCCTCCAATTTTCGAGATGTTACACCCTCTCTAGGACACTTTGATCTATTCGAACTTCTACTATTGTGGTCCTTACCACGATTTCAATTGGCATCAGAGAGGGTCTCTCTTAAGGGCTTAACCGCTTAGAGAGTGATCTTGACTGAAGTTCGAATTATGGCCGAAGGGGAGGGCTCATCTATGACTAGACCTCCTGTATTTGATGGTTCAAGTTATGCGTACTGGAAGGCTAGGATGCACTACTTTCTAAGATCTTTGGACCATGATATTTGGGACATTGTTGAAAATGTATATGTGCCCCTAACCGAACAAATAGTACTTGAAAATGGCACAACTATTTCCAAACCAAAATCCAAAGAAATGTGGACTACATTCGATAAAGAAAAATAAACTTCTAAAGCTAATGCAATGTATGATATTTACTATGTTGTGTCTCAAGAAGTTTTCAATCAAACTAGTATATGCAATACATCAAAACAAGCTTAGGATTTGTTGGAAACAACTCATGAGGGAACACAGTGAAATGATCCAAGCTGTAGCTCCTAACATCACAATTTGAACATCTTAGAATGGAGGAGCATGAGACATTCATGGAATTCTTTACAAAGCTAAACATCATCTGTGTTCCATGGGTGGATTGGGAGAGAAAGTTCTAGTCCCAAAAATCTATAGGAAGATTCTGAGATCCTACCAGAACGTTTCAACTCAAAAGTAACAACTATTGAAGAATGTAGGAATATGGATGAAATGAAAGTAGAAGAACTAGTAGGTTCCCTACAAACATTTGAACTATACTTCAAACCACCCCTAAATCCAAAAGGAATACCCTCAAAGCTACAAAACACACCATCACTAATGAGGAGGAGAGTGAGAGAGAAAATGAAGATGAGGAAGTGGCTCTCTTGGCTCAAAGGTTCAAGAAGTTTTTCAAAAAAAACCGTGGTCGGCCATACAGAGGCAAACATTTGGACAATAAGCACAATATAGGCAAATCTTCTAAAAAGTCTAGAGAGCCTCAGTGTTACAACTGCAGGAAATTTGGACACTTGTCTACTAAATGTTCCACCAAGAAGACTAAGGGAAAGGCCATGGCCGCCACTTGAGATGACACTGAAGAATCAAATTCTAATTTCAGTGATTCAGAAGTGATGGAGACTAGAAATCTTTGAAGATACTCATGGCCTCCACACCTATAAACATTCCCTTGGAAACTGAGAAAATTGATGAGCCAAAGGGACATTTCCATCAGATGATGAGAAAGAAGAAGAAGAAGAAGAAAAGGATAATATACAAGATGCCTATGATTAACTCTATATGCATAGCATCAATATCCTCAAAAGACTTGGTATCAATGAAAATAAGAATAAATTATTGCAAATGGATCTAGACAAAACTTTAAAGATGAATACTCATTTGATCAATGACCTTTAGCAATACCACTCAGATAATGATAGGCTGGAAAGAATCAATTCATTTCTCAAATCTGAATCTGTAAAACTAAACAAACAGATTGAATTATTGAAAGAAGAAAACATGCTCTTAAGAATGAAAATCACACACTTATATTTTATGCAGAAAAATATAAAAAATCTGTTGAGCTTAGTTACAAATTTTCCCAAAGTAGTGAAAAAGTAGAAAGACTTTTAGGAATGGGGAGACCAAAAAAAGACAAGAGAGGATTAGGATATGAAAATTTCAAACTAAGTCCCACTCTCGTGACTCCAATGATTAAGAAAACTGCTGCATTAGGGAGTAATGCAAGGGATACTCCTATCTGTCACTCATGTGGAGACTCAAGACATTATAAGTTTGAATGCCTTACTTTTGACAAGACTCAATTTGATTCTGGTTTGAACTTTTTTGGTAAATACAAACCAACTAGAAGAACAATGCAAAACTTCAAGAGTCCACCAAGATACATGCTAAGGAGTAAAAAACATCAGTCTCCACCCAGAATGACAAAAAGAATGGAGGAGTTATTAAGTCAAGTGGCACAAATGAATCAGAAAATAAAAGAATTAATGAAACAAGGAAATGTGATTCAGTTACCCAACATGCCCAAACAAGCCCATAGTGAAGGAAAAACAACATCTCCTAGGACAATTGCTACTAAATGGGTAGTGAAAAATAAGAGAAATTGTCTAGTAACTCATTCATTTTCAAAAATAGAGAATGATGCTAAGTGGTACCTTGATAGCGGTTGCTCAAGACACGTCACAGGTGACAAATCACTTCTCTCAAATTATTCTAATATTGATGATGGGAAGGTCACATTTGGAGATGGACGCACCACTTAAGTAATAGGACATGGGACTATTGTTGGATTAGAAATGCTCAAAAAAGAGAATGTTATGTGCATAGAAGGGTTGACTCACAATCTTCTAAGAATTTCTCAAGTATGTGACAACAAACATGTGGTAACATTCTCCAAACAGAAGTGCAAGATCATGGACCTATCAGGTAAATTAATTATGAAGGGTCTTCCCACTAGTGACCACTACTATGTTGTTAAATGCAAGAGCAAGGATGATCCCTCTACCTGATATCGCCAGAGTATAGATAATAAGTTCATGTCATGGCATCTAAGCTCGGATGTAAGGCCCGTATCCTAGTCCGTACCGTTCCTTAGACTTTCGAGATCCTCCTTGTTGAATTCTGGCACCCCATGACGTATAGTCGACATTTGTGCGCAACCCTAAGTCGCATCTCGTAGATCTGAGTCGTCTCGACTCAAAACCTATACCCTCATGACCACGCCGTCACCGCGGTTCCAATGCCGCATCTTACATGCCGATGCAATACTCAGGCCAGGAGTTGTGGGCCCACGTATATTTTAAGGAAACGCCATGCATTGCGAATTCTTAGAGAATATCTACCTAACTTATCACATCAATCAATCAAAGTACAACCCATACATAGACCATCCCTCTCTCATCCAAAAGTCAACTCTCACTCATCCCTCTAACACAACCCCACTTATCTCTTATTTCACTACATCTCATCTCATTCTCTACCATTTTTAAGCTCTAAGGAGAGAAAAGAGAGCCAAGTGTGTGGCCCACTTCCTATCCTCCTAAACTCTCATTTCCACCTTTCAATCTTCATCATCCTCCATCATGGAAGAAGCCAAGGAGCTTAGCATTCTAAGGAACCAAGAAGATTAGAAATTTGTGGGTGTTTTATATGGATAGAATTTTATTTTTGATGTTGGGAAAAGTGGGACCTACCGATCGATGGTAAGGATCTCACTTTGGACCCTAGGTGTGGCCGATGGCCCATCATGATTCATATGATCATCCCACGATGGGGCCATTCTCCATAGACCACATCATGATGTTTATTTTTCCTAGTGTGATAAGGTCATCTAGACCTTACATTTTGGTGGAGAAGGGATCTCCATCGTCGAATTTGATTGGTGGGACCACATGTAATGGGACCCACTTGATGTACATTTTGTAATTACTAGAGGAGCTCATAGTGGCGGAGCTCCTCCACTACACGTCTCTCTCTCTCTCTCTCTCTCTCTCTCTCTCTCTCCCTATTTGATGGCCCACCTTAACATATGGATTAGATCCACACCGTCCATCAGTGGCAGCCACCTCGCTGTCCACCTTGCTACCTGATTAGGTAGGCCCTGTTTATAAGGAAAATATAAATATTAGTTATATCCTAAAACTCTGGTGGGCCACACTGACGTGGGACCCACCATGCATGCGTTTCATCCAACCATCTAATCAGGTGGGGAGCTGCTGGGCCTTTTGTCCAGCAGTTGCTTAAGCCCCTCATGATGTATGTGTTTCATCCTTACTGTCCAAAACTCAAGACATGGGACCCACCTTGATGAAGGTGTTTATTCCACCATCCATGCACGTGGGCCATGTGATATATGTATCTTGCATCCAGGCTGTCCATCCAGGGCCTGGACGTTGGAGCATTTCATATAAAAATATATTATAATATAATATAATAATAATATAATATTAAATTATGGTGGGGCCCCCACGTGAGACCCACCTGGTGAGGAAAACGGATTGGCTAGGGTACCTCATACAGCTATATAGTTGTTATAAATGACGTCAGTAAGTTCTGTGGATCTGTGTTTATCCACACTGTCCATTGACTGTGAGACCCACCTTTGATTTACATGTTATATCCACCGTCCATCTCTGGACGGTGGGGACCACCATTATATATGTGCTTTATCCCTACCGTTTAGGTTTGAGATGGTGGGGCCTGATGTATGTGTATCTGTCCACGCTGTCCACACATGGACAATAGGACTTACATGATGTAGGTATTGTATCCACACCATCCACATGGGATGTGGGCCCCACATGATGTATGTGTTTGACCCAAGTCCATCTGATGGGGCCCATTTGGAATGTGCAAGGCCCACCTTAATGTGATGTATTTATCGCTCATGTGTTGAGGCCCAATGTAATGTATATGAGGCTCATATGTTGAGGTCCATTGTGATGTGTTTGTGGGCCATTTAATGAGACCCAATGTGATGTATACGTCGCCCATAAATGAGGCCCACTGTGATGTATATGTGACCCATTTGGTGAGCCTATTATGATGTACGAGAGGCCCATATGATGAGGCCGATGTGATGTATATGTGGCCCATATGATGAGGCCCGATGCAATGTATATGTGGCCCATATGATGAGGCCCAATGTGATGTATATTAGACCCTTGTGTGAAGCCCATTATGATGTATATTGGGCTCTTGTGTGAGGCCCATTATGTTGTATGTGACGCTCTTATGTGAGACCATGGGCCCCACTATATGTTAGGCTCTGTGGGCCACTCCTTGGGAGCAATGTTAGTTAAATGTCCACATTGATAGGCAATAATAGTTAAATGTCCCCATTGTGACCTTCCCTTAGGCCTTTATTAGGCCCACTCTCATCCTTCTCTAAGTGGGTTGGTCCTAATCATTCGACCCCATTGATAATTGCATGATCCATCTATTCCTATTGGGCCAACCCAAAATGTTTGGCCCTCATTGGTTGCTAGTAGGGCTATTTTTAATCTTGGAGTCCATCTAGGACGGATTTGGGTCCCCCAGGACATATATCGAGCCATATGATAGTATGATGAAGGAAGCCTATTCCGAATCCTTAGGACCATGATAGGCCACCTAGGTCCAACCTTGATATGAGGAGAGTTCATCATCACTGTAGACAGAAGGATCTATGCTATTAGATTTGGTATATCCACAGTTGATGATTGACCCTCATGTTATGGATCTGTTGTCCACCTATGGACCTCACCTTGTGTATAGGCTGATTATCAATGCTGACTATGAGTACGTGCTAGTATAACATCATGATATGATCCATTGAGATGGTATGAGTCCCATTATGATTATATTAGACTCATTCTCATTTCCCTTAGTGGGCTAACCCAAATTGATGGGCCCCTATTATTATTACCATGATCCATTTCCCCATATTGGGCTATCTCAATTCTTTGGGTCCCTATTGATGATAGTAGAAGTACCCAAACCTGGAAGCCCACTCTTGGGCCCATGAGTAGGTCATCTAGATCCATCCTTATTACGAGGAGGATACATCATCACCTCTGGCCATAGGTAGAAGGATCTGTGATATTAGATTTTGTGTATCCACTGTTGAGGACCGATCCTCATGTTATGGATCGGATCTGTTGTCCTTCTATGGACCTCGCCATATATAGGTCAATTATTGATTACAACTATGTTAGTATATGCACTAAGTATGTGTTAGTATAACATTATGATTGTATAAGGTCATTGTAAGGTTAATTGTTATATGAGGCCCATTGACATCATGTGAGGCCCGATGTGATTTCATGAGGCCCATTGTGATTATATGAAGCCCTTTGTGATTGTATGAGACTTATTATAATTGTTTGAGATCCATTGTGATGGTACGAGGCCTGTTGTGATTGTATGAGGCTCATTATAAGGCTCATTATGATTTTATGAGGCTCAATTGTGATGTAAAAGTCCCATTATATGCGTGAGGCCTTATATGTGTGAGGCCCATTATATGTGTGAGACCCACCATGTATACGTGATTATTGCACATCACCCATTCACCTGTATGGGCCATGGGCCATCTTATATCGGCCCACTATGACGTATGTGATTATAATCATGTCTGGATTACTTCATGATACATGCCCATACACATCATCTGCATGCTTATTATGAGGAGTGATTGAGCGTAGCATGTGCCATTTGGCTGATTGTTTGTGAGACTTCCTGAGAGACGGAGTTGCCCCACATGAGCGTGCAATATGTGTAAGTTTGATGCATGACTGGATGGTATACTCATGCATCTCACATTTTGTGATATGACCACCATACACCCTAGCAACATCAGGGTCGTGGGCTCCACAACCATGTCGTGGATGGCCAAATGGGATAACAAAAATATTTGGTTCTAGCATACGGGTGCAATAGATATCCCTAGGTGAAAATTCTTAAACCTCTAAAGTCAGGGGATGCCCCAAAGTCTAGACCGAGTGGATATATATGAGCGTATGAATGCTGCGTCTCCCATTGTGTCATGGTCAGTTGGGAGGGGGTGTGGCCTTACCCGCCTGAGGGAGTAAGTAATATTAGGCTAAGTCTGACCAGCTCATAAGTGGGTCCACTATCGATGAGTAGGGCTGATATTGGTAGGCAAATAGTGAGGTGTCTTCCACTTACCCAGTTGTACGCTTGATGGGGTAGCAAGCTAGCGTAGAGTGTACTAGACCCCAGTGATGATCCAAGAGATGTATTGTACTGATATGTGGACTTATTAAGTAGGAGTTTCATACTCAGCATTTTACTCATTCATTCATTCATTCACTATCTACTCGGGCTGGTGGTCCTCAACTAATTTTTTATGTGTACCTTTGCAATGGCTAGAATTTTTGTTAGGGCACGCGACCAACCTAAGATCAGGAGTTTACCACATTGAGTTTGGCTATCCAAATTTAGGTATGAGACTGGTTTGAATAGAAGTCCCTTATGATGGACCCCATAGCCTGCGATACTACATACTATCATCCTGACTTCACACTCCATCTTGGTCATTTCATTCACACTGCATATTGCATTGTATCCTCAACTCATAGCATTTGATTTACAATGCATCTGTTATGCATAGCCCGAATAAGGTTGATGGTATTATGGACTCACTAGGATCTGCATATTGCATTACATCTACGACATATGGCATTTGGGTTACTATGTTTCTACATTTATATGACCTAGATAAGGCTGATGGTATTTGTGGCTCTTCAGAATTGCATATTGTATTGCATCCTTGATATCTGATATTTGGCCCACTATGACTCCGCATTGCATAGCCGATCTGCATTGCATACTCTGATATTGAATGAATGATAACCTTACCAATATTCCACTTACGCTAACATTTGTGTGCTTGGCCCTTATCTTGTGCACACATGTACACCACCCTCTAAGTTTTCTATAAGCTTATATATGATAGATGCGTGTAGGTGATGATATGATACAGTCTAGCTGAGGCAGGAGCGTACGGTAGAGCTTCTAGAGCTTTTGACATTTATCTTGTATTTCCCCTCTATGTATTGTACTCAAGTTTTTTTATTTTAGTGGATATGTGATGATGATGTTGCCTTTGTGATTTGGGTAAACTTGTGGTTATGCTTATCTATAAAGAAATTCATGTTAAAAATCCTCCTTGTAGGATCCTAGGATTGGAATCTACCGTATGGGCACTGGAAGCCGAGAATGGGGTATTATGAAGGCTATCAGCACCGAATTCGGTGATCGAGAATTTTGTGATCCCGGTTTCTGAGTTTGGGGCGTGACACCTGACATGTGTATGAAATGATGCAATTTTTTGATTACTATGTTATATCCGAGGTTTGTATACCTCATCAAATTCTTTTTGATAATTAACATAACAAATGTTCATAATTTTAAGTCGCACAACTTTTTGTACAAATTTTGTTGTGTATATAAGCTGATAAGAAAACACTTTATGATATGCATATCTGAGAGGTTATCAAAGTCCACAGATCAATGTCATATTCCTCTCTTTGATAAGTCAGTTGATGAATTGAATAACTCGTCGATGTCATTGAGAACAGCTCGATATCATCGATAACCTCTCAAAATCAAAAACGTCACACCTGATAATCTTTCATCGAACATCTCCTCGATAACATCGATTAGGGTCTATCGATGTCATTAAATCTAATTCGATGATATTGAATAAAGCCGCCTGATAAAAGTTAGCCAAGCGGGAAATTTTTGTTTTGTTTCTGGTTTTGGACGGTTCTTCTTCCCTGAGCTTCTTGACACCATTAACATGTTGGGCAGTCATTTACACCCCATATCCGAAGATCCCTAGGCTTATTCCTCCTTTCTTTTAAAGGTATTTATCATTTCATTGGGTTATCCTAGGTTTTGTTAGGGGTTTTATTTTAGAAATATCCTTTTGTTCCTTAGTGTTTCAACTATCTATTGGGTATTTCCGTCATCCTTCATCTTGCATTTGAGTTTTCCAAAGCTATCATGTTCAAGGATAACGGAAAAGCTCCAATCATTGGAGAATCCTCGCGGCCTACTCGAAAAAAGGCTTTGGCTACGTGAGAAAGAGCCAGAGCTCCCAAATCACCCGCTCGCCACAGTGGAACCACCGCTTGACAGTCATCACGTGGTGAGGCCCCGTCCGTGACGCTTGTACCTCCTCCAGCTGCAGTGATTCCTCTGCCACACGCCAATATTTTGGAAAAATATATGGGGAGGAGTCTTGTGCATGAACGTCGGGTAGATAGGGAATGCATTCAAGTTTATGACTTAAAATCCCTATTGTCCGCTGCGATTGGACCCTAGTATTGGACTTCGGGGGACCATGTCATGATGAAAGAACCTACCGTTTCCTCACCTATTATTATTCTTCAGTTCTTGAGCCTCCCTCTATCACAGTCATAGTCGGGGAAATGAATGTAGAAATCACGGCCGAGTCCGTTGTAAATCTATTTGGTCTCACTCTTTGTGAGACCCGTATCCTAGCCCGTATCGTTCCTTAGGCTTCCGCGGTCCTCCCAATCGAATTCCGGTGACCCAAGATCTATTATCGGTGTTTGCGCATGATCCTGAGTCATGTCCCATATATCAGAGTTGGCTCAACCTGAGACTTGTATCCTTGTAACCGCAATCGTCGCGGTTCCAATGCTGTCTCATGTGTCGATGCAATACCCAGGCCAGGAGATATGGGGCCACGTTCATTCAGAAGAAACACCGCACGTTACAAATTTCAAGAGAATCTCTACGACCTGTCACATCAATCAAGTTAAGTACACCCTCCATACCCCAATGCGACCTCACCCTATCGCAAGTATATGCACCTATTCCCTCTTTTCCCCAAGTCAACACTCTCTCTCCCCACCCATTCTACCTTTACACCAAATTCAAACCAACCCATACTTACCATTCGCATTTCTTACAACACCCACTCCATCCATCCATCACTCCTCTCTCTCTCCCATTTCAAACTCATTCTCCCAAGTAACCATGGGAGGTGGACGTCCAAGTTCTCCATGAGAAAGAGCTAGGTGTGGCCCACCTTCCTACCTCCCATCTCTACCCTCCAAAATTAATCTTAACCATTGAATCTTGATTCCTTGGAGCTCTAGAATATGTTGGTGGAAGAAGGAAGTGGAGATCAAAGGTAGGTGATTTGTATGATAGGTTGTGTTTCTTTTTATGATGGGAAAGTGGGACCCACCAATCAATGGTGAGGATCCCATCTTGGTCCCACCATGATCACATGTATTATAATACATGAGGAGCCCATAGTGGCGGGCCCCTCCCATAACCATTTTTCCCTCTTTCCCTCTCTTTATTTTTTTATGATGTGTGGCCCACCTGATGTGCACAACACATCCAGACCATCCAGGGCCAGTAGGCCTACCATGATGCATTTTACCCAAACTATCTGTCGATTTAGTGGAACCCACCTTGTTGTCCATTTTTGGACAGGC
This sequence comes from Magnolia kwangsiensis, assembly GCA_037074715.1. Classification (NCBI taxonomy): domain Eukaryota; kingdom Viridiplantae; phylum Streptophyta; class Magnoliopsida; order Magnoliales; family Magnoliaceae; genus Magnolia; species Magnolia kwangsiensis. Next base: position 79,560,841 of record CM073577.1, on the reverse strand, counting down.
ATGGATAAAGGGAAAACATTAATATCAACCTTGATCCAAAATAGGTGGGCCACACTGACGTGGACCCCACCTGATATGTGTGATTCATCCATGTTTTCCACCATCCAGTAAGGGACAGTGGAGCCCACTTGATATATGTGTTGTATATTCATCGCCAATAGCAGGCGTTGTTAGAGGGAATATCATAAATATCAGCTTGATGCACAAATTCTGGTTGCCCACTCATGTGGACCCTACCTTAATGTATGTATCCAAATTCAATTCCAATTGTTGAGGTCGATTTTGATTCCGATTGTCGAAGCTGATTGTTAAGGCCAATTCCGATTCTAATTTTTGAGGCCGATTCTAATTGTCGATACCGATTTTAATTATCAAGGATGATTCTAATTTTCAAGGCCGATTATCGAGGCCGATTCAGATTGTTGAGGCCAATTTTGATTGTTGAGGCTGATTCCGATCGTCGAGGCTAATTTTGATTATCAAAGCCGATTCTGATTGTTGAGGCCGATTCCGATTGTCGAGGCCGATTGTATAAGTCGATTGTCAAGGTCAATTATCTAGGCTGATTCCAATTATCGAGGTCGGATATTGAGGCCAATTGTCAAGGACCAATGTGATGTATATGTGGCCCATATTTGAGGTCCATTGTGATGTGCATTCGGCCCGAGTTTGAGGACCAATGTGATGTATATGTCGCCCGTATTTGAGGCCCGTTGTGATGTGTACTCAGCCTATGTTTAAGGTCTAATGTGATGTATATGAGGCCTATGTGAAGAGGCCCATTGTGATGCATTTGAGGGCCAGGCAACGGAGCCTATTGTGATGTATGTTAGGCCCATGTGAAAGGCTCATCATGATGTGTATTAATCTCTTGAGTGAGGCCCTGGTGTTATATATTTGGCCCTTGTGTGAGGCGATGGGTCCACTATATGTTAGGCTCTATGTGGGTCATTTCTTGGGAGCAATGTTGGTTAAATGTCCACATTGTCTAGGTCTATTGTTGATGCTGGTTATTGATACCGATTATGAGTATGTGACAGCATAGCATCATGATACATGCCTATACGGATCATTTACATGTTTTTTATGAGATGTGGTTGACCATTGCATATGTCATTGGGCAGGTTGTTATGAGACTCCCTGATAGGCGGAGGTTATCTCACATGAGCGCATGATATGCGCAGGATTGATGCATGACTGGATTCTATGACTCAAGCATCTTACATTATGTGTTATGATTATTGTATGCCCTAGCGACATCAGGGTCGTAGGCTCCACAGGCATATCGTAGATGGCCAGATGGGACACTGAAAATCTGTTATTAACATCGAGCTGCCATAGATGGCTCTGGGTGAAAATTTATAAAACCTCTTGGTACCAGAGTATGTCCCAACGTCAAGACCGAGTGGATATATATGAGCGCATGAGGGCCTTATACCAGTAGGCTGTGTTTCCCACTGTGTCGTGGTCAGTTAGGAGGGGGTGTGTCGTACCCGCTTGAGAGAGTAGGCATAGCTAGGTTGAGTCTGACCATCTCCTAAATGGGTCCGCTATTGACGAGTCAGGCCGATATTAGTAGGCGGGTAGTGAGGTCTCTTCTACTTATCCAGTTGTATTGTGCACTTGATGGGGCGACAAACTGCCTTAGAGTGTACTAGACCCTGGTGATGATCCCAAAGATGTACAGTACTGATATATGGACTTATTGAGCAGGAGTTGCATACTCATTCATTCATTCACTATCAATTCGGGCTGGTGGTGAGCAACTATTTATTACATATACCTTCGTAATGGTCAGGATTTTGGTTGGGGCATGCGACTAACCTAAGATCGAGAGTTTACCATATTGAGTCTGACTATTCAAATTTAGGTATGAGACTAGTTTAGATAGAAGTCCCTTGTGGTAGATCCTGTAGCCTACGATATTATGTACTATCATCTTGACTTCACACTCTAGCACGGTCATTCCATTCGCATCGCATATTGCATTACATCTGTGGCATATGGCATTTTGGGTTACTATGTTTCTATATGACCTAAATATGACTGACGATATTCGTGAACTCATCAGGAATTGTATATTACATTGCATCCTTGGCATATGATAAATGGCTCTTTATGACTCCTCATTCGCATAGCTGATCTATATTGCGTACTCTAATATTGTTTGACTCATGGACTTATCAGTATTTCTGCTTACTCTGATATTGTATGATTCATGATCTTACCAGTATTTTCGACATTGTATGATTATGACGTTGTATTTATGCGCTTGGTACTTATTTTGCACACACATTTTCACCACCCTCTAAGCTTTCTATAAGCTTATGCACGATAGATGCATGCAGGTGATGTTGGTCTTAGCGGCGTTGAGCTTGGAGCGTGCAGCTGTCTTCCGGAGCTTTAATTTTATTTTGACATACGTATTTCCCTTTCAACATTATATTCAAAGTTTATATTAGTGGATATGTGATGATGATGTTGCTTTTGTGTTTTGGGTAAACTTATAGTTATGCTTCTTACGAGAAAAATGTACGTTGAAAAATCCTCCTTGTAGGATCCTAAGATCAGAACCTAGCATATGGGCTCTGGGAGCCGAGAATGGAGTACTACGGAGGCTGTCGGCACTGGATTCGGTGATCAGGATTCCTGTGAATCTGATTTTTGAGTTTGGGGCGTGGCACTCTTTCCCCTATCGGCTTGTCCAACCTTGATCTTGATGACCCAACTATCCTGTAACGCCCGTGAAAAATCCGTACTTGGGCTCGAGTACCAACTCGACCCGAAATCGCGTAGAAATAATTTCCATGGAAATTAAGCGTAAGTTAGCTAGCGCAACACTAGAGTAGCTGGAAAATAGTCCCTGATCACTTTAAATACGTTCTACAAGACCCAAATCGAGTAGGACAAACAACTCTACAACACTCTATAACCTTAGATCAAACTCTAAGCGGGTTTGTCCTCTGGACCACATTGAACTTTTGTATTGGATTTAGACCGCGCGTCGAAGGTCCGATACCTCCTATCTTAGACCGATAGAACCGCCCAGCTGGACTTGACAATCATCTCGAAAATCAAGTCAAACCGATAATCACAGACTATTTCGTTGAACCCGGACTGAAGCGACCGTGAATAGGGACAGATTTAGAATTTCAAATTCAAATCTAGCACACGACTTGACGTGTCAGTATTAAGCGTTCTGACCGTCAGAATTCATCCAGATTACACCCTCGGATCAGGAAAAATTTCTATTTATTATCATGAGACTTTCAGCCCTGATCTACGTGCGGTGACCGCTGAACTGAAACTGGTCCGCCACGTGCGATCTAAGAACCCTGCCAGACTGAAAACTTAATACGAGCTACATCTGGTACACATGAGCTTAAGTCCGATCGCAATCGACCAGGGGACCACCAGAAAGCAGTTTTTGGACCGAAACAGCCCCGAAATAGATAGGCACCAAGTAAACTTCGTCCCGGAGCCTATTTCCGGCGTTTTTAAGCTTATAAAAGGGGTTGAAACCCTCATTTCTCTCTCCCATCCGAAAATTGCAACCCTAGGAGAAAAGGAGAGAGAGTTTGAGAGTGAGATTGGAAGGGATTTTTCCCGCTTCCGAGCCGCCGATTGCTGCTGCTTCAGCACTTCTTCCCAATCACCTGGCTGGTGATTTCTCCACTTTTTCAGGTATAAAATAACCCTAGAACTTGCTGATTTAGGGTTTACCTAGATTCATAGCATGTTAGCTAACGTATTCCATAAATCAGGTTCTCCAACTGCCGTAGACGAAGCGTACACGCTCCGTTCAAAATCCCGCAACCGTAAGAGATTAGGTGAGGATTTTAGACGCTTTGATTGACGGTTTACAATACTTTCAATGTCGTTTATTAGTAGATTATCGACGGCATCGCCGTTTGACATGTACAACATGCTCTCCGTTTCCTGTTTCGTAAATTAACGAAGAATATGAGATTTAGGGCATTTTAGTCATTTGTAGGAAGTACGGTCTACATGCATATTTTGCTAACGTGATTGACATGGTTTGTTGCCGCATTAGGGAGTTAGGAATGCTTGCATAATCAGATTGGCGAAGAGATTCGCCTAGTTGCGCACTTTGGGTCGACATACTATATGTAGACTTAAGTGTGTAGTGTATGTGTTTGTATAAATGCTTGTATTAGTATGTATTGAATTAAATAATGTTATGTAGTAGTTTGAGGATGATTTCTTGATTAATATGCTGACCTAAATGATTTCCTACATGTTGACCATATGCATGATTCCATTACATGCATGGAATGTATGTGTTTGAAGATTTTCTTAAGTTGAATGTTATAACATGTGTTAACATGCTCACATGATTGTATTTCAATTCCAATACCTTTGCATATATTGTTAATGTGATTTCATAGATGTGTGGGACTAGACTTAGTCCAGGCAGTCGGTAACCGAGCGAATTCGTGGCTGACTGGTCATAGCCACGAACGACGCGTCGATGAACGTGATTCGTGTTTAGAGTTGGCGGCAGTGGTTAGGCCACGCGAAGTGTTTTACGCGCTTCATGTCGTTCGACCTGAGATGCGATCGCGCTAGTCGAGCCCGTCAGGTAACCCGACTGGCCGATGTATGTTCACCTTGTATGAGTCATAACTGGTTGAACTTAGGGTACTGAACTTACCACTGAAAACCCTGTTAACCGTGGTACCTTGATCCACGAAGACTCATGAGCCGGGAATGGTGGTATGGGACACCGTGGTCGAGCTGTCGGCCTACGCTGGGGCCACAAACCTCCCCGTAGTGACCAGTGAGCACCTAGACTCGTGAGCAGATTATGGTGGTATGGGATACTATATTCTAGCTGTCGGCCTGCACTGATCAGGCGACGAGCCCTTTGTAGTGACCGCGAGCGTATTCTGAGTCCACGGGAGGCGACGAACCTTCCGTTGCAGTAGAGTACGGTAGGCCTGTATTGATAAGGTGATGGGGGAGCGGTGCAACGAGTGCGAGCAACAGCCCTAGCAGCCCTTGCAGTGACCTACGAAATATACATCGTATGAGATTACTAGGAGTGACGACCCTAGACAGGATCTGTGTTGGGATTGATACAAGGAAAGTACCTTATTTTCCCAATCCTGCTGTTTGAATGGACTAATAACAGCTTGGAAATCATATCACCATAGCATTGCATGTGCCTGGAAGATGTGGAGCACTCTAGGGAGTGTGGCATGCCGCGGTCGTAAGATGTTGCCGCATGAGGGTGATCGTCGGTGAGGGCATACATCACGTCATATCATCTTGCATTAACAACAGTATTAGGATTGTCTGATTTACTGCTTTACTATTATCGCGTGATTGAATTGTGAACATGCAAATCTTTACTCTATGATTCCACTGAGTTGATCACTCATTCCCACGTTACGGGATGGTGTTTGCAACACCCACCAGACCCTGTTGTAGATGCAGGTGAGGTCGAGATCCAGGAGGTGGAGTCGAAGATCGACGAGGAGCAGGATGAGTTCTCGTATATGCAGTATCACGACGGCTTCCCGTAGGCGACCTGGATCGAGGGGACATCAGTGGGACTTTATTTTGAACATTATTTTTTATTTATGCATATGTATATGAGACTCAGAGATGTAGTCATACTTTGGAGACAGATGAGATTTACTTTGTTTTTCCATACAGTGATATATACATTATTTAGTCTTCCGCTTGCTTTTATCACTGGATCTGAAGTATGAATTGCAGTTTTGGTATACTTTTACTCATGTGAATGCTTTAAATCAGACAACATTGAATCATAACCATTTTTGTTGCATAAGTGACGGTCTGGAACTCGGGAGTTGAGTTTATACACGACCCCCGATTTTCAGGGTGTTACAAGTTGGTATCAAAGCATGAATGAGAGTATACTGGGCCTGGGTTATGGTCTTGCGACATACGCTGTCGCTTCCTTTGACTTAGGTGGGTGCGAGAAGGGTCTAGAAACACGTCTAGGATCGCAGATTCGCCGATAGGCGAAGTCTATTAGAATCGATCGCAAGATCGAGTCTGTAATGCATCTCGGGTCGCGTAAGGCAACCCGAATCGCTTCTAAGCTGTAGGAAGTCGGGTTGAGACGTCTTATGAGCAGTTTTAAATTGCAAAAGTGAATCCTTGGGCCGTGGGATGACCACGACTCCTGTAATCAATCGCCAGGGCTTAAAAACCCCGTTTCACCAAAAATCTTCAGAACTCCTCCTCTAAACACTCCGATCTTCATTTCTTTCTTATCCATTTCATGTTAGGCATCAAACCTAATATGAAAATAACACAAATTAGTACTTTCACAAAATTTTACAGTGAATAGTAAAATTTCATAAAAAATGGCCATAAGGCCATTCTAACTTCACTTTCTTTAGCAACTAAGGATCTAGATAGATGTACTCACTCCTTCTACCCCAAATTCATATGCTGCATCATATGGTTTGGTATTCGGGATTGCGATGTGGTCCCAGAAAGTCCCGAACACATATTTGGGCTCATACAGATCAAAATACAATGAACCAGGGGGTGGCCCATATATTTTTGGACTCCTTGGATCATGGGGGACCAGACCCATGTGGTCCCACCGGCCAACTTGGAGGTTGGCCGGCGATGCCATCGCCGGTCCGGCGATGCATCGCCGACCGATGGAGTCCGTTGGTGCTGATTTTTGGGCGCACGCCCTTAAATAGGGTGCACATCCTCCCCATACACCTCCCATCCCACGAAAACCCCTGAAACACACCCCTCCTTCACAAACAGCCCTCCCCTTAACCCTATTTCCGATTTTCAGCAACCACCTCCAAACTCCGGCATCCCAAATCACTCCTAGGTCCCTCCTTGGCCAAAACCAACCACCACCCATCACTTATTGGGAGTTGGCAGCCCCTCTTCTTGAAGATCTCACCATTTGGAGCTCCAAAATCTCCCAAATAGAGCTGATATCGTGAGGTGCTCCATTCTATCTTTTTGTTTGTATTTCTCCTTGAAACTATAGCCTTGGGAAGCTTGAAGCATCCCTCTACGATGCCTAGATTTCCTTTTCTCAGATTGGGCAGCCACTTCTTCGCATTTTCACCATTTTCTATAGCTTTCGTGGAAGCCATTTTGGGCCTTTTATCACTCTCATCCATCATATCTTTGATGGGTAAGAGGAAAACTGCAACAGACGAGGCTGGGCCGAGCCGCCCTGCTCGATCGAGAAGACCGCGGGGTGGTGCCGCAAGTTCAAGCACCGCCGCAGGTCCAGCTGTAGTCCTAGAGTGCCGTACAAAGCGAGATTTGGATCCCCATGCACACCTTGGACGAATAATTTTATCAGAGATGCCTCATGGCCAATACACTGATCGCAAAGTGTTGTTTGAGGCGGACGTAGATGGACGATTATTCGGTGAGTATCTGTTGTTCGAGCGCATTGAAGCTGCGCATTGGGGTCCGATCTTTGAAGCTCGCGCTCGTGCTAATGTGAGCACCGTTTGTGCCTTCTATGCTAGCATCCAGAATCATACCTTGGAGCCTTTGCAGTTCAAAATCCCTTTTGGTAGAGATCGGATGGCTACGATCGACGTTCGGTTGATTACGCGACTTCTCAACGTGCCTCTAGGTGATGTGCACCCTAGTGAGAAGAATCTGAGGACTAGACGTGAACGAGATCGCCGCACCAGGTTTCTGTGCGATAAGTTGGTTCCATGGCAGCCTAATAATAGCCTCAAGGCGACGTACATGTCTGAGGATTTGCGCCTGCTGCATCATATCTGCACGTTCAATGTTTATCCCAGGTCGACGAACCGCATTGAAAATACACGTCTTATGGTCGATTTCTTATTTCTGGTGACCCAGGAAGAGAACGTATGTATGGTCACTTTCATCTTACGGCAGATAGTTCTCATAGCCAGGTCAAGAAGAATATCTGAATCGCTTCCCTTTGGCCGACTTATTTGCAAGATTGTGCTTGAGTTTGCCTATAGACTTGGGCCGGAATTGCCGGTATCGATTCACACCATCGATGAGTCGACAATGGTCAAGATGAAGATTGGGTCGCAATACCGTGAAAATCAACTTGAAAGGGATAGTGGGGATGACTTTGATGAAGAGGAAGATCAAAGCGAAGAAAAACCTAGAGCAGAGGTTCAGGAAGAAGCTCAGGAAGAAGCAGAAGAGGAGGCTCAGGATACTGATGAGAGCCCTCCTCCTTCTGCGCAGGCTACTATCGACGATCGCATTGCTCGGATGGAGGAGAGTCAGACCGCTTTGCGTAGGGAAGTCCAAGAACTTCGAGCAGAGGTCGCTGAATCCAAGGCCGTTACAAAGAAGAAATTTGGCAAAGTGACTCGCACCTTGAAGGCGATCCTGTGTTGCTTACAAGATAAGGGTGCTCCTCCTCCGTCACCAGACTCCGACTAGCGATGCGATCTTTGATGTTATTATCAGTAGTTAGTCATTTCCTGTTTTATGTGTGTAAGCCTGTTAGGGCTAGTGCTTTGCTTATGTTGCTGTTGCTTAACTGTCTTAATTTCCATGTAATTCTAGTCATGATGCTTGTAAGGATATATCCCTTGTATTGTGACAATTTTGATTAATTGAAATGCACGGAATGCCTTTGACTCTTTAAGTGAATGATTGTGGTGTATTTGTACAATTGAGACTGACAAGGTTGCACCCTATTTTGAATATAGGGAATGCCACCTAAGACTACGAGGAGCGCGGTTCGGCTTGCATTGTCAGAGCATATGGATCAGACTCCCTCTCAGTCTGGCACTCGTTCGGACCCTGCTGTGGGCCCGATTCCTGAGGCGGTTCGATCGTCTCAGCCTGCTGTTGGTCCTACAGATGGACCACCGCCATTTACACCATCAGTTAGAGAGCCACATCGCGCATCTACTTCCACACCGCATCCGCCACAGCCTGCTCCACCCCCTGACAGATTCGAGCAGATGATGGCTATGATGCTGCAGCAGCAGCAGCTTTTGACCACCATAGTGGGGACACTAGCCCAGGGTGGGGGTGCGACTACATCTACTCCACCTGCACCACCTGCGCATCCAGCTGAGGATGCCTATACTTACGCCCAGGATGAGGGCATGGCCCATCCTGCGCCGCCTGCTTTCCCTGCGGGGAATCCTGCCGACACACGGAGCCTTTTGGAGCGATTTCAGCGCTTGCGGCCTCCTACTTTCACGGGTTCTCACAGACTCGAGGAGGCTGAGTACTGGCTCGACCGAGTGTCGAAGATTTTACGGATGTTGCACTGCACCGAGGCTGAGCAGGTAGAGCTGGCTACCTTCCTGTTTGAGAGAGAGGCCAGTATGTGGTGGGATAGCGTATTGCGGACTGTTGCTGCAGATTTTGTATGGACGTGGGCAGCATTTGAGTTCCGCTTCCATGAGAAGTATTATCCCCAAACCTACAGGCACGACAGGGAGAATGAGTTTCTCCGTCTCAGACAGGCAGCGATGACAGTTACCGAGTATGAGCATCGGTTCACAGAGTTGGGCAGGTATGTCCCGACGATCCTAGCTGATGAGCAGATGCGCATACGACGCTTTTTGGAGGGCTTGCGACCGGATATTCGGTCGAAGATGTGCTGTGTTAGTTTTCCCTCCTATGCGGAGTTGATTCACATGTCCATGCGGGCAGAGCAGGACGTGGATCGACTTGCGCGATCTCGAGGCCCAGCTACTTCTAGGCCACGACCGAATTTGCCAGACAGGCCCTTCCCGGGCAAGAGGCCTCGCATTGATCCTCCTACTAGGACCACGACGCCTATACCACCGTTTCGGCGCCCTGATTTGACATGTACATACTGTGGGAGGACGGGCCACTTGGCGCAGAGCTGCTTTTCGAGGATGCGGGACAGTGGGTTCTCGCCGCCGCAGAAGATTGATCGTGTACGTCCACAGGCGATATCAGCACCGCCTATACGGTCAGCTCCTGTGCATCCTTCTTTCAGACCTACGGTATCGCAGATCCGACAGCCTTCACGGCCCTTGACACAGCGGCCGAACCGGCCACAGCAGGCTCAGGTTCATGCATTGACAGCTGAGGCAGCTGCGACGCCGACTTTCCAGCATTCAGCATTCGAGGTCACGGCCCATATCGGAGGTACTCCCGTTCTTGTCATGGTGGACACTGGTTCCACGATTTCTTTGATATCGCGTGCCGTAGTCAGACGTCTTGGGTTACAGACTATCACTATGGATAGCGTGCGAGTCTTTGCAGCTCATGGGTCCTTTACAGATGCCACCCAGATGTGTGAGGGTTGTTTGGTGGATCTGGGGGGCAAGACGATGGTTCTAGATCTCGTCGTCGACCCTGCTCTTTATTATCTCGACATCATTCTTGGCATGGACTGGTTGACTGCAGCAAGAGCCAAGATTGACTGCGAGACTCGTATAGTCACAGCGTACGAGCCTAAGGGTGCATCCTTCACATTTTCAGTGCGAGTAAATCTTCCTTTCCGCATACTTAGTTACGCCGCTCTATTGCGTGACGCTGGTGCCCAGGTACTTGAGCAGACGCCAGTTGTTTCTGAGTTCGGGGATCTGTTCAGGAAGATCCCTGGTTTGTCGCCCCGACGTGAGATCGATTTCACTATCGATCTGATTCCTGGTTCTACACCCGTCTCACTGTCGATGTATCGCATGGCACCATGTGAGATGGAGGAGTTGAGGACGCAGATTGATGGTCTGCTAGAGCTTGGCTTTATACGGCCTAGCGTGTCTCCTTGGGGAGCACCGGTCTTGTTCGTGAAGAAGAAGGATGGTTCGATGCGATTGTGTATTGATTATCGCAGGCTGAACCAGCTCACGGTGAAGAACAAGTACCCTTTGCCCAGGATCGATGACTTGTTTGATCAGTTGAGAGGAGCGCAGTACTTCTCGAAGATTGATCTTCAGTCAGGTTATCATCAGTTGCGCATCAGGGATGAGGACGTGCAGAAGACAGCATTCAGGACCAGTTTTGGCCACTACGAGTTCCTCGTGATGTCGTTCGGTCTCACGAACGCACCGGCCGTGTTCATGGATCTGATGAACCGGATATTTCGGCCTTTTCTCTATCGATTCGTCGTTGTCTTCATTGACGACATTTTGGTGTACTCTAGGAGTCGAGAGGAGCATGAGGAGCACTTGCGTTTGGTCCTTGATACGCTCAGACGGCATCAGTTGTTCGCACAGTACAAGAAGTGCGACTTCTGGAAGCAGGAGGTGAAGTTTCTGGGACACGTGGTGTCCAAGGATGGCATGGCAGTTGACCTGTCTAAGGTAGCTGCGGTACAGGACTGGGAGCAGCCTGGTTCTGTCACTGAGGTGAGGAGTTTCTTGGGACTCGCTGGCTACTATCGGCGCTTCATTCAGGACTTCTCGAAGATCGCGAGACCCTTATCTCAGTTGACACGGAAGGACGTGAAGTTTGCCTGGAATGATAAGGCAGAGTCAGCCTTTCAGGAGCTGAAGGACAGACTTACGTCCGCCCCTGTGCTAGTATTGCCAGAGCAAGGGGTTCGATACACTATATACACTGACGCGTCTAGCGTTGGTTTGGGTTGTGTCCTTATGCAGAGGGACAGGGTAATTTCGTATGCCTCGAGACAATTAAGGAAGCACGAGGAGAATTACCCTACACACGACCTAGAGTTGGCAGCCGTTATATTCGCACTGAGACACTGGAGACATTACCTCTACGGAGAGGAGTTCGAGCTCTTTTGCGACCACAAGAGCCTCAAGTACATATTCACGCAGCGAGACTTGAATATGAGGCAGCGGCGATGGATGGAGACGTTAAAGGACTTCAAGTTTGAAGTCTCTTACCATCCTGGGAAGGCGAACCTTGTGGCTGATGCGTTGAGCCGCAAGAAGGCGATAGAGTTTGCGGCTCCGCTGATGGTTGCCGAGTGGGATATGGTTGAGTTTTTGTGAGACTTTGAGCAGAAACTCACCGTAGAGGAGCCGTTTGAGTTCATCGCACATGTACAGGTGCGATCTCAGATCGATGACCGAGTCATCGAGGCGCAGAGGGACAATGCGCATCTTACTGAGCTTCGAGAGCAGGCCAGTGATGATGCTGACGCCGACTGGCGAGTTGGTGTGGATGGGGGCTTACGTTACCGTGGCCGCCTATGCGTCCCAGATGTCCCTGACTTGAGACGAGAGATTCTCGAGGCTGCGCATTCTACTCGACTCGCGATGCATCCAGGCAGTACAAAGATGTATCGTGACGTGAAGAGGACGTATTGATGGGAAGGTATGAAGACCCACATAGCTGAGTTCGTGTCCCGTTGTCTCACTTGTCAGCAGGTGAAGGCAGAGCATCGCCGACCACCTGGACTTTTGCAGCTTATGCCGATTGCAGAGTGGAAGTGGGATTTCATTTCCATGGACTTCATTTCTGGGTTGCCGAAGACGAGGAAGGGGCATGATTCCATTTGGGTGATCGTCGACCGATTGACGAAGTCGGCGCACTTCCTACCGATCAGAGTTACGAACTCTGCAGACGAGCTGGCTAGATTGTACATCCGAGAGATTGTGCGTCTGCATGGAGTTCCGTTGGAGATCGTGTCGGACAGAGACACGCGGTTCACTTCTATTTTCTGGACTCGCATTCAGGAGGCTATGGGTGTGAAGTTGAAGTTCAGTACTGCCTTTCACCCACAGACGGACGGACAGACAGAGCGAGTGAACCAGATCCTGGAGGACATGTTGCGAGCTTGCGCATTGGACTTCAAGGACAGTTGGGATGACTGTCTTGCATATGCGGAGTTTGCGTACAATAATAGCTTCTAGGCGAGTATCGGCATGGCACCTTATGAGGCACTGTATGGGCGACCTTGTCGCGCACTGCATTGCTGATTAGAGGTCGGTGAGCGTAGCTTGATCGGCCCAGAGTTGGTGCAGGCGACGTCAGAGAAGATCGATATTATTCGATGTCGGCTTCTTACAGCGCAGAGCAGACAGAAGAGCTACGCCGATACGAGACGGAGACCACTAGAATTCACAGTCGGGGATCACATGTTTTTGCGAGTTTCCCCTATGAAGGGAGTCCTTCGGTTCGGGAAGAAGGGGAAGCTGGCACCGCGATTCATTGGTCCATTCCAGATCCTCGATCGTGTGGGAGTAGTGGCTTACCGATTGGCTTTACCCACGCCCCTCGCGAGCGTCCACAACGTATTTCATGTTTCTATGCTGAAGAAGTACATTGCTGATCCTTCCCATATCATTAGATGGGAGCAGGTGTAGTTAGGAGAGGATGTTACTTATATCCTACGACCGACACGCATCTTAGACAGGAAGGAGCAGGTACTGCGTAGCAAGGTGATTCCCCTTGTGAAGGTACTATGGACGCATCACTCTGAGGAGGAGGCCACTTGGGAGACAGAAGCCGAGATCAGAAAGAACTACCCATAGCTTCTCGAGGAGTACGAATAGGTACAAATTTCCAGGACGAAATTATTTGTTAAGGGGGGTAGATTGTAACGCCCGTGAAAAATCCGTACTTGGGCTCGAGTACCAACTCGACCCGAAATCGCGTAGAAATAATTTCCATGGAAATTAAGCGTAAGTTAGCTAGCGCAACTCTAGAGTAGCTGGGAAATAGTCCCTGATCACTTTAAATACGTTCTACAAGACCCAAATCGAGTAGGACAAACAACTCTACAACACTCTATAACCTTGGATCAAACTCTAAGCGGGTTTGTCCTCTGGACCACATTGAACTTTTGTATTGGATTTAGACCGCGCGTCGAAGGTCCGATACCTCCTATCTTAGACCGATAGAACCGCCCAGCTGGACTTGACAATCATCTCGAAAATCAAGTCAAACCGATAATCACAGACTATTTCGTTGAACCCGGACTGAAGCGACCGCGAATAGGGACAGATTTGGAATTTCAAATTCAAATCTGGCACACGACTTGACGCGTCAGTATTAAGCGTTCTGACCGTCAGAATTCATCCAGATTACACCCTCGGATCAGGAAAAATTTCTATTTATTATCATGAGACTTTCAGCCCTGATCTACGTGCGGTGACCGCTGAACTGAAACTGGTCCGCCACGTGCGATCTGCGAACCCTGCCAGACTGAAAACTTAATACGAGCTACATCTGGTACACATGAGCTTAAGTCCGATCGCAATCGACCAGGGGATCACCAGAAAGCAGTTTTTGGACCGAAACAGCCCCGAAATGGATAGGCACCAAGTAAACTTCGTCCCGGAGCCTATTTTCGGCGTTTTTAAGCTTATAAAAGGGGTTGAAACCCTCATTTCTCTCTCCCATACGAAAATTGCAACCCTAGGAGAAAAGGAGAGAGAGTTTGAGAGAGAGATTGGAAGGGATTTTTCCCGCTTCCGAGCCGCCGATTGCTGCTGCTTCAGTACTTCTTCCCAATCACCTGGCTGGTGATTTCTCCACTTTTTCAGGTATAAAATAACCCTAGAACTTGCTGATTTAGGGTTTACCTAGATTCATAGCATGTTAGCTAACGTATTCCATAAATCAGGTTCTCCAACTGCCGTAGACGAAGCGTACACGCTCCGTTCAAAATCCCGCAACCGTAAGAGACTAGGTGAGGATTTTAGACGCTTTGATTGACGGTTTACAATACTTTCAATGTCGTTTAATAGTAGATTATCGACGGCATCGCCGTTTGACATGTACAACATGCTCTCCGTTTCCTGTTTCGTAAATTAACGAAGAATATGAGATTTAGGGCATTTTAGTCATTTGTAGGAAGTACGGTCTACATGCATATTTTGCTAACGTGATTGACATGGTTTGTTGCCGCATTAGGGAGTTAGGAATGCTTGCATAATCAGATTGACGAAGAGATTCGCCTAGTTGCGCACTTTGGGTCGACATACTATATGTAGACTTAAGTGTGTAGTGTATGTGTTTGTATAAATGCTTGTATTAGTATGTATTGAATTAAATAATGTTATGTAGTAGTTTGAGGATGATTTCTTGATTAATATGCTGACCTAAATGATTTCCTACATGTTGACCATATGCATGATTCCATTACATGCATGGAATGTATGTGTTTGAAGATTTTCTTAAGTTGAATGTTATAACATGTGTTAACATGCTCACATGATTGTATTTCAATTCCAATACCTTTGCATATATTGTTAATGTGATTTCATAGATGTGTGGGACTAGACTTAGTCCAGGCAGTCGGTAACCGAGCGAATTCGTGGCTAACTGGTCATAGCCACGAACGACGCGTCGATGAACGTGATTCGTGTTTAGAGTTGGCGGCAGTGGTTAGGCCACGCGAAGTGTTTTACGCGCTTCATGTCGTTCGACCTGAGATGCGATCGCGCTAGTCGAGCCCGTCAAGTAACCCGACTGGCCGATGTATGTTCACCTTGTATGAGTCATAACTGGTTGAACTTAGGGTACTGAACTTACCACTGAAAACCCTGTTAACCGTGGTACCTTGATCCACGAAGACTCATGAGCCGGGCATGGTGGTATGGGACACCGTGGTCGAGCTGTCGGCCTACGCTGGGGCCACAAACCTCCCCGTAGTGACCAGTGAGCACCTAGACTCGTGAGCAGATTATGGTGGTATGGGACACTATATTCTAGCTGTCGGCCTACACTGATCAGGCGACGAGCCCTTTGTAGTGACCGCGAGCGTATTCTGAGTCCACGGGAGGCGACGACCCTTCCGTTGCAGTAGAGTACGGTAGGCCTGTATTGATAAGGTGATGGGGGAGCGGTGCAACGAGTGCGAGCAACAGCCCTGGCAGCCCTTGCAGTGACCTACGAAATATACATCGTATGAGATTACTAGGAGTGACGACCCTAGACAGGATCTGTGTTGGGATTGATACAAGGAAAGTACCTTAGTTTCCCAATCCTACTGTTTGAATGGACTAATAACAACTTGGAAATCATATCACTATAGCATTGCATGTGCCTGGAAGATGTGGAGCACTCTAAGGAGTGTGGCATGCCGCGGTCGTAAGATGTTGCCGCATGAGGGTGATCGTCGGTGAGGGCATATATCACGTCATATCATCTTGCATTAACAACAGTATTAGGATTGTCTGATTTACTGCTTTACTATTATCGCGTGATTGAATTGTGAACATGCAAATCTTTGCTCTATGATTCCACTGAGTTGATCACTCATTCCCACGTTACGGGATGGTGTTTGCAACACCCACCAGACCCTGTTGTAGATGCAGGTGAGGTCGAGATCCAGGAGGTGGAGTCGGAGATCGACGAGGACCAGGATGAGTTCTCGTATATGCAGTATCACGATGGCTTCCCGTAGGCGACCTGGATCGAGGGGACATCAGTGGGACTTTATTTTGAACATTATTTTTTGTTTATGCATATGTATATGAGACTCAGAGATGTAGTCATACTTTGGAGACAGATGAGATTTACTTTGTTTTTCCATACAGTGATATATACATTGTTTAGTCTTCCGCTTGCTTTTATCACTGGATCTGAAGTATGAATTGCAGTTTTGGTATACTTTTACTCATGTGAATGCTTTAAATCAGACAACATTGAATCATAACCATTTTTGTTGCATAAGTGACGGTCTGGAACTTGGGAGTTGAGTTTATACACGACCCCCGATTTTCAGGGTGTTACAAGTCCTATCCCTGGCCACTAAGTTCTTGTGCTATGGTAGAGATGTCCCTTAGTATCAAAGGAATGCACTGAAGGCAAAATACATGCTCCCTAAATACTAAGTTTTCCATGGGATCTTCTCTACAAATGTATACCCCAAGGGGATGAATCGAGCCAATCTTACCGGTTTCATGGTCCTCATCCTATACATCATTGCATCTGGTTTCAAGCTATGTCTACCACTTTAATAGTCCACCAATTGGTTGTTGTTGTCCACACCTCCCGAGTAACTCATCTAGCTTTCTTACATATCATCCATGTGTTGTGCAATGAGTTAGGACTGCCTGTGACGGATGATCTTCAGGATCCTCTACAACATTTCAACAAAGTCAACATCTAAAAGATGGACCTCAAGTTCCATCCTCTCATAGAAGGGCTGAATGAGGAAGAGACACAAGGTAACACTAACATAGGGGAGGCAGCGACACCAATTGAACGAGAGACGCAGGGACCACGGATCACTCAACCACACCTAACTCCACACAAACACAGAGACAAAAGTGGCATCAGGATCGGGTCGAGACGACTCTAAGAGGGGTGGCGTGTGTTAAAGACATATTCAATCGACAGGAGGAGCGAATCATGGGCTTGGAGCAAATGGTGGCTGCTTTACAACACATAACCCGACATATAGTTAATCTACTCACTTGCCAGCGTGACGACACAACTCCATCCAGCTCAGCATCGCAGTTTTGTTTAATGCCCCATCACATACATATGTTCATCACTCATACTTAGGACATGGGTATCTCTTTTATTATCCTAAGTACTTATGAGTGTATGTGATGGTTTACTAACTTGTATAGCCTGATAGTTTAGTGTGTTTTTCTGGTCCTTGGTATTGGGATATTTTAATTGGTTGGGATATTGTCTGATACTGCCCATGGATGGGCAAAATGGTTGGATTTTTTTAGGGATAAATGTGCCCAAGAATGGGATGGATGATATTTTTTTAGATATTATGTGTACCCATGGATGGGTTAGATGATATTTTGGATATTTTAAATGTTTGTTAACTGTCAAGCTTGGGTAGTTTCTATGGTTTGATGAATGATGATATTTCTAAACTTGATATTCAATTATCTTTGAGGATGAATCATGTCTGTAGAATGCTAAATATTGCATATTATGTGCTCGTAGAAATGAATACTGATTTGTTTATCACTGTCTATATGCTCATGAAAGGGCTAAATGTTTATGGAGTGAATGGTAATTGTTTTTCTGGTTATGCTTGTGATAGGGTTTCATTCAGATTGCTAAGTGATGATCTCAATGCTCTATTTCCAAATGCATATGTGCTTATAATGTCTCTTACGAAATGTTGTATTCTCTGATATCTATATTATGCATTTTGGAAATATGGTTTCATATTATAGAGTGAAGTCTGTCGCCTTTATGTTATGAGGCTTCCCTACATGGCCCTCCTATTGTCTTGATTCTCCCAGTATCTTCAAATTCAACTTTAGTTAATATGTTTGCGATTGGTATATTCTAACCTTTGCCAATGACTGACAAAAAGGAAGAGAATAAATCCCACCATGAGAACAATTGTGTATGGTTTCTATGCATGGTGATACAGGTGATAGGGGGAGTCGCTATATGACGACTTCATTTAGTGTATGAACTCAACTAGATCATTTGTAAAATTGTGTAAAGTTCATGTACACACAATTTAGGGTGTTGTTCTAAGTGTTTTGTGTTTTGTCATGTAATTGACAAAGGGAGATATTGAAAGTGCTCTGGTTTGTCAATTAGCGTGAAGGTTGAGTCGATGGTCAAGTGAGCTCCACAAGAAGAGCCATTGCCTCAACTAGATGTGTCTTCCGAGTTGTCAAAGGTAAATTAAGCCTCACATCTCATGTCCCAAAACAATCAGGTAAATAAATCCTTAAAAACCCTAGAAAAACATAGGAGGTAAAAGGCTAAAAACATATTCTTACACAGGAAGTTTTTTTAAGTTTTTCAGCTCAATTCGATGACATCATGCTTTTGTCAATGACATTGAACACCTAATATCGATGACATCGAACATGCTTCAATAACATTGAATTGAGGCATTTTATGTTCAGCAACCACAAAGTATTTGGACAGAATTTTCAATAGATCGAACATACCTTCAATGACGTCGAATATCAGTAATCGATGACATTGAAGGCTAATGGATATTATCGAAGGACTTAGAGCATTATCAAGCAAAATTTTTTTTTTAAAATATTTTGACATTGCTCGAGTAGTCGAACAAATTTCGATGTCATTGAAATTCAAATTGCGATGATATCGAAACGGGTTCGATAGGATCCAATCTAAACTAGATGTGTCCAGCAAGCTTAATAGGAAAATCTGTGAAAATGTTCGAGGAATCGAGATAGCCTCGATGACATCGATATTTGAATATTGATGACATCAACGATGTCTCGATAAAATCAAAAAGTGGACAAAAGTGTCCAGTGAGCTTTTATGATATATTATCCAAAAAGATCGAGGAATCGAACTAGTAGTCAATAACATCAGAATTTGAATTTCGATATCATCGAACCAAGATCGATGACATCGATGCCTTCTTTAAAAAGTCTAGCAAGCTCTAAGTAATGTCATGTGGAGGAATCGAACAGTGATTCAATGTCATTGAAGTTCAAATATCAATGACATTGAAGGAGGTTCGATAACATCGATCTTCGATCAAAACGTTCCCGAAATATTTTTCAGTTGAGTTTGTATCATCGAATAGATAGCCGATGGCGTCGAAAGTATATGTTCGATGACATCGAATCAGGTTTGATGATATCGAACTTAGTCAGACTCTGACAATTTTATTTTCATTAGGACTTTTTGCCTTTATAATGAGAGCTTGTTCTTGGTTGCTAATAGAGAGAAAAAGAGAGAGAGCCTTGAGAGAATACTTGCATATCATCTACCCTAGGTCCTTTTTCTCTTGGGAGTTCATTCTTCAATCCACCCTCATCATTGATTTTCTGTAGAGTGGATTGGTGAATGAATTTCCTCATTCAAGGAACATCCAGCTACTATCTTAATGGCAAATCATTCAGATGAGATCCCTTGAATGCTTAAAACCTTGGAATCACTCCGTCTCTTAATGATTAAGATTTATCAAAGTGGATTCTAATAAACCTTGACCCAACCACATTACCTTACATTGGAGCATCATCAGTGTTGTGGATCAAGGGAGCTAAAGAATCTTCGTCATCAAGGGAGTATATCTTCAACAACGTGCAGAATGAGGCTCATTTTCTTATCAGTAAGTCATTAGAGTCCAGAAACCCTGTTGATCATTCCTTGTGTAGGATTGGATCACTGGTACATCTCACCCTTTCAAGCCCTCATAGGAGGCCTTTGACGGAAGAGCGTTTGGGTGTTGTGTGTTGACCCTTGCTCTTGTGTAGGGCATAAACTAGGGTCCTTGTGTAGATCCTTGGCCTGTGTGGCCTAAACTAGGGTCCTTGTGTGGATCCTTAGCATGTGTGGCCTAAACTAGGGTCTTTATGTGGATCCTTGACCTGTGTGGTCTAAATTAAGGTTCCTTGTGTGGATCCTTTGCTCTTGTGTCAGGCATAAAACCTAGATGTTTCGTGTTGACCTTTGCTCTTGTATAGGGCATAAACTTTTGCCTTGTGTAGGCATGTCTAGGTTCTTTATATAGGTCCTAGAGTCGACCTTGTGTAGGTTGTAAAGGTTAAAGGTGAACCTGATTTAAAACTTCCGTTAGTGAAATCCGGTACACTCAATGGCTAAGTGCGTCAACCAAGAGTGGAGAAGGCACATAGCTATACCATTATAAACGACTGTGTTTGGGATTGATATTTGCATATTCATTTATTATGCTTACTTTGAATGATTACATGAAACATGATAACATGAATGTTTAGAATTGATAAGAATCACATCCCACACACATTGTCACATTGTTCATCCATCATAGACTAATTACTAAATCTTGTTTAAATATTGAGTAGTCTTATGATTAGATCCTCTACTTGGCTTGGAAGCCATTAGAGTTAAAGTAAATATATCTTAATAGTTGCACATTAAATCGATATTGGGTTAATAGGATTTTTAATTATCAAGAAAAGTTTATAAAGTCCTATTCACCCCCCCTCTTGGACACTTTGACATATTCCAACTTCTACTATTGCGGTCCTCACTGCAATTTTAGGGTCTAAGCATGTGATAGCCTTTGTGGGCTTTTTAGGGTCACTGGCTTCTCACCGTTGCCCGCATAATATTTGATGTATCGCCGATTGCAGTAGGTCTTATGTGTGATATTCCATAATAAATCGTCATCGCTATTATAAGACTTATGTGTAGCACTCCGCTGTCGTAGATAATAAATTGATAACTGTAGTACTTATGCCATGGATAATAATATCAATTCGACAATAATGGTTTTTGTAATAGTGGTCAACAACGATTAGCGATGGCGATAAATATCAATTTGACGATAATCATCAGTGCTTGGTGATAATCGACGATAAATTTGATACGCTTTATATGCTTGAGAATTTGCCTTTTATATAAGGAGAAGAATACATGGCATTGCCTTTTGAAGCTTTTTCATCATTCTGCTTATCTTGCCCCCTTTCGATTGAGAAGTATTATAATGATAATCTTCAAAAAAAAAATTGAAGCGATCTTCAAGAATATACCTGCCCCAGTCTTGTGAATATAATTGTCTTGTGGCTTCACATTCCTATCACAAAGATATGAAGAGTCGTGTCCATATTAGAATATTGTTCTTCTTTCAAATGATCATGACTATCTTCAATCGAGATTGCATACCATCACTCTCTCTTATATCATATGTTTTCCTTATGACTATTTTACCACTATTCATCTTTTTTTATATAAAATATTCTTTAAGACGAAGCAATTCTCAGTTCGATGTCCTAGAAAATGATGATAATAGTAGTAATTATTTTCTCACATTTTCTTTATTTTCTTTGGACACTTTGGCCATGACAATTTGATTTTCTCTATGACTAGCAATTGGTTCATCATAAGAAATCTATCGTCTTCTTCAAATGTGTAATTCCTTCAGTTCTTGAATCGTCTGAATCCTTTCTTTACTTTCTTAATTATGGAATCACTCATATCCCTTTCACCAAAGTTCTTTTTTTTTTTTTTTTTTTTTTTTTACAATTCTTCATTCTTCTTTCCTCTTTGGTAGTATTAGTCAAAGTTCTTTTGAGATTTTAAAACAACCAGCTCATATGAGAATCGAACACTTTTATACTAACATTTTCTAGACTGCAACCCTTCTCAATCAAATCTTGAAAGGTTTGTATATTCAGACCAATAAGACTCAATGCAATATCTGGTCTTATGCATTTTATACATAACTTAATTTGTTCTTCTTCCATAAATTGTGGGCATGATGCCCTCAGGATTCTCCATCGATTGATGAATTCTTTAATCAGTTCATCTTCTCGTTGGCATATAGAAGCTAGATCATTCAGAATAATTTCTTCAGCGGATGGCCCAGAAATCTATGAATAATGATAAATATTCTTGACAAAACTCGTTGCAGGAAGTATTGCAAGTGACAACTCCCTTCTCGCAGTAGTTTTCTGCCTTTCCATTTCTTTGACAGATGTCTTACAGACATCATATTTATAGTTACTTTTCTATCTCATTCTTTGTCATGCCCCAAACCCGAAAATCAGATTCACAAGAATACCCATCATCGAATCCGGTGTCGACAGCCTCCGTAGTACCCCATTTTCAGTTCTTAGTGTTCATACGCCAGATTTCGATCCTGGGATCCTACAAGTAGGATTTTTTTCAATGTACATTTAACTCGTAATAAACATAACCACAAGATTACCCAATTCACAAAGGAAACATTATCATCACATATCCACTAATATAATCATTTTATTACAATGCTAAAAGGGAAATACATAAATAAAAAATCAAGCTCCAGAGGATTGTTGCATGCTCCAAGTTCAACACTGCTGCAACCTAACATCACCTGCATGGATCTATCGTGCATAAGCTTAAGGGTGGTGTAAGTGTGTGCACAAAGTAAGTGTCAAGTATTTAATACAATGCCATCATTATACAATACCAAAATTATTCGTAATCTATAAATCATACATTATTGGAATAAGCAGAGATACTGACAAGATCATGAATTATTAGAGTAAACAAAAATACTGACAAGATCATAAATCATACGATGACAGATTAAGCAGAAGTATGAATAAGTCCATAAGTCAATCAATATCAGAATACGCAATATAGAACAGCTATGCATTAAGGAGTCATAAAGAGCCAAATATCAGATGCCGAGGATATAATGCAATATACAAATCTTGCTAAGTCTGTCTAGGCCATATAAGTGCAGAAACATAGCAACTAAAAATATCATATGCTTGCGGATGTAATGCAATATGCGATGCGAATGAAATGACCATGCTGAAGTGTGAAGTCGGGATGATAGTATGTAGTATCGTAGGCTCTGGGGTCCACCACAAGGGACTTCTATCCAAACTAGTCCCATACCTAAATTTGGATAGTCAGACTCAATGTGGTAAACTCCTGATCTCAGGTTAGTCGCGCGCCCAACCGAAATCCTTGCCATAATGAAGGTACGCAACAATTAGTTGCACACCACCAGCCTGAGTGGATATTGAATGAATGAATGAATGAGCATATAAATCTTACTCAATAAGTCCACATATCAGTATGGTTCCTGTAAGACCCGTATCTTGGTCCGTACCTTTCCGTACACTTCCATGGTCGTACCGGTCAAATTTCGGCAACCTTCGACCCTTAAACGATATTGACGTGCAACCCTGATTCATATGCCGACAACCTGAGTCGACTCGACCCGAGACCAATACCATAGTGACCGCGCCGTCGTTGCGGTTTCGATACTGCGACTCGCGCGCCGAGGCGATACCCTGATCAAGAGATATGGGCCAACGTTCGGTGCGAGAAAACGCCGCGCGTTGCGAAAACCAAGGGAATCTCAACGATGTGTCACATCAATCACATCAATCCCATCAATCAATCACCCATCAACCCATCACATGTCAAGTACACATCACTCTCACCCATTTTCCCAAGCAACCACAAAAGTCTTCACATCCCATACCTCTCTTACACAAAAAGCCACAAAAGTCTTCATCTCCCATACCTCTCTTTCACAAAAGCCTCAAAAGTCAAGCTTTTCTTACACAACCATCACTCACCCATCCATCCATCACTCTCTCTCTCTCCCTTTACATCACTCTCTCTCTTTCTCTCTTTCTCATTTGCAAAATTCCAAGCAAAGGGAGCTTCATACGTATGGAATTTTCCAACTCTTCTAAGTTTCAAGTGGCCCACCTTCCTACCCCAAAATCTCCCATCTCAACCCTCCATTCTTCATCTTAACCATTGAAGTTGAAGCTAAGGTGCCAAGGAACCTCTAGGAGTGAGAAGATCAGACTGTGGGTGCTACCTCATACTTGTTTTTCTTGTTTTTATGGTGGACCAAGTGAGGCCCATCGATCAATGGTGTGGATCTCACTTGGGACCCTTATTTGTGGCCGATGGACCACTTGGATAATCATGATCATTCCATGATGGGGCCATTCTCCATGGACCCCATCATGATGTTTATTTTCATTTAAAAAGGTCATCTAGACCGTCCATATCGGTGGAGAATGGATCTCCACCGTTGATTTACATTTTCAATGGTCCCATGTGCAAGGGACCCATTTATTGTATAATTTTCTTGTAAGGGAGGGCCCATAATGTCGGGGTCCCTCCATCACAAGCCGTGTCCCACTCTCCATGTCTTTCTCTCTCTTCTATTGCTTTTATTTTATTTTATTTTATTTTTTTGTGCTATAGGATTGTGGCCCACTTGAATGGATCCCACCTTGATGCAATTTTTTTTATTCAAGTGGGGCCCACCTTATATGTGTACCCATGACAAATATCCATGGTGGCCCACTCCATCAGGGCCCACCTTTAAGACAAATTTTTTTTTAAAAAAGAAAACCGTCCAGCGTCTGGGACGCTGGACGTTTCAAAGGCAAAAGAAAAAAAAAAAAGAAAAGGAAGAAAAGTAGAGGCTTTTGGGTGGTTCCCTTGCATAGGCCCCACCCTGATGTTTATGTCCGATCCAAGCCGTCCATCCTCTTACCCACGGCATTTTAGCCGTTGGGTAGAAGTTTGGAGCTGATCCAATCACCTGGTGGGCCATAGCGCCAAATATTGCGTCCTCACCATTCAAATGTTATTTCTTGTGTTATTTCACTTTTCAAGTGTCAAAAAAATTCAAACTCTGGACTCATTTGGACGGCGTCGAGTCGCTGATCGCAATGGCTGGTGTGGATTTCCAAGTAGCGGGCCACACGTGCGATTTTCGGCAAAAGAATGAAAATAAGGAGAGAGAGATGAGTGAGGCAGCCTTGCTGCTTGCGTCAGGCGCTGGCAGCGCCTGCACGGCCAGCCGGGCGGACGTATGTAGGGGCCCACGGCCCTGCGTGTGGGCCCCACCGTGATGCTTATTTACCCTCCAATCCGTTCATAAGGCGGGTCCCATCATCAGGTGGGCCCCCTTCAAATCTTGGACCGATCCAAAATTCAGGTGGCCCACACCACTTGAAACAGTGGGATTAAGGGCCTACCATTGAAATCTTGCTTGGGGCCCACAGAAGCGTTGGAACAAGCTGAAATTTTTGTTTTCCCTCCATTTAGGTCCGAGGAGCATTATGAATGGCTCAGATGGCATTTGGGCATCAGGGTGGGCCACATTCGTGGATCCCACCATTAATGTATGTGTTTTAATACACCATCCACAGCTGTGGACGGTGGACTCCCACCATGATATATGTGTTATACTCCACCGTCCAGCGGACGGTGGGGCCCCCTTGTGACATGTGCCTTATTCGCACTGTCCACTGGACAGTGGGACCCACTATGATGCACGTGATGCATCCGAACCGTCGATCCATTTGAATTGTTTAAGGCCTTTGGATTAAGCCCATTTGCCTTACAAAAGGCCTATGGGCTAGACCCATTTGAGTTATGAAAGGCTTATGGGCTAGGCCATTTTGATTCATTTAAGGCCTAAGAACTTGGGCCCACTTGATACGTTCCAATTCCATAAGAATATGCCCTTTTGATATGATCCAAGGCCCATAAAATTGGACCCAATGTTACATTCTTAAAGCCCATGGAAGTGGACCCAATTGATATATTGTAAGGCCCATGGGACTAAACCCATTAATTATAAAAAAAATAATAATAATGAAAAAAAGAGGCCCATGGGATTAGGCCCATTGGACTTGTTTGAGACCCATGGGATTAGGCCCATTGGACTTGTTTGAGACTCATGGGTTAGGCCTATTTGATATATGTAAGGCCTAGGGGTTTAGGCCCATTTGTTTCATGTTAGGCCTATGGGTTGAGGCCCACTTGACCCACATGTGGGACTCAATTGGTGTGGCCCATTGGTCATACATTAGACTCATGAGACTAAGCTCATTAGATGCAACCCAAGGCCCACGGGCTTTGACCCATTGCAATGCACATAAGACCCATTGGTGTGGCCCATCTGATGAATAAAAGGCCCATAAGATATGGCCCATTTGATATATATGTAAGGCCCAATGGGAACAACCTACGGTCCATTGCAATGTGTAAATCCCTTATAGGCTAAGTACCAATGTTTACAAAGATCGTGCCTTGGGAACAATGATGGTTTGACGTCCACATTGCGAGTGTAATGTTGGTTGGATGTCCACATTACGACTCTCCTTAGGACCCATTACTGGCCGTACTTGCCGTGTATAGGCCATCCAGGTCCATCTGCATTGTAAAATAGTTCATTTCATTATAACATGTTTAGTATAGTTTCATGACTCATGATCATACGCATCATATGTATGCTTGATATGAGGACTGACTGATCATAGCATATGCCTTCGGACAGGTTGTTTATGGGCTCCTGGTTAGGCAGTATTGCCCTACATGAGCGCACGATATGCGCATGAATTGTTGCATGACTGGACAGCGTGAATCATACATTTTGCACTTGTGTGACATGGTTATTGTACGCCCTAGCAACATCAGGGCCGTAGCCTCCACAGACGCATCGTGGTTGGCAAGATTGGATACCGGAAATCTTGTTCTACATGGGGTACTATAGATATCCCTGGGTGAAAGTCCCTAAACCCTTATGGTACCAAGAGGTTGCTCCAATGTCTAAACTGAGTGGGTAGATGAGCACTGAGTGTCGAACACCAGTTGGCTGTGCTCTCCACTGTGTCGTGGTCGGTTGGAAGGGGGTGCGGCCTTACCCGCCCGAGAGTAGGGGGCAATACTAGGCTGAGTCTGACCAGCTCGAGGAATGAGTCCGCTATCGACGAGTCGCGCCCGATATTGGCAGACGGATAGTGAGGTCTTTTCCACTTACCTAATTGCGCGTGATGTGGCGGCAGTCTGGCTTAGAGTGTACTAGACCCCGGTGATATTCCATATTTTGAGCTGTAATGATGTGTGGACATAGATGAGGACCTGTATGCTTGAGTTGCATTGTACATCGCATGGCCTTGTGGTGGCCAATACATTCATGTCTGGCATTGTATAGCCTTGGTACGACTCATGATATCATGGTTCCATTTGCATATTCCGCATCACTCTGACATTGCATGTACATATTACTACCTTGCGCACACACTTTCACCACCCTCTAAGCTTTCTGTAAGCTTATGCACGACCGTTGCGTGCAGGTGACGTTGGTTCGTAGCAGCGTTGAGACAGGAGGACGTTGCAGAGCATTTTGGAGTTTGTGTTCTTTACCATTATATTTCCCTTTATGCTAATTGTACTTGTAAAGTTTTTGATCATAGTGAAAATGTAACGGAGTGCTTGGTTGTTGTTTGTGGGTTATGCCTTTGGTTATGCTTATTACGAATCAAACTGATGTTGAAAATCCTCCTCGTAGCATCCCAGGATCGGAACCTGGCGAATGGGAGCTAGGAGCCGAGAATGGGGTTCTACGGAGGCTGTCGGCACCGGATTCGACGATCGGGAATTTTGTGAGCCCGGTTTCTGAGTTTGGGACGTGACAGTTCCTCTCTGGAAAATCACCGGGGTCTATTACACTCCAAACCAGATTGTCATCCCATCGCACGCAACAAGGCAAGTGGAAGAGACCTCACTATCCGCTTGCCAATATCGAGCCCTGCTCGTCGATAGCGGACTCATTCCTTGAGCTTGTCAAACTCAACCTAGCTTTGCCCCTCCTCTCGGGAAAGTAAGGCCGCACCCCCTTCCAACTGACCATGACACAGTGGGCAACGTGGCTTAATGGTATACAGCCCTCATGCGCTCATACATCCACTCGGTCTAGACGTTGGAGTAACCTTTTTAAACAAGAGGGTTTAGGAACTTTCACCCAGTGATATCTATAACACCCCATGTAGAACAGATTTCTGGTATCCCATCTGGCCATCCACGAAATGCTTGTGGAGGCTACGACCCTGATGTCGCTAGGGCGTATAGTACAACACAATGTAATGCAAGATGCATGAGTCATGCAATCCAGTCATGCATCTATCCAGTGCATACCGTGTGCTCATGTGAGACAATCCCTGCCTATCAGGGAGTCTCATAACAACATGCCCAATGACGTATGTAATGGTCAACCACATCTTATAACAAACATGTAGATGATGCGTATGGACATGTATCATGATGCTATGTTGTCACATACTCATAATCAGTATCTATAACTGGCATCAACAATCAGCCTCGACAATGTGGACATCTAACCAACATTGCCCCAAGGAATGACCCTTATAGATCCTAACATATAGTGGACCCATGACCTCACACAAGGACCTAATATACAACACAATGGGCCTTGCTCAAGGCCACATATACACAACAGGTGGGCCCTGCTCATAGGCCTCAAATACATCAAATGGGCCATACCTCATGGGCCTATTACATATCACAATGGGCCTCGCCCATAGGCCATGAATACATCACAATGGGCCTTGCCCATGGACCTCGAGTACATCACAATGGGCCCCATCACATAGACCTCCTACTCATCACATTAGGTCTTAAACACGGGCTGCACATACATTACACAGGCCGAATATACATCTCAATGGGCCTTAACTACAGGTCGCATATACATCATATAGGTCTCAACGATAGGCCTTGGCAATTGAAATTGGCCTTAACAATCAGATTCGACACTCAGAACCGACCTCGATACTTGGCCTCAGTAATCAGAATCGATATCGACGAATCGGCCTATACAATCGGTATCGATGAGAATGGGCCTAACTAGGCCTAAGGGAATGTCACCATGCGGGCGTTTAACCATCATTACCCAAAATTGTGGACATGCAACCAACACTACTCCTAAGCAGTGTCCCACATAGAGTCAAACATAAGGTGGGCCCAAATATCCAACAAGTGGCCTCAAATAGTCATCACAGGTGGGCCTTACACATGCAGCACGTGGGCCTACACATCACGGCGGGTCGATACATTGGGCCGCACTAATGGGTCTTATACAAATCACGGTGGGTCGCATCATTGGGTCGCACCAATGGGCCTCATATCCAACAAGTGGGACGCATCAATGAGCTGCACTAATGGGTCTTATACACATCAAGTTGGGCCTCGATAACTAGGCTGGAAACATATCACAATGGGCCACGACATACGGGCCGGGAATACGTCACAATGGGCCTCAACCCATGAGATGAAAATATATCTCAGTGGGCCTTACAAAATGGGCCATAAACACATCCTAATGGGTCTCAACCTTGGGCCTCTAACATATCATAATGGGCCTTGCATCAATGGGCCACACTAATGGGACTCATACAATCAAGTGGGTTGGATCAATAGGCCGCACAAATGCACAATAGGTAAGCCCTGCACATGCAGCAGATGGGCCCCACCAGATGGTTAGTGTGGATATAGGATGCATACATCTAGTGAGTCACACATCCCACGGATGGTGTGAATAAAACATTCATTGAGGCTGGCCCTATATGACCTGGATGGTTAGGGTGGAACATAAGAGGTGGTCTCTACTCACGGGTTCCAAATACATTACAATGGGCCTTACCAAATGGGCTTTAAACACATGTCAATGGGCCTCAACCCATGGGCCCTAATATATATCATAATGGGGTGCCTGCCTTGGATGACGTGGATAAAAATACATCATGGTGCATCTCATCTAAATAGTTGGACAGTATGGATATAAAAACATATATATCATGTGGGATTCATGTGTACAATGGATGCATCAAGGTGGGCACCTCGAATGGACACAAAATACATCAAAGTGGGCTCGACAAATGGGCCTTAAAATACATCAAGATGGGCCTCTTCACATGGGTCATATGTACATCAAATGGGCCACACCAATGGACCCCATGTATATCAAATGGGTCACACCCAAATAAAAATGGTGATAATGGTTTCCACCCTTCAAGTTCCTAAAGCCCACCATAACATATGTTTCCCATCTAACATGCTCATAAATTAACCTAATGATAGATGAAGTGGAACAAATATTAGCTTAATAGGAAACTCCCATGGCCTTTAGAAAATTTGAATGGTGGACGTCATTGTCCACTACCTTAAATGGTGGGGTCCACTTGAACTTTAGATCTTACTTTTTTTGTCTCAAGCTTGTTAAGATGAGCTTGCCAAATGGTTGGATGGTTTAGATGCAACACACGCATAAAGGGCGAGGTCCACATGAGCTATGGATCTGACTCATTCTTTAGCTCACGCCATGAAATGAGCTTTCAAAATGGATGGACAGCTTGGATGCAACACATGCATTATGGGGGGTCCCATGAAGGCCCACCATCATGTACATATTATATAATATAATATAAAATCTATATATAACATATAATATATATATATACACACACGCACACACAGCAGCCCCACACGTGGGGTGGTCCCACCATCCAGGTGTGGACGGTGGTGTGAATAAAAACATACGCCATTGGTGGGGTCCACTAGCCATCCAGCAGCAGCTGGACGGCATTAATAAAACACATACATCTATGTGGGCTCCACCATCTGCTTGGACGGTAAGAATAAAACACGTACATCACTGTGGGTACCATGTGGGGCCCACTATAATGTTTATACGCCATCTAACCCGTTGATAAGGTCACGTAGACCCAAATAAAGAGGGAAAACAAATTTCATGTTGATCCAAAGCTGCTGGACACTCAAAGAGTCTCAATGGTAGATGTTTAATTCAACACTGTTTCCTGTGAGGTGGGCCACCTGGGTCCTAGATCAAGCTGATTTTTAGAGGGAGCCCACTTCAAGAAGGGGCCCACCAACTAAATGGCATGTATGAAAAATACACATCATGGTGGGGCCCACGACTGGGACCGTGGGTCCCTGGTCGTCCACCCACAGCACAGGACGCCTGCACGTACTCTCTCTCTGTCAGCAGCGGCAACAATGCTGCTGTTGTTATATTTATTTATTTTTTTTAAAAAAAACTGAGATTTGAGGTTTTTCATATGTGGGGCCCGCACCAGCTGAATCCAGCCCATCCATTGCATTCCATGACTCAAGACTAACCAAATGAGCCCAATATGAAGCATGTTTCGGTGTACTGAAACATCAGGGTGAGTTTTTAACGATGAAAATCACCATTTGCTATGCTATGGCCCGCCAGAACCTTGGATTGGCTCCGTTTTTCAGTTCAATGCCTAAAATTAGGTAGATAGCACGCCCACTGTCTTCACAGTAGAACAATGTCCAGCGTCCCTAGACGCTGGATGGACGACATGGTTATATATATCATCTAGGTGGTCCCACGTGTGGGGACCATGGTTGGTGGGTCCCATGTGGACATGGTCCACTTAATTTGAATCAATCTGGTATATATGTTTTCCCATCATCCATCCAGAAGGTAGGGCCCTCATGGTTTGGATGGTTTGGATAAGACATTCATCAAGATGGGGTTCATTCAGGTGGACCACACAGCCACATCATCACACCAAAATATTGAAAGAGAGGGGGAGAGAGAGAAAGAAGTACCCGCCTTCAAAACTACTCCTCCTTCTTCCGCACTAGGGCGATCTAGCTCCAAGGAGAAAGAATCAATGGTTGAGATTGGATTTTAGAGGTTGGATGATGGGGTATGAAGCTTCATGGTGGGTGGAAAATGGAGGAAAGCTTGGACGTGAGAGTTTTTGGGATTGCTTGGAGAATGAGAGAGATAAGAGAGAGTGTGATGTAAGGGAAGTGATAGGAGAGAGGGATGGTGAGGTGATGGAAAGTTGACTTTTGGGGTTGTTGTGTAAGAGAGGTATGGGTTGTGATGAGGTGAGTGATGTGTTGGGTGATGGGTTGATTGATGTGTCGTACTTGACATTGATGGGATTGATAGGACATGATTTGAAAGGTTGTCTTAGGTTTGTAAATGTGCGGCGTTTCCTCGAACTGAATGCGAGCCTACAGCTCGTGGCCCAGGTATCACCTCAGCGCACAAGACGCGGCGTCGGAACCACGATGACAGCATGGTCGCTAGGGTACAAGTCTCTGGTCGAGCCGACTCTGGAATATGGGATACGGCTTAGGGTTGTGCGTAACTATCGGTTACAGATCGTGGATTGCCGAATTTCGACCGGAAGGACCGTGGAAGCTTAATGAACGGTACAGTCCAGGATACGGGCCTTACATTCTTTGCCTTTCTTTATTACTATCTATCCTTATTTTATCATTTTCTGTAACATATCCTTCAGTGTGAAGTAGTCTTCTGGGGAATGTCCTAGGAACAATAATTCTTTTATTTTGTCATCTCAACTTCCTCTAGATATTTGGACTGAGGTAACATGATAGCTCCAGCAGTTTACCATTGATCTATTTGATCCGCTTCTTTCTATTTTGTTTTGAAATACTGGCATTTTCCTGGCCATTAACTCCAATGCATGTGCTTTTGTAGCAAGATCTCGGAAGTCCTTTATGTTGGCACTTGTGAGTCTGAACGTAATTCTTGTTTCTATAAAGTTTAAGAACATCTTCACCTTTTCCTTTTCTTTGAATAACTGTCTACATGAAGCTCCCAAAATTTTCCCTTTATTAATGAATTTCTCCACGGGTTATGACTTTAATGGTGGCTCAAGGCTTGTCACTTCTAGTCAATACAAGTCGATTCTTATGACTTGGAGACAGATTACTGGTATATTCTACCACAAATCTAATTGGCCTAAAGTAAAAGATTGTCTTGCTTGTAACAGTTGTCATTGGTTGCAGATTGAATGTATATATTATATCATAATTCTTTCGATCGTTGCTTAACTTTACTTTTCGATCTTTACTTAGCTTTTGCATTGAAGCTTTGTGGGTGAAGCATGGAGCTTTGTATTCGAGCTTTATTACTGATTTTCCCCCTTTTGATTAGGTGAGATTTTCTCTGAGAATCTTCACAATCAAAACTATTTTACCTTTCAGCTATAACAATAATTCGATTGCCATAATATTCCCAGGCTTGAGCATTATCATATAATAGTTCAACCATATAATGATACTGGCTCCAATGTTGACCTACAAAATTGATACCGACAATTATTATCTCAGAAAATCAACAATCACCTTTTCTAGGATCAAAGAATTAAGAGTTTTGCATGGCTGTTCGGAAGGATATGTTTAAAAAGAATATTTAGAAATCGTGTTTTTCTCTGATTTCTTTATTCATTGAGCATTCTTCATTCTTGCTTCACCAAAAAATGAGAGTTCATGAAGACATATGACTTGAAATATTGCTTATCTTATGTTATGCTGTTTACTTTCTCAAAAAATCATCAATACTTTAGACTCGCGATTCACTTTTTTTGTCATGTTCTCTTTCATATGTCATCGTAATCATACATTTATATCTTCTTCATCAATGTTTCTTTTGTCATCCTGAACATAACTTGACCTGATCTGATTCTCCCGGAAGATATCGACATGATGCCTGCAAATCTTTCCATCGACTAATGAATTCATCATCTGATTCGTCTTTCTCGTTGGCGAATAGAGAGCAATTCAATCAAACTAAATTCTCTAGTCTCATCTATCTTTGATCGTAACTACTTCAACTTTCTTTGGTATTTTCTGTGGTGGTGATCATGTATTGTCGATGCAATTTTACGCGAATCCGTTGAATATGAAGTAAACAATTGCGTTAGTCAGGAGAAAAGCTATTGTGGTAGTTTAAGGACAGAACACATGTTGTTCAAAATAGAGTATCGGTTATTTTAATTAAATAAAATTGTACTTTATTTTAGAGATGAAGGGGAGGATGTTCCCATTGAGAGTCATCATTTTGGTATCTATTTGACGTCAAACAGTGATAAAAGTTCTTTGAATATTTTCTAAGTTTATCATTGAATAATAACAATCCCCAGTGGAGTCGTCATTTTATTTTAACAAGAAATGAATGTATTTCAATAGGGGAATTATCATTCAATAATTAACAAAGAAAATAGAAGAACATTCAATATTATAAATTTCATTAATTCTAAGTTTCAATTACATCCTCTTATCCTTTGATTCTAAGACAAAGTACAGAGAATTATTACAATAAATGAAAGGAGAAGCAGTTCAATGGAAATTTTGGTAGCATTTCGGCGTATTTTGCATCCGTCGGAACAACAGAGGTGTTGTACGGGTCCAAGATCTTTTGCTTCAAGTCAACACTGAGAGGTGTATGCATCGAAAATTGAACTGTGAAGAGAGCCCTTAAAACTCCAAAGCACAGTGCTGTGCAGGCCTTTTATTACACAACCATGCAACAAACCCATCAAATCCGCACAACACTATTTACCCTGCGTAACACTATTCATCACGCATAACACTATTCATCATGCACAACACTATTCACCCCGCACAACATTACTCATCGCGCGTAACACTATTTATCATGCACAACATTATTTACCCCACGCAACACTATTCATCATGCGACACTATTCACGGGGTTCCTTCTCTCTTCTGAATTTTTGATGATGCAAATGAGAGGGGGA
The DNA here is from genome assembly GCA_037074715.1 of Magnolia kwangsiensis. NCBI lineage: Eukaryota > Viridiplantae > Streptophyta > Magnoliopsida > Magnoliales > Magnoliaceae > Magnolia > Magnolia kwangsiensis. The sequence goes on along the minus strand of CM073577.1, from coordinate 79,526,132 downwards.
GGGGGTATTTATAGGCTTTCACATGTGCGAGGCATCAATTTTCATGCCACAGGTCCCATTCCACGTAACACTATTCATCCTGTACAACTATTCATCCCGCGCAACACTATTCATCACGTAACTATTCATTTGCACAACACTATTCATTGCACAACTATTCAACCCACGTAACACTATTCATCACAAAACTATTCATCCTAGCACTATTCATTGCAGCACTATTCATCATGGAACTATTCATCATAGCACTATTCATCATAGCACTATTCATCATGACATATTTTCCAAAGAGGGATGATAGAGAGAGGGCCACATAATGGGCAGGCCTGCTTATCTTGGATCCTTGATGGGTAACAAACCAAACTCCCATAGACTCGTGTATTTTTTGTGCCCTAACAGTCTGATCATCAGGTAAAATGAAGGATCAAAACTACCCTGCCTGAGAATCAAGTTGCACTAAATCGGGTCTCGTGCAACTTGAATCGGGTCCTGAATTGGCTATAAATACCAGACTTCCAATCATTTCCTCACTTCAAAATTTTTCTTTAAACCATATCCTTTGTCATGCAACTCATCTTTGGTCGTACAGCTCTTCTTGTCACACAACTCCTTTGTCATATAACTCGTTGCCTGTTGAGTGTCAAATATTACATATTTTCCCCCATTTATATCTTGGTTATATGAACATGATAATGCTTAATGGTATATTTTATTCACGTTTGTGTTGTAAGGTGAATCTAAGTGCTTAAATTGAAAAGAATGTTAAAAGCATGGATTTGATGCTCAAGAAACACCAAGGTAAAGAATAGATCTTTAGATACCAAGATTAAAGATATCAAGACCCCAAGATCCAAGAAAATCAAGTGGAGAAGGAAGGAAATCGAAATAACAAAGTGTTAAAATTCACTTCATTATCTATGTCATCAACCATAGTTCGATGACATTGAAGCCGTCGTTCGATGACATTGAACACAGCTCGATGACATAGAATTTTTACATTAAAATCAAGTTGGTTGTTGGACATTTTGGATGTAATTCTTGATAAATCGAAGTCATGTTCAATGACTCGAAGATCTGCTTGATGACATCAAAGTACGTTCAATGGCATTGAATTTATTAAAGAATTTTGAAGCAACTCGCTGGATTATTTTGGAAACTTTTTCAATTACTCGAAGATCATTCGATGACGTCAAAGGCAATTTGATGACATTGAAGGTAGTTTGATGATACAAGAACTTATGCAGTGTGAAAGGTGAAAAGGTGCAACTTCTGGATTCAAATCCCTTTGATGACGTCAAAGGTTGTTCGATGACATCGAAGGCATTACACAGAGTTACACGGACTGTGTAAATTGAGTCAGTTTTGTAAATTCAAACTAGCAAAGCTATAATTATGGGTTTCCTAAATACTTTTTGGGATATCTAGTGTTTCAAGGAGCAAAGGCAAAGGGTGGAGGAGCCTCCCAAGAGTTTTTCTTCTTTCCTAGTTTATTTTTAATGTTTTCTTCTAAGGTTGTTGATCCATTCATGTCTATGGTTGGCTAAATCTCTTAGCTAGGGCTAAGAGGTGAAGCTTGTAGCATGTTGGGATGCTTTTCTTTTTTTGATTCTTTGTGTTGTTGAACTTATTTGATTCTAATTTGATATTTAAGGAATACTTTCAATTTTTAATGGTTTGTTGTGACTCAAATTACAATAGATCTGCAATAGCTTTGAGTATCTTCTTTTTCTTATTTTGAGATTGTGGGATTAGTAAATCCTATTCTTAGCCATTATCTCCAGGGCATGGTTTGGTGATGGAATCCCTTCCAACTCTCATAATTCTCGTTCATTGAGAATTAGGTCAATGAAAGTTCAGATTTGATTTTATTGATATATGTTCCAATTAGATATGATAGGACTCTAATTCCAATTATGTTCCTATAACACCCTGAAATTTGGGGATCAAGCCACACTCGACTTCCAAGTACCTGGGTGTCACTTATATCCTAAGTGTAGTAATTTTGTATATAAATCAATTTAAATGAGTAATAAAGAAATCAACTGGAACATAAACCACAACCACAACTACTCTACTAAAATAAAGGCGACTAAGAAATACGAGTCTACAAGAAACATTAAACGGGTTGCACAAGGCGTAACCCGACAAAATTCACATATTAAATGTCCAAAATAAATGGTGCGCTAAATCCCCTACTCAACAACCTATAGTTAGCTTGCACAATCTAAGGAGACCCGCCCATAAGCTGGAAGTAAGAAAGCTCCTCTTCCTCGTCTATGCTCACCCCACTTGGATCGTTGAGGTCCGCGTCACCTGCATCTAATGAAGTATCTGATTGGTGTTTTAAAAAACCGTCCCAGAGTGGGAGTGAGTGATCAATTCAGTGGGTGCCATTAGCAATAAGTTACACCAAATAACAATTCCATGATAAAATTAATGAAAGGCATACATTCATAAATCTCTAACTAATCTTTATTACTGCATATGTATGAATTATGGTATGATGCATGACCTCGCCAACAACACTCCCTTAAGCGATTTCATCTAATGTTCGGGCATGACAAACACTCCCTCATTGCGACCTTAACTACTGAGTCGCCAACATAACTAATGCGATGTGATCATGAACGTGTTAGTCGAGTGTTTAGTTAATTCTTTTCATCTAGCAGATTTGGAAAAATTGGTACACCCCGATGATATCAATGCCCTTAACATTTATAGAGGCCTAGGCCTGACGATCTATGATCCCATTGGGTCTCTCACCCCCAATGAAAGCATGTGAGGAGTGTTGGAGGGCGGGATCACTCGCGGTCACTACGGGGAGGCTCATCACCCCAGCATAGGCCGATAACTTGGGCATAGTGTCTCATTCCACCATGCCCAGCTCATGAGTCTGGTGGAACATTTCTAGTTGTTGTCAGTAGACGTCTGTAGGCATAGGGTGTTCTAGGTTCCAAACAGGTGTGAGAAAACATGGTTGACAAACATGGTTGGCCAGTTGGTGGACCAAACTGCCCAAATTTAGGCGAGCACGTAACACACGACATCGGGTGCAAGCAACCCATGTAGTCCCACTACTGTTGTCCATTCGCGTCTGCCCAAATCGGTCAGCCTAGTCACAGGACGACCCGACCGACGTGGCTGCCCTCACAATTTGTAGATCCTTGACTAACCTAGACAATAGGCTATAATCCTTAACATATCAAGACAATCATGATTTATCCTCAAGTAATAATGGAGTAAACACACAATCGGTCAAGACATAATTTTCAGGATACCAAAATGAATACAAACTACTCCTAGCAGTAGAAACTAGACATGCATGTATATGGTATTGGATTTTCTAAGAGATAAGAAAATCATAAGCCATTCATAATGCAGGAAATGCAGTCATGCAAGCAATAAGAAAAATATGTAGGAATTCAGATGCAATGATGAACATGCAGCATAATTTCCAGGTCCAACAATATTGAAGACTAATCTAACATTAATTTATCTTTGCATGCACATTAGGCAAAATTATCAGACAGGTTCCTAAATAGATTTTCCTATAATTTGCACATGCACATCAATTTAACATCCATAATCATTAAGTTTATCATAAAATTGGTAATTAATTGGCCACCTAAGGATAATGGAACGCACTTAAGGATCGCTGAGAGCTTGTGGAGTCGTCCTAGGGGTGTCGAACTGTAAGTGCTATGATTTCATATCCCTTTGGTTGTCAAATTTTATGGTGCCAAAACCTATATCTATGTCTTGTATATCTTGTGTTTCATGTTTGAGACTATTCTTTACTTCAAGACATCGTATTTCAAGACAAGAACTTAAATGAAGAAAGTTTCAAGTCATGGATGAAGAATTCAAGAATAGAAGTCTTCAAGTATGAATGTTCAAGATTCAAACAAGTTCAAGTATAGTAGAAGACTTTGTCAAGTCAAGAAAGGATCAAGCTCAAGAAGGCTGTAATACCCCGAATTTTGGCCAATCTGGGATTTGACGTCCTTAGGCAGTGGGTCAATTAAAACACCTGAAAAATCGTTCAGAACCCAATTCCATAGCCAAAGAAACCACTTAGGATTAATTCCTTTAGAAATTAAGCGTAAGTTAGCTAGCGTAACACTGGAGTAGCTGGGAAATAGTCCCTGATCACTTTAAATACGTTCTACAAGACCCAAATCGAGTAGAACCAATGACTCTATAATACTTTATAACCTCGGACCAAACTCTAAGCAGGTTTATTCTCTGGACCACTTTGAAATTTTGTATTGGATCTAGACCGTGCGTCGAAAGTCCGATACCTCCTATCTTAGACTGTTAGAACTACCTAGCTGGACTTGACACTCATTTCAAAAATCAAGTCAAACCAATAATCACAAGCTATTTCATTGAGCCCGGACCGAAGAGAGTGTGAATAGGGACAGAATTGGAATTTCAAATTCAAATCTGGCACACGACTTGACGTGTCAGTATTGAGCATTCTGACCGTCAGAATTCAGCCAAATTACTCCCTTGGATCAGGAGAAATTTCTATTTTATATCATGAGACTTTCAGCCCTGATCTACGTGCGGTGACCGCTGAACTGAAACTGGTCCGCCACATGCGATCTGCGGACCCAGCCGAACTGAAAACTTAATACGTGCTAGATCTGGTACGCGTGAGCTTAAGTCCGATCGCATTCGGTCAGGGGACCACCAGAAAGCATCTTTTGGACCGAAACAGCCCCGATTTGGATATGCACTAAGTGAACTTTGTACCAGAGCCTATTTCGGGCAAGTTTGGGCTTATAAAAAGGGTTGAAACCCTCACTCCTCTCTCCCATCCGAATTTGTAAAAAATCTCTAGATTGGGAGAGAGAAAAGTTAAGAGTTTGTGAGAGAGAGTAGGAGAGAATTTCTTGCTGCTCGTGCCACCTACTGCAAGTGCCTAAGCAACGCACTCCGATCACTTTTTCGGTGATTCCTCCACGTTTTCAGGTAAGAAAATACCTTAGAAGTTGCTGATTTGAGGTTCCTTTCGTTTCCTAGCGAAGTAGCTAATAGAACTTGTGTATTAGGTTCTCTGTTTGCCGTAGACGAAGCGTATACGATCCGTTCGAACTCACACCCAAAAAGGGAAAAGGTGCGGATTTTAGACGCTTTGATTGACTGTTTCCAAAGCTTTCAATGTCGTTTAATAGTAGATTATCAACGGCAACGCCGTTTGACATGTACAACATGCTGTCCGTTTCCTGTTTCGTAAACCGGCGAAGAATATGAGATTTAGGGCATTTTAGTCATTTGTAGGAAGTACTGATTTCATTCATATTTTTTTGACGTGATTGACATGATTTGTTGTCGCATTAGAATGTTAGGATTACGTGCATAATTAGTTTGGCGAAGAGATTCGCCTAAATGCGCACTTCGGGTCGACATACTATATGTAACTTAAGTGTGTAGTGTAAGTGTTTGTATAAATGCTTGTATTAGTATGTATTGAATTAAATGGTTTTATGAATTAGTTTGAGATTGATTTCTCAATTAATATGCTGGTGTAAATGGTTTCCTACATGTTAGCCATATGCATGATTTCATAATATGAATGAAATGCATGTGCTTGACGATTCGCTTAAGCTGTATGTTATAACATGTGCTTGATGATTTTATTATGATTTAGTTTGAGATTGAATTCTCAATTAATATGCTGATGGAAATGATTTCCTATATGTTGGCGATATGCATAAGTTCATTATAAGTACGAAAGGCATGTGTCAGATGATTTACTTAAGTTGTACGATATAACATGTGTTAACATGCTCACATGGTTGTGTTTCATTTCCAATACTATCACATGATCGCTGATGTGGATTCATATGTGTTTGGGACTATACGTAGTCCAAGCAGTCGGTAACCGAGCGAATTCGTGGTCATCTTATCTTTGCCACGAACGACGCGTCGATGAACGCGAGCCGTGTTTTGGAGTTAGCGGCAGTGGTTAGGCCACACGAAGTGTTTTACGCACTTCATGTCGTTCAACTTGAGATGCGATCGTGCTAGTCGAGCCCGTCAAGTAACCCGACTGGCCGTTGTATGTTCACCCTGCATGAGTCATAACTGCTTGAACCTAGGGTACTGAACTTTCCATTGTAAACCCCGTTAACCATGGTACCTTGATCCATGAAGACTCATGAGCCGGGCATGGTGGTATGGGACACCGTGGTCGAGCTGTCGGCCTACGCTGGGGCCACAAACCTCCCCGTAGTGACCAGTGAGCACCTATGACTCGTGAGCAGATTATGGTGGTATGGGATACTATATTCTCGTTGTCGGCCTACATTGATAAGGTGATGGGGGAGCGGTGCAACGAGTGCGAGCAACAGCCTGGCAGCCCTTTGTAGTGACCGCGAGCGTATTCTGAGTCTACGGGAGGCGACGACCCTTCCGTAGCAGTAGAGTACAGTAGGCCTGTATTGATAAGGTGATGGGGGAGCGGTGCAACGAGTGCGTGCAACAGCCCTGGCAGCCCTTGCAGTGACCTACAAAATATACATCGTATGAGATTACTAGGAGTGACGACCCTAGACAGGATCTGTGTTGGGATTGATATAAGGGAGGTACCTTAGTTTTCCAATCCTTCTGTTTGAATGGACTAATAATAACTCAAAAATCATATCATCATACTATTGCATGTGCCTGGAAGATGTGGAGCACTTGAGGGTCGATTGCATGCCGCGGTCGTAAGATGGTGCCGTATGAGGGAGATCGTCGATGAGGGCATACATCACGTCATGTCATATTGCATTAACAACAGTATTAGGATTGTTTGATTTATTGCTTTACTATTATCGCATGATTGATTTGAGAACATGTTAATCCTTACTCTATTATTCCACTGAGTTAGCTACTCACTCCCACGTTACGGGATGGTGTTTCCGGACACCCACCAGACCCTTTCGTGATTGCAGATGATGGCGCGGCCTGCGAGGCGGAGCCGGACTTGATGATGATGTGGAGGATCCCTCCTTTATGCGTGTTCTGATCGACGGGATTACAGGGAGGTTGATTAGATGTCTTGACACTTGTCATTTTATATTTTCAGAGCACTCATGTATATACTTTCTTTCTATTTTGAGGTATACATGTATATGTTTAACCTGGTAACATGTTCACACTCAAGAGACACACAACAGTTTATATATGTTATACATACTATCACAGACTTCCGCTGGTAAATTTAACTGTCTCTGGAGTATGATATGCTGTTCTGGATTAATCTCATTCATGTTTAATACATCATCACAAACAACATTCAATTATACATATCTATGTTGCATAAATAACATTTTGGAACTCGGGAGTTAGGTTTTTACTCGACCCCCCGATTTTCAGGATGTTACAAAGGCATACAACAAGATTCACAAATTCTCAAGCTTCTCTTAAGGATCATCTGAGTGTACAGACTATCAATGTCCATCTTACTTTTAAGGTTTGTTTGACCTTAGATTGACCTTAGGATAGGCTTTACTGTAGGTCATTCTGGATACATAATTCATATATTTTAATATGCTTATTCGGGCTATTCTAAGACCAGTCCTAGGGACTTGAAGACCAGTCCTAGCTCTGCTACGACAAGTCTTAAGTTTTTCAGAACTAGTCCTAGGTTGTTGAAGATTTTTGGATCTTTTTGGTTATTCTACGACCAGTCCTAGACATCCTACGACTAGTCCTGTGAGCTGTACGACTCATCCTTCGACCAGTCTTAGCCCTACGACTCAAACTCGAGCAACTAAACTAGAGGTCCTACGACCGGTCGTAGGTGGCCCACGACCAGTCGTACGTGGCACACGACCGGTCGTAGGCTACCCAGGACCAGTCGTGGAACAGCTTATCTTATCCCGCGGAAATCTTTAAAAATCTTTGAAGCTACGACCAGTCCTAGGATCATAAGACCAGTCGTAGATGGGATTTTTCAGGCTATAAATAGAGCACGAACTTCAGAGTTTTAGCAATTCAATTCAACTCTATTCAAGCAATCTTTATGCTATACTCTAAGATAAGTTTGTGTTTATTTTAAGCTACTTTGTGCTCATTTAATATTCCTTTTGCTATCTTATTTATTATTTGATTTTGATCTACATTCCAATCTTATTTGAAAAGGAGAATTTCTGATATTCCTTCTTCTTAGATTCAAAATCAAATGGACTAGCCCTTTTGATTTAAAATCAATTAGACTTAGAACCATACTTAAAGTGAGTATTGGACTTTGAACGTTGAATCGAACTTCTACTCCGATTAGTTCTACCGGCCTACTTCAAAAGGAGATTCAGGTATTTTACATTTGTGTAATTTACTTTCTTTGGTTTTGTTTAAGATTTTTCAGAAAAATCTCATTGTATTGGTTATCTGAGGAGAGCCAAAAAACTCAGATTGTGTGGGTTTTTGGATTGTGTAAGCCGGAGATCAAAGAAACAATTGTGAAGGTTTTAGGTGAACCTGTGAAACCTATTTTGATAGTGCATGAGTAGCATTCTGTGTGGCTGTTGGATAACAGTTGGTGTACACACAGGCGAACCACTATATATCGTTGTGTTGTGGATGTGCTTTATTCTTTCATTCCTTTATTCATTCAGTTTTGTGAATTGTATTCGTGGATGAATGTTGTAATCTTTTTATTCCAAGAAAGTGTGGGGAATGTTATAATAACTTAGGATTTATTTCTGCAAGTTATTTTGGTTGCTTTGCTTTTTATTCCTCATTGGTTTGTGATACAAAGGACGTTCTAGAAATAAAGTTGTCCTACCTTAAACCTTTGGTTTTTGGTGTAAGGTTGTCCTTAGAACTAATATAGTATCATTCACTTTATTTTAGGCTATTGAGATTACTTTCAATTCAGCATTGTTCTTTATTTCTTTTATTATTCCGCTGTTTTAGTTTTATTTGGCATTGCCTTATTCACCCCCCCCCCCTGCCCTCTAGGGCATATAGCTAGGCCCCTTTCAAGTGGTATCAGAGCATAATAGCTCGTGCTTATTGTTTACGTATTGGATTTATTTTTTGAGCTAACGATCTAAGCTATATTAAGATGTCAAAGTTTGATAGCCTATCAGTCACTAGGCCACCACCCTTTAATGGCATAAACTATGCCTATTGGAAAGCCAGGATGAGGATCTTCCTCAAATCCTTGGATGAAAGTGTGTGGCTGGCCACAGTGAATGAATGGAACCCTCCTATCACTGAAGTAACTAATGTCAATGGTTCAAAATCAATGAAAGTAATGGCTTATTCTCTTTGGACCACACTTCAGAAAAGTGAGAGTAGTGCCAATACAAAAGCACTAAATGCAATTACTTGTGCATTATCACCAGATGAATTTAAAAGAATCATCTCTTGTGAAAATGCAAAACAAGCATGAGATGTATTAGAAATGACAAACGAGGATAAATCGATTGTCAAGAAATATAAAGTCCAACTCCTCACCACGAAATTTGAAGAAATTCATATGGAAGAGAATGAGATGTTTATGGACTTCTACACTAGATTGAATGACATTGTGAACTCTATGTGGGGTCTTGGTGATAGAATCCCAGAAAGTAAAGTGTGCGCAAAGATACTACGCTCACTTGCTGAACGGTTCAATTCTAAAGTAACCGTGATTTTGGAAATTCGTGATACGGATACCAGGAGGGTTGAGGAACTAGTTGGTTCACTTCAAACCTACAAGTTGTCCTTTAAAGCTCCTAAAGGAAAATCTATTGCTCTCAAATCATCTAAAAATGTTTCACAAGAGAACACTTCGGATTTAGAAAATTCCGAAGATGATATGGCCCTTTTAGCAAAAAAGTTTTACAAAATTTTCAAAAGCAAGAAAAAAGTTGATTTTGAAAAATCAAATGATAAGAGACGATCTAAACCTAGAACTTGAAAATCCTTGAAAGATAATCAATGTTACAACTGTCAAGAGTATGGGCACTTAGCTAACAAATGTCCTAAAAAGGATAAATCAAAAAGGAAAAGCATGATGGCTACTTGGGATGAATCGTCTGAATCTGAATCCTCTTCTAAATCAGAAGATTCTGAAACTGAGTCGGGCGATGATGTTAAAGCCCTTATGGCTTTAGCCAAGATCATTTTTTCTGATAATGATGATTTATCTACTGAAGAAAATCTGAATAGAGATTGCGATAATGAAGATGATCTTTAGGATGCTTATAATGCCCTTTATAAGGAGAGTTGTAAAATTGCCGTCAAGCTTAAATTATAAAAAGAAAAATTTTTTAAGCTTAAGGAAGATTATGAGTCTCTCGTTTTAGAAAAGTCTCATATTTCTGATTCTTTTGAAAAGACCAAATGTGATTTAGATTTCAAAACCTCCAAAATTGAAGATTTGAGATCCGAAAATGAGAAACTCAAAAATGAGGCAGCTTCTCTTCTGAGTTTGAAAGACACATGGAGATATGCCTAAGGTGATCCTAAATTGAAAAAATTATTATCCGGATCAAGAAAATGTGGCAATCGATCCGGGTTGGGATATGATAAGAATACATCTCCTAAACAAAAGAACATTGCTCCTATATTTATAAAAGGAGAGTCTTCAATCTCAAAAGAAAAGAATACTTAACAAGATTTTTCCAAAAATTCAAGGACTTTTCAAAAACCTATAGGTAGCCATGTCAACTTTGATTTTCAAAACCGAAATCCATTGGCTGAAAAAATAATTGATCTTCTCAAGGAGCTATTAAAGTGTAACTCTATAGGTCTCTCCTATAACAACAGACAGAAAAAGACCATTTATACTCCTAAACCAAAACAGTTCTGAAATGGATTCCTAAAGTTGCCTGCTTGGTTGCCCACACTGCTTTCAAAGCTACAAGCCATTCAAAGTGATACCTAGATAGTGGTTGCTCCAGGCATATTTCATGTGACAAAGCTTTATTCACCGATCTAAAAGATATGATTGAGGGGTCAGTTACATTTGATGATGGAAGCAATTGCAAGATCATTGGCTAAGGTACGGTTCAACTTTATAACCTTCCCTTATTTAAGAATGTTTTGCATGTTGAGGGCTTGAAACACAACCTTCTAAGCATTTCTCAGATATGCGATAACAACCATAGTGTGAAGTTTTCTAATCAAGGTTGTGAGATAGTTAATAAAAAGGGTTCTGTTATATTAACTGGTCGCAGAACTTCTGAAAACTGCTACATCGTTAATGATGCAAGCTCATCTACTCAATCATGTTACATGGTCCATACCGATGAGACTGAATTATGACATAAACGCCTTGCACATGTACACTATCAGAACTTATTTAGTTGAGCAAAGGAGAACTAATTAGAGGTCTACCCAAATTGTAAAAAGTAGATAAAATATGTGGTGAATGCCAGTTGGACAAACAGACTAGGAGCTCTCACAAGAAAGTGAACTCCAATACCACATTTAGACCACTCGAGCTTCTCTACATGGATCTTATTGGACCAACCAGATCGGAGAGTCGAGGAGGCAAAAAATACATCTTGGTTATCGTAGATGACTATACCAGATTCACTTGGGTATCGTTCTTAAAAGATAAAACTGAAACCCTGGATGAAGTGAAAAAGGTCATCAAACGAATCAAAAATGAGAAAGGTTCTCATGTTAGTAAGATCCGTAGTGATCATGGATCCGAATTCAAAAACAGTAATTTTGATAAATTCTGTAGCGATCAGGGAATATCACATGAATTCTCTGCGCCCAAAACACCATAACAAAATGGTATAGTTGAAAGAAAAAATAGAGTGCTTCAGGATGTGGCTAATGTTATGTTGAATAGCATGAAGCTCTCTAGAAATTTTTGGGCTGAAGGAGTTAATACCGCATATTATATTATTAATCGGGTTTATACTAGTAAATCTGATAATTAGACTACTTATGAATTATGGTTTAAAAAGAAACCTACTGTCAAATACTTTCGGGTTTTTGGAAGCAAGTGTTATATTTTACGTGATAGTGAAAATTTGAGAAAGTTTGATACGAAGAGTGATGAAGGTATTTTTCTTGGTTATTCTTTAAACAGTCGAGCTTATAGGGTTCTAAATAAGAGAACTGGTGTGATTCAAGAGTCCATCAATATGGTCATTGATGATCATTTGAATACACCAGCTCCGAGTTCAGATGATGATGAAGCTCTTATTATCGACAATCAAGATACCTCATCAAGTTAAAAAGAATTTGAACCAAGGACTGTCAAAGATCATCCAACCAATCAAATACTTGGAAACCCTCTCACTGGAGTTCGTACTTGCAAACAACTTGAGAACATATGTAATTATGTTTATTTTACATCCCAAATAGAACCGGTCAATGTGAAAGAAGCACTTTCTGACGAAAATTGGATAGTTGCTATGCAGGATGAACTTAATCAATTTGTTCATAATGATGTCTGGTATCTTGTTCCTAGATCTAAAGATAAACACATTATTGGAACAAAATGGATCTTTAAAAATAAGTCTGATGAACTTAGTAATATAATACAAAATAAGGCTAGACTGGTTGTACAAAGGTACACTCAGATTGAAGGCATCAATTACGATGAAACCTTTGATCCAGTCGCTCGCCTTGAGTCAATCAGACTTTTTATTTCCATCGCATGCTTTAGAAAATTTAAGATTCATCAGATGGATGTAAAGAGTGCCTTCTTGAATGGCGATTTACATGAAGAGGTGTATGTTGAACAACCTTCAGGGTTTGAAGACCCCAAGTTATCTGACCATGTATTTCGTCTCAAAAAGGCTCTCTATGGTCTAAAACAAGCACCCAGGGTATGGTATGAGAAATTGACTAAATTCTTACTTAGTCATAGCTTTTAAGTAGGAAATGTCAATAAGACGCTCTTTGTTAAGAAGCATAACAATGATATTTTGATGGTTCAAATTTATGTTGATGATATTATTTATGGATCAACTTGCTCTAACATGTCTATTGAGTTTGCAGAGTTAATGAAATCAAGGTTCGAAATGAGCATGGCTGGCAAACTAAACTGTTTCCTAGGGTTGCAAGTAAAACAACAACCTGATGGATTTTTCATTTTTCAGACCAAATATGCTTCAAACTTGGTTAAAAGGTTTGGATTTAAGAATGGTAAGAACTTTGATACTCCTATGAGTACAACGTTAAGACTCACAAAAGACTCTACAGGTAAAGATATAGATCCTAAACTATATCGTAGTATGATTGGTAGTTTGTTGTATCTAACTACTAGTAGACCTGATATTGCATTTAGTGTTGGTATTTGTACAAGATATCAGTCTAATCCTAAGGAATCACATCTTACTACTGTTAAATGGATTATTAGATATGTCGCAAGTACTACGAATCTGGGTCTTTGGTATCCTTTTGATACTAGTGTTCAATTAGCCGGGTACTCAGATGCTGATTGGGCCGGTAATATCGATGATAGAAAATCAACCAGTGGTGGTTGTTTTTACATTGGAAATTGCTTAGTTTCTTGGTTCAGCAAGAAGAAAAGCTCTATACTGCTCTCCACTGCTGAGGCTGAGTATATTACAGCAGGATATGCATGTACTCAACTAGTTTGGATGAAACGCATGTTAAGCAATTATGGAATTAATCAAGATTCAATGATCTTACATTGTGATAATTCCAGTGCTATAAATATTTCCAAAAATCCAATCCAGCATTCACGTACTAAGCACATTAACATTAGGTATCATTACATTCGAGAGTTGGTTGAAGAAAAAGTTATTTCCTTGGAATATATATCAACTGAAAATCAACTTGCTGATATATTTACTAAATCGCTCGACAAAAGTAGGTTTAATAAATTGAAATTTGATCTTGGTATGTGCATTTTACATTGAGTATTCTTGCTAGCATGTGCATTTTACATTGAATAAATATTTAATATTATTTGTGTTTAAATTTCAATTTTTTCATTAAAATTGTATTTTTTTGGTCTATACTCGACCGGTCGTGCACCGCACTCGACCGGTCGTGGAGCTCATGAATATGATATATTTTGGAGAAAACCTCCTTCTTCCTCATTTCCACTCCGACCTACGACGAGTTGTGGCTCGACTAGTCATAGGATTTCTTGTATTTCTTCAATGTTAGTCCTATTTCTTCATTTTTCTTGAAGATTCATGCTCTCTATGCTTTGATTTAATCATTGTGTAGCTAGATTTCATCTTTTGTTGGGTTTTTTCAAGGGTTTCTTCTCAATTTGCTGATCTAGAGAAAATTCATCCTTTCTTTTGTGCATTTCTCTTGCTCTTTGTATATCTTTTTGAATATGGATGCTAGAGGGAAGAAGAAAACATCCCGTGGTCCATCCTCATCTAGATCTACACCGATAACAAAATGGCACCTTCGGTCACCAAAAGATGATCCTCAAGATGTATGGGATTTGCGTGTACGTAATGTTATTGTTGAGCATACCGCTAATATCAATCACATTGCTCCATTTGGTATTGTCCCTCTCCTTGAATCTGTTGGTTGGACTAACATTTTACTTTGGGGTGGGCCTGCATACCATTCTATTGCACAATCAATGGTTGCATGTATTTCAGAATTATCCCTTGACAACTTAACTTTTTCAATTGATACTAGAGAAGGAAAATTTGAAGTAGACCGTCATTTGATATCGGGTATTATGGATATAACTGTTAATGATGAAGGTATACTGATTCATACTCTATAAGATAAACCATTTGAATCGGAAAAACGCGTGTTAACAAGAGACTTATGCAAAATTGATGCGCAATGGACACATAAAGGGAATGCGCTCCCTTCAAAGTATCTGTTACCTAGATACAGAGTGTTACATCATTTTTTCATTTCAAATCTGTATCTTCGGTCCGGTAATAAAATCGAGTTGACTTCTTTCATGGTTCGTGTGTTGCATTCTATTGCTTCTGGTACTATGGTCTGCCTTCCTTCTTTGATCTGCCATTTTATTATACAGTTTCGTCTCCATCCTGGTCATAGTGATATTTCATTTGGTTATCTTATGACTGTTTTAGCCACTCACATGCTTGTCGATAAACCTATTAATGAGGCACCAATTCATCATCTTATTTTCAACAATTCCAATCTTAATAAGATGAAGTTGGATTTGCTTCCTGGCCAAGTTGATGAAGGTGGTGTTGGTGGTGATGGTGGTGAAGCCGGAAATGAAGGGGAAGATGGCGATCTTCCTCAATAGGATATTAATATGGATGAGATATTTGATGAGATAGAAACTGATTCACTAAATGATCCTGATTACGATCCATCTGGTTATGATGCACGCCTTCGTGCATTGGAGGAGAAGGTTGATAACATGAGTATAGCCCACGATATGCAATTTAAGTACATACAAAAATATCTTTGTCGCATCAATAGGGGCTTACACCAGATTGATCTGACTATCCCTGTTCCCTCCTCTGGATCTGATTAGGCAAATTATCTTTTGGATTGTATAACATTAACTTGTCTTTTATTTTGGATATTGTATTCAGTTGGTTATGGCTTGATGATTCTGGATTTATATGTCCTTCCATATTTCTTTCTCATTATCTGCTTATTATTACTCTCTATATTGTTGTTCTCTTTCCAATTGTGACTTTCCCTTGTTATTTTGTGACAAAAAGGGAGAGTAGTATGGTAAAAGGGAGTAGTATAGAAAAGGGGAGTAATTTATTTATTTGGATTGATTGATTGAGAAGGATATGTGAATTGAGAATATGGAGTCTTGATGTTTACATGTTGTTTACTATTTATATGAGCAGTACTGGTATTACTCAGGGGGAGTAGAGTAATTTGTGCTTGCTTTTTATGGCTCATGATTATTTTTTTTTTGGAAAATGTTGCTCTTATCCTTTGCTATGTGTTTTGTCACAAATTTGATAAAGGGGGAGATTGTAAGTGCTATGATTTCATATCCCTTTGGTTGTCAAATTTTGTGGTGCCAAAACCTATATTTATGTCTTGTATATCTTGTGTTTCATGTTTGAGACTATTCATTACTTCAAGACAAGAACTTAAATGAAGAAAGTTTCAAGTCATGGATGAAGAATTCAAGAATAGAAGTCTTCAAGTATGAATGTTCAAGATTCAAACAAGTTCAAGTGTAGTAGAAGACTTTGTCAAGTCAAGAAAGGATCAAGCTCAAGAAGGCCTACAACAAGATTCGCAAATTCTCAAGCTTCTCTTAAGGGTCATCTGAGTGTATAGACTATCAATGTCCATCTCACTTTTAAGGTTTGTTTGACCTTAAATTGACCTTAGGATAGGCTTTACTGTAGGTCATTCTGGATACATAATTCATATATTTTAATATGCTTATTCGGGCTGTTCTAGGACCAGTCCTAGGGACTTGAAGACCAGTCCTAGCTCTGCTACGACCAGTCTTAAGTTTTTCAGAACCAGTCCTAGGTTGTTGAAGATTTTTGGATCTTTTTGGTTGTTCTACGACCAGTCCTGGACATCCTACGACCAGTCCTGTGAGCTGTATGACTCGTCCTTCGACCAGTCTTAGCCCTACGACTCAAACTCGAGCAACTAAACTGGGGTTCCTACGACCGGTCGTAGGTGGCCCACAACCGGTCGTAGGTGGTACACGACCGGTCGTAGGCTACCCAGGACCAGTCGTGGAATAGCTTATCTTATCCCGCGAAAATCTTTAAAAATCTTTGAAGCTACGACCAGTCCTAGGATCCTAAGACCAGTTGGAGATGGGATTTTTCAGGCTATAAATAGAGCACGAACTTCAGAGTTTTAGCAATTTAATTCAACTCTATTCAAGCAATCTTTAGGCTATACTCTAAGATAAGTTTGTGTTTGTTTTAAGCTACTTTGTGCTCATTTAATATTCCTTTTTTTAGCTTGTTTATTATTTGATTTTGATCTACATTCCAATCTTATTTGAAAAGGAGAATTTCTGATATTCCTTCTTCTCAGATTCAAAATCAAATAGAACTAGCCCTTTTGATTTAAAATCAATTAGAATTAGAACCATTCTTAAAGTGAGTATTGGTCTTTGAACGTTGAATCGAACTTCTACTCCGATTGGTTCTATCGGCCTACTTCAAAAGGAGATTCAGGTATTTTACATTTGTGTAATTAACTTTCTTTGGTTTTGTTTGAGATTTGCCAGAAAAATCTCATTGTATTGGTTATCTGAGGAGAGCTAAAAAACTCAAATTGTGTGGGTTTTTGGATTGTGTAAGCCGGAGATCAAAGAAACAATTGTGAAGGTTTTAGGTGAACCTGTGAAACCTATTTTGATAGTGCATGCTAATATCCCCTGTGTGAGGATATTAGGAGTGGAGTAGCATTCTGTGTGGCTGTTGGATAATAGTTGGTGTACACACAGGCGAACCACTATATATTGTTGTGTTGTGGATGTGCTTTATTCTTTCATTCCTTTATTCATTCAGTTTTGTGAATTGTATTCATGGATGAATGTTGTAATCTTTTTATTCCAAGCAAGTATGAGGAATGTTGTAATAACTTAGGATTTATTTCTGCAAGTTATTTTGATTGCTTTGCTTTTTATTCCTCATTGGTTTGTGATACAAAGGACGTTCTAGAAATAAAGTTGTCCTACCTTAAACCTTTGGTTTTTGGTGTAAGGTTGTCCTTAGAACTGATATAGTATCATTCACTTTATTTTAGGCTATTGAGATTACTTTCAATTCAGCATTGTGCTTTATTTCTTTTATTATTTCGCTGTTTTAGTTTTATTTGGCATTGCCTTATTCAACCCCCCCCCCCCCCCCCCTGTCCTCTAGGGCATATAGCTAGGCCCCTTTCAAGTGGTATCGGAGCATAATAGCTCGTGCTTATTGTTTATTTATTGGATTTATTTCCTGAGCTAACGATCTAAGATATATTAAGATGTCAAATTTTGATAGCCTATCAGTCACTAGGCCACCACCCTTTAATGGCACAAACTATGCCATTGGAAAGCCAGGATGAGGATCTTCCTCAAATCCATGGATGAAAGTGTGTGGCTGGCCACAGTGAATGAATGGAACCCTCCTATCACTGAAGTAACTAATGTCAATGGTTCAAAATCAATGAAAGTAATGGCTTATTCTCTTTGGACCACACATCAGAAAAGTGAGAGTAGTGCCAATACAAAAGCACTAAATGCAATTACTTGTGCATTATCACCAGATGAATTCAAAAGAATCATCTCTTGTAAAAATGCAAAACAAGCATGAGATTTATTAGAAATGACAAACGAGGGTACATCTATTGTCAAGAAATCTAAAGTCCAACTCCTCACAACTAAATTTGAAGAAATTCATATAGTGGAGAATGAGATGTTTATGGACTTCTATACTAGATTGAATGACATTGTGAACTGTATGTGGGGTCTTGGTGATAGAATCTCAGAAAGTAAAGTGTGCGCAAAGATACTATGCTCACTTCCTGAACGGTTCAATTCTAAAGTAACCGTGATTCAGGAACTTCGTGATACGGATACCATGAGGGTTGAGGAACTAGTTGGTTCACTTCAAACCTACGAGTTGTCCTTTAAAGCTCCTAAAGGAAAATCTATTGCTCTCAAATCATCTAAAAATGTTTCACAAGAGAGCACTTCGGATTTAGAAAATTCCAAAGATGATATGGCGCTTTTAGCAAAAAAGTTTTACAAAATTTTCAAAAGCAAGAAAAAAGTTGATTTTGAAAAATCAAATGATAAGAGATGATCTAAACCTAGAACTTAAAAATCTTTGAAAGATAGTCAATGTTACAACTGTCAAGAGTATGGGCACTTAGCTAACAAATGTCCTAAAATGGATAAATCAAAAAGGAAAAGCATGATGGCTACTTGGGATGAATCGTCTGATTCTGAATCCTCTTCTAAATCAGAAGATTCTGAAATCGAGTCGGGCGATGATGTTAAAGCCCTTATGGCTCTAGCGAAGATCGCTTTTTTTGATAATGATGATTTATCTACTGAAGAAAATCTGAATAGAGATTGCGATAATGAAGATGATCTTCAGGATGCTTATAATGCCCTTTATAAGGAGAGTTGTAAAATTGTCGTCAAACTTAAATTACAAAAAGAAAAATTTTCTAAGCTTAAGGAAGATTATGAGTCTCTCGTTTTAGAAAAGTCTCATATTTCCGATTCTTTTGAAAAGACCAAATGTGATTTAGATTTCAAAACCTCCAAAATTGAAGATTTGAGATCCAAAAATGAGAAACTCAAAAATGAGGTAGCTTCTCTTCTGAGTTTGAAAGACACATGGAGATATGCCCAAGGTGATCCTAAATTGGAAAAATTATTGTCCGGATCAAGAAAATGTGGCGATCGATCCGGGTTGGGCTATGATAAGAATACATCTCTTAAATAAAAGAACATTACTCCTAAATTTGTAAAAGGAGAGTCTTCAATCTCAAAAGAAAAGAATACTTATCAAGATTTTTCCAATAATTCAAGGACTTTTCAAAAACCTACAGGTAGCCATGTCAACTTTGATTTTCAAAACCGAAATCCATTGGCTGAAAAAATAATTAATCTTCTCAAGATTCTATTAAAGTCTAACTCTCTAGGTTTCTCCTATAACAACAGATAGAAAAAGACCATCTATACTCCTAAACCCAACCCATTTCTAAATGGGTTCCTAAAGTTTCCTACTTGGTTGCCCACACTGCTTTCAAAGCTACAAGCCATTCAAAATGATTCCTAGATAGTGGTTGCTCCAGGCATATGACAGGTGACAAAGCTTTATTCACCGATCCAAAAGATATGATTGACGGGTCAGTTACATTTGGTGATGGAAGCAATTGCAAGATCATTGGCCAAGGTACGGTTCAGCTTTATAACCTTCCCTTATTTAAGAATGTTTTGTATGTTGAGAGCTTGAAACACAACCTTCTAAGCATTTCTCAGATATGCGATAACAACCATAGTGTGAAGTTTTCTAATCAAGGTTGTGAGATAGTTAATAAAAAGGGTTCTGTTATATTAACTGGTCGCAGAACTTCTGAAAACTGCTACATCGTTAGTGATGCAAGCTCATCTACTCAATCATGTTACATGGTCCATACCGATGAGACTGAATTATGGCATAAATGCCTTGGACATGTACACTATCGGAACTTATTTAATTGAGCAAAAGAGAACTAATTAGAGGTCTACCCAAATTGTAAAAAGTAGACAAAATATGTGGTGAATGCCAGTTGGGCAAACAGACTAGGAGCTCTCACAAGAAAGTGAACTCCAATACCACATCTAGACCACTCGAGCTTCTCCATATGGATCTTATTGGACCAACCAGATCAGAGAGTTGAGGAGGTAAAAAATACATCTTGCTTATCCTAGATGACTATACCAGATTCTCTTGGGTATCGTTCTTAAAAGACAAAACTGAAACCCTGGATGAAGTGAAAAAGGTCATCAAACGAATCAAAAATGAGAAAGGTTCTCATGTAAGTAAGATCCGTAGTGATCATGGATCCGAATTCAAAAACAGTAATTTTGAGAAATACAAAGTTTCACAGTAAACAGATATGGGGTTTTATCGTAAGGGTCGGATTTGCTATTAACGGCCACCGTTCTACGATTGGGGTTTAGATTTTGTGGATTGGTGCAAAGAAATATTTTCAGCCTTCAGTGTAAATGTAGAAGAGATCCAACGGCGAAAATGTCTCATTTCTCTGTTTCAAGCAAAGGGCCATTGATTTAAAATTTAAACTTTAGGCTAAGGCTGGGGCAAGTTGCACTTGGCAAGTGCCAACTGGATGGCGCGAATATTTCATTTCCAGGCATCCTCTGAGTCCATAGTCCGTGATGGACCACAAGCCTATGAGGCCCACGGCCTCCCCAAGTTTTAGATTTTTTTACCCTTTCCTGGGCGTTGCATGGCCCGTATAGGCAATTGCCAAGTACAAACAATCAGACTGGCTTTATGGCCCATGCTCGATCCGGACATAATCAGACTTGACCGCAATAGTGGCATGACCTAGGTTAATTTGTTGGTGATATCCCTCGCACAAGTGATTGAATCATGCCATCCTGTGGTAATTCCCACATGGACGCCTCAAAACACTGTTCTGGATGGGTTGGGTGTTACAATCTACCCCCCTTATAAATAAATTTCATCCTCAAAATTTATACCTATTCACATTGCTGGAGCAACCTTGGGTAATACTTGCAGACTTCTGCTTCCGTCTCTCAAGTGGCCTCTTCTTCATCGTGGTGCGTCCATAATACCTATTCACCTTGTTGCGTAGCACTTTCTCCTTCCTCTCTAGTATCCTTGTGGGTCAAAGGATATATGTGGCATTTTCTTTGAGCTCCAAATGTTTTCACTTGATGATATACGGAGGGTCGAGGACGTACTTCTTTAACATTGAGACATGAAATACATTGTGCACTCTAGCAAGTGGTGTGGGTAGGGCCAGGCGATAAGCAACTGGGCCCACACGGTTTAGGATTTGAAACAGCCCAATGCATACTGGCGTGAGCTTCCCTTTTTTGTCAAAATACACAACTCCCTTCATTGGAAAAATCTTGAGAAATATGTGGTCCTGCTTCGAACTCCAAGTCTCTTCGCCTCGTGTCGGTGTAGCTTTTTTGTCTATTTTGGGCCGTTAAGAGGCAGTGTCGGACAGTCTCAATCTTCTCAATAGTTATTTGTACTAGTTCAAGCCCTAGAAAGTTTTTCTTGCCAATTTCTACCCAGCAATGTGGAGCTTGACACAGGTACCCATACAAGGCTTCGTAAGGCGCCATGTTGATGCTAGCCTAAAAGCTATTATTATAGGCAAATTCGACGTAGGGGAAGCAGTCATCCCAGCTCCCTTAAAAATTCAGCATGCAAGCCTGCAACATGTCTTCCAATATTTGATTTACCCATTCGGTTTGCCCATCTATTTGTGGGTGGAAGGCGGTACTAAATTTTAGCTTCACTCCCATGGCTTCTTGGATGCATGTCTAGAAGATCGAAGTGAATTGGGTGTCTTAGTCTGACATAATTTCCAACGAGACACCATGAAGTCATATTATCTCCTTGATATATAACTTGGCCAAGTCATCGGCAGAGCTAGAGGCTTGTATTGGAAGGAAATGGGCTTATTTCATTGACCGGTCCACAATCTCCCATATTGAGTCGTGTCCCTTCCTCATCTTGGGCAATTCGAAGATAAGTCCATGAATATGAAATCCTATTTCCATTCGGCCAAAGGCATGGGCTGTAAAAGCCCTGGCAATCGGTGGTGTTCTGCCTTGACCTGTTGGCAACTGAGACATCAAGATATGTAGTCTGTAATTTCCCCCTTTATGTTGTCCCACCAATAGTTTTACTTTAGGTCCCGGTACATCTTAGTACTTCTCGGGTGCATCGCTAGTTTGGAGTTGTGGGCGGCATTCAGGACTTCTTCCCGTAGTCCATAAAAATTTGGGATGCAAAGACGTCCTCGATACCGTAACCCTCCATCAGAACCGACTCACCACTCCGATTCTACATCATTTTCCACTCTTCCTTTTATCCTTTTTAGCAACTCATCACCTCCCTGGGCTTTGATGATTTTACTATCAACTAGCGGTTGAACCTGAACGTAGGATATGGTCTCGTATAGTTCTTCCATTGTTAGCTTCATGTTGAAGTCCCATACAAATTCTACCATATTCCATCTTTCACCATCAATGGGGTTGCAAACTCAAGCATCCTCTTGCGGCTCAAGGTGTTCTCTACCAAGTTGACCTTACCTGGGTGGTAGGAGACCTCGAACTTAAAGTCTTTCAATGTCTCCATCCAGTAACGCTGTCTCATGTTCAGATCCTTTTAGGTGAAGATGTACTTGAGGCTCTTAGGATCACAGAAGAGCTCAAATTCCTTCCCATAGAGATAGTGTCTCCATATCTTCAAGGAAAAGACAACCGCTACTAATTTGAGGTCATGGGTAGGATAGTTTTCTTCATGCTTCCTTAGTTGCCGAGAGGCGTATGCAATTGCCTTGCCCTTCTACATGAGCACACAACTCAGGCCCACTTACGAAGCGTCAGTATAGACGGTGTACTTAACTCCTTGTCGGGTAACACGAGTACCGGTGCTGATGTCAATTTGTCCTTTAACTCTTGGAAAGCCACCTCTGCCTTCTCATTCCAGGAAAACTTAATGTCCTTCCACGTAAGTTGGGATAACAGTCGGGCTATTTTTGAAAAATCCTTAATGAACCTTCGATAGTAGCCTACAAGACCGAGAAAACTTCTTACTTTTGTAACTGAGCCCGGTTACTTCCAATGTTGTACGGCTGTTACCTTGGCAAGGTCCACGAATATGCCTTCTTTGGACACCACGTGAACAAGAAATTTGACATCTTCCTTCAAGAAGTCGCATTTTCAAACCTGCGCATACAATTGATTTTGCTTAAGCGTTTCGAGGACCGCTCGCAAGTGTTCCTCATGTTCTTCACGACTCTTCGAGTATACCAGTATATCGTTGATGAATACAATGATAAACCTATATAAGAAAGGCCTGAAGACTATTCATGAGATCCATGGATACCTCTAGAGCATTGGTGAGTCCGAACGACATAACTAGGAACTCGTAGTGCCTGAAACAGGTTCTAAAGGCCGTTTTCTGTACATCCTCCTTCATGACTCACAACTGGTGGTACCCCGATTATAAATCGTTCTTCGAGAAGTATTGGGCACCTCTCAGCTAGTCGAACAAGTCGTTGATTCTAGGCAATGGGTATTTATTCCGGACCGTTACCTGGTTTAGCCTCCTGTAGTCTATGTACAATCGCAAGGTGTCATCCTCCTCCTTCACAAACAGGACAGGGGCTCCCCATGACGAGACGTTGGGTTGGATAAAGCCCGATTGTAACAAGTTGTCAATATGAGTCCTAAGTTCTTTCATCTCACATGGAAGTATGTGGTAAGTCGGCATGGAGATGGGTGTGACACCCAGAGTCAAATTGATTGTTAAGTCTATCTCCCGTTGAGGAGGAAGTCTAAGTAAGGGTTTAAACCCATCTACGAAATCTTAGACAACGGGTGTGGATGTTAGCGAGGGTCCACTGTAACCCTCTTCTAATGAAGCATAACATAAAACTCTATGTGAGTAGCTGACTAGACTGGGAACATGAAGGTGGCACCTTTGCTTTCATGTATCATTACCGAACGTGTGTCATAGTTGATTTCTGCCTTCATTGCAATAAACCAATTCATGCCCAGGATAACACCATAATGGAAGATCTTCATCGCAATTAGGTCTACGTTCACCACCTTGCCTCCCAAGTCTATGAGGAAGTCATGACATATCTTTGTTGCATTTGAGATAGTCCTGACAGCCGCAATGATTCTTACTCCTACAATAGGGGTGGTATGCAGCTCTAGACACTTGACAGTTGCATTTGATATAAGAGATGAAGTGGATTCGGTGTCTATTAATTGCTTACCTCCAAGTGCAGAGGTTCGTAAGTAATATCCCGTGAATGCAGGGTCAATCCCACAGGGAGATGAATTGTTAGAATAAGAAAATCAATTGCAAAACAAATTAAGTAATAAAAAAACTAAACCGATGATTTGATTTTGAGAGTTTTGAATGGATGTAATTCAACTAAATTAAAATAACACCCAAGCTTCAAAGTTCTACACATAAGTTAACG
Source organism: Magnolia kwangsiensis (assembly GCA_037074715.1). Taxonomy (NCBI): domain Eukaryota; kingdom Viridiplantae; phylum Streptophyta; class Magnoliopsida; order Magnoliales; family Magnoliaceae; genus Magnolia; species Magnolia kwangsiensis. Next base: position 79,501,541 of record CM073577.1, on the reverse strand, counting down.
TTCCAAAATCAAGATGACTTAGATAACACAACTAGGATCTGAGCACTATGGTCAACCTAATCGAAAAATAAAATAGTTTAAATATTTTAATAAATGATATAAAAGATTAAAAAATCATGGATTTGCACCATTGATATATATTCTTAAGCGCCAGTGATTTTAAGAATTCAATATCAATGAGATAATGTATTAAAGAAATGTAACAGGTTGAGAACCTCTTCTATCTAGGAAATCTGATTGATCAAGGGTAAGCTTATCCATCAATGTGGATATTATATGATGGAGAGATATGGATCTCACATTAGGAATAAAACTAAACTTGAACAATAAATAACCTGCATACACCATTCTTCTCATCATTAAAACAATCAATCATCATAACTTAAAGAATTATTAAACCCACGTGCTTTCCTTCTAGCTTGGGCTAGAAGGAACTTAGAAAAACATAATTAGAATAGAGAAAGAAAGCTACAAGAAAGAAATAAATGCAAATAGAAAAGATCTAAAAGAAAAAAAATAATTTATAAAACTTAAATAAAATTGAAAATCCTCTAAAAACTCTAAATATTGCTCTTGAATGCTTTTAATGATGCTTAGAAATGCCCAGAGAAGCCTTATTTATAAGTGGAGAACTCCAAATTTCATATAAAGTTGAAAAACTCTAGAAACTGCCTCAAATTTACCTAATTTTCTAAAATAGACTTCTCACTGCATAGTTTATTAAAACAGATTTTACTCTGCGTAGTTTTCCAAAATAGACTTCAGATTTTAAGAATACACTTTTTTAGGACGATTTCAAGATTGTTCACTTCAAATCTTCGATTCTCTTCATTCCTCACTTGGTTCTCTTGGATCTTTGGCACTTGATTTCTTCAATCTTGATCTCTTAAGATCCATCCATTTCCTTGGTGATTCTTGAGCATCAAATCTATGCTTTTAGTATCCTTTTTTCAATCCAAACTCTTAAATTCACCTTGCAACACATACATGAATAAAATAGAGCATTAAGCTGATTTATGTTCATAAAACCAAGATATAAATGGGAGAAATTATGCAATATTTGAGTCTCAACACATCCCCCAACCAGCACCTAGAAATTTATACAATTATGCCTCCATTCATCATATGAATTTCAAAATAAAACAATACTTACTCTAAGTCTGAAGTTAGTTAGAATCTCAATTTCCTAATCCATTACATCCTTGAGTTCAGAGACCTAATCAAAATTTAGAATAGTTATGATCCAATATCCTTACGTGCTCCATGACACTAGTTTAACTTTGAAAATATGCATGTTTCCTATCCTAACTCCTTTCTATCATCCCAAGAATATGAAATCTCTAGTTATCTCATTTCTACTTTTATCATCATATCCTCATTATTATAGACCACCCTTAGATGAAGATTTCTACAGGGTTTGCTTCATAACATAAGGTATCGTAGTTGTAGTGGTAACAGTAATGGATACTTAGGTATCCTTACTCCGGATTACTGACACGAATATTATGGTCATTACATTCATATTATATAATAAATTTTCTTTTTCCATCACTTTTTTTTCCTTCAATAATCTCTCTTTTATGCCTATATCAAAGGTACTAGTTCATTCAACTTTGTTTGAATCAAAATTTATTATTCTAGTTCACATATCATATTCCTCACTTAGATAGATATGGTGTATTGTGAATTTAATACATCAAATTACAACTCACTTTAAACTAGTGATTAGATAATCAAACTCAAGTTTATAATTTTTAGTTATCAGAATTTTGATTACTATCAACCTAGACTAAGTAATAACTTTGCCTTTAAAATTCGCATAATATCATGTTCACATTCTTGTATATAAAAATATTATTTTGAAAATGTTGAAAAAATTTCCTATAAACCTAAAAAATAAACTTAAACCTAAAAAAAATAAAAAATAAACTTAAACCTTTAAAAAAAAAAACCTCACATGGATGACTATCCACATCCCCAACCTAAAATCGACATTGTCCCCAATGTAACAATAATGTATTGTAGAGAACAATAAAAATAAAAGAAAGAGTGGATAATACCTACCATGAAGAACTCACCTGCTATATGACTCTAAAAAACACAAATGCTCTGTCAAACTAGGAGCATCAATTTGAATATTCTGACTTGTGAAGAGGGATGAACTCCTCTCCCAAATGAAAGTTTTCCATGTAAGGCTTTAATCTCTGACCATTAACCTTGTACACATTGCCATTACATGAATTCTCAATTTCAACAGCCCCATGAGTATAAGCATTCTTCACAATGAAGGGGCCTGTCCATCTTGATTTTAACTTTTCCGGAAAGAACTGGAGATTAGAATTGTACAACAGGACCTTTTGTTGAGGTTCAAATTTCTTCCTCGGGATGTTTTTATCATGAAAATTTTTTATCCTCTCTTTGTAGATTTTAGAATTTTCATACAAGTCTCTCCTCAGTTCTTCTAATTCATTCAACTCTAATTTCCTTTGTCTACTTGCTTGGTCATGTCAAAGTTTAATTTCTTTATTGCCCAGTAGGCTCTATGTTCCAATTGCACGGGCAACTGGCAAGCCTTCCCATACCCTAATCTATATGGATACATTCCAATTGGAGTCTTATAAATAGTCCTATAAGCACATAAAGTGTTGGATAGTCTGAGGGACAATCCTTCCTATTTGGCCTTATAGTTTTCTCTAAAATATATTTGATTTTCTGATTAGAAATCTCAACTTGCCTACTCATTTATGGGTGGTATGGGGTGCTCACTTTATACTTGATGCCATATTTCTTCATCAAAGACTCAGATGTCCTATTTTAAAAGTGAGACCCACCATCACTAATGATGGCCTTTTGAGTTCCAATTCTAGAAAAAATATTTTCATTAAGGAATCGTATAACCACTTTGTTGTCAGTGGTCCTACTTGGAACTGTCTCAATCCACTTTGAAACATAGTTCGCATCAACCAATATATAAAGAAATCTACAAGAAGATGGAAATGGGCCTATAAAATTAATACCCCAACAATCAAATATCTTCAATGGTAAAATTGGGGACAAAGGCATTATGTTGCACTAGGACACTCTTCCCAACCTTTGACATCTATCACAAGCAACATAGAAATCATGGGTGTCTTTAAATATGGTGGTCCAGTAAAAACTACACTTCAGGATTTTTGCAGTGGTTTTTTTAGCAGAAAAATGGCCACCACATGCTTCCATGTGGCAAAAAGAAATAATACTCTAAACTTCATCCTCTAGGACATAACGTCTAAAAATATAATTAGTCCCATATATATATATATATATATATATATATATATATATATATATATAAATACAGGTCATCTCAGAAGAAGTTCCTAACCTCGATTTCAAAATGCTTCCTATCTTGTGACTTCCAATGATATGGTATTTTTTTCGTTACAAGATAGTTCATTATATCCGCATATCAAGGCAATTTGGAGATTTCAAATAATTGTTCATTAGGGAAAGTGTCCCAGATATGCATCTCCTCAGTGGAATCATCTGACACCAATCTGGAGAGGTGATCGTCCACTACGTTTTCTACTCCTTTCTTATCTTTTATCTCTAAGTCAAATTCCTGGAGTAGGAGGATCCATCTCAAAAGTTTCAGCTTTGCATCCTTCTTAGATAAAAAATATTTCAAAGTCGAGTGTTCCGTGAAAATGACCACTTTGGATCCCAGCAAGTAGGACTTAAACTTATCTAAAGTAAAAACTACTGCAAGTAACTCTTTTTCAGTTGTTGAGTAGTTCACTTGGGCCGAGTTTAGAGTTCTACTCACATAGTGAATAATGTAGGGCCGTTTATCTTTCCTTTGACCCAAAACAGCTCCTATGGTATAATCACTTGCATCGCACATTTGTTCAAAAGGAAATGTTCAATCTGGTGGACGCATGATAGGTGCAATGGTAAGGGATGATTTAATTTTATTAAAGGCACTTACACACTCATTTATCCACTTAAATGGGACATCCTTTTGAAGAAGATTAGTTAAGGGTCTAGTAATGACACTAAAGTCCTTGATGAATCTTCTATAGAAACCAGCGTGCCTTATAAGTGATCTAATATCTCTAACAGTTCAGGGGATAGGCAGATTAGCTATAATGTCCAGTTTTGAGCGATATACGTTGATTCCATTTTTGAAGATAACATGGCCCAAAACAATTCTCTTTTGAATCATGAAATGACATTTCTCTCAATTTAAGACAAGGTGTTTCTCTTCACACCTATACAAGACAAAAAATAAATTGTTGAGGCATTCTTCAAAACTACTCCCAAATACAAAAAAGTCATCCATGAAAACCTCATGAAACTTTCCAACCATATTTGAAAAAATACTTAACATACACCGTTGAAAAGTTGTTGGGGTGTTACACAATCCAAATGGTATTCGTTTGAAAGAAAACGTGCCAAATGGACAAATGAACATGGTTTTCTCTTAGTCTTCCAAGGCTATCTCTATTTTCTTATATCCGGAATATCCATCAAGAAAACTATAGAAGGAGTGACCTGCTACCCTCTCTAAAAGTTGAGCAATGAATGGTAGAGGGAAATAGTCCTTCCTCGTGACCTGGTTCAATTTTTTATAGTCAATGAAAACACGCCAACCTGTGGTGACACATGTTGGTATGAGTTCATTATTAGAATTTTGCACAATAGTTATTCCAGATTTCTTTGGGACTATTTGAGTTGGACTCACCCAAATACTATCGGATATTGGGTAAATGATTCCCACATCCATTAATTTGATCACCTCAATTTTTACAACTTCCATCATATTTGGATTAAGACACCTTTGAGGTTATTTAATTAGTTTAGCGTCCTCATCGAGGTGGATCCGATAGGTGCATATGAAAGGGCTTATAACCTTTATATCATAAATGGTCCAGTCCAAGGCTCCTTTTTGGTCCCTTAGAACATTTAACAATTTAATCTCTTGATTCTTGTCTAAAAATGAAGAGATCATGTAACGCCCTGAAATTCGGGGGTCGAGTATAACTCAGCTCTCGAGTTCCAAAACATCACTTATGCAACATATTTGATGATGATTTTATGTTGTTTGTATTAATGCATAAAACATGAAATAGATCAACCCAGATTAGCAGACATAATTTAGGAATATTGAGGAAATGCAAGCGGAAGACTTAAATACATATATAATTCATAATAAATCCCCAAATGATGCGTGCTTTGCCCAGGGTAATATATACATTTGTGTCTCAAAAATACATGTATCACTATGCAAAAATCATTAAGTATATATCCCAGAAAATCCCCGCTGGTCAGGACAAGGCTCACCTGAACCTTCCTGAGAACTACATATATGAGAACGCCTCCTCATCCTCGTCGAAGTCTGGCTCTGCCTCGCAAGCATCGCCATCTCCTACAGCTAAGTCAGAGTCTGGTTGGTGTTTAAACACCGTCCCAGAACGTAGGAGTGAGTGATCAACTCAGTGGTACTATATAGCAAAGGTTAACATGTTATCAATCCAATCAAGTAGTAATGATAAGGCAGTACAATCACTCAGGTCCTAGGTACTCTTGTTAATGCAAGGATGAAATGAAGAATGATGCATGCCCTCACCACAATCCCCTCTACAACATCATCTAACGATCGCGGCATGAATCACTTCCTCAGTGCTCTATCACCAACCCTGTTAGCACATGCAATGCGATGATATGCACATGCTTACCGAGTTCTTATTAGTCCTTTTCATACAGCAGGATTGGGAAGCTAAGACACCACCCTTGTATCATTTCCCAACATTGATCCATTCTAGGGTTGTCAGTCCTAGGGAATCTCATACGATATCATGGTTCTAGGTCACTGCAAGGGCTGTCAGGGCTATTGCGCACAATCGTTACACCACTCCTCCATCACCTTATCAATACAAGCCTACTCATATCCTTAAGACTGCAACAGGACTGGTCGCCCTTATGCAGTGTCAGGGTAATCTCCAGGTCACTATAGAGGGCTCATCACCAATCAGTGTAGGCCGACAGCAAGAATATAGTGTCCCATACCACCATAATCTGCTTAGAGTAGGGTGCTCACTGGTCACTACGGGGAGGTTTATGGCCCCAGCGTAGGCCGACAGCATGACCACGGTGTCCCATACCACCATGTCTAGCTCATGAGTTTTAGGGGATCTTGGTACTATGGTTAACAGGAGTTTCACTGGTAAGCTCAGTGTCTTAGATTTAAGCAATAGCGACCAAACATAGTGAACAAACATCAGTCAATCGGGTTAGTTGATAAGATCAATTAGGCCAAGCGTACATTGAGTTGAACGACATGGAATGCATAAGCACTCCGTGTGGCCTAACCACTGTCGAACATCCCAAGTACAACTCAGATTCGTTAAACTCATCCTATGTGGTGAAAACAACTCAACCACTATTTGGAGTATAATTTTCGATTACCTGGACTGTAGCACACCCCATTCACATACAAATCTAATAACTAGCATATGGTTTATATCCTACATTCATATGAACAATCATGAAGTATAGCTTGAATGTAAACACAGTACATGCAGAAAATCATACACTCATTTAACATGATTCAACTAAACACATAATCCATGGAGGAAATCATACACTCATTTAACATGGAAAATCCTAAGTCACATGATTCATGGAAGAAATCATACACTCTAGTATTGTGATGGAGATCCATATCTCAACAACCTTAGCAATCACACTTTACTAACTACTAATTCACTTAGGCATTTATTCAAACACTTAGGTTACACTATTCAACATACATTACGTACGTCGTCTCTATTGCATATGAGGGCAAGTCCTTTCTCCAACGAGTTGCCGCATACATATCAGGGGTATAATAATGATAATTAATCATGGCAAGCAAATCAACAGATTCCATACGCATACATGTATTCTAACATGTACATGAAATACGGTATTTACAATATATAGTATACGCATGCGGAAGACAAAACGAATAGCACATTTGGCATGTGTAACGACAATCACAACATGAATAAATCATTATCTAACATTGAAAGTGTTGAAAACCATAACCTAAGTGTATATAGTCCGCACCTTAAACTAGAAAATATGTATTTGATATGATTCAGACGATGTGTCTTCATCAACGGCGGATACGCTACCTATGACATGAAACAAGTTAGCTACAACTTCACTACAGCTAGTCTAAGCTTCAAAATAGGTTAGGGTTAGCTTAACTTACCCAAGAACGGAATTAGAATCACCGAAAGAATGATTCAGCTATGCAGGTTCGATATGTAGGTGGACTAGAAAGAATCCTACGGAGATTTGACAGATTCTCCTACCCTTTCTCTCTCTTTTCTCTCTCTTGGGAAGTTAGGGTTTGGAAATTCGTATGTGATATGGAACTAAGGATTTAAGGCCTTTTTATAAGCCTAAACATGATGAAAACAGACTTGAAGTTAAGGTATACTTAGGTTATAACCAAATCGGGATCTTTCTGATCCAATGGAGCACTTCTGGAGGTCCTCTTATCAAATGCGGTTGGACTTAAGCTCACCAGCATCAGATTTTTAGTAAGTTAAGTTTTCAGTTCGATTGGATTTTCAGATCGTCCGTAGTGGACCAGCTTCAATTCAACGGTCACCGAACTTCGATCAAGGCCACAAATACTTGGACATGTAAGGGCCAACTTTCTTGATCTGAGGGTGAAATTTGGTCGAAATCTAACGGTCTGAACGCTTAGAAATGTCACGCAAGTGACACGTGCCAGATTACTTAAAAATATAATTAATTTTCTAAATATCTTCCTTTTCTCACTCTCTTCACTCCGGACTTAGTAGATTATCGATGGCAACGCCGTTTGACATGTACAACATGCTGTCCGTTTTCCGTTTTACAAAGGTATGGAAAATATGAGATTTAGGGCATTTTAGTCATTTATAGGAAATACTGTTTACATCCATATTTTGCTGAAATGTTTGCCATGGCTTTTTGTCGTGTTAGGATATTAGGAATGCGTGCATGATCGGTTTGGCGAAGAGATTCGCCCTAATGCACACTTTGGGTCGACATACGCTATGTAGACTAAAGTGTGTAGACTAAGTGTTTGTATAAATGTTTGTACTAGTATGTATTGAGTAAATGGAGTTGTGAATGAGTTTTGAGATTAAATTCTCAAGTAATATGCTGATGTATATGATTTTCACCATGTTGGCTAAATGTATAGATTTCACTATATGTATGAAATGCATGTGTTGGATGAATTGCTTAAGTTGTATATTATAACATGTGACAACATGCTTGTATTGTTGTATTGCATTTCTATTACTCTCATATGATTACTGATGCTGATTTACAAATGTTTGGGGCTATGACCTAGTCCAGGCAGTCGGTAAATGATCAAATTCGTGGTTGGCTTCTATTTCCCACGAAGGACGCGTCGATGAACGCGAGTCGTGTTTTGAGTTACCGGCAGTAATTAGGTCACACGAAGTGTTTCACGCACTTCATATCGTTCGACTTGTGATGCACTCGTACTAGTCGAGCCCGTCAAGTAACCCGACTGGCCGTTGTATGTTCACCCTGTATGAGTCATAACTGCTTGAACCTAGGGTACTGAACTTACCATTGGAAACCCTATTAACCATGGTACCTTGATCCATAAAGACTCATAAGCCGGACATGGTGTTATGTGACACCGTGGTAGAGCTGTCGGCCTACACTAGGGCCACAAACCTCCCCGTAGTGACCAGTGAGCACCTATGACTCGTGAGCCGATTGTGGTAGTATGGGACACTACATTCGAGCTATCGGCCTACACTGATTGGTGACGAGCCCTTTGTAGTGACCGCGAGCGTATTCTGAGTCTACGGGAGGCGACGACCCTTCCGTAACAATGAGAGTACATTAGGCCTGTATTGATAAGGTGATGGAGGAGCAGTGCAACGAGTGCGAGCAACAGCCCTGGCAGCCCTTGCAGCGACCTAAAAATATAACATCGTATGAGATTTCTAGGAGTGACGACTCTAGACAGGATCTATGTTGGGATTGATATAAGGGAGGTACCTTAGTTTCCCAATATTGCTGTATGAATGGACTAATAACAACTTGGTAATCATATCCACATCGCACTGCATGTGCCTGGAAGATATGGAACACTGTGTAAAGAAAGCATGTCGCGGATGCAGATAGTGCCGCATGAGGGAGTATGTCGGTGAGGGCATCCATCATGTCATTTCATGCATACATTAATAACAGTATCTAGGAATGTTTGATTTATTGCTTTATTATTATCGCGTGATTGATTTGAGAACATGTTAATCTTTGCTCTATTATCCCACTGAGTTGATCACTCACTCCCACGTTACGGGATGGTGTTTGCAACACCCATCAGACCCTGTCTTAGATGCAGGTGATGCGGCGATTCAGGATGCAGAGGCAGACTACGATGAGGACCAGGACGAGTTCTCATATATGCAGTTTTACGACGGCTTTGTGTAGGTGACCTGGATCGACAGGACTTCTTAGTGGGATTACTTTTGACATTTATTTTTATTTTATTACATGTATATGAGACTCAGAGATGTATTCACACTTTGGAGACAGTTGGAGAGTATTTTGTTTTCATACAGTGATATATATATCTTTCAGTCTTCTGCTTGCATTTTATCACTGGATCTGGAGTATGAATTACAGTTTTGGTATAATCTTACTCATGTAAATGCTTTAACTCAGACAACATTAAATCATAATCATATTTGTTGCATAAGTGATGTTCTGAAACTCGGGAGTCGGGTTTCTACACGACCCTCGATTTTCAGGGTGTGACAAGTTGGTATCAGAGCATGATTGAGATTAAACTGGACCTGGGTTATAGCCACGCGACGTACGCTGTCACCCCTTTGACTTAGGTGGGTGTGAGAAAAATCTAGAAACACTCGTAGGACTTCAGTTTCGCCAATAGGCGAAGTCTACCCAAATCGATCATTTTGATCGAGTCCATGACGTATCTTTGGTCGCGTGAAGCGACCTAAGTTGCCTCTAGGTCATTAGTTGGTGGGTTTGGGATTCCAAAAGACTTCCAAACCTAGAAATGCAAGTCCTTGGGTTGTGGGGCAACCACAACCCTTACACTCAATTTCAAGGCTTGAAAACCCCATTTTCTCCAATTCTTTCAGAATCCTTCCTCTTACCACCCCATTCTTTAACTTTTTCTAAGTATTTTCATACTAGGCATAAATCCTAATGTGTAAAAGATAGAAAATCATACTTAGATAAAAATTTACTATAAATAGTAAATATAGGTAAGAATTAAACTTTTAGGCATTCCAATTATGGAATATCTTGTAAAAAATGGGTTAATTGGATGGATTAGCTTCTCATACCCCAAAATCATATGTTACATGATATATAAAATTATTCTGGTTTACAAACTGGACCTGAAATTCTCCAAATAGAGTTTTGGGCCTATCTAGGCCAAAATATAATGAACTAGGGTGGGTCCCACACATATTTGGGGCCTACAGGATAGGGGGAACAAATTCGGGGGGTGCCCATCACTGGATTTCAAGATGGCCGGCGATGGCATCGCCGGTTCGGCTATGCATCACCGACCGGTGGGCCTCACTCGGGCCGTGTGTTGGGCGGACGCCCTAAAAGGGTTAGGGGAGGCCTCCTATGTGTGGGCTGCATGTCAAAAACCCCCTAAAACCCTATCTCCTTCACAACAGTCCCCTCCAAGCTCTCCCTTTTGTGCTTTCTTGCTGCTCTCTCCTCAAATCTTGGTGCCAAACCCCTCCTAATCCTATCTTCTGCTAAAACTGACGTCTACCCACCCATTGGCAGCTGTTCGCAGCTCTCTCTCTCTCTCTCCAATCTCGTCCGTGGAAGCTCCCACAACCTCCATTCGAGGCTGAAATCGTGTGAGCTTCCATTCCCATTTAGTTTTCTCTTTTTCCTTTGATAATCTAGCCTTTGGGAGCTTGAGTCATCCCTCTACAATGCCTAGATTTGCTTCAATCCATTTGGGCAGTCGTTTCTCCCCATTTCCCTCTTTTCCCATGGCTCTTGTGGAGGATATTTTAGCCTTTTTCTCCCTTTCCACCATCCTCTCTCTCATGGGAAAGAGGAAGACCGCCGTGGATGAGGCTGGGCCTAGTCGCCCTTCACGATCAAGAAAGTCGAGGGGTGGTGCCGCAAGCTCAAGCGCCACCGCAGGTCCAAGTACAGCTCATGAGTTTCACACAAAGCGGGATTTGGATCCCCATGCTCACGTAGGGCGAGTACTGTTAGCAGAGTTGCCTCATAGCTCTTATACAGATCGCAAGGTCCTGTTTGAAGCGCATGTGGATGAGCGGCTCTTCGGTGAATTTCTGTTGTTTGAGTGCATTGAAGCTGCCAATTGGGGTCCACTCTTTGAAGCCCGCTCTCATGCGAATGTGATCACCGTTCGTGCCTTCTATGCTCGTATCCGGGATCCCACGTTGGAACCATTACAATTCAGGATTCCCTTTGACAGAGATAGGGAAGCTACGATCGATGTTCGGTTGATAGATCAAATTCTGAATGTGCCTCTTGGTGAAGTACATCCCAGTGCTAAGAATCTGAAGAGTGTTCGTGAGTGAGATCGTCGCACCAGGTTCCTATGTGGTGGTTTGGTTCCATGGCAGCCTAACATAATCCTCTTAGCGTCCCACATGTCAAATGATTTTTGCCTACTACACCACATTTGCACGTTCAATTTGTATCCTAGGTCGACCAACCGTAGTGAATGTACGCGTCTCATGGTCAATTTCTTGTATTAAGTAGGCAAGGGAGAGACTGTGTGTATGGCCACCTTTGTGTTGCGACAGATCGTCCTCGTAGCGAAGTCGAGAAGAATGTTTGAGTCACTTCCTTTTGGCCGGCTCATATGTAAGATTGCACTTGAGTTTGCGTACAGACTTGGGCCGGAGTTGCCAGTATCGATTCAGTACATTGACGAGTCTACCATGGACAAGATGAAGATCGGGCCTCGGCAGCGTGAGGCTCGCTCAGGATACTGATGAGAGCCCTCCTCCAGCGACTCAGGCTACTAGAGATGCTCACATTGCCCGACTTGAGGAGAGTCAGGTTGCCTTGTGACGGGAAGTCCAAGAACTTCGGGCTGAGGTTGAGGATACCAAGGCCGTCATGAAGAAAAAATTTGGCAAGGTGACTCGCACCTTGAAGGCGATCCTGTGTTGCTTGCAGGATAAGGGTCCTCCTCCTCCATCCCCAGACTCGGACTAGTGATCTAGATCTAGATGTTGTTGGTTGTAGTTAGTTGTTTCCTTCTTTCTATGTGTAAGCCTGATAAGGCTAGTAGTTTACTTATGTTGCTGTAGTAGCTTTGACTAGCTTAGTTTTCCATGTATTTCTTGTCATGATGTATGTAAAGATATATATCTTGTATTGTGGCAGTTTTGGTTAAATGAAATGCATGGAATGTCTTTGGCTCGTTGTGTGAATGATTGTGTGGTGGTGTGTTTGTGCTATTGTTGAAACTAACAAGGTTGCACCCTATTTTGAATATAGGGAATGTCGCCTAAGGCTACGAGGAGCACGGCACGACTTACATTGGGAGAGCCTATGAATCAGGTTCCTCTCCAGACTGATGAGCATACGGACCCTGCTGTGGGCCCGATTCCTGAGACTGCACATGAGTCTCAGCCTTCTACTGGTCCTACAGCTGGACCACCGCCTTTCACACCACCTGTCAGAGAGCAGTACCGTGCATCTTCCTCGACGCAGTATGTACCACAGCCCACTCCACCTCTTGATAGGTTCAAGCAGTTGATGGCCATGATGCATTAGCAGCACCAGCAGCTCTTGACTACGATAGTAGGGGCTCTAGCCCAGGGTGGGAGTGCGACTCCACCTGCACCCCCTGTGCATCCAGCTGATGATGCCGGTACTTCGACTCAGGATGAGGGCATGGCTCATCCTGCACCGCCTGCTTACCCTACGGGGAATGCCGCTGATACACGGGGCCTACTCGAGCGATTCCAGCGCTTGTGGCCTCCTACTTTTATGGGTTCTCATAGACCTGAGGAGGTCGAGTATTGGCTCGACCGTATGTCGAAGATACTGCGGATGTTGCATTGCTCAGAGTCTGAGCAGGTAGAGTTGGCTACGTTTATGTTTGAGCGGGAGGCCAGTCTATGGTGGGATAGTGTTTTGCGGACTGTTGCTGTCGATTACATTTGGACTTGGGCAGCATTCGAGTTCCGTTTCCACGAGAAATACTATCCCCAGACTTACAAGCACGAGAGGGAGAATGAGTTTCTACGCCTCAGACAGGGAGGCATGTTTGTGACAGAGTATGAGCATCAGTTTACTGAGTTGGGCAGATACATCCCGACTATACTTGCTGACGAGCAGATGCGCATACGTCGATTTTTCGAGGGCTTGCGACCGGACATTCGGTCGAAGATGTGTTGCGTCAGCATTCCCTCCTATGCTGAGCTGATTCACACGTCTATGCGGGTAGAGCAGGATGTTATTCGGCTTGCGCGATCTCATGGCCCTATTGTTCCTAGGCCACGACCGAATATGCAGGACAGGCCATTTACTGGCAAAAGGCCTTGCATCTACCCTCCTCCTAGGGCTTCAGCGCCAGTACCCCCGTTGCGGCACCCTGATGTCTCATGTACTTATTGTGGTAGACCAGGTCATGCAGTAGGGAGTTGTTTTGCTCGGATGAGGGATAACGGGTTCTCGCCGCCTCAGAAGATCGACCGTCCACGCCCCAGGCATTATCTGCTTCGCCTCTACGGTCGGCTCCTACGCATCCTTCCTTCAGACCCCCTGTACCTCCATTCCGGCCACCTCTACGGCTTATGATACCGCGGCCGAACCGGCCACAACAGGCTCGAGTACACGCCTTGACAGCAGAGGCAGCTGAGACAGAGACTACTCAGCCCTTGGCCTTTGAAGTCACCGCCCATATTGGAGGTACTCCCATACTTGTGATGGTGGATACTAGATCCACGATGTCATTGATATCGCATTCCATAGTCAGGCGTCTTGGGCTACCGACTATTCGGATGGATGGAGTGCGAGTCCTTTCAGCTCACGGGGATTTTTCTGATGCCACCCTAATGTGTGAGGGTTGCTTGATGGATCTAGGAGGCAGGACTATGTCTATTGATCTTGTCGTCGACCCTTCTCTCGTTTATCTCGACGTCATTCTTGGCATGGATTGGCTGACTGCAGTGAGGGCCGAGATTGACTGCGAGACCCATGTAGTGATGGTATACGAGCTAGAGGGCAAGCCTTTTACATTTTCAGTGCGGGTAAATCTTCCCTTCCGCATACTTAGCTACGCTTCTTTAGTACGGGACGCTGATGCCCCGACACTTGAGCATACGCCAGTCGTCCGTGATTTTGGGGATCTGTTCAGGAAGATCCTTGGTTTGTCGCCTCAGTGAGGATTGATTTTACTATCGATCTGGTGCCTGGTTCCACGCCCATCTCACTGCCAACGTATCTCATGGCATCGTGTGAGATGGAGGAGTTGAGGAAACAGATTGATGATCTGTTGGAGGTTGGCTTCATTCGACCGAGTGTGTCTCCTTAGGGAGCACCAGTTCTGTTCATGAAGAAGAAGGATGGTTCTATGCGATTGCCTATTGATTATCGTAGGCTGAACCAGATCACGGTGAAGAATAAGTACCCTTTACCCAGGATCGATGACTTGTTTGATCAGTTGAGAGGGGCGCAGTACTTCTCAAAGATTGATCTTCAGTCAGGATATCATCAGTTGCGCGTCAGGGATGAGGACGTGCAGAAGACAACATTCAGGACCAGCTTTGGCCACTACGAGTTCCTTGTGATGTCATTCGGTCTCACGAACGCACCAGCCGTGTTCATGGATCTGATGAATAGGGTATTTTGGCCTTACCTCTATCAATTCGTCATTGTGTTCATAGAAGATATTTTGGTATACTCCAGGAGTCGAGAGGAGCATGAGGAGCACTTGCGCTTGGTCCTGGATACACTCAGACAGCATCAGTTGTTCGTACAATACAAGACGTGCGACTTCTGGAAGCAGGAAGTGAAGTTCCTGGGACACGTGGTGTCCAAGGATGGGATGGCAGTTGACCTATCTAAGGTAGCTGCAGTTCAGGATTGGGAGCAGCCTGGTTCTGTCACTGAGGTGAGGAGTTTCTTGGGTCTTGCTGGCTACTGTCGACGCTTCATTCAGGATTTCTTGAAGATCGCTAGACCTCTATCTCAGTTGACACGGAAGGACGTGAAGTTCGCCTGGAATGATAAGGCGGACTCAGCCTTTCAAGAACTAAAGGACAGACTTACGTCCACCCCTGTTCTAGTATTGCCTGAGCAAGGGGTTAGATACACGATATATACTAACGCGTCTACTGTTGGTTTGGGTTGTGTCCTTATGCAGAAGGACAGGGTAATTTTGTATGCCTCGAGACAATTAAGGAAGCACCAGGAGAATTACCCTACACACGACCTGGAGTTGGCCGCTGTCATATTCGCATTGAAGCTCTGGAGACATTATCTCTATGGAGAGGAGTTCGAGCTCTTTTGTGACCACAAGAGCCTTAAGTACATATTCACGCAGTGGAATTTAAATATGAGACAGAGGCGATGGATGGAGACTTTAAAGGACTTCAAGTTCGAAGTCTCCTACCATCCTGGAAAGGAGAACCTTGTGGCTGACGCGTTGAGCCACAAGAAGGAGATAGAGTTTGTGGCTCCGCTGATGGTTGTTGAGTGGGACATGGTTGAGTTTTTGCGAGACTTTGAGCAGAAACTCACTGTGGAGGAGCCGTATGAGTTTATCGCACATGTACAGGTCCGATCTCAGATCGATGATAGAGTCATCGCGGCGCAGGGGGATGATGCGCGTTTGACTTAGCTTCGAGAGCAGGCCAGTGATGATGCAGACGCCGAGTGGCGAGTTGGCATGGATGGGGGCTTACGTTATTGTGGCCGCCTATGCGTCCCAGACATTCTCGACTTGAGACGAGAGATTCTCGAGGCTGCGTATTGTACCAGACTTGCGATGCATCCGGGTAGCACAAAGATGTATCGTGACGTGAGGAGGACGTATTGGTGGGAAGGTATGAAGATCCACATCGCAGAGTTCGTGTCCCGTTGTCTCACTTGCCAGCAGGTGAAGGCAGAGCATTGCCGACCTCCTGAACTCCTTCAACCTATGCCTATAGCTGAGTGAAAGTGGGACTTCATTTCCATGGATTTTATCTCAGGGCTGCCGAAGACGAGGAAGGGACATGATTCTATTTGGGTGATCGTCGACCTTCTGACGAAGTCGGCACACTTCCTACCGATCAGAGTTCAGAGAGATCGTGTGTCTGCATGGAGTTCCGTTGGAGATGGTGTCGAACAGAGACACGCGTTTCACTTCTATTTTCTGGACTCACATTCAGGAGGCTATGGGTGTGAAGTTGAAGTTCAGTACTGCCTTCCACCCACAAATAGACGAATAGACAGAGCGGGTGAACCAGATTCTAGAGGACATATTGCGGGCTTAAACCTAAGTATACATTCTAGGGGACCTCTCGAAACACTCTTTTGGTTCGAAACAGCCCCGATTTGGTTATAACCTAAGTATACATTGTTCCTAAGTCTAAATAGGTGAGGTTTTAGCCTATATAAGGGCCTTAAACCCTCACATATCTCACCCATCCGAATTTGCTAGAAACCCTAGCTAGAGAGAGAGAGAAAGTGTGAGATTGTGAGAGAGTGTGGGAGAAATCTTCCTGCCACTTGCACTAGTTTTTGCACGTGCTAAAGCGACGCGTTCAAATCACTTTCCCGGTGATTTCCAACGCACTCTGAGGTAAGAAAACCCTAACTACTTGCTGTTTTGGGGTTTCCTTCGATTTGTTAGCGATGTAGCTTATGTAACTTGTGTATTAGGTCGCCTGTACGTCGTTGACAAAGCGTATACGTTCTAATCGAAATGATACACGTCTAGGGCAAAAGGTGCAGATTTTAGATGCTTTGATTGACTGATTTCAAAGCTTTCAATGTCTTTTAATAGTAGATTATCGACGGCAACGCCGTTTGACATGTACAACATGCTGTCCGTTTTCTATTTTGCAAACGTATGGAAAATATGAGATTTATGGCATTTTAGTCATTTATAGGAAATACTGTTTATATCCATATTTTTCTGAAATGTTTACCATCACTTTTTATCGTGTTAGGATATTAGGAATGCGTGTATGATCGGTTTGGCGAAGAGATTCGCCTTAATACGCACTTTGGGTTGACATACGCTATGTAGACTAAAGTGTGTAGACAAAGTGTTTGTATAAATGTTTGTACTGGTATGTATTGAGTAAATGGAGTTGTGAATGAGTTTTGAGATTGAATTCTCAAGTAATATGCTGGTGTATATGATTTTCACCATGTTGGATAAATGTATAGATTTCACTATATGTATGAAATGCATGTGTTGGATGAATTGCTTAAGTTGTATGTTATAACATGTGACAACATGCTTGTATAGTTGTATTGCATTTCTATTACTCTCATATGATTACTGATGCTGATTTACAAATGTTTGGGGCTATGACCTAGTCTAGGCAGTCGATAAATGATAAATGATCAAATTTGTGGTTGACTTCTATTTGCCAAGAAGGATGTGTCGATGAACGCGAGTCGTGTTTTGAGTTGACGGCAGTGGTTAGACCACACGAAGTGTTTCATGCACTTCATGTCGTTCGACTTGCGATGCGCTCGTACTAGTCGAGCCCGTCAAGTAACCCGTTTGGCCATTGTATTTTCACCCTATATGAGTCATAACTGCTTGATCTTAGGGTACTGAACTTACCATTGGAAACCTTGTTAACCATGGTACCTTGATCCATAAAGACTCATGAGCTGGACATGGTGGTGTGGGACACCGTAGTCGAGCTGTCGGCCTACGCTCGGGCCACAAACCTCCCCGTAGTGACTAGTGAGCACCTATGACTCGTGAGCCGATTGTGGTGGTATGGGACACTACATTCGAGCTGTCGGCCTACACTGATTGGTGACGAGCCCTTTGTAGTGACCGCGAGCGTATTCTGAGTCTACGGGAGGCAACGACCCTTCCGTAGCAATGAGAGTACATTAGGCCTTTATTAATAAGGTGATGGGGGAGCAGTGCAACGAGTGCGAGCAGCAGCCCTGGCAGCCCTTGCGGCGACCTATAAATATAACATCGTATGAGAATTCTAGGAGTGACGACCCTAGACAGGATCTGTGTTGGGATTAATATAAGGGAAGTACCTTAGTTTCGCAATACTACTGTATGAATGGACTAATAACAACTTAGTAATCATATCCACATTGCACTGCATGTGCTTGGAAGATGTGAAGCATTGTGGGAAGAAAACATGCCATGGATGCAGATGGTGCCGCATGAGGGAGTATGTCGGTGATGGCATCCATCATGTCATTTCATGCATACATTAATAATAGTATCTAGGAATGTTTGATTTATTGCTTTATTATTATCGCGTGATTGATTTGAGAACATGCTAATCTTTGCTCTATTATCCCACTGAGTTGATCACTCACTCCCACGTTACGGGATGGTGTTTGCAACACCCACCAGACCCTGTCTTAGATGCAGGTGATGCGGCGATTAAAGATGCAGAGCCAGACTACGACGAGAATCAGGACGAGTTCTCATATATGCAATTTTATGACGGCTTTGTATAGGTGACCTGGATCGGCAAGACTTCTTAGTGGGACTACTTTTGACATTTATTTTTATTTTATTACATGTATATGAGACTCAGAGATGTATTCATACTTTAGAGACAGTTGGAGAGTATTTTGTTTTCATACAGTGATATATATATCTTTCAGTCTTTCGCTCGCATTTTATCACTGGATCTGGAGTATAAATTGTAGTTTTAGTATAATCTTACTCATGTAAATGCTTTAACTCAGACAACATTGAATCATAATCATATTTGTTGCATAAGTGATGGTCTGGAACTCGGGAGTCGGGTTTCTACACGACCCCCGATTTTCAGGGTGTGACATTTATAGAGTTTGTAACTCTGATTGGAAGAAAGTGCGCCCACTTCGTCAAGCGATCGACGATCACCCAGATAGAATCATGTCCCTTCCTCGTCTTCGGCAGTCCCGAGATGAAATCCATAGAAATAAAGTCCCACTTCCACTCAGCTATAGGCATAGCCTGAAGGAGACCAGGGGGTCGGTGATGCTCTGCCTTCACCTGCTGGCAAGTCTCGCAAAAACTCAACCATGTCCCACTCGACAACCATCATCGAAGCCGCAAACTCTATCGCCTTCTTGCAGCTTAACGCGTCAGCCACAAGGTTCGCCTTGCCCGGATGGTAGGAAACCTCGAACTTAAAGTCCTTCAAGGTCTCTATCCATCGTCGATGCCTCATATTCTGGTCTCGCTGCGTGAATATATACTTGAGGCTCTTGTGGTCGCAAAAGAGCTCGAACTCCTCTCCGTAGAGGTAATGTCTCCAGAGCTTCAATGCGAAGATGACAGCTGCCAACTCTAGGTCGTGTGTAAGGTAATTCTCCTTGTGCTTCCTTAATTGTCTCGAGGCATATGTAATCACCCTGTCCTTCTGCATAAGGACACAACCTAAACCAACGTGAGACGCCTCCATATAGATCATATATCTAACCCCTCGCTCTAGTAATACTAGCAAAGGGGCAGACGTCAGCCTGTCTTTCAGCTCCTGAAAAGATGATTCTGCCTTCTAATTCCAGGCAAACTTCAGATCCTTCCGTGTCAACTGAGACAAGGGTTTGGCTATCTTGGAGAAGTCCCGAATGAATCGTCGATAGTAGCCAGCAAGTCC
The DNA here is from genome assembly GCA_037074715.1 of Magnolia kwangsiensis. Classification (NCBI taxonomy): domain Eukaryota; kingdom Viridiplantae; phylum Streptophyta; class Magnoliopsida; order Magnoliales; family Magnoliaceae; genus Magnolia; species Magnolia kwangsiensis. Next base: position 79,481,685 of record CM073577.1, on the reverse strand, counting down.
CACAAAACTCCTCACCTCGGTAACCGAACCAGGCTGCTTCCAGTCCTGTACTGCAGCTACCTTAGCAAGGTCCACCACAATCCCATCCATGGACACCACATGTCCCAGGAACTTGACTTCCTCCTTCCAGAAGTCGCACTTCTTGTACTATGCGAACAACTGGTGCTGTCTTAGAGTATCCAGGACCGATCGCAAGTGCTCCTCATGCTCCTCTCGACTCCTGGAGTAAATTAAAATGTCGTCTATAAACACAATGATGAATCGATAGAGGAACTGCTGAAATACTCAGTTCATCAGGTCCATGAACACGGCTGGTGCGTTCGTAAGACCGAACGACATCACGAGGAACTCATAATGGCCAAAGTTAGTCCTGAAAGCGGTCTTCTATACGTCCTCATCCCTGACGAGTAGTTGGTGATACCTTAACTATAGATCAATCTTCGAGAAGTACTGCGCTCCTCTCAGTTGATCAAACAGGTCATCTATCCTGGGCAAAGGGTACTTGTTCTTCACTGTAATCTAATTCAGCTTGCGGTAATCAATACATAACTGCAACGAGCCATCTTTCTTCATCACAAAGAACACAGGTGCTCCCTAAGGAGACACACTCGGTCGTATGAAGCCAGCCTCTAAAAAATTATCGATCTGTTTCCTTAACTCCATCTCACACGGGGCCATGCGATAAGTCGGCAGTGAGATGGGCGTCGAACCGGGTACCAAGTCGATAGTAAAATCGATCTCGTGCTGGGGTGGCAGCCCATGTATCTTTCTGAACACATCCTCATAATCACAGACTACTAGCGTGCTTTCAAGTGTCGGGACATCAACACTCCTTAATAAGGAAGCCTAACAAAGCACTCGAGAGGGGTGACTGACCTACACTGGAAATGTAAAGGACGTGCCCTCTGGCTCGTAAACTGTCACTAAACAGGTCTCGCAGTCAATCTCATCCCTCCCTGCAGTTAGCCAATCCATGCCAAGATGACGTCAAATTGATAGAGAGCGGAGACGACGATAAGGTCAATGGCCATCGTCCTGTTCCCTAGATCTAGCAAACAACCCTCACACATCGTAGAGGCATCAATAAAGGTCCCGTGTGCTGAAATAACTCGCACCCCAACCATCCGAGTAGTCTGTAAACCAAGGCGCTTGACTACTGAAGAAGATATGACTGAGACTGAGGATCCCATATCCACCAACAAAAATATATGAATACCTCCAATATGGGCTGTGACCTCAAAGGTTAAAGGTGGTGCGGTCTCTGTCTCGGATGGCTCAGCTATCAGTGCGTGCACCCGAGCCTGCTGAGGACGGTTTGGCTGTGGTACCATAGGCCATTGCAGTGGCCTAAAATGAGGTGCTAGAGGTCTGAAAGATGGATGAGCTGGTGCAGTTCGAAGGGGTTGTGGTGAAATGGTCTGAGGCATCTGACGACCAATCCGCTGAGGCGGCAAGAACCCACTGTCTCGCATCCAGGAAAAACATGAGATCTCGGTGTGGCCAGGCTTCCTATAGTAGCTGCACCTTACATCAGGACGCCTCACATAGGTAGGAGATGTAGAAGACCCCTGAGGTGACTCAAACCGAGGCCTCTTAGCGAGGAAAGGCCTAGTCTCGAACTCAGGTCGCGACTTAGGAACCATAGGTGCTCGCATGCGGGCCGACCTTTCCCTGTCCTGCTCTGTACGCAAGGACATACTCACCAACTCTACATAAGAAGAAATGCTCGCATAACACATCTTCGATCTAATCTCGGGCCACAAGCCCTCAGAAAAATGCTGCATCCTCATCGGCTGATCACTCAGAATCAAAGGATCATACCTCCCTAGCTTCGTAAACCTATTTTCATACTCCGTCACCGACATGCCTCCCTGACGAAGGTGAAGGAATTCACTCTCCTTCTCATGTCGATAAGTAACCGGGAAATGCTTCTAGTGAAAGCATACCTCAAACGCTGCCCACGTCCACTCAAATCCCTCCACCACATTGTGGAGAATACTATCCCACCATAGGCTAGCCTCCTTCTTAAACATGAAGGTGGCTAGTTCAACCTACTCCGCCACGGAACAGTGCAACGGTTTAAGCATCTTTGAGATGCGGTCTATCCAATACTCAGCCTCCTCAGGTCTGTGAGTACCTCCAAATATAGGAGGCCTCAAGCGCTGAAATTGCTCGAAAGAACCGCTCGCACTAGCATGCCCAACAGGGTGTAGAGGCGAGGCAGGTGGAGTCACTGCCATCGACTGAGCAAAAATGTCAGCCATGGAGGATAAGAACTGTTGCTGCTGCATCAACAGCATCATCTGCTCTAGCCTATCAGGAGGCGGAGCGGACTGTGATGTAGAAGGCACTGACACAGACGCACGATGCTGCTTAGGAACCGCAGGTGTGACAGGAGGCACCACAAAAGGTGTCACAGGAGGTGGCCCAGCAGCAGGGCCAGAAGTCGGCTGAGAACTCAGCTTGGGATCTGATCGAGATGGGCCCGCATGGGGGTCCACAGGAGTATAGCACAAGGCAAGGGCCTCGTCGAGTGAATCTCCCAGAGAAAAATGGGCCGAAGATCTCGAACCCTTAGGTGGCATACCCTACACACAACAGAGGGTAGCAACCAATAAGATTAGGAATTCACACAGTCCATCCATAGTATAAACTTCACAAGCCATAGGAACAGCATGCATTTCATTAACAAAATTGTCACAATACATGATTTGTAGCATTACATGAATCGCAACAGAGAAAGCATGTGAATAAAACACCTAAGCTTCACACACAAACTTCAACACTAAACTACTACCAACTGACAAACAACTATCAAACCACACATAAAAATAAAACATCAAATAACAAAACAATGCCTACATAAGTCTATGCATTGGAATCTGGCGATGGAGAAGGGGCACCCTTATCCTTCAGCAGCACAGGGCCTTCAGCGTACGGGTTACTTTCTTGAACTTATTCTTCACGAGATCCCACAAATCCCCAATGTCCTCTCGAAGACCAGCCTGACCCTCCTCGAGTCACAAAATACGGGCATCCCTATCAACCTGAGCAGGATCAGGCTCCTGAGTCATAGGAGGAGTGCTCTCATCAGTATCCTTAGCCTCCTCTTCTTCTTCGCCCTGATCTCCTTCCTCTATCTCTGCCTGTAACACCCTGAAAATCGGGGGTCGTGTATAAACTCAACTCCCGAGTTCCAGACCGTCACTTATGCAACAAAAATGATTATGATTCAATGTTGTCTGATTTAAAGCATTCACATGAGTAAAAGTATACCAAAACTGTAATTCATACTTCAGATCCAGTGATAAAAGCAAGTGGAAGACTAAACAATATATATATCACTGTATGGAAAAACAAAGTAATTCTCATCTGTCTCCAAAGTATGACTACATCTCTGAGTCTCATATACATATACATGAACAAAATAAATATCCAAAAAGGTCCCACTGAAATCCCATCGATCCAGGTCGCCTACGCAAAGCCATCATGATACTGCATGTACGAGAACTCGTCCTGGTCCTCGTCAAAGTCTGGCTCTGCCTCCTAGATCTCAGCCTCACCTGCATCTACAACAGGGTCTGGTGGGTGTTGCAAACACCATCCCGTAACGTGGGAGTGAGTGATCAAATCAGTGGAATCATAGAGCAAAGATTAGCATGTTCACAATTCAATCATGCGATAATAGTAAAGCAGTAAATCAGACAATCCTAATACTGTTGTTAATGCAAGATGACATGACGTGATGTATGCCCTCACCGACGATCTCCCTCATATGGTAACATCTTACGACCGCGGCATGCCACACTCCCTAGAGTGCCCCACATCTTCCAGGCAAATGCAATGCTATGGTGATATGATTTCCAAGTTGTTATTAGTCCATTCAAACAGCAGGATTGGGAAACTAAGGTACTTCCCTTGTATCAATCCCAACACAGATCCTGTCTAGGGTCGTCACTCCTAGTAATCTCATACGATGTATATTTCGTAGGTCGCTGCAAGGGCTGCCAGGGCTATTGCTCGCACTCGTTGCACCGCTCCCCCATCACCTTATCAATACAGGCCTATCGTACTCTACTGCAACGGAAGGGTCGTCGCCTCCCGTGGACTCAGAATTCGCTCGCGGTCACTACAAAGGACTCGTCGCCTGATCAGTGTAGGCCGACAGCTAGAATATAGTGTCCCATACCACCATAATCTGTTCACGAGTCTAGGTGCTCACTGGTCACTACGGGGAGGTTTGTGGCCTCAGCGTAGGCCGACAGCTCGACCACGGTGTCCCATACCACCATGCCCGGCTCATGAGTCTTCGTGGATCAAGGTACCATGGTTAACAGGGTTTACAATGGTAAGTTCAGTACCCTAGGTTCAAGCAGTTATGACTCATACAAGGTGAACATACATCGGCCAGTCGGGTTGCTTGACGGGCTCGACTAGCACGATCGCATCTCAAGTCAAACGACATGAAGTGCGTAAAACACTTCGCGTGGCCTAACCACTGCCGCCAACTTCAAACACGACTCGCGTTCATCGATGCGTCGTTCGTGGCCAAGACCAGCCAGCCACGAATTCGCTCAGTTACCGACTGCCTGGACTAAGTATAGTCCCAAACAATTATGGAATCACATCAGCAATTTATATAGGAATATTGGAATTGGAATACAATCATGTGAGCATGTTAACACATGTTATAACATTCAAGTTAAGTAAATCTTCAAACACATATATTTCATGCATGTAATGAAATCATGCATATAGGGAAATCATTTAGGTCAGCATATTAATTGAGAAATCCATCTCAAACTAATTCATAACATCATTTCGTTTAATACATACTAATACAAACATTTATACAAACACATACACTACACACTTAAGTCTACATATAGCATGTCGACCCGAAGTGTGCAATTAGGCGAATCTCTTCGCCAAACTAATTATGCACGTATTCCTAACTTCCTAATGCGACAATAAACCATGTCAATCACATCAGAAAAATATGAATGTAAACAGTACTTCCTACAAATGACTAAAATGCCCCAAATCTCATATTCTTCGTTAATTTACGAAACAGGAAACGGAGAGCATATTGTACATGTCAAACGGCGATACCGTCAATAATCTACTATTAAACGACATTGAAAGCGTTAGGAACCGTCAATCAAAGCGTCTAAAATCCTCACCTTATGTCTTGTAGACTCGTGAATTGAAACGGAGCGTATACGCTTCGTTTACGGCGAATAGGGAACCTAATACACAAGATCCATGAGCTACATCACTATAGAAACAAAGGAACCTCAAATCAGCAACTATTTAGGGTATTTACTTACCTAGAATCGTGGTGAAATCACCGGGAAAGCGATAGAGGTGCGTTGCTTAAGCACGTGCAACACGGAGCACAAGTAGCAGGAAGAACTCTCCCACTCTCTCTCACAATCTCTCACCTTTTTCTCTCTCCCAAGTTAGGATTTCTCTCAAATTCGGATGGGAGAGAGGAGTGAGGGTTTCAACCCCTTTTATAGCCTAAAACATGCCCAAAATAGGCTTGGGAATAATGTTTACTTGGTGCCTAAACAAATCAGGGCCGTTTCGGTCCAAAAGAGCATTTCTGATGGTCCCCTAGCCAAACGCAGTCGGACTTAAGCTCATGCATACTGGATCTAGCACACATCCAGTTTTCAAACCGGTAGAGTTCCCAAATCGCACGTGGCGGTCCAGTTTCAGTTTAACGGTCACCGCACCAAGATCAGGCCTATAAGTCTCGTGATATGTAATAGAAATTTTTCCTGATCTAAGGGTGTAATTTGGTTGAATTCTGACGGTCAGAACGCTCAATACTAATGCGTCAATTTGTGTGCCAGATTTGAATTTCAAATTTCAATTCTAACCCTATTCTCACTCTCTTCACTCCAGGCTCAATGAAATAGCATCTGAATGTCAGTTGGACTTGATTTTCGAAACGATTGCCAAGCCCAGCTAAGTGGTCATAACGGTCTAAGATGGTAAGTATCGAACTTTCGACGCGCGGTCTAGATCCAACACAAAGTTTCAAGGAGGTCCCGAGAATAAACCGGTTTAGAGTTTGATCCGAGGCTTTAGAGCATTATAGTACCATTGGTTCCACTCGCTTTGAACCTTGTAGAACGTATTTAAAGTGATCAGGGACCATTTCCTAGCTATTCTAACATTGCACTAGCTAACTTAGTCATATTTTTCTAAAGGAATAAATTCTACACAATTTCGGGTCGAGTTGGTACTCGAGCCCAAGTATGGATTTTTCACGGACGTTACAATCTACCCCCCTTAACAAATAATTTCGTCCTCAAAATTTTGTACCTTTTCGTACTCCTCGAGAAGCTGTGGGTAGTTCTTTCTGATCTCGGCTTTTGTCTCCCAGGTAGCCTCCTCCTCAGAGTGATGCGTCCATAATACCTTCACAAGGGGAATCACCTTGCTACGCAGTACTTGATCCTTCCTGTCTAGGATACGTGTCGGTCGCAGGATATAAGTAACATCCTCTCCTAACTGCACCTTCTCCCATCTGATGATATGGGAAGGATCAGCAACGTGCTTCTTCAGCATAGAAACATGAAATACGTTGTGGACGCTCGCGAGAGGCGTGGGTAAAGCCAATCGGTAAGCCACTGCTCCCACACGATCGAGGATCTGAAATGGACCAATGAATCGCGGTGCCAGCTTCCCCTTCTTCCCGAACCGAAGGACTCACTTCATAGGGGAAACTCGCAAAAACACATGATCCCCAACTATGAACTCTAGTGGCCTCCGTCTCGTATCGGCGTAGCTCTTCTGTCTGCTCTGCGCTGTAAGGAGCCGACGTCGAATAATATCAATCTTCTCTGACATCGCCTGCACTAACTCTGGGCCAATCAAGCTACGCTCACCGACCTCTAGCCAACAATGCGGTGTGTGACAAGGTCGCCCATACAACGCCTCATAAGGTGCCATACCGATACTCGCCTGAAAGTTGTTGTTGTACGCAAACTCCGCATAAGCAAGACAATCATCCCAACTGTCCTTGAAGTCCAATGCGCAAGCTCGCAACATGTCCTCCAAGATCTGGTTCACCCGCTCTGTCTGTCCATCTGTCTGTGGGTGGAAGGCAGTACTGAACTTTAACTTCACACCCATAGCCTCTTGAATGCGAGTCCAGAAAATAGAAGTGAACTGCGTGTCTCTGTCCGACACGATCTCCAACGGAACTCCATGCAGACGCACAATCTCTCTGATGTACAAGCTAGCCAGCTCGTCTGTAGAGTTCGTAACTCTGATCGGTAGGAAGTGCGCCGACTTCGTCAGACAGTCGACGATCACCTAAATGGAATCATGTCCCTTCCTCGTCTTCGGCAACCTAGAAATGAAGTCCATGGAAATGAAATCCCACTTCCACTCTGCAATCGGCATAGGCTGCAAAAGTCTAGGTGGTCGGCGATGTTCTGCCTTCACCTGCTGACAAGTGAGACAACGGGACACGAACTCAGCTATGTGGGTCTTCATACCTTCCCACCAATACGTCCTCTTCACGTCACGATACATCTTTGTGCTGCCTGGATGCATCGCGAGTCTAGTAGAATGCGCAGCCTCGAGAATCTCTCGTCTCAAGTCAGGGACATCTGGGACGCATAGGCGGCCACGATAACGTAAGCCCCCATCCATACCAACTCGCCAGTCGGCGTCAGCATCATCACTGGCCTGCTCTCGAAGCTCAGTAAGATGCGCATCGTCCCTCTGCGCCTCGATGACTCGGTCATCGATCTGGGATCGCACTTGTACATGTGTGATGAACTCAAACGGCTCCTCTACGGTGAGTTTCTGCTCAAAGTCTCGCAAAAACTCAACCATATCCCACTCGGCAACCATCAGCGGAGCTGCAAACTCTATTGCCTTCTTGCGGCTCAACGCATCAGCCACAAGGTTCGCCTTCCCAGGATGGTAAGAGACTTCAAACTTGAAGTCCTTCAACGTCTCCATCCATCGCCGCTGCCTCATATGCAAGTCTTAGTGCGAATATAACGGCTGCCAACTCTAGGTCGTGTGTAGGGTAATTCTCCTCGTGCTTCCTTAATTGTCTCGAGGCATACGAAATTACCTTGCCCCTCTGCATAAGGACACAACCCAAACCAACGCTAGACGCGTCAGTGTATATGGTGTATCTAACCCCTTGCTCTGGCAATACTAGCATAGGGGCAGACGTAAGTCTGTCCTTCAGCTCCTGAAAAGCTGACTCCGCCTTGTCATTCCAGGCGAACTTCACGTCCTTCCGTGTCAACTGAGATAAGGGTCTCGCAATCTTCGAGAAGTCCTGAATGAAGCGCCGATAGTAGCCAACGAGACCTAAGAAACTCCTCACCTCAGTGACAGAACCAGGCTGCTCCCAGTCCTGCACCACAGCTACCTTAGACAAGTCAACTGCCATGCCATCCTTGGACACCACGTGTCCCAGAAACTTCACCTCCTGCTTCCAGAAGTCGCACTTCTTGTACTGTGCGAACAACTGATGCTGTCTGAGCGTATCCAGGACTAAACCTAAGTGCTACTCATGCTCCTCTCGACTCCTGAAGTACACCAAAATATCGTCATTGAATACAACGACGAATCGATAGAGGAAAGGTCGAAATACCCGGTTCATCAGATCCATGAATACGGCTGGTGCGTTTGTGAGACCGAACGACATCACGAGGAACTCGTAGTGGCCAAAACTAGTCCTGAATGCTGTCTTCTGCACGTCCTCATCCCTGACGCGCAACTGATGATATCCCGACTGAAGATCAATCTTCGAGAAGTACTGCGCTCCTCTCAACTGATCAAACAAATCGTCGATCATGGGTAAAGGATACTTGTTCTTCACCGTAACCTGGTTCAGCCTGCGATAATCAATACACAATCGCATCGAACCATCCTTCTTCCTCACGAACAAGACCGGTGCTCCCCAAGGAGACACACTAGGCCGTATAAGGCCAAGCTCTAGCAGACCATCAATCTGTGTCCTCAACTCCTCCATCTCACATGGTGCCATGCGATACGTCGGCAGTGAGACGGGCGTAGAACCAGGAACCAGATCGATAGTGAAATCGATCTCATGTCGGCGCGGCAAACCAGGGATCTTCCTAAACAGATCTCCGAACTCGGAAACGACTGGCACATGCTCGAGTACCTGGGCACCAGCGTCGTGCAATAAAGTGGCGTAACTAAGTATGCGGAAAGAAAGATTTACCCACACTGAAAACGTGAAAGGCGTGCCCTCAGGCTTATACACCGTCACCATACGAGCCTCGCAGTCAATCTCGGCCCTCCCAGCAGTCAACCAGTCCATGCCAAGAATGACATCGAGATAAACAAGCGAGGGATCGACAACAAGATCAAGAGCCATCGTCCTGCCTCCCAGATCAACTAAACAACCCTCACACATTTGGGTAACATCCGAATAATCCCCATGAGCTGCAAAGACTCGTACGCTATCCATAGTGATAGTCTGTAACCCAAGACGCCTGACTACAGCACGCGATATCAAAGAAATCATGGAACCAGTGTCCACCATCACAAGAATGGGAGTACCTCCAATATAGGCTGTGACCTCGAAGGCCGAATGCTGAAAAGTCGGTGTCGCAGCTGCCTCAACTGTCAATGCATGAACCCGAGCCTGCTGTGGCCGGTTCGGCCGCTGTGTCAAGGGCCGTGGAGGCTGTTTGATCTGCTATACCGTAGGTCTGAATGTAGGGTGCGCAGGAGCTGACCGTATAGGCAGTGCTGATATCGCCTGTGGACGTGCACGGTCCATCTTCTGTGGCGGCGAGAACCCACTGTCCCCCATCCGAGAAAAATAGCTCTGCTCCAAGTGGCCTGTCCTCCCACAGTATGTGCATGTCAAATCAGGGCGCCGAAACGGTGGTACAGGCACTGTAGTCCTAGTAGGAGGATCAATGCGAGGCCTCTTGCCCGCGAGGGGCCTGTCCTGCATGTCTGGTCGCGGCCTAGAAGCAACAGGGCCACGAGATCGCGCAAGTAGATCCACATCCTGCTCTGCCCGCATAGACATGTGAATCAACTCCGCATATGAAGGAATGGTCACACAGCATATCTTCGACCGAATGTCCGGTCGCAAACCCTCCAAAAAGTGCCATATGTGCATCTGCTCATCAGCCAAAATCGTCGGGACATATCTGCCCAACTCCGTGAACCGATGCTCATACTCTGTAACTGTCATGGCTGCCTATCTGAGGCGGAGAAACTCATTCTCCCTGTCGTGCCTGTAAGTCTGGGGATAATACTTCTCATGGAAGCGGAACTCAAACGCTGCCCACGTCCATACATAGTCGGCGGCAACGGTCCGCAGTACGCTATCCCACCACAGGCTGGCCTCTCTCTCAAACAAGAATGTAGCCAGCTCTACCTGCTCGACCTCTGTGCAATGAAGCATCTGTAAAATCTTCGACACACGGTCGAGCCAGTACTCAGCCTCCTCGGGTCTGTGAGAACCAGTAAAAGTGGAAGGCCGTAAGCGCTGAAATCGCTCTAATAGGCCTCGTGTATCAGCAGTATTCCCCACAGGGTAAGCAGGCGGTGCAGGATGAGCTATGCCCTCATCTTGGGCGTATGTATAAGCATCCTCAGCTGGATGCGCAGGTAGTGCAGGTGGTGTAGATGGAGTCGCACCCCCACCCTGGGCTAATGTCCTCACGATGGTAGTCAGAAGCTGCTGCTGTTGCAGCATCATAGCCATCATCTGCTCGAATCTGTCAGGAGGTGGAGCAGGTTGTGGCGGATGCTGTGTGGAAGTAGATGCGCGATGAGGCTCTCGGACTGATGGCGTAAATGGCAGTGGTCCAACTGTAGGACCAGCGACAGGCTGAGACGATCGAACTGCCTCAGGAATCGGGCCCAAAGCAGGGTCCGCATGAGTGTCAGACTGCGAAGGAGTCTGATCCATATGCTCACTCAATGCCAGCCGAATCGCGCTCCGCGTAGTCTTAGGCGGCATTCCCTATATTCAAAATAGGGCGCAACCTTATCAGTCTCATTAGCACAAATACATCGCAATCATTCACATAAGGAGTCAAAGGCATTCCATGCATTTCATTTAATCAAAATTGTCACAATACAAGGAATATATCCTTACAAGCATCATGACTAGAAATACATGGGAACTAAGACAGTTAAAATTGTAACAGCAATATAAGCAAAGCACTAGCCCTAACAGGCTTACACACATAAAGCAGGAAATGACTAATTACTGACAACTACATCAAAGGTCGCATCGCTAATCTGAGTCTGAGGATGGAGGAGGAGCACCCTTATCCTGCAAGCAACACAGGATCGCCTTCAAGGTGCGAGTCACCTTGCCTAATTTCTTCTTTGTAACGGCCTTGGCATCCTCGACTTCTGCGCGAAGTTCTTGAACTTTCCTTCGTAATGCGATCTGACTCTCCTCCATCCGAGTAATGCGATCGTCGATAGTAGCCTGCGTAGAAGGAGGAGGGCTCTCATCTGTATCCTGAGGCTCCTCTTCTGCCTCTTCCTGAGCTTCTTTCTGAACTTCTGCTCCAGGTTCTTCTTCACTTTGATCTTCCTCATCATCAAAGTCATCCTCACTGTCCTCCTCGAGCTGATTTTCACGGTACTGCGACCCAATCTTCATCTTGACCATAGTCGACTCATCAATGGTATGAATCGATACTGGCAATTCTGGCCCAAGTCTGTAGGCAAACTCAAGCACAATCTTACAAATCAGTCGGCCAAAAGGAAGCGATTCGGATGTTCTTCTTGACTTGGCTATGAGGATTATCTGTCGTAAGATGAAAGTAGCCTTGCATACGTTCTCTCCCTGGGTCACCAGATACAGGAAATCAACCATAAGGCGTGTACATTCAATACGATTTGTCGACCTGGGATAAACATTGAACTTGCAGATATGGTGCAGCAGGCGCAAATCATCAGATATATACGTCGCCTTAAGGCTATTATTAGGTTGCCATGGAACCAACTTACCGTACAGGAACTTGGTGCGGCGATCTCGTTCACGCCTACTCCTCAGGTTCTTCTCACTAGGATGAACATCACCAAGAGGCACGTTCAGAAGTCGCGCAATCAATCGAACATCGATCGTAGCCATCCGATCTCTACCAAAAGGGATTTTGAACTGCAAAGGCTCCAAGGTAAGATTCTGGATACTAGCATAGAAGGCACAAACGGTGCTCACATTAGCACGAGCGCAAGCTTCAAAGATCGGACCCCAATGCGCAGCTTCAATGCGTTCGAACAACAGATATTCACCGAATAGTCATCCATTTACTTCTGCCTCAAACAACACTTTTCGATCAGTGTATTGGCCGTGAGGCATCTCCAATAGAATTGCTCGCCCAAGGTGAGCATGGGGATCTAAATCCCGCTTTGTACGGCACTCTAGGGCTGCAGCTGGACCTGCGGCGGCGCTTGAACTTGAGAAACCACCCCACGGTCTTCTCGATTGAGCAGGGCGGCTTGACCCAGCCTCGTCTGTTACGGTTTTCCTTTTACCCATCAAAGATATGATGGATGAGAGTGATAAAAGGCCTAAAATGGCTTCCACGAAGGCCATGAAAAATGGTGAAAATGCGGAGAAGTGGTTGCCCAATCTGGAAAAAGGATATCTAGGCGTCATAAAGGGATGCTCCAAGCTTCCCAAGAGTCTATTTTCAAGGAGAAATGAAAATGAAAAAGTGGAATGGAGCACCTCACGATTTCAGCTCGATTTGGGGGTTTTTGGAGCTCCAAATGATGAAATCTTCAAGAGGAAGGGCTGCCAACTCCTAAGGAATGATGGATGATAGTCGTTTTTGGCCAAGGAGGGATCTAGAAGTGATTTGGAACCATAAAATTTGGGGGTGGTTGCTGAAAAATGAAAATAGGGCTATGGGGAGGGCTGTTTGTGAAGGAGGGGTGTGATTTGGGGGTTTTCGTGGGACGGGACCTATATGGGGAGGGTACACTTGGGATTTAAGGGCGTGCGCCTAAAAATCATGGCAAACCGGCCCACCTGTACGGCGATGCATCGCCAGATCGGCGATGGCATCGCCGACTGGTGATGCATCCGGTCGGTGGGGCCGGATGGGTTTGGTCCCACATGGTCCAAGGGCCCCAGATCTATATGGTTCGACCCCTGGTTCATGGTATTTTGACCTATGTGAGCCCAAACATGTGTTCGGGGCTTTCCGGGACCATTCCGCAATTCCGAATACCAAACCCTATGATGCAGTATATGAATTTGAGGTATAAGGAGCTAGTACATCCATTTAGACTCTTATTAGCTAAAGAAAGTGAAGTTAGAAAGGCCTTATGACCATTTTTCATGAAATTTTACTATTCACTGTAAAATTTTGTGAAAGTATTATTTTGTGTTATTTTCACATTAGGTTTGATGTCTAACATAAATTGGATAAGAAAGAAATAAAGATTTTAGTGATGAGAGGAAGAATTTTGAAGATTTTTAGCGAAACGGGGTTTTTAAGCCCTGGCGATTGAATACAGGAGTCGTGGTCATCCCACGGCCCAAGGTTCACTTTTACGGGTTTAAAATCATTCCTAGGACATCTCAACCCGACTTCTTACGGCTTAGAAGCTATTCGGGTTACTTTACGTGACCCGAGATGCGTTACAGACTCGGTCGTGCGATCGATTCAAATAGACTTCGCCTATCGGCGAATCTGCGATCCTAGAAATGTTTCTAGACCCTTCTCGCACCCACTTAAGTCAAAGAAGCGATAGCGTACGTAGCGAGACCATAACCCAGGCCCAGTATACTCTTATTCATGCTCTGATACCAACTTGTAACACCCTGAAAATTCGGGGTAGTGTATAAACTCAACTCCCGAGTTCCAGACCGTCACTTATGCAACAAAAATGATTATGATTCAATGTTGTCTGATTTAAAGCATTCACATGAGTAAAAGTATACCAAAACTGCAATTCATACTTCAGATCTAATGATAAAAGCAAGCAGAAGACTAAACAATATATATATCACTGTATGGAAAAATAAAGTAATTCTCATCTGTCTCCAAAGTATGACTACATCTCTGAGTCTCATATACATATACATGAACAAAATAAATATCCAAAATGGTCCCACTGAAATCCCATCGATCCAGGTCACCTACGCAAAGCCATCGTGATACTACATGTACGAGAACTCGTCCTGGTCCTCGTCAAAGTCTGGCTCTGCCTCCTGGATCTCAGCCTCACCTGCATCTACAACAGGGTCTGATGGGTATTGCAAACACCATCCCGTAACGTGGGAGTGAGTGATCAACTCAGTGGAATCATAGAGCAAAGATTAGCATGTTCACAATTCAATCATGCGATAATAGTAAAGCAGTAAATTAGACAATCCTAATACTGTTGTTATGCAAGATGACATGACGTGATGTATGCCCTCACCGACGATCTCCCTCATACGGCAACATCTTACGACCGCGGCATGCCACACTCCCTAGAGTGCTCCACATCTTCCAGGCACATGCAATGCTATGGTGATATGATTTTCAAGTTGTTATTAGTCCATTCAAACAGCAGGATTGGGAAACTAAGGTACTTCCCTTGTATCAATCCCAACACAGATCCTGTCTAGGGTCGTCACTCCTAGTAATCTCATACGATGTATATTTCATAGGTCGCTGCAGGGTTGCCAGGGCTGTTGCTCGCACTCGTTGCACCGTTCCCCCATCACCTTATCAATACAGGCCTATCGTACTCTACTGCAACGGAAGGGTCGTCGCCTCCCGTGGACTCAGAATACGCTCGCGGTCACTACAAAGGACACGTCGCCTGATCAGTGTAGGCCGACAGCTAGAATATAGTGTCCCATACCACCATAATCTGTTCACGAGTCTAGGTGCTCACTGGTCACTACGGGGAGGTTTGTAGCCCCAGCGTAGGCCGACAGCTCGACCACGGTGTCCCATACCACCATGCCCGGCTCATGAGTCTTCGTGGTTCAAGGTACCATGGTTAACAGGGTTTACAATGGTAAGTTCAGTACCCTAGGTTCAAGCAGTTATGACTCATACAAGGTGAACATACATCGGCCAGTCGGGTTGCTTGACGGGCTCGACTAGCGCGATCGCATCTCAAGTCGAACGACATGAAGTGCGTAAAACACTTCGCGTGGCCTAACCACTGCCGCTAACTTCAAACACGACTCGCGTTCATCGATGCGTCGTTCATGGCCAAGACCAGCCAGCCACGAATTCGCTCAGTTACCGACTGCCTAGACTAAGTATAGTCCCAAACAATTATGGAATCACATCAGCAATTTATTTAGGAATATTGGAATTGAAATACAATCATGTGAGCATGTTAACACATGTTATAACATTCAAGTTAAGTAAATCTTCAAACACATATATTTCATGCATGTAATGAAATCATGCATATAGTCAACATGTGGGAAATCATTTAGGTCAGCATATTAATTGAGAAATCCATCTCAAACTAATTCATAACATCATTTAGTTCAATACATACTAATACAAACATTTATACAAACACATACACTACACACTTAAGTCTACATATAGCATGTCGACCCGAAGTGTGTAATTAGGCGAATCTCTTCTCTAAACTAATTATGCACGTATTCCTAACTTCCTAATGCGACAATAAACCATGTCAATCACATCAGCAAAATATGAATGTAAACAGTACTTCCTACAAATGACTAAAATGCCCTAAATCTCATATTCTTCGTTAATTTACGAAACAGGAAATGGAGAGCATATTGTACATGTCAAACGGCGATGCCGTCAATAATCTACTATTAAACGACATTGAAAGCGTTGGGAACCGTCAATCAAAGCGTCTAAAATTCTCACCTTATGTCTTGTAGACTCGTGAATTGAAACGGAGCGTATACGCTTCGTCTACGGCGAATAGGGAACCTAATACACAAGATCCATGAGCTACATCGCTATGGAAACAAAGGAACCTCAAATCAGTAACTATTTAGGGTATTTACTTACCTAGAATCGCGGTGAAATCGCCGGGAAAGCGATAGAGGTGCGTTGCTTAAGCACGTGCAACACGGAGCACAAGTAGCAGGAAGAACTCTCCCACTCTCTCTCACAATCTCTCACCTTTTTCTCTCTCCCAAGTTAGGATTTCTCTCAAATTCGGATGGGAGAGAGGAGTGAGGGTTTCAACCCCTTTTATAGCCTAAAACATGCCAAAAATAGGCTTGGGAACAATGTTTACTTGGTGCCTAACCAAATCGGGGCCGTTTCGGTCCAAAAGAGCATTTCTGATGGTCCCCTGGCCAAACGCGGTCGGACTTAAGCTCATGCATACTGGATCTAGCACGCATCCAGTTTTCAGACCGGTAGGGTTCCCAGATCGCACGTGGCGGTCCAGTTTCAGTTTAACGGTCACCGCACCAAGATCAGGCCTATAAGTCTCGTAATATGTAATAGAAATTTTTCCTGATCCAAGGGTGTAATTTGGCTGAATTTTGACGGTTAGAACGCTCAATACTGATGCATCAATTTGTGTGCTAGATTTGAATTTTAAATTTCAATTCTAACCCTATTCTCACTCTCTTCACTCCAGGCTCAATGAAATAGCCTCTGAATGTCGGTTGGACTTGATTTTCGAAACGATTGCCAAGCCCAGCTAAGTGGTCATAACGGTCTAAGATGGTAGGTATCGGACTTTCGACGCGCGGTCTAGATCCAATACAAAGTTTTAAGGATGTCCCGAGAATAAACCGGTTTAGAGTTTGATCCGAGGCTTTTGAGCATTATAGACCATTGGTTTCACTCGCTTTGAGCCTTGTAGAACATATTTAAAGTGCTCAGGGACCATTTCCCAGCTATTCTAACGTTGCACTAGCTAACTTAGTCATATTTTTCTAAAGGAATAAATTCTACACAATTTCGGGTTGAGTTGGTACTCGAGCCCAAGTATGGATTTTTCACGGACGTTACACTGCCCCACCTTCTTCTTCACTTTCTTCCTCTTCACTATCATACTCACCCTCACTGTCATCATCAAGTTGGGCCTCAAGCTACCGAGGTCCCATCTTCATCTAGTTCAGAGTAGTCTCGTTGATATAATGAACCGACACAGGCAGCTCTGCCCCAAGCCTATAAGCAAACTCGAGCGCAATCTTGCATATGAGCCGGCCAAAGGGAAGCGACTCAGACGTCCTTTTCGATCGCGCTATGAGGATGATCTATCCCACAACAAACGTAGGCAGGCACACATTCTCTCCCTACCCCACTTAATACAGAAAATCTACCATGAGACGCGTGCATTCACTGCGATGGCTACACCTGGGATAAACATTGAACATGCAGATGTGATGAAGTAGATAAAAATCACCTGCATATGGGTCGCTAGGAGGCTCTTGTTATGCTTCCACTCAAAGAAATGAACACATAGAAACCTGGTGTGGCAATCTCTCTCACGAACACTGTTCAAATTCTTAGCACTTGGATGTACCTTGCCAAGTGGCAAGTTCAGAAGTCGAGCTATCAACCTGACATCGATTGTTGCTTCCCGATCTCTGCTAAAGGGGATCTTGAACTGCAGTGGCTCCGGCGTAGGGTCCCGAATATGAGCATAGAAGGCACGAACAGTGCTCACATTAGCACGAGACTCGCCTTCAAATAGCGGACCTCACCTGACAGCTTCGATACGCTCGAACAATAAATACTCGCCAAAGAGCTACCCATCCACATGTACTTCAAAAAGAACCTTGCGATCCGTATACGTGCCATGAGCCAAGTCTGCCAACAACGCCCTTCCAAAAGGCGCTTGGGGATCCAAATCCTACTTCGTATGTATTTCTCTCCCAACACTTGAACTCGCAATAGCTCCTCTTGGCCTCCTCGAATGAGCGAGACGACTAGGCCCAGCCTCGTCCACAGGGGCACGCTTCTTGCCCATCAGCAAAAGGATGGAGAAAAAGGAGAAAAAGGCTACAATAGCCTCTATGAAGCCATGGGAAGGGAAGGAAAATAGAGAAAGGACTGAGTTCTCTAGGTTCTCACAGGTTTGGGTCAGAAACAGGGGTGTAATGGGTCAAGGAAAGGAGAAATAAAAGAAAGGAAATATCAAAGATAGGAGAGGTTGAGGGCTGGCACATTTTGGAGCTCAAATGAGAGCTTTGGGAGCTCCAATCGTAGAAAATGGAAGAAGTAGCTACTGGGTATGGTAGAAAACGGTAGAGGGATGAAGGAAATAACAAAAAATGAAGGAAGAAACGATTGGAAGGGAGGTTGGAAAGAGAAAATAACAAGTTTGAAAGAAAAGGAGAGCTTGGGGGGCCACTTTGTGAAGGAAGTAGGGTTTTTAGAATAAATGGAGGGTCGAACCCTGTATGAAGGGGTCCCACTAGACCCCAAACACAATCGGCCCGAGCAGCCCAGCCCGCCGAGCCCGCTGACCGGCGAGGTCCTCGCCACTCCCTGGACTACTTAGCGAGGGCTCACCAAATGGATGAGGTCCTCACCCTCCTTTTGGTTTGAAAAGTTCAGAGTCCCACCTTGGAACCCCCTAAATCGTGTTTGTTTGGCCCCCTCTCCCGATTTGAGCCGTTTTGGTATTTCGGAACAAATCTGATATCTATTTACTTTTACCGATTTCTAACGGCTGGAATGGGATGAAATGCGGTCTATACCCGTCAGTTGACGGTCTAGAAGTCATTTGGGGTCACCGTGTGTGATCAGGAGTGTGCACGAACTCGATCTCGGTGATCATTTTTAATAAACTTTCGACGAACGACAAACTGGGAGTCTTATTTCTGTTTCTAGATTGTTCTCATACCCTCCTACGTCATAGTAGCGTCAACGTGTGGTGTGTGACCCTAACCTAGGTCCAGATTAATCCAAATAATGCTGTGATACCAACTTGTAATGCCCCGAAATTCGAGGGACAAGCATAACTAAGCTCCCGAGTTCCAAAACATCACTTATGCAACATATTTGATGATGATTATATGTTGAATGTATTAATGCATAAAACATAAAATATATCAAGCCAGATTAGCAGACATAATTCAGGGATATTGAGGAAATGCAAGCGAAAGACTTAAATACATATATAATTCATAATAAATTCCCAAATGATGCGTGCTCTACCCAGGGTAATATATACATCTGTGTCTCAAACATACATGTATCACTATGCAAAAATCATCAAGTATATATCCCAGAAAATCCCCGCTGGTCAGGACAAGGCTCACATGAGCCCGCCTGAGAACTGCATATATGAGAATGCCTCCTCATCCTCGTCGAAGTCTGGCTCCGCCTTGTAAGCATCGCCATCTCCTGCAGCTAAGTCAGAGTCTGGTTAGTGTTTAAACACCGTCCCAGAATGTGGGAGTGAGTGATCAACTCAGTGGTACTATATAGCAAAGATTAACATGTTATCAATCCAATCAAGAAGTAATGATAAGGCAGTACAATCACACAGGTCCTAGGTACTCTTGTTAATGCAAGGATGATATGAAGAATGATGCATGCCCTCATTACAATCCCCTCCGCGACATCATCTAATGATCGCAGCATGAATCACTTCCTCAGTGCTCTATCACCAACCCCGATAACACATGCAATGTGATGATATGCACATGCTTACTGAGTTCTTATTAGTCCTTTTCATACAGCAGGATTGGGAAGTTAAGACACCTCCCTTATATCATTTCCAAACATTGATCCATTCTAGGGTCGTCAGTCCTAGGGAATCTCATACGATATCATGGTTCTAGGTCGCTGCAAGGGCTATCAGGGTTGTTGCACGCAATCGTTACACCACTCCCCCATTACTTTATCAATACAGGCCTATTTATATCCTCAAGACTGCAACAGGACTCGTCGCCCTTATTATAACATCCCGAAAATCGAGGGTCGGGTAGAAACCCAACTCTCGAGTTCCAGAACGTCACTTACACAACATAGATAATGATAAATGCATGTTGTCTGTAGAATGGCATTAAATAAGATTGAGACTAAGCCAAAACAGCATATTATACTCCAGAGATAGTTAAATTAACAAGCGGAAGACTGTGATAAATACATAAAATATATAATCAATTGTAAGCCTCTAGAGTGTGAACATGTTACCAGGTTAAATAAATACATGTATACTCCGAAAATGAACAAAAAGAATATACATGAGTGCTCTAAAAGTGCAAAATAAAGACAAGTGTCATGGCATCTAATTAACCTCCCTGTAATGCCGTCGATCAAAACACGGAGGAGAAGTCCTCCTCAGCATCATATAAGTCTAACTCCGCTCCACAAGTAGCGCCATCATCTGAAACTAAAATAGGGACTGGTGGGTGTCCGGAACACCATCCCGTAACGTGGGAGTGAGTGATCAACTCAGTGGAATCATAAAGCAAAGATTAGCATGTTATTAAATCAATCACGCGATAATAGTAAAGCAAACAATCAAACATTTATAGATACTGTTGTTAATGCATGAAATGACATGATGGATGCCCTCACCGACATTCTCCCTCATACGGTACCATCTTACGCCCGCGGCATACTTTCTTCCCACAGTGCTCCACATCTTCCAGGCACATGCAGTGCGATGTGGATATGATTACCGGGTTGTTATTAATCCATTCATACAACAGTATTGGGAAACTAAGGTACCTTCCTTGTATCAATCCGAACACAGATCCTATTTAGGATCGTCACTGCTAGTAATCTCATACGATGTTATTTTTGTAGGTCGCTGCAAGGGCTGCCAGGGCTGTTGTTCGCACTCGTTGCTCCACTCCCCCATCACCTTATCAATACAGGCCTAATGTACTCTTGTTGCTACGGAAGGGTCATCGCCTCCCGTAGACTCAGAATACGCTCGAGGTCACTACAAAGGGCTCGTCACCAATCAGTGTAGGCCGACAGCTCGAATGTAGTGTCTCATACCACCACAATCAGCTCACGAGTTAATGATGCTCACAGGTCACTACGGGGAGGTTTGTGGCCCCAGCGTAGGCCGACAGCTCTACCACGGTGTCCCATACCACCATGCCCGGCTCATGAGTCTTTATGGATCAAGGTACCATGGTTGACAAGGTTTTCAATGGTAAGTTCAGTACCCTAGATTCAAGCAGTTATTACTCATACATGGTGAACATACAATGGCCAGTCGGATTACTTGACGGGCTTGACTAGTACGAGCGCATCTCAAGCTGAGTGACATGAAGTGCATAAAACACTTCGTGTGGCCTAACCACTGCCGCCTGCCCAAAACACGACTCGCGTTCATCGATGCGTCCTTCGTGGTACATAGAAGCCAACCATGAATTCAATCTATTACCGACTGCCTAGACTAGGTCATAGCCCCAAGCATTTGTGTATCAACATCAGTAAGCATATGTGAGTAACAGAAATAAATATAAACAATCCAAGCATGTTGACACATGTTATAACATACTACATAAGCAAATCAACCAACACATGCATTCCATATATATAATGAAATCATTTCATATAGCCAACATGGTGGAAATCATATACATCAGCCTATTAACTGAGAATTTAATCTCAAAACTAATTCACAACACCATTTACTCAATACATACTAATACAAACATTTATACAAACACTTGTCTACACTCTTTAGCCTACATAGCGTATGTCGACCCAAAGTGCGTATTAGGGCGAATCTCTTCGCCAAACATTCCTAATATCACAACACAAATAGCCATGACAATTATTTCAGCAAAATATGGACGTAAACAATATTTCCTACAAATACCTAAATACCCTAAATCTCATATTTTCCGTACGCAGTCGAAACAGAAAACGGACAGCATGTTCTACATGTCAAACGGTGTTCTCTTCGATTATCTACTATTAAATGACATTGAAAGCTTTGAAATCAGTCAATCAAAGCGTCTAAAATCCTCACCTTTTACCTTAGACGTGTATCGATTCGAATAGAACGTCTACGCTTTGTCAACGGCATCATGGCGACCTATATCACAAGACACATAAGCTACATCGCTACTTGTAACAAAGGAATCCCTAAAATAGCTTGTGGTTAGGGTTTTCTTACCTAGAAGTGCGTTGGAATCACCGAAAAAGTGATTTGAATGCAGTGCTTCGGTACGTGCAATAGCTGGTGCAAGTGGCAAGAAATCTCTCCCACAATCTCTCACAATTTCTCTCTTTCTCTCTCACCACTTTCTAGGGTTTATAGCAAATTCGGATGGGAGAGATATGAGAGGGTTTAAAGCCCTTATATAGGCTAAAACCTAACCTAAATAGACTTGGGAACAAGGTATACTTGAGTTATAACCAAATC
Organism: Magnolia kwangsiensis; assembly: GCA_037074715.1. NCBI lineage: Eukaryota > Viridiplantae > Streptophyta > Magnoliopsida > Magnoliales > Magnoliaceae > Magnolia > Magnolia kwangsiensis. The sequence goes on along the minus strand of CM073577.1, from coordinate 79,459,374 downwards.
GGGACTTTTTCGAGCCAAAAGAGTGTTTCGGGAGGTCCCATGGCCGAACGCGGTCGGACTTAAGCTCATGTATACTGGATGTTGATCACATAAAGTTTTCAGTCAGGTAGAGTTCCCAGATTGCACGTGGCGGTCCAGTTTCACTTCAGCGGTCATCGTACCTAAATCAAGTCTACAAGTCTCATGACATGAAAGAGAAATTTTTCCTGATCCGAGGGTGAAATTTGGCTGAATTCCGACGGTCAGAATGCTTAATAATAGCGCGCAACGACATGTGCCAGATTTTGAATTAAATTTCCAAATCTTTACTCTTTCTCACTCTCTTCACTCCAGGCTCAATGAAATAGCCTCAGAACATCGGTTGGGCTTGATTTTCGAAACGATTGTCTAGCCAGCCAAGCGGTCATAACGGTTTAAGATTGTAGATATCAGACTTTCGACGTGCGGTCTAGATCCAATATAAGGTTTCAAAGGGTTCCTGGGAACAAACTAGTTTAGAGTTTGATCCTAGATTTCAGGGTAAGATAGCGTCATTGGTTCTACAAGTTTTGGGTCTTACAGAACGTATTTAAAGTGATCAGGGATAATTTCACAGCTAATCTAACGTAGCGTTAGTTAACTTATGCATATTTTTTAAAGGAATTAATCCTAAGTGATTTTTTTGACTTTGAAATTGGGTTCTGAGAGGTTACTAAGGTGCTATGGTTGACCCATTGCCTAAGGACGTCTAACCCCAGGTTGACAAAAATCTGGGGTGTTACACTTATGCATTGTCAGGATAAACTCCAAGTCACTACAGAGGGCTCGTCACCAATCAGTGTAGGCCGACAGCAAGAATATAGTGTCCCATACCACCATAATCTGCTTAGAGTAGGGTACTCACTGGTCACTACGGAGAGGTTTGTGGCCCCAGCGTAGGCCGACAGCACGACCATGGTATCCCATACCACAATGTCCGGCTCATGAGTCTTAGGGGATCTTGGTACCATGGTTAACGGGAGTTTCAATGGTAAGCTCAGTTCCTTAGATTCAAGCAATAGTGACCAAACATGGTGAAAAAACATCGGTCAATCGGGTTAGTTGATAAGCTCAACTAGGCCAAGCGCACGTTGAGTTGAACGACATGGAATGCATAAGCACTCCGTGTGACCTAACCACTGTCGAACATCCTAAGCACGACTCAGATTCGTTAAACTCATCCTACGTGGTGAAAACAACCTCAACCACTATTTGGAGTACGATTACCGATTACCTGGACTGTAGCACAGCCCCATTCACATACAAATCTAATAACTAGCATATGGGTTATATCCTACATTCATATGAACAATCATGAAGTATAGCTTGAATGTAAATACAGTACATGCAGGAAATCATACACTCATTTAACATGATTCAACTAAACACATAATCCATGGAGGAAATCATACACTCATTTAACATGAAAAAATCTAAGTCACATGATTTATGGAGGAAATCATATACTCTAGTATTGTGATGGAGATCCATATCTCAACCACCTTAGCAATCACACTTTACTAACTACTAATTCACTTTGGCATTTATTCAAACACTTGGGTTACACTATTCAACATACATTACGTACATCGTCTCTATTACATATTAGGGCAAGTCCTTTCGCCAAGGAGTTTCCACATACATATCAGGGGTATAACAATGATAATTAATCATGGCAAGCAAATCAACAGATTCCATACGCATACATGTATTCTAACATGTACATGAAATATGGTATTTATAATATAAAGTATACGCATGTGGAAGACAAAACGAATAGCACATTTGGCATGTGTAACGGCAATCACAACATGAATAAATCATTATCTAACATTGAAAGTGTTGAAAACCATAACCCAAGCGTATATAGTCTGCACCTTAAACCAGAAAATTTGTATTCGATATGATTCAGACGATGTGTCTTCATCAACGGCGGATATGCTACCTATGGCATGAAACAGGTTAGCTACAACTTCACTACAGCTAGTCTAAGCTTCAAAACAGGTTAGGGTTAGCTTAACTTACCCAAGAACGGAATCAAAATCGTCAGAAGAATGATTCAGATATGCAGGTTCGATGTGTAGGTGGACTAGAAAGAATCCTATAGAGATTCGACAGATTTTCTTACCCTTTCTCTCTCTTTTCTCTCTCTTGGGAAGTTAGGGTTTGGAAATTCGTATGGGATATGGAACTAAGGGTTTAAGGCCTTTTTAAAAGCCTAAACATGACGAAAACAGACTTGAAGTTAAGGTATACTTAGGTTACAACCAAATCAGGATCTTTCTGATCCAACGGAGCACTTCTAGAGGTCCTCTTATCAAATGCGGTCGGACTTAAGCTCACTAGCATCAGATCTTTAGTAAGTTAAGTTTTCAGTCCGATTGGATTTCCAAATCATCCGTGGCGGACCAGCTTCAATTCAACGGTCACCGAACTTCGATCAAGGCCACAAGTACTTGGACATGTAAGGGCCAACTTTCCTGATTCGAGGGTGAAATTTGGTCGAAATCTAACGGTCTGAACGCTTAGAAATGTCACGCAAGTGACACGTGCCAGATTACTAAAAAATGTAATTGATTTTTTAAATATCTTCCTTTTCTCGCTCTCTTCACTCTGGACTTAATAGAATGGTCTCAGGACATCGTTTGGGCTTGATTTTTGAAATGATGGTCAAGTCCAACTAAGCAGTCATAATGGTCTAAGATTATAGATATCAGACTTTCGACGTGCGGTCTAGATCCAATACGAAGTTACCAAACATTCTCAGGAACAACTGGGTTTAGAGTTAGATCCTAGATTTTAGGGTATTATATCGTTAACGATTCCACAAGTTTTAGGTCTTGCAGAACGTATTTAAAGTGAACAGTACTAATTTCACAGCCAATCTAACTTAGCGCTAGTTAAGTTATGTTTAATTTCTAAGGGAATTAATCCTAAGTGATTTTCGATCGAGGTGGTACTCGGGTCTTGGTACGATATTTTCGAGTCGTTACAGATCACCAAAGGATTAATTTTATTTTCACCTAAGTATACATACTTCAGCTCATTTGGTAGTAGTTTTAAATCAAGCTTTGGAACATTGGTTGGTGATGGCAGAGGTCGCAAGTCCTCGATAGATAGGATTTGAGTGCGCGGTCTCCATTAGTACATCCCAATATCCTGGGTGGTAGTGTTGTCATTATCATCATAAATTTCATCAAGCACTGTTTCTAAATCAGAATTTTTTAAGTCCCCAAAGACTTAAATCAATTCCTTAGTCAGACTAGTTTTCAATTCCTCTTCTTCTATCAAGCAATCCATGAAATTCAGCTCATGGATCTCATTATTATCAATGGGCTACTTACATAGATTAAAAATATTTAGCTCTAGAGTTATGTTACCGAAAGACAAGTTCATCATTTCATTCCTACAATTTATGATTGCATTTAAAGTTGTTAGGAATGGATGACCTAAAATGATGAAAACTTGAGCGCTAGCATTTACACAAGGTTTAGTGTCTAGTACAATGAAATCCACGGGGAAGTAGAATTTCTCTGGTTGGACTAGCATATCATTTAAAATTTCCCTTGGTACCTTAATGGAGCAATCAGCAAGTTAGAGTGTAATCGTGGTTAGTTTAAGCTCTCCTAACTCCATTTATTTGTAAACTGAATAACGTATTAAGTTGACACTTGCACCCAAATCTAGCAAAGCATGCTCAATTTGAAATTTTCTAATAATATTAGGAATAGTGGGACTTCCTAGGTCTTTGTATTTGGGTACGGTCCTTTGTTGAATGATAGCGCTCACTTTCTCAATAAGGAAGGCCTTTTTGTGCATATTTAATTTCCTCTTTACAGTGCATAAGTCCTTGAGATATTTAGCATATGATGGAATTTGTCTAATGGCATCAAGCAGAGGAATATTGATAGTAACCTTTTGGAGCACATCCAACACCTCTTGATATTTTATGGTCTAACACCCTGAAAATCAGGGGTCGTGTAGAAACCCGACTCCCGAGTTCCAGACCATCACTTATGCAACAAATATGCTGATGATTCAATGTTGTCTGAGTTAGTGCATTAACATGAGTGAGATTATACCAAAACTGCAATTCATACTCCAGATCCAGTGATAAAACGCAAGCGGAAGACTAAAAGATATATATATCACTGTGTATAAAACAAAATAATCTCGAACTGTCTCCAAAGTATGAATACATCTCTGAGTCACATATACATATCATAAACCAAAATCAAATGTCATGTAATAGTTCAACTAGCAAAAATCCACCGATCCAGGACACCTATGCGAAGTCGTCAGAGAACTGTATGTACGAGAACTCATCCTGGTCCTCGTAGTAGTCTGCTCCAACTCCTGAATCGCCTCACAACCTGCATCTAAGACAAAGTCTGGTAGGTGTTGCAAACACCATCTCGTAACGTGGGAGTGAGTGATCAACTCAGTGGAATCATAGAGCAAAGATTATCATATTATCAAATCAATCACGCGATAATAGTAAAGCAAACAATCAGACATTCCTAGATAATGTTGTTAATACAAGTATGAAATGACATGATGGATGCCCTCACCGACATACTCTCTCATGCGACACCATCCTATGTCTGCGGCATGCTTTCTTCCCTCAGTGCTCCACATCTTCCAGGCACATGCAGTGCGATGTGAAAATGATTACCGGGTTGTTATTAGTCCTTTCAAACAGTAGGATTGGAAAATTAAGGTACTTCCCTTATATCAATCCCAACACAGATCCTGTCTAGGGTCGTCACTCCTATTAATCTCATACGATGTTATATTTCTAAGTCGCTACATGGGCTGTCAGGGCTGTTGCTCGCACTCGTTGCACCGTTCCCCCATCACCTTATCAATATAGGCCTAGTTGTACTCTTGTTGCTACGGAAGGGTCGTCGCCTCACGTAGACTCAGAATACTCTTGAGGTCACTACAAAGGGCTCGTCACCAATCAGAGTAGGCCGACAGCTCGAATGTAGTGTCTCATACCATCACAATCGACTCACGAGTATAAGGTGCTCACTGGTCACTACGGGGAGGTTTGTGGCCCCAGCGTAGGCCGACAGCTCGACCACGGTGTCTCATACCACCATGCCCGGCTCATGAGTCTTAGTGGATCAAGGTACCATGGTTATCAGGGTTATCTCTGGTAAGTTCAGTACCCTAGGTTCAAGCAGTTATAACTAATACAAGGTGAACATACAACGGTCAGTCGGGTTGCTTGACGGCCTCGACTAGTACGAGCGCACCTCAAGCTGAACGACATTAAGTGCATAAAACACCTCGTGTGGCTTAACCACTGCCGTCAACCAAAGCACGACTCGCGTTCATCGACGGGTCCTTCATGGAAAATAGAAGCCAACCACGAATTTGAATCTATTTTCGACTGCCTAGACTAGAGCATAGCCCCAAGCACTTGTAATCAACATTAGTGATCATATGAGAGTAACAGAAATGAAATACAAACAATCCAAGCATGTTAACAACATGTTATAACATACAACGTAAGCAAATCAACCAAACACGTGTATTCCATATATATGAGGAAATCAATTCAATAACAACATGGAGGAAATCATGTACATCATCATATTAATTGAGAATTCAATCTCAAAACTAATCTACAACAACATTTACTCAATACATACTAATACAAACATTTATACAAACACTTAGTCTACACACATTTGTCCACATAGCATATGTCGACCCAAAGTGTGCATTACGACGAATCTCTTCGCCAAACGGATCATGCATGCCTAACTAATATCATAACATGACAATCATTTCAGTAAAATACAGAGGTATACAGTATTTCCTACAAATGCCTAAAATACCCTAAATCTCATATTCTCCGTACGCAGTCGAAATGGAAAACAGACAGCATGTTCTACATGTCAAACGGCATTCTTGTCGATAATCTACTATTAAACGACATTGAAAGCTTTGAAATTAGTCAACGTAAGCATCTAGAATCCTCACCTTACGCCATAGAAGCGTAACCAATCGAACAGAAACTCTATGCTTCGTCAACGTCCGTATGATGACCTATTTCACAACATAAATCAGCTACTTCGCTAATTGTATCGATGGAATCCCTAAAACAGGTTGAGGTTAGGGTTTTCTTACCTAGAATGAAGTCGAAATCACCGGAAGAGTGATTAGAACGCGGTGATTAAGTGCGTGTAGAAGAAGGATCGAGTGCCAGGGACTTTCCCTCACAGCTTCCACACAATCTCTCTCTTTTCTCTCTTCTCCTTTCTAGGTCTTTTTGCAAATTCGTATGGGAGGGGTGTGAGAGGGTTTAAGGTCTTTAAATAGGTTAGAAACTCACCTATTTAGACTTTAAACCAAAGTATACTTGGGTTATAGCCAAATCGGGTCTCTTCCGATCCAAAAGAGCATTTCTAGAGGTCCCCTGACTAAATGCAGTCGGACTTAAGCTCATGGATGTTGGATCCTGATCACATTAAGTTTTCAGTTCGATCGGGTTTTCAGATCGCACGTGGCGGACCAGTTTCAGTTCAGCGGTCACTGAGATTCGATCGAGGATTTCAAGTGCACTGACCTGAATGGGAAATGTTCCCTGATCCGAGGGTGTATTTGGGTCAGATTTCAACGGTCTGAATGCTTATACTTAACCCGTAAGCGAAACGTGCTAGATTTATTTAAATCACATTTAATTTATAAAGAATTTCAGTGTTTCTCACACTCGTTGCTCCAGGCTCAATGAAATAACCTCAGAACATCAGTTAGGCTTAATTTTCGAAGTGATTGTCTAGTCCAGCTAAGCGGTTATAATGGCCTAAGATTGTGGATATTAGACTTTCGACGCGCGGTCTAGATCCAATACAAAGTTTCAAAGGGTTCCTGAGAGTAAACGAGTTTAGAGTTTGATCCTAGGTTTCAGGACGTTATAGCATTAACGATTCCATAAGTTTTGGGTCTTACAGAACGTATTTAAAGTGATCAGTGATAATTTCACAGCTAATCTAACATAGCGTTAGTTAACTTACGCTTAATTTTCTAAAGGAATTAATCCTAAGTGATTTCTGATCGAGGTGGTACTCGGGTCTCTGTATGGATTTTTTCGAGACGTTACACATGGGGACAGTCAAATTCTGAAGTCTAGATGGGAACGAAACTGGAGGCTCATATGACTTAGTCTCTTTATCCTTTTGTTGTTACAGCTCTTGAACCATAGCTGGTTCATCATTCTCTTGAGACAGTGGCTCATCCTCTAGTATTTCTACCAGTTGCATTATCTTGTTATCGACCTCTTTACCACTTCTCAAGGTAATAATGGCCTTAATTTATTCATGATGTAGCTCACTTGGATTTGAGTCTCCAATGAAATATGTGTTTCTAGGATTTGGCATAGGCTGTGAAGGAAGGGTGTCTTTTTTCCTAGCAATTAGTTGAGTCTCAATCCTAACCACGGCCGTCTTTAATTCCTAATTTGATTAGATTAGAGATTGATTCATTTGAGCTTGAGAGTTCATGAATGTGGTCAATGCATCCTCCGTAGATGATCGCTTTGGTGGGGGCACATATGGTGCATTGTTAGGTGCCCAAAGAAGTTTTGTGGATGCATTTGAGGTGCATTGGGCTCATTAATTTATGGTCCATTCCTCCAACTAAGATTAGGATGGTTACATAAATTTAGATTATACGTATTTCCCATTGGTTGCATAATTGATCTTTGGTAGTTATTTATAGCATTTGCTTACTCATGCTCATGCATGATATTTTGTACAATTGAGATTATTAGACAATCCTTTGTGTCATGGTCTGTACTCCACAAATGCTATAAAAATTATCTAAGGAAGTATTTTCTTTAATCATATCAACCTTCCTAATTTCCAAGGCTTCGACCTTTCTAGCCAATGCAGCGAATTTTGCATTAAGGTCGTCTTCCTCTCTTAGGACATACTTTCCCGCTTTCTCTCTAGGAATGGGTCTAGTTTGATCTGGTTTAGCAAAGACATCCCATGCCTGCGTATTCTCTACTAACATGTCTAGAAAATTCAAAGTCTCATTATGATCCTTTTCAAGAAAAGTTCCACCACACATCATCTTTATGAACTAACAGGTATCCATGGTGAGCCCCTTTCGAAACGCATCAATCACGTACCATGGTTCATAACCATGATGTGGACAAGAAAGTAAAATGTCTTTAAAGTGCTCTCAAGCTTGGAAAAATAGTTCATTCCCCTTTTGAGAGAACAACATGATTTCTTGTTTTAGTACATTTTGAAAGTGCTCTGGTTTGTCAATTAGCGTGAGTGTTGAGTCAGCCATACAGAGAAGCTCCATAGGAAGATCGATCAATCATCTGCCTAAACCAGATGTGTGCCCAAACTCACCACAGGTAAATCTAAGCCTCACATCCCATGTCCCAAAACACCAAGTAATTAAAACCCTTAAAATTGATTAGAATATCATAGGATTTTTGGGTTAGAAAACCTTTTCAAACTTCAGAAAAATTTATAAGTTTTCTACCTTTGTCGATTTATCGATAGACTGATCGATGAAATCAATAAGTGTTATCAATGTCCTCGAAACTCAATCGATGTTATCAAAATGAGGACATAAGATGTCCAGGAACCGCATATTCTTCTGGATAGAATTATCGATGTATCGATAGCCCTATCGATATCATCAAAATTTGAAACTCGAGTCTATCGAAGTTGACTCAATTAAATCGACAGCAGAGATATTTATCCCTATTTTTCTAAGGAAAATCATAAAATCTTTGATATATCGAAATTTTCCTCGATATCCTTAGAATTCAAATGCCGAAGATATCGGAAGGCCTTTGATGATATCGGTCTTGGACACACAATTTTCCAGCAATATTTTCAGGTTTTGTTATTTTGGATCAAGGGTTACTCGATAGAATCGATATTCAAATATCAATGATATCGAGTCTGGGTAAATTGCATCGAGAATGAACATAAACCGTCCAACAAGCTTAAATGAAATTTTTTTAGAATTTATCGATGCATCGACATGACTACCGATATCATCGACATTCAAATTCCGATGATATTGAGTGTACCTCAATCATATCCTTGACCTGAAATATTTCAAAGGTAAGTCTCTCTCATTTTCAAATGTCAAAGAATCGATCCTCGTGTCGATGAAATTGGAGTTCGAAATCCGATGACATCGACGCAGGTTCAGTTCCCTCGACCAGCTGGGAAATGTTTCAAAAGTATTTGACATTTGAGTTTGTGTCATCGAGCGACCAGTCGATGCAATCGAGAGTATACACTCGATGATATCGACCCTGCTCGATGATATCGAACTCTGTCATAAATGTCACCATTTTATATCCGTTGGAACCTTTTGCCTATTTATAGAGAGCTTGTCCTTAGTTACTGGTAGAGAAAGAAGAGTGCTTTTGAGTGTTTAACCTTAGATTATATACCCAAAGCCATTTCTCTCATGCAAGTTCATCCTCCAATCCACCCTCATCATTAACATTCAATAGAGTGGATTGGGGAATGAACTTCTGCATTCAAGGATCCTCCAGCTACCATCTTAATGGAAAATCATTAAGCTGGGATGCCTTTAATGCATAAATGATTAGAATCGCTCTATTTCCCTTATAGGAAAACTTTCAATAGAGTAGGATTCCATTAAAATGTTGACCAAACCCATCGTCATGTATTAGTACATCTTCTGAGTTGTGGTTCAAGGAAGCAGAAGATTCTTCATAAATAAAGGAGGAGATCTTCAACAACATGCTAAATGGGGCTCCTTTACTTATCTGTAAGTCATTAAAGTCCAGAGGACCCTTCCGATCATTCCTTTATAAGAATGGGTCTAAGGAGTTTCTCAAGCCTTACAAGTCCTCTAGGAGGCTTCCGGCGGGAGTGTACATGGTGGGTGCTTTGTATGGACCCTTGCTTTGTGGAGAGCATAAACAGTTAAGGCCTTATAAAAGGTCCTTGGCCAGTGTGCCTAAAAGTGGGTGCTTTGTGTTGACCCTTGCTCGTGAGAGCATAAACGTGAGAGGTTTCTTGTGTGGATCCTTGGCTAGTGTGCGCCTGAAATCGAGTGCTATGTGTTGACCCTTACTCGTGGGAGCATAAACTGTCAGCCTAGGTGTACGTTGTACTGGTTAAAAGTGAACCTGATATAAAACCTCTGGTTTGAGGTAAACCTATTGTGAAACCTCTTTAGTGAAATCTGGTACACTCAAGGGTTGAGTGCGGTTGCCAGGGGTAGAGTAGATAAGTAGCCGAACCACTATAAAAATGATTGTGTTTGAGATTGCTATTGTCTTCCATTACTTATGTGATTTCCTTAAATATTTTCATATTTGATTATCTGAGATCACACCTACACAGTCATATCCATCATAAACTAATTTGCATATTTTTCATCTCTCAAATAGTTTGTGATTGGATCCTTTACCGGGCTGAGAAGCCAATAAAGTTACTCTTGAAGTAATCCTAATGTATGCTTGCTGTTAGGATTAGAGTGATAGGATTTTAAATTGTTATAAGATTATTAAAAAGTCCTATTCACCCCCCTCTAGGACATATTAGCATATTCCTACTTCGACTAAAGTAGTCATTACAACAATTTCACATTTGTCTTGTGCTCAGGGAAAAAAAATTCAAAAACTCTCTACTTAAGGCTTGCCATGTAGTGATGGTATTAAGTCTTAAAGAGTTGAGTCATGCTTTGGCCTAATCCTTTAGAGAAAAAGAGAATAACCTAAGCTTAAGTGCATCCCTATTGCCATTGTATACTTATAATGTTCTAATTACTTCCTCAAAGTCCTTGAGGTGCAAGTAGGGGCTTTCAGAATCCAAGCCATGAAATTTAGGAATCAACTGAATCACACCTAGTTTAAAATCAATGTTCCCTATGTGAGTAGGGAATACTATACAAGATGGTAAAGTTGATCTTTAAGGGTGTAGATGTTCATGTAAAGTACATGGTTGGTTTAACACATTCCTATGAACTTCATTTTCATCTTCAAGAGGAGGATTAGGTTAATTTTCTCTGTTTTGATTTATAGTTGGATCTGGTAGATTTGGATTTGGATTATCAACTGGGTTTTCCATGAAATCCAAGTGATGTTGAGTGCCTCTTCTAAGTGAATGATCAAGGCCTAGAATTAGTCCGCCTTCGAAGGAGAGTTGATTATTTTGATCCCTACTCCAACGAGACATAAACCATCCACACTACACAATAAATACCACTAATTCAAATAGCAAGTATGATACTTAAAATAAAAATAAAAACTTAACCAATAACCTAAGCGGTAGGGCCAACCATGAAGGTTCAATCCACAAAGTAAAAAAAATCAACAACCCATGCAGTAAGGCCGACCATGAGGGTTCAATCCACAAAGTAAAAATAAATTAACAACCCAGGCGATAGAGCCGACCATGAGGGTTCAATCCACAAAGCAAAAATAAATCGACAACCCAGGCAGCAGGGCCGACTAGCCGCTCGTTAACATAAACTCAATTGTCATATGCTTTTGAAACTTTTTGTCAGCTAGTCGATGGCATCGAAACACGTGTCGATGTCATCAGATTTCAAACTCTGATATTATCGATACGAGGATCGATTCCTCAACATTTGAAAAATGAGAGAGACTTGCTTTGAAATTTTTCAGGTCAAAAGATATGATCGAGAGATACTCGATATCATTGGAATTGAATGTCGATGATATCGAAGGTTGTGTCGATGCATCGATAAATCCATAGATTTTATCAGTGAGCTTGCTGGATAGTTTCATGTCCTTTCTCGATGCAATTGATCTGGCCTCGATATCATCGATATTTGAATATCAATTCTATCGAGTGACCCTCGATCTGAAATAAAAATCACCTAAAAAACTGTTGCTGGAAAGACTGTGTCCAAGACCGATATCATCAAAGGCCTATCGATATCATCGAGATTTGAATTTCGAGGATCTTGATGGGTACTTCAATATATCGAAGGTCTTCATGATTTTCCTATTAAAAATAGGGATACAAATACTCTGCTATCGATTATATTGAGTCTAGTTCGATAAACTCAATTTTCAAATATCGATGATATCGATAGGGGTATTGATTCATCGATAATTTCGTCTAGATGAATATGTGGTTGTTGGACATCTTTGTCCTCACTTTGATTTTATCAATTGAGCTTCTAGGACATTGACAGCACACATCGATTTTATCGAACCTGATATCGATAAATCGATAGAGCTAGAAAACTTAGAGATTTTCTGATTTTGTAGAAAAGTTTTCTAACCCAAAAACACTATAATGTTCTAACCAATTTTAAGGGTTTTATATACCTAGTGTTTTGGGACATAGGATGTGAGGCTTAGATTTACCTATGGCGACTTCGGCACACATCCGGTTAAGGCAGACAACTGATTGATCTTCTTATGGAGCTTTTCTGTCTAGTTAACTCAACACTCACACTAATTAACAAACCAAGGCACTTTCATTGTGCATGCCTATGAGTGGTGTGGGCAAAGCGAGGCGATATGCTATAACACCCACTCGATCTAGAATCTGAAATGGACCAATAAATTGTGGCATGAGTTTCCCCTTCTTATTAAATCGAAGGACTCCCTTCAAGGGTGAAACCTTAAGAAACACATGGTCCCCAACCTCAAACTCTAGTTGTCGTCATCTGGAATCGGTGTAGCTCTTTTGTCTGCTCTGTGATGTAAGAAGTCGATACCTGTAACACCTTCGTAACTTCTCAAAACTAAATTCCAAGGACAAATAAATCATTTAGAACTAAATTCCTTCAAAATTTAACGTGAATTAACTAGCGCTAAACTAGATTACCTATGAAATTAGTACCAACCATTTTAAATATGATCTGTAAGATCCAAAACCTATAGAATTATTAACGCTATGTTACCCTAAAATCTAGGATCAATCTTTAAACCCAGTTGCTCTCGGAAGCACTTTGAAACTCCGTATCGAACCTGGACCGCACGTTGAAAGTCCGATAGTGATAAACTTAGACAATTATGACCGCCTAGTTGGACTTGACTATCACCTCAAAAATCAGGCCCAAACGATGTCCTAAGACAATTTCCTTGAGTCCGGAGTGAAGAGTGTGAGAAAGTGAAGATTTTTAAGAAATTAAATAAGAATTTAAATAATCTGAGTCATGTCGCTTGCGCGTTATTTATAAGCGTTCTGACCGTTGGTTTTTGACCCAAATTCACCCTCGGATCAGGGAAGGTGGCCCATACATGTCAAAGTACTTGTGGCCCTGACCGAGTTTTGGTGACCGTTGAACTGAAACTTATCCACCACAGTCGATTTGGAAACCCGATCGGACTGAAAACTTAACTTGCTTAAGATCCCATACTAGTGAGCTTAAGTCCGTCCGCATTTGATAAGAGGACCTCCAGAAGTGTTCTGTTGGATCAGAAAGAGCCTGATTTGGTTATAACCTTAGTATACCTTGGTCCTGGGGCTATTTCCGTCGCTTTTGAGCTTATAAAAAGGACTTAAACCCTCTTTCTCAAATCTCATACGAATTTCCAACCCTAGCTAAGTTAAGAGAGAGAAACGAGAGAGAAAGTAAGAGAGAGCCTAGTATTTCATCGTGGGATTCTTTCCAGTTCTTCTACGCATCAATCCATTGAATCTGGATCGTTATTCTGGCGATTCTAATTCCGTTCTTGGGTAAGTTAATCAAACCCTAATATGTTTCTAGCTTAGAATAGTTTAAGTGATGTTTTAGCTAACTTATTTCATGCCTTAGGTAGCCTATTTGCCGTTGACGAAGACTTATTGTCTTAGTCATATCTGTTACATGTTTTTTAGTTTAAGGTGTGGACTATATACGTTTAGGTTATGGTTTTCAAGACTTTCAATGTTAGATAATGTTTTATTACTGACGTGGATGCTATTTCACATGCAAAATGCGATGTCCGTTTCACCTTTTAGTTATATGTGAACTATGTTGAATATACTGTATTCCATGTATTTGTAGAATAGCCCATATATGTATGGAATATGAATTTGAGTTTTCCATGATTAACTGCCGTCTATGTATGCTAGATGTATGTGTAACAGCTCCTGGGCTAAAGGTTTATCCCAAATACATGATATACCGACATACGATATGTATGCAGTATGTTTAGCCTAAGTGTTTGTAAAAATGACTGAATGAGTATAGACTTTGTATTCATGCTCGCCATGAAAAACTGTCGTGGATATATGATTGTTGTATGGGCGACAACCCTTTGATGAAAGGATTTTCCCTAATACGTATGCTAATTAATACATAATATGTATGATGTAATGTGTAGACGAAGTGTTTGTAAAAGTGTCTGAATGAGTTAGTAGTTAGTAAGATGTACCTGTATGCGGGTTGAGATATGATTCTCAACTACATCAATGATGTGTATGATTTCCTCCATGTTTAACTTATTCTGATGTTTGCTTGATTATGAATTGAATGTGTGTGAATTCATGTTTACAATGCACTTTAGAACATGTTCATTTGATTCTATAATTTGTAATATTGATCCATCATTGCTTTGACCATCTCATAGGATATCATGTTGTATTTGAGTGTGTTTGGGGCTATGGCATAGTCAAGGTAATCGATAATAGTCCTTGAGCTGGTGGTTGAGGTTATTTACACTACGCAGGATGTGTTCGACGAATCCGAGTTGTACTTGGGATGTTCGACAGTGGTTAGGCCACAGGAGTACTTATGCACTTCATGTCGATCAACTCAACGTTCGTTCATCCTAGTCGAGCTCATCAATTAACCCCGATTGACCGATGTATGTTCACCATGTTTGGACGCTACTGCTTGAACCTAAGGTACCAAACTTACCAGTGAAAAGCCCCTCTAACCATGGTACCTCAATCCCCTAAGACTCATGAGCCATGTATGGTGGTATGGGACACCATGATCGAGTTGTCGGCCTACGCTGGGGTGACAAGCCTCCTATAGTGATCAGTGAGCAACCTAGACTCGTGAGTCGATTATGGTGGTATGAGACACTATATTCGAGCTGTCGGCCAACTTTGATTGGTGACGAGCCTTTTGTAGTGACCTCGAGTATATCCTGAAATTGCATTGGGGCGACGAGCCTTATTGTAGTATATAGGATGTAACTTGACCTATATTGATTGGTGACGAGCCCTTTACAGCGATCTAGAACTACAATATCATATGAGATTGTCTAGGACTGACGACCCTAGAATGGATCATTGTTTAGGTATTGATATAAGGGAAGTACCTTAGCTTCCCAATCCTGCTGTATGAAAAGGACTAATAATAACTCGATAATCACTTTCATAACATCGCACTGCATGTGCCCCAGGATGAAGAGCACACAGGGAAGAAAGCATGTCGCAGACGTAAGATGGTGTCACACGAGGGAGTGTATACGAGGGCATGCATCATGAAAACATTTCATCCTTGCATTAATAAGAGTATCAAGAATGTCTGATATGTCTGCTTTATCATTACTTCTTGACTGAATTGATAACATGTTAACCTTTGCTGTATAGTTCCACTGAGTTGATCACTCACTCCCATGTTACGGGACGATGTTTGAAACAGCAACCAGTCGTAGTTTTAGTTTCAGATGATGGCGATGCTTGCGAAGCAGAGCTAGACTTTATGATGATGAGGAGGATTTCTCCTTTATGCAGGTTCTGATCGATGGGGTTACAGGGTTGCTGATTAGATGTCATTACACTTGTTATCTTGCACTTTTAAAAACCCATGTATATTCTTTTTTTTTTTCATTTTTGGAGCATACATGTATATAGTTAAAATGGTAACATGTTCACACTCCGGAGACTTACAACAAATTATACATTTTATATATTTATCGCAGTCTTTCGCTTGTGAAATTTAATTGTCTCTGGAGTATGATATGCTGTTTTGGTATAATCTCACTCATGTTTACTGCACTAATATGAACAACATTCAATTATCATTATCTATGTTGTATAAGTGATGCGTTGGAACTCGAGAGCTGAGTTTCTGTTCGACCCTCGATTTTCAGGACGTTTCAAGATAGTATCAGAGCATGATCTGGATTAAAATGGACCTGGGTTATGGTCACATGATGCACACTAATACAAATGTAATGTAGGAGGGTGTGAGAAAAATCTAAAAATAGGTTTAGGACTCCCAGTTTTATTTTTTGGCGAAAGTTTACTGAAAACGATCATCGAGATCGAGTCCGTGCACACTCCTGATCACACACGATGACCCCAAATCCCTTCTAGACCATCAATTGACTATTTTAGATAGTGTTTCAATCCATTTCAGCCATTAGAAATCGATAACTTTGCATATGTATCAGTTTTGTTCTGAATCGACCCGAATCGAGTTAAACCAGAGTAAGGGCCTAATCAAGGCTGTTTTAGGGGGACCCAGGGTGGGATCCATCATTTTTTAGACCCAGGGGGGGGGGGGGGGGGGGGAGGGGAAGGGGGGGTGGAGGACCTCGCTGGTGGGGCGAGCCCTCGCCGGGAGGTCCAGAGACCGGCGAGGCCTCGTCGACCGACGGGCTCAGCTGGGACGGGCCGTCGGGCCGACGCTGTTTGGGGACTTGTGGACCCCACTGGTCCATGGTCCTTCTTCTAAAACCCTCCTAAATACCTATTTCCTTCACAAAACCCACCTCCAAGCTCACCCTTTTCTTCAAAACAGCTCCCTTCTCTCTCTAATCGCCCTTCCAATCCTTCTTTCTTTCATTTTCCTTCAAGCCTCACATCCTTCTACCATTCTCAGCAATACCCATCTTCCAACGCTCTCATTTATTTTGATTTGAGCTCCTAAATCCCCCATTTAAGTCTCAAATTTGTGCAAACCTACTAGCCCATCCTAGTTTGTCAATTTTCTCTCTATATCCCCTTCATTTGAGCCTTTACACCCTCTTTGAGGCTTAGATCCGTGGAGACCCAAATAGTTCATCCCTTTCTTTCCCTTTCTTCACTTTTCCATGGCTTTCATAGAGGTTGTTGTGACCCTATTCTCCATGTCCTCCATCCTTTCTTTCATGGGGAAGAAGAGAGCCCCCGTAGATGAAGCCAGGCTTAGTCGCCCAACCCGTTCTAGAAGACCGAGGGGTGCCCCTCCTCCATCGCCAGATTCTGACGAATAGTCCTTTATGTAGTTATTGTTTGTCTATTTGTTATTTGTTCTTGTGTGTGATTTGGTAGTTGTTTGGTAGTTTAATAGTTGTTTAGTGTTTGAAGCTTAGTTGTCTTGCTCACATGCTTTCTCCGTCGCGATTCATGTAATGCTTCACTTCATATATTGTGACATTTTGTTAATGAAATGCATGTTGTTTCGTTGGCTTATGAAGTTAATGCTGTGTGGATGGACTATGTGAAGTGCTCGAGCACATTTAGATTCAGGTTCGGGCAACTCAATTCTAATCAGGCAACTTTTGATCCTAAGCGATAGAATAATCCCCTGTAGTAGAAATGGTATGAAACTATCTAGCATATAAGCATAGACTTTGGATTACAACTAGTGAATTACAAACAAGGGTACTAGTTATATTAAGCAGTGTAAAGACTGAATATGCTAAGACAATTGTAAGACAACTGAATATACTAAGGAATAGTAGGTTTGATTTGGTTGGAGTAGGACTTCATTCCTTCAATAGATCCCCTTAATACTCAAAGGCTCCTTTAGTAACTCTCAGGAAGCTTTGTCATGCCCCAAACCCAAAAATCGGATTCACATGAATCCTGATTGCTGAATCCGGTGCTGACAGCCTCCGTAGTGCCCCATTCTCAGCTCCTAACAATCTTATGCCAGATTTCGATCCTGGGATCCTACAAGGAGGATTTTCAAAATGATTTTTTTTTTTTTTGTAATGGAGCATAACCAAGTCACAAAACAACATCACCACATATCCACTATATCAAAAACTTTTAGTACAATAGGAAAGGGAAATATGAGGTAATTAAAAAGCTCCAAAATGGCCTGATATGCGCTCCTGCCTCAGCGTTGCTGCTGTCCAATGACACTTGCACGCAACGGTTATGCATAAGCTTACAAAAGCTTAGAGGGTGGTGTAAGTGTGTGCACAAGGCAAGTGCCAAGTATATAATATCAGAGTAATGTGAAAACCTACGGTAAGTCCATGAATAAAACCAACCATATCGATGCTATGTAATGTAAGGCATGAATGCTATCGGCCATACCAAGGCCATGCGATGCGAGACATGAATGCTATCGGCCACACCGATGCAATGCGAGGCCTACATAGCCGAATGTCATATGCGAAATGCAATCCAAGAAAGTCGGCACTCATCAAGTACACATATCAGTACAGTTCCTCTCTGGATATCACCGGCGTCTAATACACTTCGCAGTGACTGCCACCTCCCTAGCTGCACAGTCAAGTAAGCGAAATAGATCTCACTATCCGCCTGACCAGTAGTCTGCCAATACCTACCCGGCTCGTCGATAACGGACTCATTTACGAGCTGGTCAAACTCAGCCTAGCTTATAGCCCCCTCACTCAGGCAGATAAGGCCACACCCCCTTCCAACCTACCACGACACAGTGGGAGACGCGGCCTACTGGTATTCGGCACTCGGGCGCTCGTGTATCCACTCGGTCTAGACGTTGGAGCATCTCCTGATACTAAAAAGGTTCTGAAACTTTCACCCAAGGACATCCTAAGTGCCCACAGTGCTAGAACCAAGCATTTTCGGTATCCGATACGGCCATCCACGATGTACCTGTAGAGCTACGGCCCTAATGTCGCTAGGGCGTGCAGTGATCAAGTCGTACATATGTGAGATGCATGAATCACACCATCAAATCATGCAGCAATCCAGCGCATACTACGCGATCATGTGGGGCACTCTATCTCATAATAAGTCCCGAAAATGGTCTGCCTAATGACGTATGCTACGATCAGTCACCACTCATATCAAGCATACATATGATGCGTATGGGCATGAATCATGGGATTATATTAAGCATGTTATAAAGCGATGAATAATAATGAGTATGGGCCTATCAATGGGCCTTAAGGAGAGTTACAATGCGGACATTTAACCAACATTGTACTTACAATGTGGATGTCAAACCATCATTGTTCCCTAGGCACGGCCCGCCATAAATATCATTACATGAACCATGGGAAATCACACATTGCAATGGACCCTAAGGACATCCCGTTGGGCCTCGACCCATGGGCCTTAGATACATCAAATGGGCTGCATTAATGGGCCTCACCAATGAGCCTTATGTACATTGCAATGGTCCATGACCCATGGGCCTTGAAATACATCAAAATGGGCCTCACAACTTGGGCCTTATATGTATCAAATGGGCTTAATCTTATGGACTTATCAAATGGGCCTAATCCCATAGGCCTTATATATGTCAAATGGGCCTAATCCCATGGGCCTTATATATGTCAAATGGGCCCGATCCCATGGGCCTTATATGTCAAATGGGCTCGATCCTATGGGCCTTATATATGTCAAATAGGCTTAATCCCATGGGCCTTATATGTGCCAAATGGGCTTAATCTCATGGGCCTTATATGTGCCAAATGGGCTTAATCTCATGGGCCTTATGTATGTCAAATGGGCCAAATCCCATAGGCCTTATATATGCCAAATGGGCTTAATCCCATGGGCCTTAGATATATACCAAGGTGGGCCCACTTGAACCATAGATCTGACTCATTTTTAACTCAAGCCATAATATGAGTATACAAAATAAATGGATGGTTTGGATGCAACACATGCATCATGGTGGGGTCCACATAAAAGCCCACCATCATACACAAATGCATATATAATGTATACAATATTATATATAATATAATATACATATATATATATATATATATATATATATATATATATATATATATATATATATATATATATATACATACATCACACACACATAGTGTGACTGAGTGAATAGAACACATAGATCATGGTCGGTCTCACTGTCCAAACAGCGGACAGTGGACACGTGTACATCACATTGGGCTCCATCGTCTGCTGGACGGTGGCCTCACAACACATACATCTCTACGGACTCCACCGTCCGCCTGGACGGTGGGAGTACAACATATACATCACTGTGGGCTTCCACGTGGGGCCCACCATAACATATATTTTCCATCCAAACTGTTGGTAAGGTCCTACAGACCTGGATGAAGGGAAAACACAATTTTCAGCTTGATCCAAAACTTCTATGGCCCATGAAAGAGGCTTCAATGGTAGACACTCAATTCACACTGTTTCCGATGATGTGGGCCACCTAGGTGTTGGATGCAGCTGAAATTTGGAGGGGACCGACCTCAGGGGGTGGTCCACCTCATGGATGGTGTGGATACAAAATATACATCATGATGGGGCCCACATACAGGGTCATGGGTGCCCTGGCGTCCGGCCGCCCGTCACGTGCGTGGGCGGTACCTGCGCTAGCAGCAGCAACAGCTGCTGCCTCTGTTTTGTTTTTTTTTTAAAGTCACGTAATCCCACAGTTTTTCCTGTGTAGGGCCCACTTCAAGTAGATCCAATCCAGCCATTAGATTCCACAGCTTAAAAGAAATCCAACGACTCCAATATTGAATATATTTTGGAGGTATGGAAATATCAGAGTGCATTTTAATGGTGAAAACCACCATTTTCTATACTGTGGCCCACTAGATACTCGGATCACCTTTATTTTTCGGTTCATCTGCTAAAATAATCTGAAGAATAGAATGGATGGCGTGGATTGAATACATACATCAAGGTGGGTCCTATACAAGTGGTCCTTTCCAAAGGCTTTGAAACAAGCCAATATTAGTGTTTTTCACTTGACGTCCAACGTCCAGACGCTGGATGTTTCTTTTTTTTTTTTAGGTGGGCCACCACAAGATGGTGGTGTAAATGTTATACATATAAGATGGCCCCCCACTTTTAGATGGCTTGGGTCAATACATACCTAATGGTGGGGTCCATCCAAGTGGGCCACACATCCATTCCATCACAAAAATAAATAAATAAATAAATGGAAAGAGAGGGAGGAAGAGATAGAGTGGGACACGCGTGATGGAGGGCTCCGCCACTATGAGCCCTCACTTGCATGTAATCGTACATCGAGTGGGCCCTAATACAAGTAAGCCCATTAATTCAAAGCTCAATAGTGGAGATCTTTCTCCACTAAAAATGGACGGTCTAGAAGACCTCTTTAATGCAAAGAAAGTAAACATCATGATGGGGTCCATGGAGAATGGCCTCATCATGGAATGATATTGATGATCAAGATGGGCCATCGGCCACATCTTAGGGTCCAAAGTGAGATCCATATCATTGATCGATAGGCCTCACTTGGCCCATCTTAAAAGCATGAAAAAGTAGCCTATGAAAGCACCCACCACTTGATCTTCTTAGTCTGTTGGAAAGCTACTCTCCTAGAGCTTCACTTTGATGGAGGAGATGGGAAATGGATGGCTAGGATTAGAGTTTTTGGGATGGGAAGTGGGCCACTAAAATCACACTTTCTCTCATGGAAAACCTTGAACGTGGGAGCCTCTTGCTTGGCTTGGAAAATGTTGAGAAATGAGAGAGAAAGAGGTGAGATGTAAGGAGAGATGTGAATGATGGATGTGAGGTGAGTGATGGGTGAGGTGATGGATTGGTTGACTTTGTGGTTACTTGACTTATAGAGAAAGAAAGCATGGGTGCTTTTTACTTGACATGAGAGGTGATTGATGGGATTGATGGGACATGTTATAGAGATTCTCTTGGGATTGCAACGCGCGGCGTTTTCTTCGAAATAAACACCGACCCACATCTCTTAGTCAAGGTATCGGATCGGTACATGAGTCGCGGTGTTGGAACTGCGGTGACTGTGAGGTTGCAATGATACAAGTCTCGGAATGAGCCGACTCAAATGTATAGGATACAACTTACGGTCGTGCGCAACGTCGATTACAAGTCACGGATTGCCGAAATTCGACGAGAAGGATCGCGGGAGTTGACGGAACAGTACGATCTAGGATACGGGTCTTACAAGCTTGCTTGACTTAGAACTAGTCACATTCAGGGAAAACTTATATATCCCTCAGATTAAATGCTAGGATAAACCAGCACACCCCTTAGAATTTCCTCCCAAGGACTTATTACAATTGGGAACGCGGAGTAAAGGAACTATATATAAGCGAAGTATTCATGGTTTGAATCGAATTCTCAATCCTAGTAGTTACCAATGAACTCAGTGCTCTGATCAAGAAGAAGATCGAGATCAACTAGGATTAAGAATTGATACAATAAATTTTCTATCCTAGCTAGGCAGAAAGTCTATGTATCCGGCTCAGACCCACTACACAACTTTTCTTTCATGTTGGCCTGACCACCTACAACCAAAAGATATTGCTTTGCCTTTGAGAAGTGTTAAGGACATATAGCGAATAGAGATTAGACATCTTGCTGCAAGCTCACACCCATTCCTGGAATCAACCACAACACCTATCATTTTTAGCTCCTTTCTATAATAATAGGTACCAATGCCATAGTATGCATTATTAATGAAGGAAGACTAATGTATTGAGAGGTTGTTTCCCATTTCATGTCAAGGATAAGTCCTAAATTACACCTCATTCTGACATACGGATCAAGACATAGATTCTTGAGCCTTGAGTAGAAATAATTTTTAAGGGGGGTAGAGCATTATGAGCCTAATCTAGTTAAGTCAGCTAATACAACTGTTAGATTAAAGTGGCACAGCGAAAGCATGGTTGGCCCCTTCCCCACTGGCCTAGGATCGAAGGAAATTGATTCAGGTTATACGTAAGGTTAGGTCATTAAATAAGGACTGAATCTTCAGTGAAATATTTAAAGGGAAACAATTAGGGCTTATATGTTGAACCTATTCATATTAAATCATAGGCCTAACAATGGGAACCATCGTCAAGACTCCTAATAGATAAGGAAATAAATTGTAGCAAACCATCAAGGTATAAGCGAGAGATAAAGAGTAAGATTTTAAAGAGGATAGACAAAAATGCACCAGACTAGTATAGATGTATATACCCCACCATGTATATAAACTTGAATCAGCAAAGTTTAGGCAAAAGGAATAATAGAATCATTACTCATTACCCTTAGCCAATTTTGGGGATGAAATTATTTTTAAGGGGGGTAGATTGTAACACCCCAGATTTTTGCCAACCTGGAGTTAGACATCCTTAGGCAATGGGTCAACCATAACACCTTCGTAACTTCTCAAAACTCAATTCCAAAACCAAATAAATCATTTAGAACTAAATTCTTTAGAAATTTAACTTGAATTAACTAGCTCTAAACTAGATTACCTATGAAATTAGCACCAACCATTTTAAATATGATCTATAAGACCCAAAACCTATAGAATTGTTAATGCTATGTTACCCTAAATTCTAGGATCAATCTCTAAACCTAGTTGCTCTCTGGAGAACTTTGAAACTCCGTATCGGACCTGGACTGCACGTCGAAAGTCTGATAGTGATAAACTTAGACAATTATGACTGCCTAGTTGGACTTGACTATCACCTCGAAAATCTGGCCCAAACGATGTCCTGAGACGATTTCTTTGAGTCCGAAGTGAAGAGTGTGAGAAAGGAAAGATTTTAAGAAAATTAAATAAGAATTTAAGTAATCTGAGTCATGTCACTTGTGCATTATTTATAAGCGTTCTAACCGTTAGTTGTTGACCCAAATTCACCATCGAATTAGGGAAGGTGGCCCATACATGTCAAAGTACTTGTGGTCCTGATCGAGTTTCGATGACCGTTGAACTGAAACTGGTCTACCACGGTCGATTTGAAAACCTAATCGGACTAAAAACTTAACTTGCTTAAGATCTCATACTAGTGAGCTTAAGTCCGACCGCATTTGATAAGAGGACCTCTAGAAGTGTTCCGTTGGATCAGAAAGAGCCTGATTTGGTTATAACCTAAGTATACCTTGGCCCTGGGGCTATTTTCGTCGCTTTTAGGCTTATAAAAAGGCCTTAAAACCTCTTTCTCAAATCCCATACGAATTTCCCACCCTAGCTAAGTTAAGCGAGAGAAAAGAGAGAGAAAGTAAGAGAGAACCTAGTATTTCATCGTGGGATTCTTCCCAATTCTTCTACGCATCGATCCATTGAATTTGGATCGTTATTCTGGAGATTCTAATTCCGTTCTTAGGTAAGTTAATCAAAACCTAACCTGTTTCTAGCTTAGAATAGTTTAAGTGATGTTTTAGCTAACCTGTTTCATGCCTTAGGTAGCCTATCCGCCGTTGACGAAGACTTATTGTCTCAATCATATCCGTTACACATTTTTTGATTTAAGGTGCGAATTATATACGTTTAGGCTATGGTTTTCAAGAATTTCAACGTTAGATAATGATTTATTACTGACGTGGATGCTATTTCACATGCAAAATGCAATGTCCATTTCACCTTTCAGTTATACGTGAACTATGTTGAATATATTGTATTCTATGTATTTATAGAATAGCCCGTATACGTATGGAATATGAATTTGAGTTTTCCATGATTAACTGCCATCTATGTATGCTAGATGTATGTGTAACAACTCCTGGGCTATAGGTTTTACCCAAATACATGATATACCAACATACGATATGTATGTAGTATGTGTAGCCTAAGTGTTTGTGAAAATGATTGAATGAGTATAGACTTTGTATTCATGCTCGTCATGACAAACTGTCGTGGATATATGATTGTTGTATGGGCGACAACCCTTTGATGAAAGGATTTACCCTAATACGTATGCTAATTAATACATAATATGTATGATGTAATGTGTAGACGAAGTGTTTGTAAAAGTGTCTGAATGAGTTAGTAGGTAGTAAGATGTACCTGTATGCGGGTTGAGATATGATTCTCAACTATATCAATGATGTGTATGATTTTCTCCATGTATAACTTATTCTGATGTTTTCTTGATTATGAATTGAATGTGTATGAATTCATGTTTATAATGCACTTCAGAACATGTTCATTTGATTGTATGATTTGTAATATTGATCCATCATTACTTTGACCATCTTATAGGACATCATGTTATATTTGAATGTGTTTAGGGCTATGACATAGTCCTGGTAATCGGTAACAGCCCTTGAACTGGTGGTTGAGGTTATTTACGCCACGCAAGATGTGTTCGACGAATCCGAGTCATACTTGAGATGTTCGACAGTGGTTCGGACACACGGAGTGCTTATGCACTTCATGTCGATCAACTCAACGTGCGTTTATCCTAGTCAAGCTCGTCAATTAACCCGATTGACTGATGTATGTTCACCATGTTTGAACGCTACTGCTTGAACCTAAGGTACCAAACTTACCAGTGAAAAGCTCCTCTAAACATGGTACCTCGATCCCCTAAGACTCATGAGGCAGACATGGTGGTATGGGACAACGTGGTCAAGTTATCGGCCTACGCTGGGGCGACGAGCCTTCCCGTAGTGACTAGTGAGCAACCTAGACTCATGAGCCGATTATGGTAGTATAGGACTATATATTCGAGCTGTTGGCCTACTCCGATTGGTGATGAACCCTTTGTCGAGTATATCCTGAAACTGCATTGGGGTGACGAGCCTTATTATAGTATATAGGATGTAACTAGACCTGTATTGATTGGTGACAAGCCCTTTACATCGATCTATAACTATAATATCGTATGAAATTGTCTAGGATTGACGACCCTAGAATAGATCATTGTTTGGGTATTGATATAAGGGAGGTACCTTAGCTTCCCAATCCTGCTGTATGAAAAGGACTAATAATAACTCGGTAATCACGTTCATAACATTGCACTGCATGTGTCCCGGGTTGAAGAGCACAGAGGGAAGAAAGCATGCCGCGGACATAAGATGGTGTCACATGAGGGAGTGTAGGCGAGGGCATGCATCATGAAAACATTTCATCCTTGCATTAATAAGAGTATCTAGGAATGTCTGATATGTTTGCTTTATCATTACTGCTTGACTGAATTGATAACATGTTAACCTTTGTTGTATAGTTCCACTGAGTTGATCACTCACTCCCACGTTACGGGACGGTGTTTAAAACACTAACCAGTCCCAGTTTTAGTTTCAGATGATGGCGATGCTTGCGAAGCAGAGCCGAACTTTATGATGATGAGGAGGATTTCTCCTTTATGCAGGTTTTGATCGACGGGGTTACAAGGTTGCTGATTAGATGTCATTACACTTGTTATCTTGCACTTTTAAAACACCCATGTGTATTCTTTTTTTTTTTCATTTTTGGAGTATACATGTATATAGTTAACTTGGTAATATGTTCACACTTCGGAGACTTACAAAAAATTATACATTTTATATATTTATCACAGTCTTCCGCTTGTGAAATTTAACTGTCTCTGGAGTATGATATGCTGTTTTGGCCTAATCCCACTCATGTTTACTGCACTAATATGAACAACATTCAATCATCATTATCTATGTTGCATAAGTGATGTGTTGGAACTCGGGAGCTGAGTTTTTGCTCCACCCCCAATTTTCAGGGCGTTACAATACCTGATAATGTCGATCTTCTCTGAGTTCGCCTTCACTAACTCTGAGCCAATCAAAATCTTCTCGCCAACCTCTGCCTAGCAATGTGGTGTTCGACATGGGCATCCATACAAGGCCTCGTAGGGAGCCATGCCAATACTCGCTTGGAAGATGTTATTATAAGCATAGGGAAGACAGTCATCCCAACTGTCTTTGAAATCAAGCACGCATGCCCGCAACATATCTACTAACACCTGATTTACTCGTTCCGTCTGCCCATCCGTCTGTGGGTGGAATGCGGTACTGAACTTCAGTTGCACTCCCACTGCTTCCTGGATTCAAGTTCAAAAGATAAATGTGAATCGCATGTCTCAATCAGACACGATCTCCATAGGCACTCCATGCAGACGTACTATCTCCTTCATGTACAGCCTAGCTAAATCATCTATGAAGTTTGAAACTCTAATCAGGAGGAAATGAGCCAATTTCTTTAATCGGTCCACAATCACCAAAATGGAGTCATGTCCCTTCCTCATCTTTAGGAAATCTTGAAATGAAATCCATAGAGATGAAATCCCATTTCCATTCAGCTATAGGCATGGGCTGAAGTGAACCAGGAGGTCGGCGATGTTCAGCCTTGACCTGCTGGCACGTGATACAACGAGACACAAAGTCTGCTATGTGGGCCTTCATGTTGTCCCACCAATATGAACGTTTCTTATCCCGATACATCTTTATACTACCAGGATGCATTGCCATCTTCGAATTGTGAGCAGCTTCGAGAACTTACCTTTTCAAGTCTTGAAGATTTGGGACACATAGGCGGCCACGATAACATAAACCCCCATCCGACCCAACTCTTCATTCAAAGTCTTCATCGTCACTAGCCCGCTTTCTCATTTCCACCAACCCTTCATCTTCCCTCTAAGCCATAATGATTCGGTCATCAATAAGTGGTCGTACACGAATATATGCAACGCTCTCAAACAGCTCCTCTACTGTAAGCTTCTGTTCGAAGTCTTGCAAGAACTCTACCATATTTCATTCCTCTATCATCAGCGGAGCTCCAAATGCTATCATCTTCTTGTGGCTCAACGCATCTGCCACAAGGTTGGCCTTGCCAGGATGGTAGGAGACCTCAAACTTGAAGTCCTTCAAGGTTTCCATCCATCGTCGCTGCCTCATATTCAAGTCTCTCTACATGAATATGTACCTGAGGCTCTTATAGTCGCAAAAGAACTCGAACTCCTCTTCGTAGAGGTAATGTCTCTAGAGATTTAATGCAAAGATGATGGCTGCCAACTCCATGCTGTGCGTAGGGTAGTTCTCTTCATGCTTCCTCAACTATTGCGAGGCATAAGCAATCACTCTGTCTGTCTGCATAAGAACACAACCCAAACCAACACGAGAGGCGTCTGTGTAAATGGTATATCTGACCTCCTACTCTGGCAATAGTAGCATAGGTGTGGACGTCAACTTATCCTTCAGTTCCTAAAAGGTTGCTTCTGCCTTCTTATTTCAGGCAAACTTGAGATCCTTCCGAGTGATTTGAGACAACGGTCTGGCTATCTTAGAAAAGTCTCTAATAAACCGACGGTAATAGCTAGCAAGTCCCATGAAGCTCCTCACTTTAGTAACCGAACCGGGCTACTCCTAGTCCTGAACTGCGGTCACCTTAGCAAGGTCCACAGCTATTCCTTCCTTGGACACCACATGTCTTAGGAACTTGACCTCTTCTTTCCAGAAGTCACACTTCTTGTACTAAGCAAACAACTGGTTCTTCTTGAGAGTATCAAAGACTGCTCGTAGGTGCTCCTCGTCATCTTTCTAACTCTTAGAGTATATCAGGATGTCATCTATAAACACAATGTCGAATTGGTGTAGATACAACCGAAACACCCGATTCATAAGGTCCATAAATACGGCCAGTGCGTTTGTGAGTCCAAACGACATCACAAGGAACTCGTAGTGCCCAAAGCTGGTTCTAAACTCTATTTTCTGCACGTCCTCATCCCTGACACACAACTGGTGATACCCTGACTGTAAGTTGATCTTTAAAAAATATTGTCTCTTTTAACTGGTTGAACAAATCATCTATCCTGGGCAAGGGATACTTGTTCTTCACTGTCACTTGGTTTAACCTGCGATAATCAATACACAATGTTTTGACAAAGAAACAAAAGCATCTGATTTGGGGAGATTATTTTATTCAAAGACAATGAGAGGATCTCATACAACAATCATGACTTTATTGATTCTAAGTATATTTACATCCCTTCTAGATCCCTTGATTCTAAGATAGAATATTGTGAAATGAACAATATTATAATTGATAAAGCTCATATGTTAAATCTTCTATTTAAAAGCATTTCGACTGTGGCTTCAGTCATCTCCTATAACTTAGGAGGAATATCAAACTTTAATCAACTAATCTCTCTTTTGAACTTGTCCATTCTTTAAAGGAGAAAGCTTAAAGCAATGAAGATTGAACTTGGATGGCTCCTACAATCCCGATAGCATTTCAGCCACTTTTAGCTCTGGCCACATGGTGACCAAGTTATGCAACCAGCGCAACTGGATTACACGTTGTACGGTCAGCACAACCTGTTGCTTAAGTCACGCGACCAACACGACATTTCTTCTGTGTTGCTCGACCAGCGCAGCTAACCATTTGAGCTGCGTAATCCGTGCAATTGAGCTTTTCCTTCTGCAGCTCACCTTCAGCCTTTCTTCAGAACTCCACTCTTCTCTAGAAAATTTTCCTCTCCCCAAATGAGGGGATGGGGTATTTATAGGCCCCCACACATGCCAACCCTCGATCTTTGTGCCATGGGTCCCACTTTGTATCAAATCCAACCGTTCATCTTTGATTAATTCCTGTTCTTGATTGTGTTACCCACACAACCATAATGTTAGCCGCGCGATCCACGCAACCTTTTTCGTTGATGCGCGGTCCACACAAGCATTAAACAATCTTTCTCATTCGCGCAACACCTTAATCTTGCTGCGTGAGCCTTGAGACCTTTATAGATAGTTGCACCAGCTGCGCAACACCTTATTTGGCTGCGCGATTAGTGCAACAAAAATGTTTCCTTCACTCTGTCTGTTCCTTTCTAACTTTGAATCTCTCTTCATGATTCATAATTTTTATACTTCAACAGCTGCCCCCTTGATCTGTTCTTTATTCCTTTGAATCAAAGAATACGGATCAATCTTCAAGAAAAACATTCAGGTTTCATTAAGGTCGTTACGCAACTCGTGCAACGGACAGCCGAGTTTGTTACTCAACCCCATCCTCTATAAATAGTCCAACACTCCTCATTTTCTTCATTCCTCTTCTCTATGGCGAAACTGTCTTTGAGTTTTCTTCCCGCGCAACGATTTTTCGCTCGCGCAAGGCCTTACACTGTTGCGCTAACCACGCAACTGGAAATCGTTGCATGATCTGCGCAACATTCTACCTCTTGCTGAAGTCTTTTGTTCCGTCATGTGGCCCGCGTAACTGCCACTTAACCAATTTTCCAGACTTAACCTCTTTTCCAATTTCCTCAATCATGGCCAGTACAAAAAGAACCTTCATTGCTGTAAACCCTCCTTCTGATCACCCTTCTCATCAAGAGCTGCCAAATTCTAAACCTTTTTAGGTTACAACGTCTCCTACTATAGGATCTCCTTCCTCTCCAGCTCAACCCTTGTGTAAACGATTCAAGACGACCCCTAAATGCCCTGCTTACATAAAAGAACCCGTACTCCCTACATTCGACTTTTCTTCACTTATTGCGACATTGTCGTCTCCTATTCACAGAGTCATCGCCATGGGCGAACCTTGAGAGGCCTCCAAAGCATGGCCATGAGTATGTCCTTTATCTTCTCCTCAAGAAAGGACTACAGCCACTATTTCCCCAGTTTTAGCCACCACAGAGATTGAACCAGAAAGTCAGCAACCTCCTCCTTCCAAAGGGAAACAGGTGGCTATTGAAGATTCAAGTGAAACGGATTTGAGTGATGGAAGTTCAACTTCTTCATCTGGATGTACTACTGATGAAAGAGAAACAGAAGAAGAAATCCAAGGTACTGATTATGAGGAGGGGTAAGTTGATGTTGGGAATAATAATGATGCAACTGTGGAAGATACTCCAGCTAATGAGGGACATACATTCCCTATCTCTGAAGCCATTCCTGCCAAAGTTTTGCCCGTCATAGAGGAAGAAGAAGGAAAACTCCTTGACTATGGGGAGTATGGACATTCACCATGTAAGAAAGTTTCATTATAATAGTCTATTTTTGTTATTTCTTTCTTTCCTTCTAATCTTAAACATTCTTATCTCAGGCGATCAAGCTGCAAATACGGAGGTAAACAGTGCCTCACCTTCAAATTTGCCCCCTGTTGCACCAAGAGCTTCACCCAGATTCTTAATACCTACATCATCAGTAGCACGCGAGATTGCTTTCCCAATGGAGTCAACTGAATTACCTACTCCCCTCACTATCGCTTCAAGTACTAAACGCGAAATGGCTTCTCCACTGAAGCCAACTGTGCTGCTTACTTCTACCACTGTTGTTTCAAGTACCAAAGATATGGCTCCCTCCTTTGCTAAGATGGTAGCACCTAAGTCTCCTCTCGCTAGAGAGACTCAACTGCTTGTTATTCTGACATCAACAGAAAGTATTTCCATTTCTTATTTGCATTCTCTATATTGTCTGCATAAATAGTTTCATTATAACTTTATATTTCTTATTTCTTAATAAGAAATGTACCTCAAAGCGGTGCGGCAAGCTCCAGCTCTATCGGAACCTCATCAAATGCGTTATCTTTTGAGAAAGTTTCTTCCTGTAAATTGGCATTGATCAAAATTCTATATTGACGATCGTTGAAATGTTCAAAGATCCTGATCAGTGGTCCGATTTGATCACCGCTTTGGATGTAATAGACAGTGTCGCGTGGATGGTCAAAGTTGATGTGTCTTCTATACGAAATTCCCTCTTAAGGTTTCATAATTCAATAACTGCCCTATCCTCAGCTGAAAGCATGACTGTTTCCCCTGAAACCTTGGAATATAAGAAGCAACTTACATACTCCAAAGAGAAGGTTTCTCAACTCGCTCCAATTGTGTCTCTCCATGATCAAGAACAATCATCTTTGCGAGAACAACTGCAGACTTTTGTTGATAACGAAGCATCCATCCAAAATCTCATTTCCCTCTTAAAGTAAGAGATTGTGCAGCTAGAAAAATAAAGTTCGGAGGAGAAGCTAAATATTAAAAGAGTGCAGGAGAAGATAGAGTGCAGCCTCCATTCTGTGAATTCTGAAAGATCTGAATTAATTAAGAATGAAGAACTAATTACCTCGGTGGAAGAGAAATTGGATGGTCTCCCTAATCCTGCGAGAATGATTTCGACTGCCCGCCTGGAACATACTGCTGCTCAAGTTAATTTTTAAGAGAATTCACAACAATACTTGCAGCGTTAGGCATTACAGGGGAACTATAAGATTACTTTGTTCTGCTACTGTAATAGCTTTTTAGTTTGTAAATCATACAAGTTTCTCATGATATTTTGACAATGATGCTTTTACTCTATTTTGCACAATGCTTTCATTACTACTATATTATTGATATATTATACCTTTTTTTTCTTATATCCTTTTATGTATGATTTATTAATAAGGGATTTCCTAGATGATCCTTGTCGTAACTGGCGATACTAAATTTTAATTTAGTTAGTCACACATAGTTTAAACTCTTGAGTAGTGGAGCACACACGTAGTTTAAGCTCTTGAGTCGTGGAGGACACACAGTTTAAGCTCTTGAGTAGTGGAGCACACACAGTTTTTCAGACTCTTGAGTAGTGGAGTCAGGTGGTCTCACGTGATGGCCTCTATAACTCTTAGGAGTTCGCTGGACTTCTCGCTGCCTAGTGAGTTCACAAACCGCGATCCATCAGAGGGGCCCAGTGAAGCTACCGAGGCCGTGAACTCGGTTAGATTTATGCACAAGGTTGGCCGTGATAACTCTCTAGAATTCACAGAGCACACAAGGCTACCTTTGGGGTACTAGATCCAGGGCCACCTGTCCGTCAATGAGTAGGTTTAAGCCCTTCCTCATGAGTTAGTACTGAAATCAATAACCTTAAATCTGGGGGGTCTTATGCACGGTTGGCCTATCTATGGACATGGCCCAAAGAGCTCACACTGTGGCCCACTTTTCCTTGGTCTGTAAGGTCGGGCCCATTCACGGGAGGGCTTTACCTCCGTTCCCCATGACGCTACAGGAAAGCTATACAGACGGCATTGGTCTTACACGGGTGACTAACCGTCGAGGACTTTTGGCCTTTTAGGCTTTTAGTCGCTTGGCTTCATCAGCTGCTCGCATGGGTATGCATCTAATGGCCTTCACGAGTTTTTAAGGGCCACTGGCTTCTCATTGCTACCCGAATTACAAAAATGATATGTCTTATGCGTAGCTGGTCCTTGTAAAACTTCTTTTTTGAACTAAGACTTGGTCCTTTTCGGACTTGGCCTTTTTAGGACTTGGCTAGATTGCCTTAAAATGCCTTAAAAGCAATAATAAGTGTGACTATCGTTATGGCTCTGCGAGAATGATAAACTTCTGATTGAGATTGATATGTCACCACTCTTGTTAATATTTTCAGGAGAGCCTGTCTATGTTTATAATATATCAGCCTGGTGATAATACCAATTTTGATAGGATTTTTCAGTGCTCGCTTGAAAATAACGATGGTCACTTTTTTTACACTATTCATCCGATATCTAGTCTTGATATACTTGCAAAATTCTTCTTTATTCATTCTTTTGATGATATACAGTCATGGTCTTGTTCATTCTTGCCCCCTTTTGATTCAGGACCATTATGCTAGTAATGTACTGGATCAAAACTAATGACATCTTCAGGGATAGTATCTCTTTATGAAGCGAGCATTGACTGGATCAAAACTAATGACATCTTTAGGGATAGTATCTCTTTATGAAGCAAGCATTGACTGGATCAAAACTCATGACATCCCCAGCAGAGTCGCCATTTTGTTTTGATAAAGAAACAAAAACATCTGATTTGGAGAGATTATTTTATTCAAAGACAACGAGAGGATCTCATACAACAATCATGGCTTTATTGATTCTGAGTATATTTACATCTCTTCTAGATCCCTTGATTCTAAGATAGAATATTGTGAAATGAACAATATTATAATTGATAAAGCTCATATGTTAAATCTTTTATTTGACAGCATTTCGACTGTGTCTTCAGTCATCTCCTATAACTTAGAAGGAATATTGAACTTCAATAAACTAATCTCTCTTTTAAACTTGTTCATTCTTTAAAGGAGAAAGCTTAAAGCAATGAAAATTGAACTTGGATGCCTCCTACAATCTCGATAGCATTTCAACCACTTTTAGCTCTGGCCACATGGTGACCAGGTTGCACGACCAGCGCAACTGGATTACACATTGCACGGTCAGCGCAGCCTGCTGCCTAAGTCGTGCTACCCACATGGCATTTCTTCTGTGTTGCGCGACCAGCGTAGCTAAGCATTTGATCTGTGCGATCCACCCAACTGAGCTTTTCCTTCTGCGGCTCACCTTCAGCCTTTCTTCAGAACTCCGCTCTTCTCCAAAAAAATTTTCTCTCCCCAAATGAGGAGGGGAGTGGGGTATTTATAGGCCCCTACATGTGTCAACCCTCGGTCTTTATGCCATGGGTCCCACTTCGTATCAAATCCAACCGTTCATCTTTGATCAATTCATATTCTTGATTGCGCTACCCACACAACCATAATGTTAGCCGCGAGATCCACTTAACCTTTTTTGTTGATGCATGGTCCGCACAAGCATTAAACAATCTTTCTCATTCACGCAACACCCTAATCTTGCTGCGTGAGCCTTGAGACCTTTATAGATAGTTGCGCCAACCGCGCAACACTTATCTGGCTACGTGATTAGAGCAATGAAACTATTTCCTTCACTTTGTCTGTTCTTTTCTAACTTTGAATCTTCCTTCATGATTCATGATTTTTATGCTTTAACACACAGTCACAGTGACCCATCCTTCTTCTTCAAAAACAACACTGGTGCTCTCCAAGGAGATACACTCGGTCGTATGAAGCCTACATCTAACAAATCATCGATCTATCTCCTCAATTCCCCCATCTCACACGGAGGCATGAGATAAATCGGTAGAGATATAGGTGTCACACCTGGCGCTAGGTCGATGGTGAAATCGATCTCACGCCGAGGAGGTAGTCCAGGTATCGTCCTGAACACGTCCGTGAAATCTCAGACTACAGGTGTGTTCCCAAGTGTCGAACCATCAACAATCTCTAGTAAAGTAGCATAACAAATAATACGGTAGTACCAACTAACCTGCACTGGGAAAGTAAAGGTTGTGCCCTCAGGTCCATAGGCTGTCACCAATCTGGTATCACAATCAATTTCTGCCTTCATCTCAATGAGTCAATCCATACCAAGAATGACATCATAATGACATGACGAGATGACCATCAGGTGAACAAGCATTGTTCTGCTTCCTAAGTTTATCAAGCAACCTCTATAAGTCTCGGTGGAGTCTGAGAAGGCCCCTGTGGTAGTAAGGAGTCTCACCCCAACCATAGGAGTAGTTTCCAACACTAGTCGCTTGACTGTCGCGCATGATATGATCGAAATAATGGACCCAGTGTCTACCAAAAGAAGTACGAGTGTACCTTAGATGTGTATTGTGACTTCGAAAGCCAATGATGCTGCGGTTGTTGTCTCAGAAGCCTAAGCTGCAAGTGTGTGCACCCGAGCTTGTTAAGGACGATTTAGCTGCACTGCCATAGGTCATTGAGATGGCCTAATCGAGGTGCTG
Organism: Magnolia kwangsiensis; assembly: GCA_037074715.1. Classification (NCBI taxonomy): domain Eukaryota; kingdom Viridiplantae; phylum Streptophyta; class Magnoliopsida; order Magnoliales; family Magnoliaceae; genus Magnolia; species Magnolia kwangsiensis. The sequence continues at coordinate 79,423,970 of CM073577.1, read as the reverse complement.
GTGGCCGGTAAGATGGCTATGCAAGCGGTGCTAATTATAGAGGTAGAGCTGCAATAGCTGGAGGTAATTGACGGTTGATCTTCTAAGGAATCATGAAGCCGTTGTCCCTTATCCTGGTAAAGCAGTAAGTGTCAGTATGGCCCAACCTCTTGCAGTAGGTACACCATGTATCTGATCGCTTAGGCTTTGTCGGTGGAGCCATTAGCCTAGGAGGTGAATCTGGACGTGGCCCCTTATCGAGGAAGGGTCGGTTCGGTAAGTCAAGTCAAGGCCTCGGACTCATGGGTACACATGTATGGGACAGTCTATCCCCATCCTACTTAGCTCGCAAGGACAAGTTTACTAGCTCAGCATAGTTGAGAATGCTAGTGCAACACATCTTCATGTTGATCTCGGGCCACAAACCCTCAGAAAATTGTTGCATCTTCATCGGCTCGTTCGCTAGTACAACAGAAGCGTATCTGGCTAGCTTTGTGAAGCGGTTCTCATACTCTTCCATGGTCATCCCTCCCTGTAGGAGGCAAAGAAACTCTCCCTCCTTTTCATTGCGGTAAGTGAGGGAAAAGTTCTTCCCATGGAAGTGGGTCTCAAAAGCTTCCCATGTCGATACATGCCCAACAGCTACTGTCCATACGATGTTATCCCACCATAGACTAGCCTCCTTCTCGAACATGTATGTAACTAGCTCAACCTGCTCTGCCTCAGTGCAGTGCAACGGTTTCAACATCTTAGAGATGCAGTCAAGTTAGTATTCGGCCTCCTTGGGTCTGTGAGTACCCACAAAAGTAGGAGGTTGGAAGCACTGGAATCCGTCAAATAAACTGCTAGCATTCATGTTCCCAGCAGGGTGTACAGGTGGTGCAAGCGGGACCACGATCATGTTCTAGGCAAGAGCCCTCGCAAAGGTGGTCCAAATCTGCTACTACTACTGCATAAGGAGCATCATCTACTCCAACCTATCAGGAGGAGAAACTGCCTGAGGCATATGTTGCGTTGAAGTAGACGCGCGGTTCTATTTTGGAACTGGTGGTGCAAAAGGTGTTGGCCCATCGGTAGGGCCAGTGCCCGGCTGTGAATCGGGCATAGTACCGTGATTCTGGCCCAAACTGGAGTACATATGGCTATCGCTTAGGAGAGGTGCCCCATCACTCGATTCACCAAGTATAAGACGTGTCGTACTCCGAGTGACCTTAGGTGGCATTCCCTATATACAACATAGGGTGCAACATGTATAAGATTTAGCATAACTACACTTAATTTCTCAATCATTCTACATATTCCATAATGAAAGGAGCTTTATGAATTTCATTTAACTAAAATTGTAACAATACATGAGATGTAGTCTTACATGGATCATGACAAAAGATGCATGCGAGTTAATCTAAACAAAGCGCTAAACACTAAAACATACTAACCACTTAGCCATACTACTAAGCCTATCAAGGCTATAATATAGAAAATAAGAAAACAAAGAAAACCCAAAGACGACTACAACATATGACTAGTCGTCCGACTCTGGTGATGGAGGAGGAGCACCCTTGTCTTGCATACAGCACAAGAGAGGCTTTAAAGTGTGGGACATCTTCTTGAACTTCTGTTTCATATAGGCCCTATTCTGTTAAAGTTCGGCCCGGGTCTCTCTGACCTCATGTCTTAAGGTGACTTGGCTCTCCTTAATCTGAGCCAAGCGGGCTTCTAAAGAAGCCCGATCACGGTGGCACTCATGTGTTGCAGGAGGAGAGCCCCTATCAGAGTCTTGGGTCTCCTCTTCTTCTTCTTTCTGCTCTTCCTCATCACTTCCTTCCTCGCCTCGTTCATCTTCACTCCCCTCATCCTCTTCACTTTCTTCCTCTACCTCATCACCATACTCATCAAGACTGGCTTGGTGTTGTCGTGGCCCAATACTCATGTTGTTAAGTGTGGTGTCATTGATGAAGTGGATCAGCGCAAGCTCATCAGGGCCAAGTCTGTAGTCGAACTCACGAGTAATCTTGCATATGAGTCTGCCAAATGGGAGTGAAATATCTCCCTTAACAATGTGCATGGTTTGGACTATCTGAAGCAGGACGTATGTAGGCAGACACAGATTATCTCCTTATCCAACTCTGTATAGGAAGTCCACCATCAAACGCATGCCTTTGGAGTGATTGCTCCACCTAGGATACACATTATATGTGAATATGTGGTGGAGCAAGCGGAAGTCATGAGTCATCTTAGTCGCTGGGAGGTAATTTTCTCACTTCTATTTGATCGGTCAGCCGCAAAGAAATTGCCTACGGTGATCTCTTTCACGCATACTCTTAAGATTCTTTCGCTAGCATGTACCTCTCCACATTGCATCCCCATAATTCAGGCCATTATGTCCACATCGACAATGGCTTCCTACCTTCCCATGAGAATAGTGAACTGTAGAGGCTCCAGCAGTGGATCTCGTATATGGGCGTAGAAGGCTCGAACAGTGCTTTCACATGCACGTGACTTGCCTTCAAATATGGGACCCCACCTGGTGTCCAATAGGAGGTTCATCGCAGGATAAAGCCCAAATAGTTTTTCTTCCACATGTACTTCAAAGATAACTCTATGGCCTTGAAATCTACTATGTCCAACATCTGCCGGTAGAGCTCTTTCGAAAGGAATTTAGGGATCGAGATCCTGCTTCATCCTTCACTCCCGATCGACGCTAGTGTTAGCCTTGGCGCCTTTTTGCTTCCTTAGACGGGTAGGGCGGCTAGGCCCGGCTTTATCCGTGGGCGCCCTCTTCTTTCCCATGAGGGAAAGAAGTGTGGAGAGGGAGAAGATCGCAACCACTAGCTCAAAAAGAGCCATGATGTCAGAAAATCTTAGGAATAGGGTGGATTGTGAGGCTTGTGAGTTATGAGACACAAAGGTGTAAGCTTTGTGCTCAAATAGGTAGGAAATAGGGAAGATAGGGAGTTGTATGAGATAGGTTTAAGGAATATGATGGAGGGTGAGTGTGTAATGAAGAAGAAGAAGAAGAAGATATGAGAATGGAAGGGAGGATTTGAGAAGAAAAGTAAGATTTTAAGAGGTTTAGAGGTGGCAGGCCGCCGGACCCACAAGCCCACTTCGGCCCGTTGGACCCGACCGTGAGGCCTCGCGGTAAACGCGACAGCATCGCACTCCAATGGTCCTAGGACGATGGCTCCACCCTGGGGCCAATGGCATCCCTCCAGGGGTGCCGAAAATGTACGAGGGACCCCCCGAGTCCCATCGTTTTGTGTCATTTGGGCCTTTGAGGCTATTCAGATTCCATTTCACGTATATTCACTCTTTTCGGGTCATTTGAGTGTGGAATACGTTGAATTATCATCTAAACCCGTCGATTGATGGCCTAGAGAGGAATTGAGACCATCTCACATGATCACAGATGCATACAGGTCCTGTTTCAATGGTCAGTTTCGCTCGTCGGTGAAACTTGACATTCGTTTCTACATTTTATCACCCCCTCCTATGTCAAAGTACGTCAGCGTACGTTGTGTTACCACAACCCAGGTCCAGTTTAATCCAAATCATGTTCTGATATCAACTTGTAACACCCCAAAAATTGAGGGTCGAGCAAAGCTTAACTCTCAAGATACGTCGCATCACTTATGCAACATAGATAATGATGATTAAATGTTGTCCATATTAGTGCATTAAACATGAGTGGGATTATACTAAAGCTGCATATCATACTCCAAAGATAATTACATTAGCAAGTGGAAGAGTGAGATAGGTATAAAATTTATAGAAGTGTTTATCAATCCCCAGAGTATGAGTATGTTATCAGGCTGAATATATATATGTGTTGATCCAAAATTTACAAAATACAAAATGTGAAAGTCCGACTAAATCATATAATCCCTGTAATCCCATCGATCAATACATGGTCTACATAGACCCGCCTGATAGCTGAACGTAGGAGAATTCTTCCTCCTCATCTATGAAATCCCAATCAACAACGTAGACATTGTCGCCACCTGCATATACAACAGAGTTTGGTTGGTGTTTTAAAACATCGTCCCAGTGTGGGAGTGAGTGATCAACTAAGTGGAGCTATAAGGCAAAGGTTAACATGTTATCAATTCAGTCAAGCATTATTGATAAAGCAGTACAATAATCATGTTTTAAGTACTCTTATTAATGCAGGAATGATATGCTATAATGATGCATACCCTCGTCTGCATTTTCTCAGCGACACCATCTCACGATCGTACATATTACTCCCACTGTGCCTTCAATGCTAAAGCACATGCAATGCAGTGCATGCACGTGTTAGCCGAGTTCTTGATTAGGCTTATTCATACAACAGATTTGGAAGCTAAGGTACCTCTCTTTATATCATTTATCCAAATAATGATCTATCTAGGGTCATTAATTCTATTTAATTACATACAATAGGTAAGTTATAGGGCAACATCACCCCTAATTTAAAAAGCAGTGGATAGGCAAGTTCACGAGTTTACACTCGAGGTCACTATAGGGGGCTCATCACCATCCGTGTAGGCCTATTTTATACTTGAGGTCACTATGAGAGGCTCGTCACCTAATCAGAGGCCGACAACTCGAATATAGTGTCCCATACCACCATATTAGGCTCATGAGTTTGGGTTGCTCACTGGTCACTACGGGAAGGCTCGTCACCCGAGTGTAGCCGACAGCTCGACCACGGTGTCCCATACCACTATGTCAGGCTCATGAGTCTGAATGGATTATGATACTAAGGTTAAACTGACTTTACATTAGTAAGTAGTACCTTAGATTCAAGTAGTAGCGTCCATACATGGTGAACACACATTAGGCCAATTGGGTTGACAAGTTTGATTGGTACGAGCGCATGCTGAATTGATCGACATGAAGCACATACACACTCCTCGTGGCCTAACACTATTGATAATCACCGCGCGACTCAGATTCACCCAACATATCAGTTGTGGCGAGACTAGTTCGGCCACTCGATCAAAAACTGTTACTGATTTTCTAGGCTACGTATTAGTCCCAATCATACTCAAATACAATAGTCATTCATATTTGATAGTCAAAACAGTATTCAACAACCAATTCAAATATAATTCTCATTCGGGTATTTTATCAACCATATTACACATGTTATCATATATAAGCATTTCATCCATAAATCACGTAGTAGTTAGATAGGTTACATAAAGGAAACTGTAACTATAGATAAGGTAATTGAGAATCCTATCTCGATACCCTAATTTAAATATATTTCAACAAGTAATTTCTTATTCAAACATTTTATCAAACACTTAGACTGCACATTTCAACATACATATAATAAATTAGTTATAACATATATTATGGCAAATCCTTTCACAAAGGAGTTGTCATACGTACAACAAACATGAATTCTAGATTAATACTCATGGAAAGCGTAAATCATAATTTCCTATTCATTCAAACATTTCAACAAACACATGGAATGCATTTAGTATACAACCTAGTTTACACATACATGATACGTAAAAAATGTCGTAACTAAGATCATATGGCAGCAATCAAGTCAGATATAAATCATTGCTGACATTGAAAGCCTTAAAAACCATAACCTAAACATTTATAGTCTGCACCTTTCGTCGGTATGCTCATTACAAACACGGTTTGTACACCACATTTTTGTCTATGGCACAATGGCTACCTAAACATTGAAATAGGTTAGTTATTTCACCGTTTTCTCTATTTGAATTCCTAAAACAGATTAGGGTTAGGATTTCTTACCCAAAAATGGAGTTGAAATGAGTTGAGTAGCTAGACGTAATGACAATTCAGTGAGTGGAGTAGTAGAACAGGCGTACTGCAAAAAACTCCAAGGTTCTCCCTTCTATCTCCACTCTTTTCTCTCCTTTTCTCTCTCCTCTCTCCTAAGGTTAGAGAAAATTCTTATGGGATAGGAATGGGGTGGTTTAAGGTCATTATATAGGCCTAGAGCTGATGTTAATGGCCCTAGGGCCAAGGTATACTTAGGTTATAACCAAAAGGCGTCTGTTTCGGGCCAACGGAGCTCATCTAGAGGTCCATTGCTCGCATAAGGTTTGAAGAATTTTTCCTGACAATGGATTTATATTAGTTTAAGGTTTTGGTCCTATCGGATTAGTGGATAGATCGTGGAGGACCCAGTTCAGTTCAATGGTCATCGTCACTCGATCAGGGCCACAAGTATACCAATGGGTGCAGGGAAATTTTCCTGATCCAAGGGTGTAGTTGGGTCAAAATCTAACGGTCTGAAACCTTAAATTTGTCCTACAAGCGAATGACCCAATTTACTTAAGTTTGAGTTCATTTTCTAAAGATATTCGCGTTTCTCATACACATCGCTCCAGGCTCAAGTTGTGCATTTCTGGATACTATTTGGACTCAATTCTCGTGATGGTTGTCAAGCCCAGTAAGGTAGTCATAACGTTATAGATTCACAGTTATCGAACTTTTGACGTGTGGTCCAGGCCTGATACGGAGTTTCAATATGCTTTGAGAGCAACTGGGTTTTGAGATTGATCCTAGGTTTCTAAGTAATGTTGGGTTAGCGATTTTAATAGTTTTGGGTCTTGCAGTTCGTACAGATAGTGGTTCAAGCTAATCCACTGATTAAATCAGTTTAGTACTTAATTAAACTTTACCTAAATTCTAAAGAATTTGATCCTTAGTGATTTCTACCTGAGGAGATACTCAAGTCTTTGTACATATTTTTTCGAGACATTACAGGATAAATCACATACATCATGGTGGTCCCACGTGAGTGGACCACACATGTTTGGATCAAGCTATTATTTGTGACTTCCCCTCAATAGGGTCTGTCCAAGACCAATAACAAGTGGACAGCAAGGTGGGCCCCAGTTCGGTCCACTTAATTGGACAGCATGGATGAAATACATACATCATAGGTGGGCTATCAACCACAAAATGGAGAGAGAGAGAGAGAGATAGCGTAGTGGAGGGAGCCTGCCACTATGAGCCCCTCTTTGATACAACACATACATCAAAATGGATCTCATCACAAGTGGAACTTACATCATAAAAATCAATGGTGGAGATCCCTTTCCACCAAAGAAATGCGAGGTCTAGATGACCATTCACAATGGAAAAATAAACATCATGATGGGGTCCATGGAGAATGGCCCCATCATGAGATGATCTTATGAATCATGGTGGGCCATTGGCCTCACCTAGGGTCCAAAGTGAGATCCATACCATCAATCTGTAGGCCCCACTTGGCCCATCATTAAAATACAATGTAATCCTTAAAAAAACACCCACCGATAGTCTTCTTCTTTAGCTCCTTGGACTCCTTAGCTCCTACACTTTCTCTTTAAAGGTGGATGATGAAGCTTGAAGGGTGGGATGGTGAGATGAGGGGGGTAGGAAGTGAGCCTTGATCTTTTCTCTCCTTAAAGCTTTTCTCTCATGGAAGCTTGGGAAATGGTGGAGAGAATGAGAGAGGAGAGGATGTTGTAAGAGAGAGGGATGGGTGGAGAGAGAGAGAGAGAGAGTTGACTTTGGGTATGGGTTGTATAAGAGAAGGATGGGTTGTGTACTTGACTTGTGATTGATTGATTGATGTGAAAGGTGGTAGAGATTCTCTTGGGATTTGCAACGAGTGACGTTTTCTTTAAAATAAATGTGGGCCCACAACTCCTGGCCTGGGTATCGCATCAGCGCACCAGAACCACAGTGACGACACTGTCGCCAAGGTACAAGTTTCGAATCGAGTCAATATAGATATACAGGATGCAACTTAGGGTCACGTACAAACACCGATTACAGGTCGCGGGTTGCTGGAATTCGATTGGGAAGACTGTGGGATCCTAAGGAACGGTACGGGCTAGGGCCTTACATATGAGCACTCAAATTTCTGTCATACTTGGTCGTTTGTTCCTTGCCACATCAAATGCAATCATTAATCGTAGGAATGGGGTTATGAATTTATATTTCGGGAATATGACATTAGAGCTAAATATATTTTTCAATACGAGCAAACGGTTAAAGGATGATGATGATTCTCACGATATTAACATGATCGATTCTTTCATGGAAGATAGAGTACTCCTAACTCTATACTCTGACCCTCTAGAGACGTGCTTGGCCCACTCTCCTGATTTAAATGATGATATGATTAGGGAGTTGGATGTCTTGCTTGATGCTATGCTGGTACTCGAAGTTAACCAGTGGAGGCCACAATTTGAGAAATTGCCCCGAATCGATGTAGTGCCTCTACCATCTAGCTTCAAAGCATTGAAGCTTGACCTAAAAACTTTGCCCTCTAATCTTAAATATGTCTACTTAGGTCAAGATGAAACATACCTAGTAGTGATTTCTTCCCACCTTGAGCAAGAATAAGAGAGTATGCTTATTTCTACTCTCATTAATCATAAAGGAGCCCTTGGATGGTCAATTGCAGACCTCAAGGGAATTTACCCTTTGATTTGTACTCACCGCATTCATCTTAAGGATACTGCAAAGACCTCCTAGCAACCACAATATAGATTAAATCCAAACATGAAGAAAGTGGTTAAAGCCAAGGTTCTTAAGTTATTGGATGTGGATATCATATACCCTATAACCGATAGTCAATGGGTGAGTCCAACTCAGGTGGTTCCCAAGAAGTCCAGAATCATCATTGTAGCCAGTGCCTAGAATGAACTCGTGCCAACTAGAGTCACTACCAGTTGGAAAATGTGCATTGACTACAGGAAGTTGAATACCATCACAAGGAAGGACCACTTTCCTTTACCCTTCATTGATCAAATTTTGTAAAGGTTAGCTAGTCACTCCTATTATTGCTTCCTTAACAGATATTCGGGCTACAATCAGATAGAGATAGCACTTGAAGATCAAGAAAAAAACACTTTCACGTGTCCCTTTGGTACCTTTGCTTACCGAATGATGTCATTCAGACTATGTAATGCCCCTGCCACGTTTTAGCGATGCACATTGAGTATTTTCTCTGACATAGTGGGGGAATATTTAGAGGTCTTCATGGACGATTTCTCTGTCTTTGTCCATTCGTCAACCAGTATTTGGATGATCTTAAATGTGTGCTGAAGTGAAGTGAGAATATTTTGAGACAATATGCAATGGGGAATTCATGAATAAAGAGGTCGATGATGTGTGGGATTATTTTAACAAGCTTGATGAAAACACACAATCATGGGACATCTCCCCAAAATTAAGCACCACATGTAGACCTATTTAATCAAAGGAGGGGAAGAATTTATCTTCTAAAAGAAGATGATGATATAAATGCTAAAGTGGCTAATCTCACAAGAAAACTTGAGGCCATGAAATTAAAGAAGGATAAGGCTACTGAAATTATTTACGGTATTTGTGCTTGCAACATTCATACAACTGAAAATTGTCCAACAATACCTACTTTTTAAGAGGTACTGAATGAGCAATTTAATGCCATGAATAATTACTAAAGACCTTTCAACAGATCCACTTCAAATACATATAATCTTAGTTAGAGAAATCATCCAAATTTCTGTTGGAGGAATGGACAAACTACTACTCGTCAAGGATTCCCTAATGAAATTTTAAATCAAGGGAAACCTTAAGAGGATCCGGTTCTAAAGCATCTTCAAAATTAAGAGTGCTTCAATCAAGGTATGCTACAAGCCTTTCAAGACCTTACAAAGGCCATGAAAAGACTTGAGACAAAAAAAATGTAATTGGAGAAAAAGGAAGCCTTCTAGCTTAACCTCTTCCTAATCCAAAACAGCGATATGAAGTTAGCAACCGGAGCTCTTCAAATCAAATGGAGAAAGCTAAGTCTATCACTACTCTTAGTAGTGGGAAAACAATTGACAAATTTATTCCGGTAAGGGATGAAAAGTCTAAGGACCGAAAATAGATAAAACTGATAGACCTAGCAACACTCCATAAGAGTTAGAACTGGAACCTCGAGGCAAGATGAGTGCTCCATTTTTCCAATGGTTTATTGCACCAAAACCTCTTTCTAACTCTCAAGACATTCTAGAGGTGCTGAAATAAGTGAAGGTCAATATTCCTCTACTAGATGCCATTAAACAAATACCTTCATATGCCAAATTTCTGAAAGATGTACGACCAAAAGACTGTAAAATATAAAGATGTGCCATAAAAGTATAAAGATCTTGATAGCCCGACCATCGCTTGTGTAATTGGGAACTACCGGATTGAGCATGTACTTCTTGACTTAGGAGCAAGTGTAAATCTAATCCCATACTCAGTTTACGAACAACTGGGTTTAGGTGAATTAAAACCTTTTTGAACCACGTTACAACTCACTGATCACTCAGTTCGTGTACCGAGAGGGGTAATTGAGGATGTGTTGGTCCAGGTAGATAAATTCTACTACCTGGTAGATTTTATTATCCTGGATACTCAACCCATCATGGATATGAGCACTCAAATTTTCGTCATCCTAGGTCGCTCATTCCTTGCCACATCAAATGTCATCATCAAATGTAGGATAGAGTCATGAATTTATCTTTTGGGAATATGACATTAGAGCTCTATCTTTTTCAACAGGAGAAAACAAGCAGAGGATGATGACAATGCCCACGATGTTAATTTGATTGATTAATTCGTGGAAGATAGAACACTTTTGACCTCATCCTCTGACTCTCTAGAGATGTGCCTAACCCACTCCCATGATTTAGATGATGATATGATTATGGAGATGGGAACCATGCTTGATACTGTGTCGGTACTTGAAGTTAACTAGTGAAGGCCACAATTTGAAAAATTACCCCAACTTGATGTAGTGCTTCTACCGTCTAACCTCAAGGCATCGAAGCATGGCCTAAAACCTTTACCCTTTGAATTGAAATATGTCTATTTAGGTCAAGATGAGACATACTCGGTGGTGCTTTCTTCCCATATTGAGCTAGAATAGGAGAGCATGCTTATCTCTACGCTCATTGAGTACAAAGGAGCCCTTAGATGATCGATTACGGACCTCAAGGGGATTGACCCTTTGATTTGTACTCACTGTATTTATCTAGAGGATAATGCGAAGACCTCTCGAAAAGAACAACGTAAATTAAATTCAAACATGAAAGAAGTGGTTAAGTCCAAGGTTCTTAAGCTATTGGATGTGGATATCATATACCCCATATCCGATAACCAATGGGTGAGTCCAACTCAGGTGGTTCTTAAGAAGTCCGGAATTACCATCGTAGCCAATGTCAAAATGAACTCGTGCTAACTAAAGTCACTACTAGTTGGTGAATGTGCATTGATTATAGGAAATTGAATACCGCTACAAGGAAAGACTACTTTCCTTTGCCTTTCATTAATCAAATCTTAGAAAGGCTAGTTGGTCATTCTTACTACTGCTTCCTTGATGGGTATTCGAGCTATAACCAGATAGAGATTGTAAGTGCTATGATTTCATATCCCTTTAGTTGTCAAATTTTGTGGTGTCAAAACCTATTTCTATGTCTTGTATATCTTGTGTTTTATGTTTGAAGATTAGTCATTGCAATCAAGACATATCAAGATATTGCATTTCAAGACAAGATCTTAAATGAAGAAACTTTTCAAGTCTTGGATGAAGAAATCAAGAATAGAAGTATTGAAGTTTGCATGTTCAAGGTTTGATCAAGTTCAAGTTTACTAGAAGACTTTGTCAAGTCAAGATCAAGCTTATGAAGGCCTACTACAAGTGTTGAATATTCACAAGCTTCTCTTAAGGGTCATCTGAGTGTTAAGATTTTCAAGTCCATCTCACTTTTAAGGTTTGTTTGACCTTAGATTGACGTTAGGATGGGCTTTATTGTAGGTCATTCCAGATAAATAACTTATATATTTTTATATGCTTGTTTGGAGTGTTCTAAGACCAGTCCTAGCTTTGCTACGACCAGTCTTAGGTTTTTCAGGACCAGTCCTAAGTAGTTGAAGATTTTTGGATCTTTCTAGCTGTCCTACGACTAGTCCTGGACATCCTACGACCAGTCCTGTGAGTTCTACGACTCATCCTTCGACCGGTCGTAGCCCTATGACTCAAACTCCAGGAACCATTTTTAGGGTCCTACGACCGGTCGTAGGTGTCTCACGACCAGTCGTAGGTGGCCCACGACCGGTCGTAGACCACCCTCGACCGGTCGTGGAACTGAAAATTAAATTCCACGTAAATCTTTTTAAAATCTTTGGAGCTACGACCAGTCCTAAGATCCTAAGACCAGTCGTAGACGGGATTTTTCAGTCTATAAATTGAGCACGAACTTCAGAGTTTTAGTACTTCAAATCAATTTTATTCAAGCATTCTTTAGGCTATTCTCTGAGATAAGTTTGTATTTATTTTAAACCACTTTGTGCTTATTTAATATTCATTTTTCTAGCTTATTCTTATTTGATTTTGATCTACATTCCAATCTTATTAGAAAAGGGGAATTTTTGATATTCCTTCTTCTGAATTCAAAATCAAATAGATCTAGCCCGTTTGATCTAAAATCAATTAGACTTAGAACAATACTTAAAGTGAGTATTGGACTTTGAACGTCGAATCGAACTTCTACTCCGATTAGTTCTACCAGGCTTCTTTAAAAGGTGATTTAGGTATTTTACATGTTTTGTAATTTACTTTCTCTGGTTTTTGTTTGAGATTCGCCAGAAAAATCTCATTGTATTGGTTATCTGAGGAGAGCCAGAAAACTCAGATTGTGGGGTTTTTGGATTGTGTAAGCCCGAGATCAAAGACACAATTGTGAAGGTTTTAGGTGAACCTGTGAAACCTATTTTGATAGTGCATGCTAATATCCCCTGTGTGAGGATATTAGGAGTGGAGTAGCAATCTGTGTGGATGTTGGATAACAGTTGGTGTACACACAGGCGAACCACTATATATCATTGTGTTGTGGATGTGCTTATTCTTTCATTCTTTTATTCATTCTGTTTTGTGGAAGAGTATTTGTGGATGAATGTTGTAATCACTTCAAGCAAGTGTGGATGAATGTTGTAATAACTTAGAATTTATTTTCCGCAAGTTATTTTGATTTCATTGCTTATTATTCCTCTTTGGTTTGTGATACAAGGATGTTCTAGAAATAAGGTTGTCCTACCTTAAACCTCTGGTTTTTGGTGTAAGGTTGTCCTTAGAACTGATAAAGTATCAATCTCTTTATTTTAGGCTATTATGATTGTTTTATATTCAGCATTGTGCTTTAAATCTTTTATTATTTCGCTGTTATTAGTTTTATTTGGCATTGCCCTATTCACCCCCCCTCTAGGGCATATAGCTAGGCCCTTTCAAGTGGTATTAGAGCCTAATAACTCGTGCTTATTGTTTATTTATTGGATTTATTTCCTGAGCTAACGATCTAAGCTATATTAAGATGTCAAATTTTGATAGCCTATCAGTCACTAGGCCACCACCCTTTAATGGCACAAACTATGCCTATTGGAAAGCCAAGATGAGGATCTTCCTCAAATCCTTGGATGAAAGTGTGTGACTGGACACAGTGAATGAATGGAACCCTCCTATCACTAAAGTAACTAATGGCGATGGTTCAAAATCTATGAAAGTAACGGCGTATTCGCTTTGGACAACACTTCAGAAAAGTGAAAGTAATGCAAATGCAAAAGCACTAAATGCAATTACTTGTGCATTATCACCAGATGAATTCAAAAGAATCATCTCGTGTGAAAATGCAAAACAAGCATGGGATATATTAGAAATGACGCACGAGGGTACATCTATTGTCAAGAAATCTAAAGTCCAACTCCTCACAACTAAATTTGAAGAAATTCATATGGAGGAGAATGAGATGTTTATGGACTTCTACACTAGATTGAATGACATTGTGAACTCTATGTGGGGTCTTGGTGATAGAATCCCTGAAAGTAAAGTGTGCGCAAAAATACTACGTTCACTTCCTGAACGGTTCAATTCTAAAGTGACCGCGATTCAGGAACTTTGTGATACGGATGCCATGAGGGTTGAGGAATTAGTTGGTTCACTTCAAACCTATGAGTTATCTTTTAAGGCTCCTAAAGGAAAATCAATAGCTCTCAAATCATCTAAAAATATTTCACAAGAGAGTACTTCGGATTCAGAAAATACCGAAGATGATATGGCACTTTTAGCAAAAAGGTTTTACAAAATTTTCAAAAACAAGAAAAAGGTTGATTTTCAAAAATCAAATGATAAGAGACGATCTAAACCTAGAACTCATAAATCCTTGAAAGATAGTCAATGTTACAACTGTCAAGAGTATGGGCACTTATCTAACAAATGTCCTAAAAAGGACAAATCAAAAAGGAAAAGCATGATGGCTACTTGGGATGAATCATCTGATTCTGAATCCTCTTTTAAATCAGAAGATTCTAAAACCGAGTCAGGCGATGGTGTTAAAGCCCTTATGACTCTAGCCAAGATCACCTATTCAGATCATGATGATATATCTAGTGAAGAAAATCTGAATAGTGATTACGATAATGAAGATGATCTTCAAGATGCTTATAATGCCCTTTATAAAGAGAGTTGTAAAATTGTTGTCAAGCTTAAATTACAAAAAGAAAAATTTTCTAAGCTTAAGGAAGATTACGAGTCTCTTGTCTTAGAAAAATCTCATATTTCTGATTTTTTTGAAAAAATCAAAAATGATTTAAATTTCAAAACCTCTCAAATTGAAGATTTGAAATCCGAAAAAGAGAAACTCAAAAATGAGGTAGCTTCTCTTTTGAGTTTGAAAGACACATGGAGATATGCCCAAGGTGATCCAAAATTGGAAAAATTATTGTCCGGATCAAGAAAATGTGGCGATCGATCCAGGTTGGGCTATGATAAAAATACATCTCTTAAACAAATGAACATTGCTCCTAGATTTGTTAAAGGAGAATCTTCGACCTCAAAAGAAAAGAATACTTTTCAAGGTTGTTCTAAAAATTCAAAAACTTTTCAAAAACTTAAAAGTGGCATGTCAACTTTAATTTTTAAAACCGAAATCAATTAGCTGAAAAAATTATTGATCTTCTCAAGGAGCTATTAAAGTCGAACTCTATAGGTCGTTCCTACAACAATAGACAGAAAAAGACCATCTATACTCCTAAACCCAAAATAGTTATGAAATGGGTTCCTAAAGTTGCCAGTTTGGTTGCCCACACTGCTTTCAAAGCAACAAGCCATTCAAAGTGGTACCTAGATAGTGGTTGCTCCAGATATATGACAGGTGACAAAGCTTTATTCACCGATCTTAAAGATATGACTGACGGGTCAGTCACATTTGGTGATGGAAGTAATTGCAAGATTATTGGCCAAGGTACGGTTCAACTTTATAACCTTCCCTTATTTAAGAATGTCTTATATGTTGAGGGTTTAAAACACAACCTATTAAGCATTTCTCAGATATGTGATAACAACCATAGTGTAAAGTTTTCTAATCAAGGTTGTGAGATAGTTAATAAAAAGGGTTTTGTTATATTAACTGGTCGCAGAACTTCTGAAAACTGCTACATCGTTAGTGATGCTAGCTCATCTACTCAATCATGTTACATGGTCCATATCGATGAGACTGAATTATGGCATAAACGCCTTGGACATGTACACTATCGGAACTTATTTATATTGAGAAAAAGAGAACTAATTAGAGGTCTATCCAAATTGTAAAAAGTAGACAAAATATGTGGTGAATGCCTGTTGGGCAAACAAATTACGAGTTCTCACAAGAAAGTGAATTCAAACACCACATCTAGACCACTCGAGCTTCTCCACATGGATCTTATTGGACCTACCAGATCGGAGAGTCGAGGAGGCAAAAAATACATTTTGGTTATCGTAGATGACTATACAAGATTCACTTGGGTATCATTCTTAAAAGACAAAACTGAAACCCTGGATGAAGTAAAAAAAGGTCATCAAACGAATCCAAAATGAGAAAAGTTCTCATGTTAACAAGATCCATAGTGATCATGGATCTGAATTTGAAAACAATAGTTTTGAGAAATTCTGTAGCGATCAAGGAATATCACATGAATTCTCAACGCCCAAAACACCGCAACAAAATGGTATCGTTGAAAGGAAAAATAGAGTGCTTCAGGAAATAGCTAATGTTATGTTAAATAGTATGAAGCTCTCTAAAACTCTTTGGGCTGAAGCAGTTAATACCGCATGCTATATTATTAATCGGGTTTATACTAGTAAATCTGATAATAAGATTGCCTATGAATTATGGTTTGAAAAGAAACCTACTGTCAAATACTTTCGGGTTTTTGGCAGCAAGTGTTATATTTTATGGGATCGTGAAAATTTGGGTAAGTTTGATACGAAGAGTGACGAAGAAATTTTTCTTGGTTATTCTTTGAACAGTCGAGCTTATAGGGTTCTAAATAAGAGAACTGGTGTGATTCAAGAGTCCATCAATGTGGTCATTGATGATCATTTGAATACATCAGTCCCAAGTTCAGATGATGATGAAGCTCTTATTATTGACAATCTAGATATCTCATCAAGTCAAAAAGAATCTGAACCAAGGACTGTTAAAGATCATCCAACCAGTCAAATACTTGGAAATCCTCTCACTGGAGTTCGTACTCGCAAACAACTTGAGAACATATGTAATTATGTTTGTTTTACATCCCAAATAGAACTGGTCAACGTAAAAGAAGCACTTTCTGATGAAAATTGGATAGTTTCTATGCAGGATGAACTTAATCAATTTGTTCGTAATGATGTCTAGTATCTTGTTCCTAGACCTAAAGATAAAAATATTATTGGAACAAAGTGGATCTTTAAAAATAAGTCTGATGAACTCGGAAATATTATACGAAACAAGGCTAGACTGGTTGTACAAGGGTACACTCAGATTGAAGGCATCGATTACGATGAAACCTTTGCTCCAATCACTCGCCTTGAACCAATCAGAATTTTTATTTCCATCGCATGTTTTAGAAAATTTAAAATCTATCAGATGGATGTAAAGAGTGCTTTCTTGAATGGCGATTTACATGAAGAAGTGTATGTTGAATAACCTTCAGGGTTTGAAGACCCTAAGTTATCTGACCATGTATTTCATCTTAAAAAGGCTCTCTATGGTCTAAAACAAGCACCTAGGGCATGGTATGAAAAATTGACTAAATTCTTACTTAGTCATAGCTTTCAAGTAGGTAGTGTCGATAAAGCGCTTTTTGTTAAAAAGAATAACAATGATATTTTGATAGTTCAAATATATGTTGATGATATTATTTATGGATCTACTTGTTCTAACATGTCTACTGAGTTTGTAGAGTTAATGAAATTAAGGTTCGAAATGAGCATGGTTGGCGAACTTAACTATTTCCTAGGGTTACAAGTAAAACAATAACCTGATGGAATTTTCATTTCTCAGACCAAATATGCTTCAAACTTGGTTAAAAGGTTTGGATTTGAGAATGGTAAGAACTTTGATACTCCTATGAGTACAACATTAAGACTCTCAAAAGACTCTACAGGTAAAGATATAGATCCTAAACTATATCGCAGTATGATTGGTAGTTTGTTATATCTTACTGCTAGTAGACCTGATATCGCATTCAGTGTTGGATTTGTCGATATATCAGTCTAATCCTAAGGAATCACATCTTACTGCTATTAAACAGATTATTAGATATGTCGCAAGTTCTATAAATTTGGGACTTTGGTATCCTTTTGATACTAATGTTCAATTAGCCGAGTATTCAGATGCTGATTGGGCAGGAAATATTGATGATAGAAAATCAACCAGTGGTGGTTGTTTTTACATTGAAAATTATTTAGTTTCTTGGTTCAGCAAGAAACAATGCTCAATATCGCTCTCTACTACTGAGGCTGAATATATTGCAGCTAGATATGCATGTACTCAACTAGTTTGGATGAAACGCATGCTTAGCGATTATGGAATTAATCAAGATTCAATGATCTTACATTGTGATAATTCCAGTGCTATAAATATTTCCAAAAACTCAATCCAGCATTCATGTACTAAGCATATTGACATTAGGTATCATTACATTCGTGAGTTGGTTGAAGAAAAAGTTATTTCATTGGAATATATACCAATCAAAACTCACTTGCTGATATATTTACTAAACCGCTCGAAAAAAGTAGGTTTAATAAATTAAAATTTGATCTTGGTATGTGCATTTTACATTGAATATTCTTACTTGCATGTATCATAGTGTATTATATTTCATATTATAATTTCTTAAATTTTAAATTTTTTTATTTAAAATGTATTTTTGGTCGATGCTCGACCGGTTGTGGATGTACACGACCAGTCGTGTTACGACCGGTCGTGAACCACACTCGACCGGTCGTAGATCTCGTGAACATCATATAATTTGGAGAAAATTCCCTTCTTCTTCATTTCTACACCCACCTACGACGAGTCGTGGCTCGACCAGTCATCGAATTTCTAGTTTTTCTTCAAGGTAAGTCCTATTTCATCATTTTTCTTGAAGATTCATGATCTCTATGCTTTGATTTGTTCATAGTATAGCTTGATTTCATCCCTTGTTGATTTTTTTAAGGGTTTCCTCTCTATTTGCTGATTTAGAGAAAACCCATCTTTCATTTGTGCATCTTGATTGTTCTTTGTATATCTTTTTGAATATGGATGCTAGAGGGAAAAAGAAAACATCCCATGGTCCATCTTCATCCAGATCTGGACCAATAACTAAACGGCATCTTCGGTCACCCGAAGATGATACTCGAGATGTACGAAATTTGCGTGCCCGCAACATTATCGTTGAGCATACCGCTGATCTAAATCACATTGCTCCATATGGTGTCATTCCCCTTCTTGAATCTGTAGGCTGGACTAACATTTTGCTTTGGGGTGGGTCTACATACCAGTCCATTGCTCAATCAATGGTTGCATGCATTTCAGATTTTTCCCTTGATAATTTAATATTTTCAATTGATACTAGAGAAAGGAAATTTGAAGTTAACCGTCATTTAATATCAGGTATTATGGATATACCTGTTAATGATGAAGGAATACCGATTCATACTTTATACGACAAACCTTCAGAATCAGAAAAATGCATGTTAACCAGAGATTTATGCAAAATTGATGTGCATTGGACTCACAAATGGAATGCGCTCCCTGCAAAGTATCTGTTACCCAAATACAGAATATTACATCGTTTCTTCATTTCCAATGTATATCCTCGGTCCGGTAATAAAACCGAGTTAACTTCTTTCATGGTTCGTGTGTTGCATTCTATTGCTTCTGAAATCAAGGTCTGTCTTCCTTCTTTGATTTATCATTCCATTATACAATTTCGTTTCCATCCGGGTCATAGTGATATTCCATTCGGTTATCTTATGAATGTTTTAGCCACTCACATGCTTGTCGATAAACCTGTTAATGAGGCACCAATTCTTCATCTCATTTTCAACAATTCCAATCTTAATAAGATGAAATTGGAACTGCTCCCTGGCCAATTTGATGAAGCTGGTGTTAGTGGTGTTGGTGGTGATGCTGGTGATGCTAGAAACGAAGAGGAAGCTGGTGATCTTCCACAACAAGATGTTAATATGGATGACTTATTTGATGACATAGAAACTGATTCACCTAATGATCCAGATTATGATCCTTTTGGTTTTGATGCACGCCTTCGTGCATTGGAGGAAAAACTTGATAATATGAATATAGCCCATGACATAAGATTTTAGTACATGCGAAAATATCTTCGTCTCATAAATAAGGGCTTACACCAGATTGATCCATCTATTCCTGCTCCCTCCTCTGGATCAAATTAAGTGAATTATCTTCTGAATAGTATAACATTTCTTTTACTCTAGATATGCATTATGGATTCTGGTTTCATAACATTTTCTTTTGAATATTGTACTTTGTAGTATGGATTATGACTAGATGCTTAAGGTTTATTTTATGTCCTTCCATATCACCTTCTCATTATTTACACTCTATGTTCTCCTTTCTATTGTTCCTTTCCCTTATCATTTTATGACAAAAAGGGGGAGTGGTAAGCATTGCTAAAAGGGGAGTAATACGGATAGGGGGAGTAAATTTATTTGTATTGTTTGAGAAGGATATGTGGATTGATGGATATGTGGATTGAAGTTTGTATTGATTATATGAGCAATACTCGTATTACTCAGGGGGAGTAGAGTATTTTGTGATTTCATGACTTATCATTCCTTATTATCTTTGACGCTATGTGTTTTGTCACAATTTGACAAAGGGGGAGATTGTAAGTGCTATGATTTCATATCCCTTTAGTTGTCAAAATTTGTGGTGCCAAAACCTATTTCTATGTTTTGTATATCTTGTGTTTTATGTTTGAAGACTAGTCATTGCAATCAAGACATATCAAGACATCGCATTTCAAGACAAGATCTTAAATGAAGAAAGTTTTCAAGTCTTGGATGAAGAAATCAAGAATAAAAGTATTCAAGTTTGCATGTTCAAGGTTTGATCAAGTTCAAGTTTACTAGAAGACTTTGTCAAGTCAAGATCAAGCTTATGAAGGCCTACTACAAGTGTTGAATATTCACAAGCTTCTCTTAAGGGTCATCTGAGTGTTAAGCCTTTCAAGTCCATCTCACTTTTAAGGTTTGTTTGACCCTAGATTGACCTTAGGATGGGCTTTATTGTAGGTCATTCCAGATACATAACTTATATATTTTTATGTGCTTGTTTGGAGTGTTCTAAGACCAGTCCTAAGGACTTCAAGATCAGTCCTAGCTTTGCTACGACTAGTCTTAGGTTTTTCAGGACCAGTTCTAGGTAGTTGAAGATTTTTGGATCTTTCTAGCTGTCCTACGACCAGTCCTGGACATCCTACGACCAGTCCTGTGAGTTCTACGACTCATCCTTCGACCGGTCGTAGCCCTACAACTCAAACTCCAGTAACCATTTTTGGAGTCCTACGACCGGTCGTAGGTGTCTCACGACCAGTTGTAGGTGGCCCACAACCGGTCGTAGGCCACCCTCGACCGGTCGTGGAACTGAAAATCAAATCCCACGGAAATCTTTAAAAAATCTTTGGAGCTACGACCAGTCCTAAGATCCTAAGACCAGTCGTAGACGGGATTTTTCAGTCTATAAATTGAGCACGAACTTCAGAGTTTTAGTACTTCAAATCAATTCTATTCAAGCATTCTTTAGGCTATTCTCTGAGATAAGTTTGTATTTATTTTAAGCTTCTTTGTGCTTATTTAATATTCATTTTGCTAGCTTATTCTTATTTGATTTTGATCTACATTCCAATCTTATTAGAAAAGGGGAATTTCTGATATTCCTTCTTCTGGATTCAAAATCAAATAGATCTAGCCCGTTTGATCTAAAATCAATTAGACTTAGAACCATTCTTAAAGTGAGTATTGGACTTTGAACGTTGAATCGAACTTCTACTCCGATTGGTTCTACCGGGCTTCTTCAAAAGGTGATTCAGGTATTTTACATGTTTTGTAATTTACTTTCTCTGGTTTTTATTTGAGATTCGCCAGAAAAATCTCATTGTATTGGTTATCTGAGGAGAGCCAGAAAACTCAGATTGTGGGGTTTTTGGATTGTGTAAGCCTGAGATCAAAGACACAATTGTGAAGGTTTTAGGTGAACCTGTGAAACCTATTTTGATAGTGCATGCTAATATCCCCTGTGTGAGGATATTAGGAGTGGAGTAGCAATCTGTATGGCTGTTGGATAACAGTTGGTGTACACACAGGCGAACCACTATATATCGTTGTGTTGTGGATGTGCTTTATTCTTTCATTCTTTTATTCATTCTGTTTTGTGGAAGAGTGTTTGTGGATGAATGTTGGAATCACTTCAAGCAAGTGTGGATGAATGTTGTAATAACTTAGGATTTATTTTCCGCAAGTTATTTTGATTTCATTGCTTATTATTCTTCTTTGGTTTATGATACAAGGATGTTCTAAAAATAAGGTTGTCCTACTTTAAACCTCTGGTTTTTGGTGTAAGGTTGTCCTTAGAACTGATAAAGTATCAATCTCTTTATTTTAGGCTATTGTGATTATTTTATATTCAGCATTACGCTTTAAATCTTTTATTATTCCGCTGTTATTAGTTTTATTTGGCATTGCCCTATTCACCCCCCCTCTAGGGCATATAGCTAGGCCCTTTCAGAGATAGCCCCTGAAGATCAGGAAAAGGCCACATTCACATTTTCCTTTGGCACCTTTGCTTACCAAAGGATGTCATTCAGACTGTGTGATGCCCCCGCCACTTTTCAGTGATGCATGATGAGTATTTTTTCTGACGTGGTGGGGCAATATTTAGAGGTCTTCATGGATGATTTCTCTGTCTTTGGTTCATCCTTCAGTGATTGTTTGGAGAATCTTAAATGTGTATTGAAGCAATGTGAGGAAAAGAATTTGGTACTAAATTGGGAGAAGTGTCATTTCATGGTTCGTAAGGGAATTATCCTTGGACATATCATCTCATCTAAGGGAATTGAGGTAGATAAGGCTAAGATTGATCGTATCTCTAACTAACCACCACCCAAGAACATACGAGACGTGCGATCCTTTTCATGACACACCAGATTTTATAGACGATTCATAAACTAATTCAATCACCTCTCTCGTTCATTATGCAATCTACTTCAAAAAGATATACCATACGAGTGGGAAGCTTTTACTAAGCTCAAGGGCATATTAACCACTGCACCTATCATGCAGCCACCCGATTGGAACATTCTTTTTAAAATTATGTGTGATGTATCCAACTATGTCATTGGGGCGGTATTAGTCCAGAGAAATGAAAAGAAGCCCTACGTTATTCATTATGCAAGTAGAACTCTAAATCTTGCCCAAGTGAATTACTCTACTATAGAAAAAGAACTCTTAACCGTAGTATTCGCTTTAGACAAATTTAGATCCTACTTGATTGGATCTAAGATCATCATCTACACTGATTATGCAACATCAAGTACCTTCTTTCTAAGAATGATGTTAAGCCCCGCTTGATGAGATGGACCCTCCTGCTTTAAGAATTTGACTTGCAAATGAAAGATAAAAAGGGAGTTGAAAACATAGTGGTTGACCATCTTTTACGTCTTGATCTTCCTAATTCCCTTGAGATGACACCCATAAATGACATGTTCCTCAACGAACAATGGTTTAAACTCTCCCACTTACCTTAATTTGCTAATATTGTTAATTATCTTGCCATAAGTTTCACGGCACACATTGGACTGCGCAAGATAAGAAAAAATTCTTCATCGAGGTAAGTAAATTTTTTAAAGATAATTTGTATTTATTCATATATTGCCTAGACCAAATTCTATAGAGATGTGTACCGGATAATAAACACTAAAGTGTCATCTCCTTCTGTCACTCTTAGGCCTGTGGTGGTCACTTTTCTGCCAAAAAGAATACAGCCAAAATTCTGTAATGCGGCTTTTACTGGCCCACTGTGTTCAAGGACACATGAGTTTTATAAAGCTTGTGAGCATTTTTAAAAATTGGGAGCATTGTCCTATCAAAATATGATGCCTCTGAACTCAATTCTTATCATTAAAGTATTTGATTATTGGGGCATCGATTTCATGGGACCATTGCCCCAATCCTTTAAGAATTTATATATTTTTCTAGCAATGGACTATGTCATGAAATGGGTCGAAGCAATCCCATGCCAAAACAATGGCCATCAAGCGGTCATTAAATTCTTAAAAGAAAATATCCTTTCCCGGTTTGAAACACCTCGAGCTATCATTAGTGATGGAGGTTCACAGTTCTATAATAGACCATTTGCAAACTTAATAAAGAAATATTACATCTCTCATAAGGTGAGCACCCCATACCACCCATAAATAAGTGGGCAAGCTAATATTTCCAATAGGAAAATTAAACACACTTAGGAAAAATGGTTAACCTAGATCACAAAGATTGGTCAATTCGTTTGACCGATGCTTTATGGGCTTACCGTACAGCCCTTAAGAATCTCATTGGAATGTCTCCCTTTAGACTCATATATGGAAAAGCTTGCCACTTGCCTGTGGAATTGGAACATAGAGCCTACTGGGCGATTAAAAATCTGAACTTTGATTTGGACAATGCTGGCTCACTGCGCAAACTTCTGTTAAATGAACTCGAGGAAATCCAAAATGACGCATATGAGATCTCAAGAATTTACAAGGACAGGATGAAGGTATTTCATGACAAGAACATCCTTCGAAAAACATTCTTGACTAGTCAAAAATTCCTTTTATACAATTCTCGATTACATCTCTTTTCAGGTAAACTCCAATCTCGTTGGACTGGCCATTTCACAATTACTAATGTCTATCCTTATGGGGCCGTTAAGATAACAAATCTGAATAATGACAAAGCTTTTAAAGTGAATGGACATCGGTTAAAGCCATTTGTTGAGAAATTTGATTCAGAGGACATGTCCATACCTCTACTTGATCCTGTTTACCAAGATTAACCTCATAATCGAACAGAGGTATAGTTAGTTTTATTGCTTTCATAGAAATTAGGATTAGGATAGTTTTCTTTTAACTTGTTTTAGTATTTTAGCTAATCCATCTTCAATTGAGATTCTTGGAAAAAGCCTCAGAATTCCTTCTTCAGGTACTATCTTTCCATCACTACCCCTTTCTTTTTGTTACCTCTTTTTCACTACATGCTTATCTTTTACATTGAGGACAATATATATTTTAGGTTGGAGGTTGGATTAGGTAAACTAATCAGTACTTTCTTAGTTTCTGAGCAAAAATTGGTGAAATTTTTTTGAATTTTTCAAGTAAAAACCTGTTTGGAAACAAAAGTTTGTGTACTTAAGAATGCTTTGAGTATGATGATAAGGTAGAAAGTGAATTTTGAATTGTTAGAGTTTGATCAACTAAGTAATCTATTACCTAAAGTTCTTGCATTTAATTAACTATGAAGAAGTTTGATATCATGTTAATCTAAATCACATAACACATTCAATTCAACTTCTGTAAGTCATGCTAGAATTTCTGATTGTTAGTGTGTGAATCATTAATAGATGGTGAGAATTAAGTCTGGAGAATTTTATCCACCTTAAAAGAAGAAAAGAACCAGTTAAAAAATAGGAGATCGACAAAAAGGTCATTATCTAACTCTTCTGTATTTCCACGAAATTCAGTTGATCGTGATACGGCCTGTAGAGGTGTATTTTGGGGTGATGCAGACACTGATGGACTCTTCATCGATGGCTTGCCTTTCTCTTTTCTTGTCCGTCGAGTATTTGCATGGGTAGAGCCGGAAAATCCTATGATGTTAAAGAAGGAAGCTATTTTTCTAAATATAACGCTAGAGGAGCAAGTTCAGGGTTCTTTCTGGCTGCATTATGTGTTATCGATCCTCTAGTTTTTTGTCCCAATGAACTCGTCCTGGCAATCACGGTGTTTTGAACTCTGGGTCTTCGACGTGACACAACAATCTAGTCATTACCATGTCTCGTGCCAGTGGCGAGACAGTTATGACTCTGGTCACAGCTTGCGACTTTTCGTTTCTAATCAACACAAGTTATTTCTTATGAGTCGGAGATTGACCATGGGCATGTTCTACCACAAATCTTGTTGGCATGAAATAAATGGCTGTCTTACTTGCAATGGTTGTCATTGGATGTAGTTTGAATGTATTATAATTCTGTTAAAGAATACGAAATGATATTAATTAGTATTTACTTAAAGGTATACTTTATCTTGGAGATAAAAGGGAGGATGTTCCCGTTAAGAGTCGTCATTTTGGCGTCAATATGACGCTAAACTATGATGAAATTCTTTAAATAGTTTCTAAGTTACTATTGAGTGAGATGGTTCCCCAACAGAGTCATCGTTTTATTTCCACCAGAAACAGAAGGCATTTGATTCGAGGATTATCTCACTTAATAATAACAAAGAAAAGAGATGAAGAGAATAATCATCACATTTATTCATTCTGAATTCATTCATATCCTTTCTATCCTTTGATTCCAAGATAAAGTCTTTATGATTAAAAGTACAAGTATCGAATGGATTCAAATGTAAATTTCGACAGCATTTCGACTCATATCATTCAAGTCTCCATAAGAGAAGAGTTGTGCAGGTCTTCTTTCACATATATGTCTTCATGAAAAATATGACGGGATATTGAAATATCTTGAAGAGAACTGTAATACCCCAAATTTTGGCTAATCTAGGATTTGATGTCCTTAGGCAGTAGGTCAACTAAAACACCCGAAAAATCGCTCAGAACCCAATTCCATAGCCAAAGAAACCACTTAGGATTAATTCCTATGGAAATTAAGTGTAAGTTAGCAAGCGCAACGTTAGAGTAGCTGGGAAACAGTCCCTGATCACTTTAAATACGTTCTACAAGACCCAAATCGAGTAGAACCAATGACTCTACAATACTCTATAACCTCGGATCAAACTCTAAGCAGGTTTGTTCTCTGGACCACTTGGAGTCTTTGTATTGGATCTAGACCGTGCGTCGAAAGTCCGATACCTCCTATCTTAGACCGTTAGAACCGCCTAGCTGGACTTGACAATCATTTCGAAAATCAAGTCCAACCGATAATCACAGGCTATTTCATTGAGCCCGGACTGAAGCGAGTGCGATAGGGACATAATTGGAATTTGAAATTCAAATCTGGCACACGACTTGACGTGTTAGTATTAAGCGTTCTGACCGTCAGAATTCAGCCAGATTACACCCTCGGATCAGGAAAAATTTCTATTTTATATCATGAGACTTTCAGCCCTGATCTACGTGCGGTGACCGCTGAACTGAAACTGGTCCGCCACGTGTGATCTGCGAACCCTGCCGGACTGAAAACTTAATACGTGCTATATCTGGTACGCATGAGCTTAAGTCCGATCGCATTCGACTAGGGGAGCACCAGAAAGCATCTTTTAGACCGAAATAGCCCCGAATTGGATATGCACTAAGTAAACTTCGTTCCGGAGCCTGTTTTCGGCATTTTTAAGATTATAAAAGGGGTTGAAACCCTCATTCCTCTCTCCCATCCGAAATTGCAAAAATCCTAGATTTGGGAGAGAGAAAAGGTGAGAGTTTGAGAGAGAGAGTTAAGGGATTTTTCCCGCCTTCATGCCGCTTGTTGCACGTGCTTCAGCAACTCATCCCAATCACCTGGCCGGTGATTCCTCCACTTTTTCAGGTATAAAACAACCCTAGAAGTTGCTGATTTAAGGTCTACTTAGATTCATAGCGTGTTAGCTAACGTAACTCGTAAATTAGGTTCTCTTACTGCCGTAGACGAAGCGTATACGTTCCGTTCGAAATCACACGACTATAAGAGACAAGGTGAGGATTTTAGACGCTTTGATTGACGGTTTACAACGCTTTTAATGTCATTTAATAGTAGATTATTGACGGCATCGCCGTTTGACATGTACAACATGCTATCCGTTTCCTGTTTCGTAAATTAATGAAGAATATGAGATTTAGGGCATTTTAGTCATTTGTAGGAAGTACTGATTACATTCATATTTCGCTGATGTGATTCACATGGCTTATTGTTGCATTAGAAAGTTAGGAATACGTGCATAATTAGTTTGGCGAAGAGATTCGCCTAATTGCGCACTTCGGGTCGACATACTATATGTAGACTTAAGTGTGTAGTGTATGTGTTTGTATAAATGCTTGTATTAGTATGTATTGCATTAAATGATGTTATGAATTATTTTGAGATGGATTTCTCAATTTATATGTTGACATAAATGATTTCCTACATGTTGACTATGTACATGATTCCATACTATGCATGAAATGTATGTTCTTGAAGATTTGCTTAAGTTGAATGTTATGACATGTGTTAACATGCTCACATGATTGTATTTCAATTCCAATACTCTTACATAAATTGCTGATGTGATTCCATAAGTGTTTGGGACTATACTTAGTCCAGGCAGTCGGTAACCGAGCGAATTCGTGGCTGGCTAGTCTTAGCCACGAACAACGCGTCGATGAACGCGAGCCGTGTTCTGGAGTTGGCGGCAGTGGTTAGGCCACGCGAAGTTTTTTACGCACTTCATGTCGTTCGACTTGAGATGCGATCGCGCTAGTCTAGCCCGTCAAGTAACCCGACTGGCCGATGTATGTTCACCCTGCATGAGTCATAACTGCTTGAACCTAGGGTACTGAACTTACCATTGTAAACCCTATTAACCATGGTACCTTGATCCGCGAAGACTCATGAGCCGGGCATGGTGGTATGGGACACCGTGGTCGAGCTGTCGGCCTACGCTGGGGCCACAAACCTCCTCGTAGTGACCAATGAGTACCTAGACTCGTGAGCAGATTATGGTGGTATGGGATACTATATTCTTGCTGTCGGCCTACACTGATCAGGCGACGAGTCCTTTGTAGTGACCGCGAGCATATTCTGAGTCTACGGGAGGCGACGACCCTTCAGTAGCATTAGAGTACAGTAGGCCTGTATTGATAAGGTGATAGGGGAGCGGTACAACGAGTGCGTACAACAGCCCTGACAGCCCTTGCGGCGACCTACAAAATATACTTCGCATGAGATTACTAGGAGTGATGACCCTAGACAGGATTTATGTTGGGATTAATACAAGGGAAGTACCTTAGTTTCCCAATCCTGCTGTTTGAATGGACTAATAACAACTCGGAAATCATATCACCATAACATTGCATGTGCCTGGAAGATGTGGAGCACTTGAGGGATGATTGCATGCCGCGGTTGTAAGATGGTGCCGTATGAGGGAGATCGTCGGTGAGGACAAACATCACGTCATGTCATCTTGCATTAACAACAGTATTAGGATTGTCTGATTTACTGCTTTACTATTATCGCATGATTGAATTGTGAACATGCTAATCTTTGCTCTATGATTCCACTGAGTTAGCTACTCATTCCCACGTTACGGGATGGTGTTTGCAACACCCACCAGACCCTGTTGTAGATGCAGGTGATACTGAGATCCAGGAGGTAGAGCCAGACTTCGACGAGGACCAGGACGAGTTCTCGTACATGCAGTATCATGATGACTTTGCGTAGTCGACCTGGATTGATGGGACTTCAGTGGGACTATTTTGAACATTTACTTTTGTTCATGTATATGTATATGAGACTCAGAGATGTATTCATACCTTAGAGACAGATGAGATCTACTTTGTTTTTCCATACAGTGATATATATATTGTTTAGTCTTCCGCTTGCTTTTATCACTGGATCTCAAGTATGAAATGCAGTTTTAGTATACTTTTACTCATGTGAATGCTTTAAATCAGACAACATTGAAGCATAATCATTTTTGTTGCATAAGTGATGGTCTGGAACTCGGCAGTTGAGTTTATACACGACCCCCGATTTTCAGGGTGTTACAAGAACTCTTCAAAATATCAGATGAATGTTGTCCTTAAGTTATCCACGCAACTCCTTATTGAGTTGTGTGGGCCTGCGCAACTCAATGTGAGTTGCGCAGCCCTACCTTGCTCTTTCCTTCTCCTCTTTTTGATACCTGTCAGTGGTATTAGTCTTCTAAGAAATCCAATCCTCTAAATGAAGGGGAATGGGGTATTTATAGGCTTTCACATGCGCAACCCTCGAATCTTGTGCTATGGGTCCCACTTCGGATCATTTGCATGCTTCAATACAAACATCTCAATGATAAGTTGCGTGGACCCATGCAACTATGATGAATTGCGTAGTCTTGCACAACTTGAACTCACGCACGACTTAATTGAACCACGCAACTTGAATTAAGCCACTCAACTTGGCTTGCTTCAATCTGCTCCTTCAATCTTCTTTCTTTACTTACTCCTTTTAATCAATTTTTATACTCCAACAGATACAGCCTACCCCCTTAAAAGAAAATCTTGACCCTGTGATTTGGTATTTGGATTAAACTGTTGATGCCTTGCTTGAATTGGTTTGTAATTCCATGGTCCCGACCACTATACATCCTTGGAAAAATCTTCGTTTTGCCCTGAAAGCTAGATATCCTAACCAAACTACACAACAATAGATAGGCCAAGTTTCATAAAGGATAGGCCAAATCATCCATTCATTGTTGAACCTAAGCTCTAGTGTCGTCCTTTACATGAACAATATATATTCCCAAGATTGTTCTATATTGACAGTCAGTCACTCAAAGAATTTTAATTTATGATCCGTACATTTAATCTATTCAAAATTTAGAAATTAAGTCCTTGACTTATTCCTAAAGTTACAGAAAATTTTCTAAGGTAATATTCCACGTTTTGGGGGTTGGTTCACCCTTGTGAGGTGTATAAAATCTTGTTGTCCAGTAGCAATTTCTGTTAATTCTTGCTACTGTCGAATTTTTATGAAATTTTGTACAAACCTAATTGAGAAGAAATTTTAGAGGAAGGTTGATGGAAACCTAAGTGATCTATTAAAAAATTTCAAAATTTTCTGATGTGTCTTCTTTCTACAATTAACGAGAATTTCACAACATGTTAGAATTTCGTTAAGATAGTCAAAAATTCTGGAATAATTAGAAAATCTCTATTCCTATAAGGAAAACTTATTCTTCTTGATTATGACTCTATTTAAGGATGAATTTTTGTTTAGAAAAAATATATTTAGAATTTTGGAGAATTATTCCAAGATTAGTAATCTCTAGATTCCACATATAATTTTAGCATTCCCAATGGGGAACCTGAATGTGGGTTTCTAATTCTTCAACTACTTAGTTCCCTCGGGGATTCATTTGAGTATATGTGTCTAATTCATTATATATCCTAATCGCATAAAGCTTATGGTGATCCACTCCCTCAGGCCCACTTAATCTCATGCTCATGCTCTGATACCAAATATAACATCCCAAATTTTCACAGCCAAAGTTTATATTCGTGTTCGAGAAGACCGAGGGTTGATAATGTATAAATTGGATGCTTTAAAAATTACACCTTTTTTCATTTAGATCACATCCAAATACATTTATGAAGGTAACTGTAACACCCTGTACTTTTTAGTTCTCGGGTGTTACCATGTAACCAAATTTAGTATAAATGCAAACTTGGCTTAAGTAAACATTCACATGCATTATAGCCTAAATCCGACCATTAAAAGCAGTCCTAATCCATACATCAAGTATCTATCCATCAATTTCTAAGATAGATCATCATACCACTAAAGAGATCTATTTTCTTAGGATCCTAACTTCATTGGTGGACAAATCTAGCCGACCATTACAGATTTATAACCTTGAATCATGAAATCCACTATTCACTAAGTTTACAATGTCTCATAGGACAATCATCATTTGAAAACATAGATCTAATTATTTGGTTTCATATCCAACTCCCAGATCACACCTAAAGAATTCTTTAGGATCCCAAGGGTTATTGATAATTAAATGTTAGTCAAACCAATCGTTAGATTATTTGAATACTCGATAAACTGTGATTTGGTAATTAGAGATTCACACAGTGTGGCTCACTTTAATGTAAAGTAACCCTAATATTAGGGTATGTCACTAAATGACACATAACAAGTAACCCCACATCTTACATATAGGTTTAATAAAAAGATAAATAACAATGTATAGGTAATAATAATAATAATAATAATAATAATAATAATAATAGTTAAATATTTGGTAATATAGAATCATGAGATAGATAGTCCTAATAACCTAAAGAGTGGGACCAATAAATAGTCCTAATAACGTACAGAGTGGGACCACAACATGACAATATATATATATATATATATATATATATATATATATATATATATATATATATATATATATATATATATATATATATATATATATATATATATATATACACACACACATATATATATGATAGTAATAATATTGTAATAATAGTATTCAACATTCTAAATGCATATTATGTCATCTATTCCCTAACTTAACCACTGATTCCTAGCTAAGTGGTCCCTAGGACCATTTAAACCGCTGATATTCAAATTCAGAATGATCCAACCATTAGATCAATGAAAATTCACCATTAAAACTAGAAATTTAAGACTATGGCCCACTTAATATTTAGATCAGCTCCATTCTTGGGCTCATAGCTTTATATAGGTTAAAGAATCGAATGGCTAGAGTGGATTTTACAACGCATCACAGTGGGCTGCACTTTAATCAGTGCGTGTGCACAGATCACATGCATCCTCTGTACACTGAGTTGGGAGGTTAAACCCACTTGACCTGAGCCAGGAAGGAAATTTTCTTCCTTCTGTCGAATTCTCCCACCAACGAATGGACAGTTTCTATTGATGCTAATTAGGGCCCATCACTGTGATCACTTAATTGATCTGGACCATTTATCATGCCTGCGGGGAAAATCCAAACGAACCCTGAGTCCTTCCGCACGTTGGCATGCATATGCATATGTATGATCCATAACACGATCAGTTGTGCATGCGTGGATTTTGAAAACAACCTCTCCACTTTCCTTAACAGGCGATCGATCCGAGTGGCAAGGATTTCCACCATCTTAACCCTCCATTTGGGTGAATCTCGGCCCTCCTTTTAGCTACATAAATGGGTCATCCTTTCCTTGCCCATCAAAAGGTGGGAGGAATATTGCCATTTCGGGGTAGCACTATGCTAAAATAGCAAAAAAAGGACGGTTGTAAATCGTCTTAAAAGACAATAAAGGACGGTCTTGGACTGTCGTATGGGCCTACCTATTTTAGGGCATCGTATTACTTAAAGGACAGTCATGAACCGTCATTTATCTGGACATTTAAAGGATAGTTATGGATCATCTATAAAGAAGGACAATCATGGACCGTCAATAAGTAGTCTCTGATGAACCTTAAAAGGACGGTCATAGACCGTCCTTAAAAAAGACTGTTATGAGCAATCCCTGATGAACCTTAAAAGGACAGTCATGGACCGTCCTTAAAAAGAATTGTTATGAGTAGTCTCTGATGAACCTTAAAAGGACGGTTATGGACCATCTTTAGAAAGGACGGTCCATGACGGTCCTTAAAAAGGATTGTTATGAGCAGTCTCTGATGAACCTTAAAAGGACGATTATAGACCGTCTTAAACGGCTTAAAGCCATTAGAAAATTTCTTGCATTAAAAATAAATTAAAAAAAGAAAAAAATCAGCAACAATTTTCTTTTTGTGTCTTTCATCTAATAAAAAATATTCAACTAACAAAACATTATAATTCAGAATCATGAAGAACTGCAGAAACTTTATTCATTTTTGTTTTCAAAAAAGTGGGCACACTTTTTAAAAATAAAACTGATCATTAAAATAAAACTAATACAAGCAAATAATACAAAAAAGTGTTTCAATTCAAGTTAATAGAAACAATAACAAAAATTAAAGCTTTGTAAAAAGGGGCATGTGTTAAAGGGATACATCCTTGATTCCCGTGCATGAGAGTCCAATGATGATGAGAACAAGAATCGTAGCACAAGGACCAATAAATACAGCAATGTTATCCTACAAAAGAATAGGATAGTATTAGATGTTAATGCACTTGATCAGATTGCATATAAAGTTTCGATTAGAGTTACAGTTAAGTAAAGTTTTGTAGTGCCATGCATATATGATAAGGAAGCTTAAAAGAACTTAAAAACTAAGCCCTTTTCTTTTCCTTTGACAGATTATTTACAATCTTATTGAAACTAAGTAATAAATTAAAAGAGGTTATAGGTTTAGGTTAAGGTTACAGGTTTAGGTTATAAGTGCAGGTTATAGGTTAAGGTTTAGGTTAGGTTATAGGTTATCGTTTAGGGAATTAAGAATAGGTTAAGGTTTAGGTTTAGGAAATTGGGTTTGGATTCGGTTCGGGTTTTGGTTTGGGTTTTTCAAGTTTAGGTTTAGGTTAAGGAGTTGAGATTGAAATGGCCAAGCTATATGTCCTAGAGGGGGGGGGGGGGGGGGGGGGGGTAAATAGGACTATGCCAAATTTAAAATAAACACTGCGGAATTAAACAAAATAGATAACCAAATAAGGAAATTCAATATTTAACATTGAAATGAAAGACACCCTCAAAATTCAAGTCTTGAGATGTTGATACAAATGTTGTTCTAAGGACAACCTTACACCAAAAACCAAGGGCTTATGGTAGGACAACCTTATTTCTAAAAAGGTCTTTGTATCAAGAACTCAAACTGAAGAGGAATAAATAAATGAATGAATAAATTCAAACTGTACTAAAGAATAAAATGTAATCTCAAATATTAATTGTTCTAAGGACAACCATACACCATAAGAATGGTAGGGCAACCTTACTAGAACAAATAAAGAAATTGAATCTCAAAGCAATAAAGAAATAGTAAGAAGTAAATTCTAAACTATTACACCATTCAGCACAATGCTAGAAATAAAATGATT
Organism: Magnolia kwangsiensis; assembly: GCA_037074715.1. Classification (NCBI taxonomy): domain Eukaryota; kingdom Viridiplantae; phylum Streptophyta; class Magnoliopsida; order Magnoliales; family Magnoliaceae; genus Magnolia; species Magnolia kwangsiensis. Next base: position 79,389,722 of record CM073577.1, on the reverse strand, counting down.
ACAACATTCACACCCACATATACATCCCACAAATGAATAAACAAAGATAAGAAGATAAATCACACAACCACAAACACAAGGGATTATAGTGGTTCGCCTGTGTATATACTAACTGCTAATAAACAGCCACACAGCTACTCCACTCCTAATATCCTCACACAGTGGATATTAGTGTTCACTATCAAAGATAGGTTTTTCAGGTTCACCTAAAATCTTCACAATTATGTCTTTCTCTGTGGGCTTACACAATTAAAAAAACCCCACTTCTGAGTTTTCCTGGCTCTCCTCAGATAACCAATACAATGAGATTTTTCTGAAAAATCTCAAAAAAAAAACTTTTAAAAAAAGAGTACATTACATAAACATAAAATACCAAGAATTTCTCCTTCGTTGTAGCAGCCCCGAAGAACCAAATCAGAGTAGAGATTTGAATGTCCAATTTTAATGTCCAATACTCACTTTACAATGGTTCTACATTCTAATAAATTTTAAATTAAACCAGATGGGCTAGCTTTAATTAATTTTGATTCCAAAAAAAGGAAAATAAAATTTCATATTTTTCAGGTTAGATTGGAATATAAGAAACAAAATCAATTTAAATAAGCTAAAGAAAGAGAATATTAAATATGTACACTTAGCTTAAATGGAGCACAATCTTATCTCTCAGAAGGCCAAATTAAATTAGCATGAATTGTATTTTTTATTCTGAGATTCATGCTCTATTTATAGGTGAGCAAATCACATCTTCGACTGGTTTAAACAACTCTATGACTAGTCGTAGAATCAACAGATATTTAAAATTTCAGGCGCAATAAGATCATGCGGTTTCACGACTGGTCGTAGGTTAGCTATGACTGGTCATAGGTCTCCTACGACTGGTCGAAGATCTCCCACGACTAGTTGAAACTAGCCAAATTTCAATGCTGTACTTTGAGTCATAGGTCTACGACTAGTCGAAGAATCAGTCGACATTGTTCATACGACTAGTCGAACAGTCTCCAGGACTGGTCGAAGCCTAACAGAAAATTTTTAAATTTTACAACAAACTTACGACTGATCCAGAAAATTCTTAGGCAGGTCGAAGCAATGCTAGGACTAGTCGAGAAAGACCTAGGACTAGTCTTAGAACAGACCAAACTCACTTATATAAAACATATGAGTTATGTATCCAAAATGACTTATTCTAAAGGTTAACCTACGGTCAGTTATACCTCAATCGTGAAGTATGGACATTGAAACTTGAAGACGAGTGACCTTTGAGAATAATGAGGCCTGAGATCTTGGTGTAGCGTGAACTTGAAAGCTTCATCTTGATCTTGAATTATACTTGACTTGAATTAAGTCGTAGATACTTGCCTTCTTGAAACTTGACTTGTGAATAGTACATGTCTATCGAAGCTGATGTTGTGAGACTTTTGTTGTAACTGTCTTGAGTAGAGCTTGTTCTTCACATATGCAAGCTTTATAACAAGATACGAACACTGTCTTTGGCACCACAAATTTGACAACAAAAAGGGCTAGCAACTATAGCACTACAGAGACTGGGATTAGGTGTAGGTTTAGGTTTAGGGATTTGAGAATACATTTAAATTTTAGGTTTAGGTTTAGGTTTTAGGTTTAGGTAATAGGTTTAGGTTTAGGTTATAAGTTGCTTTAGGGAATTGAGAATAGGTTTGTGACGCCCTGGAAAAATTCATACAAAGACTCGAGTACCACCTCTAGCAGAAATCCTTTAGAACCTAATCCTTTAGAAATTTAACAAGAGTTAACTAGTGCTAAACTAGATTACCTATGAAATTAGCACCAATCACTTTATATACAGTCTGTAAGACCTAAAACCTATAGAATTAGTAACTTTACATTACCCTGAAATTTAGGATCCACCTTTAAACCTAGTTTCTCTCAGGAGCATTCAGAAACTCCGTAACAGACCTGGACCGAGCGTCGAAAGTCCGATAGCGATGAACTTAGACAATTATGACCGCTTGATTGGACTTGACAATCACCTCAAAAATCAACTCCAGATGAGGTCTGAGACTATTTTCTTGAGTCTAGAGTGAAGAGTGTGAGAACGTGAAGGTTTTTATAAAATTAAATATAAATTAAAGAAATATGAGTTGTGTCACTTATACACTATTTATAAGCATTCTGACCATTAGAATCTGACCCAAATACACCCTCAGATCAGGGAAGATGGCCCACATATGCCAATATACTTGTGGCCCTGATCGAGTTTCGGTGACCGTTGAACTGAAACTGGTCCGCCACGGTCGATCTGGAAACCCGATTGGACTGAAAACTTAACTTAATCAAGATTCAATATTAATGAGCTTATGTCCGACCACATTCAGTAAAGGGACTTCCAGAAATGCTCCGTTGGATCGGAATGAGCCCGATTTGGTTATAAGCTAAGTATACAATGGCCCTGGGACTGTTTCCGTCAGTTCTGTGCTTATATAAAGTTCTTAAACCCTCTCTCACATAATCCATACGAATTTTCAAACCCTAGCTAAGAAAGAGAGAGTAAAGAGAGAGAAAGTGAGAGAGAAGTTGGTGATTCATCTTAGGATTCTTCCCAGCTACTCTACATGTCTAATCCATCGCATCTGAATCGTCATTTCGGTGACTCTAATTTCATATTTGGGTAAGACAATCAAACTCTAACCTGTTTTGGATCTTAGAATAGTCTAAGTGTTGATGTAGTTAACCTAATTCATGCCTTAGGTTGCTTATCCGTCGTTGACGAAGACTTATCGTCTAAATCATATCCGTTACGCACTTTCCGGTTTAAGGTGCGGACTATATACGTATAGGTTATGGTTTTCAAGACTTTCAATGTCTAATAATGATTTATTATTGATGTGGACACTATTACACTTGCTAAATGCGCTATCTGTTTTGTTTTATGTATATGTCTAACCTGTGTTGTAAATAGGGTATTTCATGTGTTTGTTGAAATGTTTGTATGCATAAGGAATTTGATGTTATGATTGTCATGATTATTTGTCATAGGTATATGATTGTTATGTATGCGACAACTCCTCGGCAAAAGGATTTTTCCTAATACGTAATACGGCCGACATATGTGATGTATGTTGAAAAGTGTAGTCTAAGTGTTTGTGAGAATATCTGAATAAGTTAGTAGTTAGTAAAGTGTGATTTATGAGGGAGTTGAGATATGAAATCCCAGCTACCTTTCTTGTGTATATGTTTTCCTCCATGAACTGTTTAGCTTACTTATTCATGTTAACTATGTGTATAATTTTCTCCATGAACTATTTAACTTACTTATTCATGTTAACTGTGTGTATGATTTCCTCCATGTATGGTGTATTCATGTTTAAGTTATATGTCATAATATGTTCATATGACTGTAGGATTTACCTTACAAGTTTATTATTGTGATTGTACGTTGTTGGGACTGTAGCACAGTCCAGGTAATCAGTAATAGTCCTTAAACTGGTGGTTGAGGATGTTTTCACCACGCAGGATGTGTCCGACGAATCCGAGTTGTACTTGGGATGTTCAATAGTGGTTAGACCACACAGAGTGCTTATGCATTTCATGTCGATTAACTCAACGTGCGATCGTCCTAGTCAAGTTCGTCAATTAACCCGATATCTAGGGTGTTACAAGTTGGTATTAGAGCATGATCTTGATTAAAATGGACCTCGGTTATGGTCACACAATGCACGTTGACGCTACTTTAACATAGGAGGGTGTGAGAAAAATCTAGAAACAAGTCTAAGACTCCTAGTTTCACCAATTGGCGAAGGATTACTGTAAACGATCACCGAAATCAAGTCCGTACACACTCCTGATCACACAAAATGACCCCAAATCACTTTTAGACCATCAATCGACAGGTTTAGACCATGTTTCATCCCATTTTAGCAGTTAAAAATTGGTATATGTGAATATGTATCAGGTTCTATTCGAAATGACCTGAAATAAGTCGAAACGGAGTAGGGGCCCAAGTGGGGCACTTCGAAGGGGACGCAGGGTGGGACCCATGCATTTTTGGACTTAGGGGGGAGGACCTCGCTCCACCGACAAGCCATCGCCGGTTAGTCCAGATATCGGCGAGGCCTCGCCGCCCAGCGGGTCGGCTCGGGCCGATACTCCTAGGGCCTAGTGTGGCCCATTCCTCCACGGTTGGTCAATTAAAACCCCTCCCAAATCGCTTCCTCTTCACAAATCACCCCCCCAAAGCTCTCCTTTCTCCAAAAATTTTCTTAAAACTCCATAAAATCCCTCTTCAAACCCTTTCTTCTTCCATTTTCGTGCACCCTCTCTATACCCATTTTAAAACCCACCTCCATTGCTGAATTCTCTTTCTTTTCTTTCCATTTGAGCACTCAAAGCCCTACTTTGAGTCTCAAATTCGTGGGAACCCTCTATATCATCCCATTCTTCTTGTTTCTTGTATTTTCCATGGCCTTATTCGAGCTTATTATGGCCATATTTTCTATTTCTATCATTCTCTCTTTCATGGGAAAGAAGAGAGCTCCTGTAGATAAAACCGAACCTAGTTTCTCCACCTGTTCAAGAAGGCCGAGAGGTGTCACCGTAAGTTCAAGCGCCCAGCGAGAGTTGCAGACAAAGCGGGATCTAGATCCCCATACTCCCATAGGAAGGGCTTTGTTGGCAAAGTTATCTCATGGAGTTTATGAGGGCCATAAGGTCCTCTTTGAAGCTCATGTAGATGCACGGCTATTTGGAGAGTTCTTGTTATTTGAGCGCTTGGTAGAAGCCAATGGGGTCTGCTATTTGAGGGTGAGCACCGTGCAAATGTGGGCACTGTCCGAGCCTTCTACGCCCACATTCGAGAACCAAAATTGGAGCCCTTACAGTTTAAAATACCATTTGGAAGAGATTGGGAGGCCACAATCAATGTTGCTTTGATATCTCGGCTTCTGAATGTGCCACTTGGCGAGGTTCATGCAAGTGAGAAGAATCTGAATAGTACACGTGAAAGGGATCGCTGCACACGGTTCCTTTGTGGTCGTCTGGTTGAATGACAGCCTAACAAAAGCATTTTAGCGACCATTATGATAGACAACTTTCGCCTGCTTCACCACATCTGCACGTTCAATGTCTATCCTAGGTGGAGCAACCGCAGTGAGTGCACGCGCCTGATGGTGGACTTCCTATATCAGGTGGGACAGGGAGAGAAGCTGTGTGTGCCTACGTATATCCTGTGATAGATAGTCCTTATCGCACGTTCTAATAGAAAGACTGAATCCCTCCTGTTCGGCCAACTCATATGCAGGATTGCACTTGAGTTTGGCTACAAACTTGGGGCGGAATTGTTGTCGCGGAATTGTTGTCGCCGATCCATTACATCACCGAGACTATTATCAATCAGATGGATATCGGGCCTCGGCAATGACAAGCCCTACTTGAAGAGAGTGACGATGAGACTGAGAGTGAAGAGGAAGAGAGTAATGAAGAAGGTGGAGCCGAAATAGAAGAAAAGGAAGAGCAAGACGAGGAAGAAGAGGAGGCCCAGGATACGGATGAGTGTCCCCCTCCTACAACTCAGGAGCATGATCTTGATCGGGCTGATAGGGAAGCCTATTTAGTTAGGCTTGAGGAGGGCCATGCCACCCTACGACAGGATATCATAGATCTGCAGGGCCTCGTGAAGCACAAGTTTAAGAAAGTAACTTGCACTTTGAAGTCTATCCTGTGTTGTCTGCAGGATAAGGGTGCCCCACCTCCATCGCCAGATTCGGATGAATAGTCCTATATGCAGTCGTTGTTTGTTTATTTTATTGCTTGTTCTTATGTGTAGCCTTTATAGGTGTAGTAGTTTGATAGTTGTTTTAGTGTTGAAGCTTAGTGTTTGAAGCTTATTTGTATTAGCTCACATGTATTCTCTGTCACGATTCATGTAATGTTGCGCTTCATGTATTGTGATAATTTTGTTAAATAAAATGTATGTTGTTTCCTTGAGTTGTGATGTTAATGTTGTGTGGATGGATTGTGTGAATGCTTAATCTCACTGGTTGCACCCTTTGTTGTATGTAGGGTATGCCACCTAAGGGTACGAGGACCTCTGCCCGTCTTTCTTTAGGTGAGTCGGTTGACGAGGCCCCTCCCCTGAACGATAGCTATATAGACCCCCGTTCGAGCCCGTCTCACTCAGATCCTCTGCCTAATTCTCAGTCGGCTTCTAGCCCTGTTGCTAGGCCAACTCCTATGACACCATCTATGGTCCCTCCTGTCACACCTTTGGTTCCTGAGTAGAACCGTGTATCTACGTCGACGCCTCATGCATCACAGTCCACTCCGCCTCCTGATAGGCTAGAGTAGATGATGCTATTGATGCAGCAACAGCAGATGCAGCAGTAGCAGCATCAGATCCAGTAGCAGTAGCAGCAGTTCTTGACCTCCATAGCTGGTATCTTTACTCAGTCGATGGGGGCGACTCCACCTGCTTCACCTATGCATCCAGTTGGGAATGCTAGTCCCAGTGGCACATTTGAGCGATTCCAGCACTTGCGGCCTTCCACTTTCCTAGGTACTCACAGACCCGAGGAGGTCGAGTACTGGATTGACTGCATCTTTAAGATGCTGAGGCCGCTACATTGTTCTGAGGTGGAGCAGGTCGAGCTTGCCACCTTCATGCTTGAGAAGGAGGCCAATTTATGGTGGGATAGTGTTCTTCGCACAGTTGCGGAGGGTTTTGTGTGGACGTGGGAGGCATTCAAGGCTCGCTTCCACGAGAAGTATTTTTCGGTCACTTACCGACACAAGAAGGAGAGTGAGTTCCTTCGCCTCCATCAGGGAGGGATGTCGGTGACGGAGTATAAGAACCGGTTTACAGAGCTGGGCAGATATGCTCCTTTACTTTTGGGTGATCAGTTGTTACGAATGCGACATTTTTCTAAGGGTCTGCGGCCCAAGATCTGGTCAAAGATGTACTGCGCTAGCATATCTTCTTATGCTGAGTTGTTGAGCATGTACCTGCGAGCTGAGCAGGATGGGGATAGGTTATCCCATACGCGAGCACCTATGGCTCCCAGGCCGTGACCTGACTTTTTGAGTAGGCCTTTCCTTGGTAAGAGGCCTCATGTAGACTCACCGCCGAGGTCCATGGCATCTCCTGCCCCTGTGAGGTGACCTGATGTGTGTTGTGCTTATTGCAAGAAGCCAGGTGTAACACCTCAGATTTTTGTCAACCTGGAGTTAGGCGTCCTTAGGCACTGGGTTAACCATAACACTCTCAAAGCTCAATCCCAAAGCCAAAGAAATCACTTTTCAACCCATTTCCTTCAAACTCTCACCTTTCACCACCTCATTCTTCAAACTTCTCCAAGTAACTTTCATATTAGACACGAATCCTCATGTTTAAATAGTGAAGAACTATACTTAAACTAAAACTCACTGTAAACGATCACCGAGATCGAGTCCGTGCACACTCCTGATCACACCCAATGACCCCAAATCACTTCTAGACCGTCAATCAAAGGGTTTAGGCCTTGTTTCATTCCATTCCAAACCTAAAAATGAATGTCCTTAGGTGGTAGGTCAACCTCAACATCTTACACTCATTCTCAAAGCCTAAAACCTCTTTTTATCCAATTCCTTCGAAATCTCACCCTCCGCCATTTTATTCTTCATTTATTTTCTAAACACATTCATAATACACACCATTCTTAGGGTATTAATTATGAAGAACAATACCGAAGCTAAAACTTACTATGAATAGTAAATAAATGGATAAAATGGGTCTTGAACCTTAACTTTTTAGAATATAATAAAATAAATAGGTTATTTGGATAGATTAGCATCTCCTACCCCAAAATCATAGGCTATACGTTGCATAAACTCATTCTGGTTTGCAAATTGGCCCCGAAATGCCTCAAATGGAGTCGGGGGCCAAACGATCAACTTATAGGGGGACCCAGGGTGGGCCCCATACTTTTTTGGGGCCTAGGGAACAGGAGAACCTCGCCCAAATGAAGAGGCCTCACCAAATCTACCAGTGGTCGGTGAGGCCTGCAGGTAAACGGGCCCAGTTGGGTAGGGCCTTAGGGCCGATTGCATTTGGGGCCTAGTGGAACCCTATGGTATAGGGTTTGACTCCTATTTCTTTCCCATTTTGGTACTTCCTTCACAAACCACCCCTCCAAGCCTTCCATTTCTTGAAAAATCTTTTGAATCTCTCTCAAAATCCTTCTCCAAACACTTTCTTGTTCATTTTCATATACCGTTCACTCCACCCTTCAAATCTCACCTCAAGCAGAAATCATTAGGGGCTACTTCCTTTAGAAATTAGATGAAATTAACTAGCGCTAAAATGGATGACCTGTGAAATTATCACCAATCACTTTAAATATAATTTACTAGAGCCAAAACGTGTAGAATAGTTGACGCTACAATACCCTAAAACCTAGGATCAAACTCTAAACCCGGTTGCTCACGGGAGCATTCAGAAACTTTGTATCAGACCTAAACCGCCCGTTGAAAGTCTGATAGTGATAATCTTAGACAATTACGACCGCCTAGTTGGACTTGACATTCATTTCGAAAATTAAGCCCAACCGATATCCTGAGACCATTTTACTGAGTCCGGAGTAAAGAGAGTGAGAAAAGGAAAATATTTAGAAAATTAATTCAATTTTTAATAAATCTGGCACGTGCCACTTGCACGATATTTTTTAAGTATTCAGACTGTCGGAATCTGAGACAAATACACCCTCAGATCAAGGAACATTTCCCACTCAGGTCAGTGTACTTGGAATCCTCGATCGAGCCTCAGTGACAGCTGAACTGAAACTGGTCCGCCACGTGCGATCTGGGAACCCTATCAAACTAAAAACTTAATGTGATCAGGATCTAACATCTATGAGCCTAAGTCTGACCGCATTCAGTCAGGGGACCTCCAGAAATGTTCTTTTGGATCGGGAAAGACCCGATTTGGCTATAACCCAAGTATACCTTGACTTAAAGTCTGTTTTGGTTATGTTTGGGCTTATAAAAGGGCTTAAACCCTTAGCTTTCTAACCCATACGAATTTGGGGAAAACCCTAGGGGAGAGAGGAGAGAAAAGAGAGAGAATGTGAGAGAGAGTTAGAGTTTCTACCAGGGATTCTTCCCTGCTGCTCCACGTGCCAAAGCCATCTTCTTGCATCGCTATTCTGGCGATTCTGATTTCGTTCTAGGTAAGAAAACCCTAACCCTAACCTGTTTTAGGGTTTCTATCGATGCAAGTAGCTAAGTAGCTGACTCACCTTGTGTTATAGGTCGTCATATCGACGTTGACGAAAGCGTAAAATACCTATTCAATTCATTACGCTTCTACGACGTAAGGTGCGGATTTTATACGCTTAGATTACCTGTTTTCAAAGCTTTCAATGCCGTTTAATAATAGATTGTTGATAAGGGTGTTGTTTGACATGTAGAACATTTTGTCCGTTTTTCATTTCGAATATGTATGAAGAATATGAGATTTAGGATATTTTAGGTATTTGTAGGAAATACTGTATGCGTTCATATTTTACTGATATGATTGTCATGAGTATTTACTGTGTACCTATACTGGTTATACGTGTATGATCTGTTTGGCGAAGAGATTCGTCCTAATGTACATATTGGCCGACATATGCTATGTAGACTAATGTGTGTAGACTAAGTGTTTGTTGAAATGCCAAAATCAATATGATTTATGCCTACCATATGTTTTGAATGTAAGAACATGATTGTTGTGTATTAGACATCTCCTTGATATAAGGATCTATCAGATTATATGCTGAAATCAACATACGTCAAGTACGTTGGAGTTGTGTAGTCTAAGTGTTTGTGTAAATGTATGTATTAGTAATTATTGAGTATATGGTGTTGTAGATTAGCGTTGAGACTGGATTCTCAACTAATTTGATGATGTACATGTTTTCCTCCATGCTTATTGTATTTCAATTGATTACCTTATGTGTGAAGTACTCGTGTATGGTTAACTGCTTATGATGTATGTAATAACATGCTGATAACATGCTAGAATTTCTTGTATTTCAATTCTGTCTCTCTTATATGATTATTAATTTAGATTACAAGTGTTTGGGGCTATACTCTAGCCCAGGAAGTTGGTAACAGTTTAGAATTCGTGGTTGGATTCTATTCGCCAAGAAGGATGTGTATGAAGAACATGAGTCGTACTAGAGTCGTCAGCAGTGGTTAGGCCACACGAAGTGCTTGTACACTTCATGTCGGTCGATTCAACGTGCGCTCGCGCTAGTCGGACTCATCAAGTAACCCGACTGACCGTTGTATGTTTACCTTGTATTCGTCATAACTGCTTGAACCTAGGGTACTGAACTTACCAGTGATAACCCTGATAACCGTGGTGCTTTGATCCACTAAGACTCATGAGCTGGGCATGGTGGTATGGGACACCGTGGTCGATCTGTCGGCCTACGCTGGGGCCACAAACCTCCCCGTAGTGACCAGTGAGCAACCCAGACTCGTAAGCAGATTATGGTGGTATAGGACACTATATTCTTGTTGTCGGCCTACACTAATAAGGTGATGGGGGAGCGATGCAACGAGTGCGTGCAACAGCCCTGACAGCTCTTTGTAGTGACCTCGAGCGTACTCTGAGTCTACGTGAGGCGACGACCCTTCCGTAGCTACAAGAGTACAGCTAGGCCTGTATTGATAAGGTGATGGGGGAGTGGAGCAACGAATGCATGCAACAGCCCTAACAGCCCTTGCAGCGACCTAGAAATATATCATCGTATGAGTCTACTAGGAGTGACGACCCTAGACAGGATCCTTGTTGGGAATAATATAAGGGAAGTACCCTAGTTTCCCAATCCTGCTGTATGAAAAGGACTAATAACAACTTGGTAATCATATTCATATCACTGTGCATGTACCTGGAATATGTGGTGCACTGAGGGAAGAAAGCATGCCACGGACGTAAGATGGTGTCGCATGAGGGAGTATGTCGGTGAGGGCATCCATCATGTCATTTCATTCTTGCATTAATCATAGTATTTAGGCATGTTTGAATTGCTTGCTTTATCATTATCGCTTGATTGATTTGATAACATGTTAACCTTTGCTCTATGATTCCACTGAGTTAGATACTCACTCCCACGTTGCGGGACGGTGTTCCGGACACCCACCAGTCCCTATTTTAGTTTCAGATGATGGCGATGCTTGCGAAGCGGAGCCGGACTTTATGATGATGAGGAGGATTCCTCCTATATGCAGGTTCTGATCGATGGGATTACTGGGAGGTCGCCATGACACTAGTCATTTTATATTTTTTTTGAGCACTCATGTATATTCTTTTTGATCATTTTTGGAGTATACATGTATATGTTTAACCTGGTAACATTTTCACACTCTGAAAACCTACAACCATTCATATATTCTATATATCTATTACATTCTTCCGCTTGCTAATTTAACTCTCTGGAGTATGATATGTCGTTTTGGCTTAGTCTCAATCTTATTTAATGTCATTCTACAGACAACATGCATTCATCATTATCTATGTTGCATAAGTGACGTTTTGGAACTCGGGAGTTGGGTTTCTACTCGACCCCCGATTTTCAGGGCGTTACAGATGGTATCAGAGCATGATTTGGATTAAACTGAACCTGGGTTATGGTCACACACCGCACACTGACGCACTCTGACTTAGGAAGGGGACGATGGAATCTAAAAACTACATTAGCATCCCAAATGTCGCCGGCGGGCAAGATTAACTATCGTAGAATCGCCCATACGTAACCGAGACCATGCAAAATGATCTCATATCCCTACTTCTATTCACTCAAGTTTTCATCTTCTACACCCATCCACCACTATTCTTTACAAATCTTTACCTTCCTTTCAAAATTATACTTGGAATTCCATCATCCTGGGATTTGGAAATCCCATCTCACACTCTCCAACACAATGCTCATTTTCCAAAACCTATGAAATTAATTTTTAATCCCAACCCACCCTCCTACCAAACATGTCGTTTCCTAATCCCGAGTTGGGATTAGCAACGCCATCTATTGAATACATCTTAATGCCACTAGCCAAACAGGCCCTTAGAGTTTTGGACCTAGAGTTGGTATTCCTAGATTTAGAAAGATCTGACAGTATAGGGGATCTGATAAAGTGATAACATGAACCCTATGACCTCCTTAACTAGTATGGACATATGCGAATTTCTACCCCTAAGATAAGACTAGGCTACTAGTTATACTAAGGAAAGTAAAAGAATGAATATGCTAAGATAATTGAATAATGAACTTAGTTAGTCTGCTTGATAAGGTTGAAGTGAGACCTCATTCTTTCGTTGAATCCCCATGATACTTATAGGCTTCTTTAATGACTCTTAGGAAGGTTGTTTGATTAGAAACTATTCACGCTTGGAGAGAACTTATAAATCCCTTAGAATTAATGTTAAGTCAAACTAACACACCCCCTAGAATTACCTTCCCAAGGACTTATTGCATTCGGGAACGCGGAGTAAAGGAACTGTATATATAAGTGAAGTATTCGCGGTTTGAATCGAATTCTCAATCCTAGTGGTTACCAATAAATCCAATGATCTGATTAAGCAGAAGATCGGCATCGACTCGGATTAAGAATTGATATGACAAATTTTCTATCATCGCAAGGCAGAAAGTCTATGTATCCGGCTCAGACTCACTACACAACTTTTCTTCCGTGTTGGCCCAACCACCTATAACCAAAAGTTATCGCTTTGTCTTTGGAAAATGGCGAGGACTTATAGCCAGTAGAGAATTAGATATCTTGCCACAACTCATACCTGCCCCTGAACTCAACCACAATAGAGATTAGGCTTCTTTCTACAACCATAGGTACCAATGCCATAGAACGCATCATTAACAAAGGAAGACCAATGTCATGAGAGGTTGTTTCCCATTTCATGTAAAGGATAGGTCCTAAGTTACACCTCGTTCCGATATACGAATCGAGAAATAGATTCTTGAGCCTTAAGTAGAACTATGTTTTTAAGGGGGGTAGAACGTATTGAGTCCAATCTAGTTAGGTCAGTTAATACAACCGTTAGATCAGAGTGACGCAGCGGAAGCATGGTTGGCCCCTTCCCGACTGGCCCAGGATCGAAAGAAACTGGTCCAGGTTAGACGAAAAGATAGAAACCCTTAACTCTCACCATGGATATAAATTAAGATGAGGACTCTTTAGACCAAGACGCAAATAAAAAATTTGAACCTTGCAGTGATGGGCATTCCTTAAGCTTTTAGAGTGATCGGACTACGGAGTTACTGAATTATACAACTGCGAAATATTCGCAGCTTGACCCAAATCCTCAATCCTGGACGACTACCAATGGACTCACTGCTTAGCCGACAGAAGACCAGGATCCACCAGGATTAGGAAGGGATACAACGTTGTCTACCCTGGCTAGGCGGACATTCGACGTATCGGGATCAAGCCCACTACAACCATCTCTCTGTACTGGTCAACCAGTGAAAATATATATCTTACTCTAAGTAGATGGGAATTGTCGCCAAGATGCTAAACAGGTAAAGAAATAAATTTTAGCAAACCGTTAGGGTATAAGTAATGCATAAAGAAGTAAGTTTTAAGGGGGTATGAAAGTGCACCTATTATGTGCCCTGGTTTGTCAATTATGTTGTAAGTTGAGTCAGTCGGATGACAGCACCTAACAAGAAGATCAAGTCAAGCGTCTTCCTAATCTGGATGTGTGGAAGCTCGCTAAAAGGTAAATCATAGCCTCACATCCCATGTCCCAAAACATCAGGTGATTAAACCCTTAAAAAGAACTAAAACATCTTAGAGTTTCTGTGTAAGAAAGCTTTTTATCAAAAAGGAAAATCAGTGAAGTTTTTCTTACACTGTCGATTATATCGATTACCCCTTCGATATGATCGGTCAGCTCTGTCGATGTCCTTGGCATATCAATCGATACAATCGTGTGAGGACAGAATGCATCCAGCAATCAAAAGTCATCTGGACGATTTATCGATGTATCGACTTAAGTGTCGATATCATCGATATTCGTATATCGATCATATCTGAAGTGGATCGATATAATCGACAGACTGCCTTTCGGCGCCCCTATTTTTCTAAAGAAAACTAACATATGCTTTGATATATCGATGACTGTCCAATTCAATCTGAACTCAAATATCGATCATATCGGGAGTCAGTCGATCATATCGACTGTGGGGCGCATGTTCTCACCAGCATGAATTTCAAGTTGCTTTTAATGTTGATCGGGGTACCTGTCGATAAATCGATATTCGTATATCGATCATATCGAGACCAAGTCGATTGGATCTAGTCAGGACATAAATCATCCAACAAGCTTACTTGTAAATCTATACGATTTCTTGATCCCATCGACAAGGTCTCCGATATAATCGATGTACAAATTCCGATGATATCGACTGTTTTCTTGATCATATCTGTGACCCTAAAATTCTTCAAAGCTTCTCTCTTATTTTTCACCTGTCGATAGATCGAACCATCACTCGATGGAATCGGAGTTCAAAATTCAATAACATCGATGTGTGTCTCGATCCCATCGACCAGTTGGCGGAAGGTTTCCAAAAGCAAAATGACAATTGAGTTTGTATCATCGACAGGTCGGCCGATACAATCGAGAGTATACGCTCAATCATATCGACGACTGCTCGATGATATCGAACTCTGTCATAAATATGATCGTTTATATCCATTGGAACCTTTTGCCATAAATAGAGAGAGTAGTCTTTATTACTGGTAGGGAAAGTAGAGAGTGCTTTTGAGAGTTTTAACCTTCCTATCATTTACCTTAAGCCCTTTCTCTCAGGAAGTTCATCCTCCAATCCACCCTCATCATTGATATCTCATAGAGTGGATTGGAGAATGAACTTTCGCATTCAAGGATCCTTCAGCTACTGCCTTAATGACACATCATTAAGCTGGGATGCCTTGAATGCATGATGAGAACCACTCTATTCTCCTTATAGGAAAATCCTTAAAATGGCATTCCATCATAACCTTGACCCAACCTAAGCCTAGCATACATACATTTTTATGTTGCGGATCAAGGGAGCGGAAGACTCTTCATCAACAAGAAGAAGGTCTTCATCACTGTGCTGAAAGGGACTCATCAACTTATCTGTAAGTACTGAGAGTCCAGAGGACACTTGCGATCATTCCTTTTTAGGATTGGGTTTTAAGTGTTGCTCACCATTTGAAGTCCTCGAAGGAGGCCTCCTACGGGAGTGTACGTGCGGGATGCGTTGTGTGGACCCTTGCTCTGTGGAGAGCATAAACATCTGGTTAGGAGTACGCCAGCAAAACTCCAGGGTTAGAGGTGAACCAAGTAGAAACCTCAGGGTGCGTTGTGTGGACCCTTGTCCTGTGTGGGCATAAACATCTGGTTAGGAGTACGCCAATAAAACTCCAGGGTTTGAGGTGAACCAAGTAGAAACCTCTATAAAGGTTGAAGGTGAACCTGATTTAAAACCTTAGGTTTGAGGTGAACCATGGGAAACCTCCTTAGTGAAATCCGGTCACTCAAGGGTTGAGTGTGGAAGCCGGGAGTGGAGTAGACAAGTCGTCGAACCACTATAAAATGACTGTGTTTGAGTTTGATATTATCTTTCATTTATGTGATTGCCTTGCATGTCTTCATATATGATCACATCCTATGCACACAGAGTCATATCCATCACAATCTCATTTATACATTGTTTGTCTTTTAAATAGTTTGTGATTGGATCCTCTATTGGGCTTGAAAGCCAGTAGAGTTAAGGTTGAGTAATCCTAATCAATACTCTGCGATAGGATTATTGTAATAAGGATTTTTAATAATTCATAAAAACTTTTAAAATAATTCACCCCCCTCTAGGATATATTGACATATTCCTACTTCAACTAAAGCAGTCTTCACCGTAATTTCAGGGTAGACCAAAAGGAACCGGACTTATATAGATCGTATACACCCTACCACGTATAGAAACATGAAATCAACAAAACTTAGGTGAAGGAAATGATTAATCTTTCCTTATTACCCTTAGGAAAATTTCGGGGATGAAATTTTGTTTTAAGGGGGTAGATTATAACACCCCAGATTTTTGTCAACCTGGAGTTAGGCGTCCTTAGGCAATGGGTCAACCATAACACTCTCAAAGCTCAATCCTAAAACCAAAGAAATCACTTTTCAACCCATTTCCTTCAAACTCTCACCTTTCACCACCTCATTCTTCAAACTTCTCCAAGTAATTTCATATTAGACACGAATCCTCAGGTTTAAATAGTGAAGAACTATACTTAAACTAAAACTCACTGTAAAAGGTCATCGAGATCGAGTCCGTACACACTCTGATCACACCCAACGGCCCCAAATCACTTCTAGACCTTCAATCGAAGGGTTTAGGCCATGTTTCATTCCATTTCAAACCTAGAAATGAATGTCCTTAGGTGGTAGGTCAACCCCAACATCTTACACTCAATCTCAAAGCCTAAAACCTCTTTTTATCCAATTCCTTCGAAATCTCACCCTCCGCCATTTTATTCTTCATTTATTTTCTAAACACATTCATAATACACACCAATCCTAGGGTATTAATGATGAAGAACAATACCGAAGCTAAAAATTACCGTGAATAGTAAATAAATGGATAAACTGGGTCTTGACCCTTAACCTTTTAGAATATAATAAAATAAATAGGTTAGTTGGATAGATTAGTGTCTCCTATCCCAAAATCATATGCTATACACCATATAAACTCATTTTGGTTTATAAATTGGCCCCAAAAATGCCTCAAATGGAGTCGAAGGCCAAACGATCAACTTATAGGGGGACCCAGGGTCGGCCCCATACTTTTTTGGGGCCTAGGGGACAGGAGAACCTTGCTCAAATGGTGAGGCCTCACCAAATCCACTAGTGGTCTGTGAGGCCTCGCTGGTAAACAGGCCCAGTTGGGTCGGGTCTTCGGGCCGATTGCATTTGGGGCCTAGTGGAACCCTATGGTATAGGGTTCGACCCCTATTTCTTTCCGATTTTAGTACTTCCTTCACAAACCACCCCTCCAAGCCTTCCGTTTCTTAAAAAATCTTTTGAATCTCCCCCAAAATCCTTCTCCAAACACTTCCTTATTCATTTTCATATACCGCTCACTCCACCCTTCAAATCCCACCTCAAGCAGAAATCATTAGGGGCTACTTCCTTTGAAATTAGATGAAATTAACTAGCGCTAAACTGGATGACCTGTGAAATTGTCACCAATCACTTTAAATACGATCTGCTAGAGCTAAAACGTGTAGAATAGTTGACGCTACAATACCCTAAAACCTAGGATCAAACTCTAAACCCGGTTGCTCATGGGAGCATTCAAAAACTTTGTATCGGACCTGGACCGCGCATCGAAAGTCTGATAGCGATAATCTTAGACAATTACAACCGCCTAGTTGGACTTGACAATCATTTCAAAAATTAAGCCCAACTGATATCCTGAGACCATTTTACTGAGTCCAGAGTGAAGAGAGTGAGAAAAGGAAAATATTTAGAAAATTAATTCAATTTTTAATAAATCTGGCACGTGCCGCTTGCGCGACATTTTTGAAGCATTCAGACCGTCGAAATCTAACCCAAATACACCCTCGGATCAGGGAACATTTCCCACTCAGGTCACTGTACTTGGAAGCCTCAATCGAGTCTCAATGATCGCTGAACTGAAACTGGTCCGCCACGTGTGATCTGGGAACCCTATCGAACTAAAAACTTAATGTGATCAGGATCCAACATTCATGATCTTAAGTCTGACCGCATTCAGTCAGGGGACCTTCAGAAATATTCTTTTGGATTAGGAAATACCCGATTTGGCTATAACCCAAGTATACCTTGACTTGAAGTCTTTTTTGGTTATGTTTGGGCTTATAAAAGGGCCTTAAACCCTTAGCTTTCTAACCCATATAAATTTGGGGAAAACCCTAGGGGAGAGAGGAGAGAAAAGAGAGAAAGTGAGAGAGAGTTGAGTTTCTCCCAGGGATTCTTCCCTGCTGCTCCACGTGTCAAAGTCATCCACTTGCATCGCTATTCTGGCGATTCTGGTTTCGTTCTAGGTAAGAAAACCCTAACCCTAACCTGTTTTAGGGTTTCTATCGATGCAAGTAGTTAAGTAGCTGACTCACCTTGTGTTATAGGTCGTCATATCGACGTTGATGGAAGCGTAAAATACCTATTCAATTCATTATTCTTCTACGGCGTAAGGTACAGATTTTAGACGCTTAGATTACCCGTTTTCAAAGCTTTCAATGTCGTTTAATGGTAGATTGTTGATAAGGGTGTTGTTTGACATATAGAACATGTTGTCCATTTTTCATTTCAAATACGTATGAAGAATATGAGATTTAGGGTATTTTAGGTATTTGTAGGAAATACCGTATGCGTACGTATTTTACTGATATGATTGCCATGAGTGTTTACCATGTACCTATACTAGTTATACGTGTATGATCTGTTTGGCGAAGAGATTCGCCCTAATGCACATATTGGCCGACATATGCTATGTAGACTAATGTGTGTAGACTAAGTGTATGTTGAAATGCCTAAATCAATATGATTTATGCCTGCCATATGTTTTGAATGTAAGAACATGATTGTTGTGTATTAGACATCTCCTTGATATAAGGATCTGTCATATTATATACTGAAATCAACATACGTCAAGTACGTTGGAGTTGTGTAGTCTAAGTGTTTGTGTTAATGTATGTATTAGTAATTATTGAGTATATGGTGTTGTAGATTAGCGTTGAGACTGGATTCTCAACTAATTTGATGATGTACATGTTTTCCTCCATGCTTGTTGTATTTCAATTGATTACCTTATGTGTGAAGTACTCGTGTATGGTTAACTGCTTATGATGTATGTTATAACATGCTGATAACATGCTGAAATTTCTTGTATTTCAATTCTGTCTCTCTCATATGATTATTGATTTAGATTACAAGTGTTTGGGGCTATACTCTAGCCCAGGCAGTCGGTAACAATTTAGAATTCGTGGTTGGATTCTATTCACCATGAAGGATGTGTATGACGAACCCGAGTCGTACTAGAGTCGTCGGCAGTGGTTAGGCCACACGAAGTGCATGTGCACTTCATGTCGGTCGATTCAACATGCGCTCGCGCCAGTCGGACTCATCAAGTAACCCGACTGACCGTTGTATGTTCACCTTGTATTCGTCATAACTGCTTGAACCTAGGGTACTGAACTTACCAGTGATAACCCTGATAACCGTGGTACTTTGATCCATTAAGACTCATGAGCCGGGCATGGTGGTATGG
Source organism: Magnolia kwangsiensis (assembly GCA_037074715.1). NCBI lineage: Eukaryota > Viridiplantae > Streptophyta > Magnoliopsida > Magnoliales > Magnoliaceae > Magnolia > Magnolia kwangsiensis. The sequence continues at coordinate 79,370,418 of CM073577.1, read as the reverse complement.
GACACCGTGGTCGAGCTGTCGGCCTACGCTGGGGCCACAAACCTCCCCGTAGTGACCAGTGAGCAACCTAGACTCGTGAGCATATTATGGTGGTATGGGACACTATATTCTTGCTGTCGGCCTACACTGATAAGGTGATGGGGGAGCGGTGCAACGAGTGTGTGCAACAGCCCTAGCAGCCCTTTGTAGTGACCTCGAGCGTACTCTGAGTCTACGTGAGGCGACAACCCTTCCGTAGCGACAAGAGTATAACTAGGCCTGTATTGATAAGGTGATGGGGGAGTGGAGCAACGAGTGCGTGCAACAGCCCTGACAGCCCTTGCAGCGACCTAGAAATATATCATTGTATGAGTTTACTAGGAGTGACGACCCTAGACAGGATCCTTGTTGGGAATGATATAAGGGAAGTACCCTAGTTTTCCAATCCTGTTGTATGAAAAGGACTAATAACAACTTGGTAATCATATTCATATCGCTGTGCATGTACCTGGAATATGTGGTGCACTGAGGGAAGAAAGCATGCCACGGACGTAAGATGGTGTCGCATGAGGGAGTATGTCGGTGAGGGCATCCATCATGTCATTTCATTCTTGCATTAATCATAGTATTTAGGAATGTTTGAATTGCTTGCTTTATCATTATCGCTTGATTGATTTGATAACATGTTAACCTTTGCTCTATGATTCCACTGAGTTAGATACTCACTCCCACGTTGCGGGACGGTGTTCCGGACACCCACCAGTCCCTATTTTAGTTTTAGATGATGGCGATGCTTGCGAAGCGGAGCCGGACTTTATGATGATGAGGAGGATTCCTCCTATATGTTGGTTTTGATCGACGGGATTACAGGGAGGTTGATTAGATGCCATGTCAATAGTCATTTTATATTTTTTTTAGCACTCATGTATATTCTTTTTTATCATTTTTGGTGTATACATGTATATGTTTAACCTGGTAACATGTTCACACTCTGGAGACCTACAACCGTTCATATATTCTATATATCTATTACATTCTTTCGCTTGATAATTTAACTGTGTCTGGAGTATGATATGCCATTTTGGCTTAGTCTCAATCTTGTTTAATACCATTCTACAGACAACATGCATTCATCATTATCTATGTTGCATAAGTGACATTTTGGAACTCGGGAGTTGGGTTTCTACTCGACCCCCAATTTTCAAGGTGTTACACCAGGCCACACTGAGATAAATTGTTTCACCAGGATGCGAGATAATGGTTTTTCACCACCTCATAGGATCATTCGTCCGATGCCCTAGTCCATTTCTGCTCCACCCCTACGATCAGCACCAGCTCACCCATCTTTCAGGCCACCCGCACCTCACTTCAGGTAGCCACAATTGCCCATGGTACCTCTACCGAATCGTTCACAGTAGGCTAGGGTTCATGCGCTCACAGCTAAGGTGCCCAGGCAGATTCAGCACCGAGATCTTTCGAGTTTTCAGCTTATATCCAAGGTATGCCTGTCTTCTTATTGGTGGACACTGGGTCCACTATTTCGATCATCTCTTGCGTTGCGGTCAAGTGGCTAGGATTGGTTACTACTCCTACGAAGGGAGTGAGACTCACGACAGCTATGGGGACCTTTTCAAACATTTCACGGACTTGTGAGTCTTGCTCAGTAGATTTGGGTAGCAGGACAGTGGTTGTTGACCTGATTCTCGCTCCACTATGTCACTACGACGTTATTCTCAAGATGGATTGGCTCACCAAGATGAGAGTAGTGATTGATTGTGAGGCCAGAGTTGTGACAGCCTATGGACTTGAGGGCACGACCTTTACATTTCCAGTTCAGGCCAGTTGGTCCTGTTAAGTTGTTAGCTATGCTTCTTTATTAGAGAGTCTTGATGATTTGATGTTGGGGGATATACTAATGGTTTGAGATTTCCCCGATGTATTTGAAAAGATCCCGGGACTACCTCCTCGGCCCAAGATTGACTTTATTATCGATCTTGTGCCTAATGCGACACCCATTTCCTTGCCGACGTATCGTATGCCTCCATGTGAGATGGAGGAATTGAGGAGACAAATTGATGCATTGATAGAAGCGGGCTTCATACAACAGAGTGTGTCACCTTGGGGAGTGCTTGTTTTGTTTGTGAAGAAGAAAGATAGTTCCCTACGATTATGCATTGACTATCGCAGGTTGAACCAGGTGACAGTGAAGAACAAGTATCCCTTGCCTAGAATAGATGATCTGTTTGATCAGTTGAAAGGGGCACGGTATTTTACCAAGATAGATTTGTAATTTGAGTATCATCAGTTACGCGCCAGGGATGAGGACGTGCAGAAGACAGCCTTCAGGACTAGCTTCGGTCATTATGAGTTCCTTGTGATGTTGTTTGGACTCACAAATGCCCCGGCCGTGTTCATGGATCTATGAACAGAGTGTTTCGGTCATTTCTGTTCCGATTCATTATCGTGTTTATTGACGATATTCTGATATATTCTAAGAGTCAGGAAGAGCATGAAGAGCATCTACGAGCAGTCTTCGACACTCTCAGGAAGAACTAGTTGTTTGTACAGTACAAGAAATGTGACTTCTGGAAGGAGGAAGTCAAGTTCCTAGGACATGTGGTGTCCAAGGAAGGTATAGAAATCGACCTTGCTAAGGTAACCGCGGTTCAGGATTGAAAGCAACCCTGTTCAGTTACTGAGGTGAGGAGTTTTCTTAGTCTGGCAGGGTACTATCGATAATTCATTCGAGACTTTTTCAAGATTGCCAAACCATTGTCTCAGTTGAGATGGAAGACTTGAAGTTTGCCTAGAATGAGAAGGTCGAAGCAGCTTTTCAGGAGCTGAAGGACAAGTTGACGTCTGCCCCTGTGCTAGTATTGTCAGAGCAAGGGGTTAAGTATACGATATATACTAACGCCTCTCGCTTTGGTCTGGGTTGTGTCCTTATGCAGAAGGACAGGGTAATTGCATATGCCTCGAGATAGTTGAGGAAGCACGAGGAAAATTATCCTACACACGTCTTAGAGTTGGCAGCTGTCATTTTCGCACTGAAGCTCTGGAGACATTACCTCTACGGAGAGGAGTTCGAACTCTTTTGCAACCATAAGAGCCTTAAATACATATTCTCACAGCGAGACTTGAATATGAGGCAGCGACGATAGATGGAAACTTTGAAGGACTTTAAGTTTGAGGTCTCCTACCATGCGGGCAAGGAAAACCTTATGGCAGAAGCATTAAGCCGCAAGAAGACTATAGAGTTATAGAGTTTACGGCTCCGCTAATGACAACAGAATGGGACATGGTAGAGTTTATGTGAGACTTTTAGTAGAAACTTATGGTAGAGCCGTATGAGGTTATCACACATATTCGAGTACAACCCCTCATTGATGGCAGAGTTATCGAGGCTCAGGAAGACAAGGAGATTTTGGCGAAGATGAGAAAGCAGGTTGGTACAGATGAGGACTCAGAGTGGAGTGTTGGTACGGATGGGGGCTTACGTTATCATGGTCGCCTATGCGTCCCAGACATCCCTGACTTGAGACGAAAGGTTCTCGAGTCAGCCCACAGTTCGAGGCTTACGATGCATCCAGGTAGCACAAAGATGTATCAAGACATGAAGAGATCATACTGGTGGGATAATATGAAGGTTCACATTGCTGAGTTTGTATCCCGTAATCTCACGTATCAGCAGGTCAAGGTAGAGTATCGCCGACATCCTGGACTACTTCAGCCCATGCCCATAGCCGAATGGAAGTGGGACTTTATCTCTATGGATTTCATTTCAGGGCTACCGAAGACGAGGAAGGGACATGACTCCATTTGGGTGATCGTCGACCAATTGACGAAGTCATCTCATTTCCTACCGATCAGAGTTATGAACTCTGCAAATGAGTTGGCCAGATTATACATCAAGGAGATTGTACATCTGCATGGAGTTCCTTTGGAGATTGTGTCAGATCGAGATGCGTAATTCACATCTATCTTCTGGACTCGTATCTAGGAAGCGATGGGTGTGAAGTTGAAGTTCAGTACCGTGTTCCATCCACAGACAAACGGGCAAACGGAACGTGTGAATCAAGTGCTAGAAGATATGTTGCAGGCTTGTGTGTTGGATTTCAAGGACAGTTGGGATGACTGTCTTCCTTATACAGAGTTTGCGTATAACAACAGTTTTCAAGCGACTATTGGCATGGCCCCCTATGAGGCACTGTATGGTCGCTCGTGTAGAGCACCGCATTGCTAGGCAGAAGTGGGCGAGAAGAGTCTGATTGGCCCAGAGTTGGTTCAGGCGACTTCAGAGAAGATCGACATTATTAGGCGTCTACTTCTGACAGCACAAAGCAGGTAGAAGAGATACGCCGATACGAGACGGCGACCGCTTGAGTTTATAGTTGGGGACCATGTATTCCTTAAGGTTTCTCCCATGAAGAGAGTCGTTCAGTTTGGTAAGAAAGGGAAGCTCACGCCAAGATTCATTGACCCATTTCAGATACTTGATAGAGTGGGGGCAATAGCATATCATCTTGCTTTGCCCACACCACTCGCAGGCATGCATAGCGTATTCCATGTGTCCATGTTAAAGAAGTATGTTCCTGATCCTTCACACATTATTAGTTGGGAGCAAGTGCAGTTGAGCAACTATACCACTTATGTACTGCGACCGACACGTATCTTAGATAGGAACGAGTAGGTATTGCGTAGCAAGGTCATCCCACTTGTGAAGGTACTATGGACGCATCACAGTGAAGAAGAGGCTACTTGGGAGACTGAAGCGGAGGTCAGAAAGAATTACCCTCAGATCCTCGAGGAGTATGAGAAGGTACAAATTTCGAAGATAAAATTTTTCTTTAAGGGGGTAGATTGTAACGTCCTAGAAAAATTCATACAAAGACCTAAGTACCACCTCTAGCAGAAATCCTTTAGAACCTAATCCTTTAGAAATTTAACGAGAGTTAACTAGTGTTAAACTAGATTACTTATGAAATTAGCACCAATCACTTTATATATGGTCTGCAAGACCCAAAACCTATAGAATTAGTAATGCTACATTACCCTAAAATTTAGGATCCACCTCTAAACCTAGTTGCTCTCGGGAGAATTTAAAAACTCCGTAACGGACCTGGACCGCGCGTCGAAAGTCCGATAGCGATGAACTTAGACAATTGTAACTGCTTGATTAGACTTGACAATCACCTCAAAAATCAAGTCCAGATGAGGTCCTGAGACTATTTTCTTAAGTCTGGAGTGAAGAGTGTGAGAACGTGAAGGTTTTTATGAAATTAAATATAAATTTAAATAATCTGAGTCGTGTCGCTTGCGCGCCATTTATAAGCATTCTGACCATTGGAATCTAACCCAAATACACCCTCGGATCAGGGAAGATGTCCCACAAATGCCAATATACTTGTGGCCTTGATCGAGTTTCGATGACCGTTGAACTGAAACTGGTCTGCCACGGTCGATCTGGAAACCCGATCGGACTGAAAACTTAACTTGATCAAGATCCAATATTAGTGAGCTTAGGTCCGACCGCGTTCTGTAAAGGGAACTCCAGAAATGCTCCGTTGGATGAGAATGAGCCCGATTTGTTATAACCTAAGTATATCATGGCCCTGGGACTGTTTCCGTCAGTTATGTTGCCTATATAAGGGTCTTAAACCCTCTCTCACATAATCCATATGAATTTTCAAACCCAAGCTAAGAAAGAAAGGGTAAAGAGAGAGAAAGTGAGAAAGAAGTTAGTGATTCATCTTGGGATTCTTCCCAGCTACTCTACGTGCCTAATCCATCGCATCTGAATCGTTATTCCGACGATTCTAATTCCATATTTGGGTAAGACAGTCAAACTCTAACCTATTTTGTAGCTTAGAATAGTCTAAGTGTTGATGTAGCGAACCTAATTCATGCCTTAGGTTGCCTATCCGCCGTTAACGAAGACTTATCATCTAAATCATATCCGTTATGCACTTTCCGGTTTAAGGTGCGGACTATATATGTATAGGTTATGGTTTTCAAGACTTTCAATGTCTGATAATGATTTATTATTGACGTCGACGCTATTGCACATGCTAAATGCGCTATCTGTTTTATTTTATGTATATGTCTAACCTATGTTATAAATAGGGTATTTCATGTGTTTGTTGAAATGTTTGTATGCATAAGGAATTTGATGTTATGATTGCCATGATTATTTGTCGTAGGTATATGATCGTTTGTATGCGACAACTCTTCGGCAAAAGGATTTGCCTTAATACGTAATATGGCCGACATACGTGATGTATGTTGAAAAGTGTAGTCTCAGTATTTGTGAAAATGTCTGAATGAGTTAGTAGTTAGTAAAGTGTGATTTATGAGGAAGTTGAGATATGAAATCCCAGCTACCTTACTTGTTTGTATGATTTCCTCCATGAACTTTTTAGCTTACTTATTCATGTTAACTGTGTGTATGATTTCCTCCATGAACTGTTTAGCTTACTTATTCATGTTAACTATGTGTATGATTTCCTCCATGTATGGTGTATTCATATTTAAGTTATATGTCATAACATGTTCATATGACTGTAGGATTTACCTTACATGTTTATTATTGTGATTGTACGTTGTTAGGACTGTATCATCATCCAGGTAATCGGTAAGAGTCCTTAAACTGATGGTTGAGGATGTTTTCGCTACACAGGATGTGTTCGACGCATCCGAGCCGTACTTAGGATGTTCGACAGTGGTTAGACCACATGGAGTTCTTATGCATTTCATGTCGATCAATTCAACGTGTGATCATCCTAATCGAGCTCATCAATTAACCCAATTTCCAGAGCATTACAAGGTTAAGGTTTAGGTTTAGGAAATCGGGATCGAGTTTAGGTTTGGGTTTTCAAGTTTAGGTTTAGGTTAAAGAGTTGAGATCAGGATTAGGCATAGGTTTAGGTTTAAGGATTTAAGAATACATTTAGGTTTTAGGTTTAGGTTTAGGTTTTAGGTTATAGGTTTAGGTTTAGGTTATAAGTGTAGGTTATAGGTTTAGGTTTAGGTTAGGTTATAAGTTAAGGTTTAAGGAATTGAGTTTAGGTTATAGGTTTAGGTTATAGGTTTAGGTTATAGGTTAAGGTTATAAGTTAAGGTTTAGGTTTAAGTTTAGGTTTAGGTTAAGGTTTAGGTTTATGTTTAGGTTATAGGTTTTGGGATTTGAGAATAGATTTAGGTTAAGGTTATAAGTTTAGGTTTAGGAAATCAGGTTCGGGTTCGAGTTTAGGTTTGGGTTTTCAAGTTTAGGTTTAGGTTAAGGAGTTGAGATTAGGATTAGGTGTAGGTTTACGTTTATAGATTTGAGAATATGTTAAGGTTTAGGTTTAAGAAATCGGGTTCAGGTTCGAGATCGGGTTTGCATTTGGGTTTTAAGTTTAAGTTTAGGTTATAGGTTATAAGTGTAGGTTTAGGTTTAGGTTTTAGGTTTAAGTTTAGGTTATAGGTTATAAGTGTAGGTTTAGGTTTAGGTTTTAGGTTTAGGTTATAGGTTTAGGTTAAGGTTATAGGTTTAGGTTATAGGTTTTGGGATTTAAAAATAGGTTTAGGTTATAAGAATAGGTTTAGGTTATAAGTATAGGTTTAGGTTTAGGTTTTATGTTTAGGTTAAGGTTATAGGTTTAGGTTATCGGTTTAGGTTTAGGTTATAAGTGTAGGTTATAGGTTAAGGTTTAGAGAATTGAGTTTGGGTTATAGGTTTAGGTTATAGATTAAGGTTTAGGTTATAGGTTAAGGTTTAGGTTTAGGTTAAGGTTTAGGTTTAGGTTACAGGTTTTGGGATTTGAGAATAGGTTTAGGTTAAGGTTATAAGTTTAGGTTTAGGAAATCGGGTTCGGGTTCGGGATCGGGTTTAGGTTTGGGTTTTCAAGTTTAGGTTTAGGTTTAGGTTAGGGATTTGAGATTAGGATTAGGTGTAGGTTTAACTTTAGGGATTTGAGAATACGTTAAGGTTTAGGTATAGGAAATTGGGTTTGGGTTCGAGATCAGGTTTATGTTTGGGTTTTAGGTTTAGGATAAGGGTTTAGGGATTCATATTCAGGTTCGGGATTAGGTTTAGGTTTAGGTTTTCAAGTTTATGTTTAGGTTTAGTTTAGGGACTTGAGATTAGGATTAGGTGTAGGTTTAAGTTTTGGGAGTTGAAAATATATTAAGGTTTAGGTATAGGAAATCAAGTTCGGGTTCGAGATCGGGTTTACATTTAGGTTTTAGGTTTAGGCTAAGGGTTTAGGGACTCAGATTCAGGTTCAGGATCAGGATTAAGTTTAGGTTTAGGTTAAGGTTACAGGTTTAGGTTATAGGTTTAGGTTTAGGTTAGGTTATAGGTTACGATTTAGGGAATTGAGAATAGGTTTGTAACACCCTGAAAATCGGGGGTCGTGTATAAACTCAACTCCCGAGTTCCAGACCGTCACTTATGCAACAAAAATGATTATGATTCAATGTTGTCTGATTTAAAGCATTCACATGAGTAAAAGTATACCAAAACTGCAATTCATACTTCAGATCCAGTGATAAAAGCAAGCGGAAGACTAAACAATATATATATCACTATATGGAAAAAAAAAGTAAATCTCATCTGTCTCCAAAGTATGAATGCATCTCTGAGTCTCATATAATATACATGAACAAAATAAATATCCAAAATGGTCCCACTGAAATCTCATCGATCCAAGTCGCCTACGCAAAGCCGTCGTGATACTGCATGTACGAGAACTCGTCCTGGTCCTCGTCAAAGTCTGGCTCTGTCTCCTGGATCTCAGCCTGACCTGCATCTACAACAGGGTCTGGTGGGTGTTGCAAACACCATCCCGTAATGTGGGAGTGAGTGATCAACTCAGTGGAATCATAGAGCAAAGATTAACATGTTCACAATTCAATCATGCGATAATAGTAAAGCAGTAAATCAGACAATCCTAATACTGTTGTTAATGCAAGATGACATGACGTGATGTATGCCCTCACCGACGATCTCCCTCATACGACAACATCTTACGACCGCGGCATGCCACACTCCCTATAGTGCTCCACATCTTCCAGGCACATGCAATGCTATGGTGATATGATTTCCAAGTTGTTATTAGTCCATTCAAACAGCAGGATTGGGAAACTAAGGTACTTCCCTTGTATCAATCCCAACACAGATCCTGTCTAGGGTCGTCACTCCTAGTAATCTCATAGGATGTATATTTCGTAGGTCACTGCAAGGGCTGCCAGGGCTGTTGCTCGCACTCGTTGCACCGCTCCCCCATCACCTTATCAATACATGCCTACTGTACTCTACTGCAACGGAAGGGTCGTCGCCTCCCGTGGACTCAGAATATGCTCGCGGTCACTACAAAGGACTCGTCGCCTGATCAGTGTAGGCCGACAGCTAGAATATAGTGTCCCATACCACCATAATCTGCTCACGAGTCTAGGTGCTCACTGGTCACTACGGGGAGGTTTGTGGCCCCAGCGTAGGCCGACAGCTCGACCACGGTGTCCCATACCACCATGCCCTGCTCATGAGTCTTCGTGGATCAAGGTACCATGGTTAACAGGGTTTACAATGGTAAGTTCAGTACCCTAGGTTCAAGCAGTTATGACTCATACAAGGTGAACATACATCGGCCAGTCGGGTTACTTGACGGGCTCGACTAGCGCGATCGCATCTCAAGTCGAACGACATGGAGTGTGTAAAACACTTCGCGTGGCCTAACCACTGCCGCCAATCCAAACACGAATCGCGTTCATCGACGCGTCGTTCGTGGCTATGACTAGTCGGCCACGAATTCGCTCGGTTACCGACTTCCTGGACTAAGTCTAGTCCGAAGCACTTATGGAATCACATCAGCAATATATGTAAAAGTATTGGAATTGAAATACAATCATGTGAGCATGTTAACACATGTTATAACATTCAACTTAAGCAAATCTTCAAGCACATATATTCCATGCATGTAATGAAATCATGCATTTAGTCAACATGTAGAAAATCATTTAGGTCAGCATATTAATTGAGAAATCAATCACAAACTATTACATAACATCATTTAATTCAATACATACTAATACAAGCATTTATACAAACACATACACTACACACTTAAGTCTACATATAGTATGTCGACCCAAAGTGCGCAACTAGGCGAATCTCTTCGCCAAACTAATTATGCACGCATTCCTAACTTCCTAATGCGACAACAAACCATGTCAATCACATCAGCAAAATATGAATGTAAACAGTATTTCCTACAAATGACTAAAATGCCCTAAATCTCATATTCTTCGTTAATTTACGAAACGGGAAACGGAGAGCATTTTGTACATGTCAAACGGCGATACCGTCAAGAATCTACTATTAAACGACATTGAAAGCGTTGGGAACCATCAATCAAAGCGTCTAAAATCCTCACCTTAGGTCTTACGAAAGCGTGATTTTGAACGGAGCGTGTATGCTTCGTCTATGGCAGTAGGAGGACCTGATTTATGAAGTACGTTAGCTAACACGCCCTAAATCTGGATAAACCCTAAATCAGCAAGTTCTAGGGTTGTTTTGTACCTGAAAGAACGGAGAAATCACCAGCCAGGTGATTGGGAAGAGTTGCTAAAGCAGCAGTAATCGGTGGCTCGGAAGCGGGAAAAATCCCTTCTACTCTTTCTCTCAAACTCTCTCCTTTATCCTAGGGTTTGTAATTTTCAGATGGGAGAGGGAAATGAGGGTTTCAACCCCTTTTATAAGCTTAAAAATGCCGGAAACAGGCTCCGGAACGAAGTTTACTTAGTGCCTATCCATTTCAGGGCTGTTTCGGTCCAAAAGTTGCTTTCTGGTGGTCCCCTGGTCGATTGCGATCGGACTTAAGCTCATGCGTACCAGATGTAGCACGTATTAAGTTTTCAATCTGGCAGGGTTCGCAGATCGCACGTGGCGGACCAGTTTCAGTTCAGCGGTCATCGCACGTAGATCAGGGCTGAAAGTCTCATGATAATAAATAGAAATTTTTCCTGATCCGAGGGTATAATCTGGATGAATTTCGACGGTCAGAACGCTTAATACTGACACGTCAAGTCGTGTGCCAGATTTGAATTTGAAATTCCAATTCTGTCCCTATTCGCGGTCTCTTCAGTCCGAGTTCAACGAAATAGTCTGTGATTATCGGTTTGACTTGATTTTCGAAATGATTGTCAAGTCCAGCTGGGCGGTTCTAACGGTCTAAGATAGGAAGTATCGGGCCTTCGACGCGCGGTCTAAATCCAATACAAGAATTCAAAGTGGTCCAAAGGACAAACCCGCTTAGAGTTTGATCCGAGGTTATAGAGTATTGTAGAGTTGTTTGTTCTACTCGATTTGGGTCTTGTAGAACGTATTTAAAGTGATCAGGGACTATTTCCCAGCTACTCTAGCGTTGCGCTAGCTAACTTACGCTTAATTTCCATGGAATTTAATTCTACGCGATTTCGGGTCGAGTTGGTACTCGAGCCCAAGTACGGATTTTTCACGGGCGTTACAATCTACCCCCCTTAACAAATAATTTTATCTTCGAAATTTGTACCTTTTCGTACTCCTCGAGAAGCTGTGGGTAGTTCTTTCTAATCTCGGCTTCTATCTCCCAAGTAGCCTCCTCCTCAGAATGATGCGTCCACAATACCTTCACAAGGGGAATCACCTTGCTACGCAGTACCTGCTCCTTCCTGTCTAAGATGCTTGTCGGTCGCAGGATATAAGTAACATCCTCTCCTAACTGTACCTGCTCCCATCTGATGATATGGGAAGGATCAACAACGTACTTCTTCAGCATAGAAACATGAAATACGTTGTGAACGCTCGTGAGGGGCGTGGGTAAAGCCAATCGGTAAGCCACTGCTCTCACACGATCGAGGATCTGGAATGGACCAATGAATCGCGGTGCCAGCTTCCCCTTCTTCCTGAACCGAAGAACTCCCTTCATAGGGGAAACTCGCAAAAACACATGATCCCCAACTGTGAACTCTAGTGGCCTCCGTCTCGTATCGGCGTAGCTCTTCTGTCTGCTCTGCGCTGTAAGAAGCCGACGTCGAATAGTATCGATCTTCTCTGACGTCGCCTGCACCAACTCTGGGCCGATCAAGCTACGCTCACCGACCTCTAACCAGCAATGAGGTGCGCGACAAGGTCGCCCATACAGCGCCTCATAAGGTGCCATACCGATACTCGCCTGGAAGCTATTGTTGTACGCAAACTCCGCATATGCAAGACAGTCATCCCAACTGTCTTTGAAGTCCAATGCGCAAGCTCGCAACATGTCCTCCAGCATCTGGTTCACTCGCTCTGTCTGTCCGTCCGTCTGTGGGTGGAAGGCAGTACTGAACTTCAACTTCACACCCATAGCCTCCTGAATGCGAGTCCAGAAGATAGAAGTGAACCGCGTGTCTCTGTCCGACACGATCTCCAACGAAACTCCATGCAGACGCACGATCTCTCTGATGTACAATCTAGCCAGCTCGTCTGCAGAGTTCGTAACTCTGATCGGTAGGAAGTGCGCCGACTTCGTCAATCGGTCGACGATCACCCAAATGGAATCATGTCCCTTCCTCGTCTTCGGCAACCCAGAAATGAAGTCCATGGAAATGAAATCCCACTTCCACTCTGCAATCGGCATCGGCTGCAAAAGTCCAGGTGGTCGGCGATGCTCTGCCTTCACCTGCTGACAAGTGAGACAACAGGACACGAACTCAGCTATGTGGGTCTTCATACCTTCCCACCAATACGTTCTCTTCACGTCACGATACATCTTTGTACTGCATGGATGCATCGCGAGTCTAGTAGAATGCGCAGCCTCGAGAATCTCTCGTCTCAAGTCAGGGACATCTGGGACGCATAGGCGGCCACGGTAACGTAAGCCCCCATCCATACCAACTCGCCAGTCGGCGTCAGCATCATCACTGGCCTGCTCTCGAAGCTCAGTAAGATGTGCATCGTCCCTCTGCGCCTCGATGACTCGGTCATCGATCTGAGATCACACCTGTACATGTGCGATGAACTCAAACGGCTCCTCTACGGTGAGTTTCTACTCAAAATCTCGCAAAAACTCAACCATATCCCACTCGGCAACCATCAGCAGAGCCGCAAACTCTATCGCCTTCTTGCGGCTCAACGCATCAGCCACAAGGTTCGCCTTCCCAGGATGGTAAGAGACTTCAAACTTGAAGTCCTTCAACGTCTCCATCCATCGCCGCTGCCTCATATTCAAGTCTCGCTGCGTGAATATGTACTTGAGGCTCTTGTGGTCGCAAAAGAGCTCGAACTCCTCTCCGTAGAGGTAATGTCTCCAGAGTCTCAGTGCGAATATAACGGCTGCCAACTCTAGGTCGTGTGTAGGGTAATTCTCCTCGTGCTTCCTTAATTGTCTCGAGGCATACGAAATTACCCTGTCCCTCTGCATAAGGACACAACCCAAACCAACGCTAGACGCGTCAGTGTATATAGTGTATCTAACCCCTTGCTCTGGCAATACTAGCACAGGGGAGGACGTAAGTCTGTCCTTCAGCTCCTGAAAAGCTGACTCTGCCTTATCATTCCAGGTGAACTTCACGTCCTTCCGTGTCAACTGAGATAAGGGTCTCGCGATCTTCGAGAAGTCCTGAATGAAGCGCCGATAGTAGCCAGCGAGACCCAAGAAGCTCCTCACCTCAGTGATAGAACCAGGCTGCTCCCAGTCCTGCACCGCAGCTACCTTAGACAGGTCAACTGCCATGCCATCCTTGGACACCACATGTCCTAGAAACTTCACCTCCTGCTTTCAGAAGTCGCACTTCTTGTACTGTGCGAACAACTGATGCCGTCTGAGCGTATCCAGGACCAAACGTAAGTGCTCCTCATGCTCCTCTCGACTCCTAGAGTACACCAAAATGTCGTCAATGAAGACAACGACGAATCGATAGAGGAAAGGCCGAAATACCCGGTTCATCAGATCCATGAACACAGCCGGTGCGTTCGTGAGACCGAACGACATCACGAGGAACTCGTAGTGGCCAAAACTGGTCCTGAATGCTGTCTTCTGCACGTCCTCATCCCTGACGCGCAGCTGATGATAACCTGACTAAAGATTAATCTTCGAGAAGTACTGCGCTCCTCTCAGCTGATCAAACAAGTCATCGATCCTAGGCAAAGGGTACTTGTTCTTCACCGTGAGCTGGTTCAGCCTGCGATAATCAATACACAATCGCATCGAACCATCCTTCTTCCTCACGAACAAGACCGGTGCTCCCCAAGGAGACACGCTAGGCCGTATAAGGCCAAGCTCTAGCAGACCATCAATCTGCGTCCTCAACTCCTCCATCTCACATGGTGCCATGTGATACGTCGGCAATGAGACGGGTGTAGAACCACGAACCAGATCGATAGTGAAATCGATCTCACGTCGGGGCGGTAAACCAGGGATCTTCCTGAACAGATCCCCGAACTCAGAAACGACTGGCACATGCTCGAGTATCTGGGCACCAGCGTCGCGCAATAAAGTGGTGTAGCTAAGTATGCGGAAAGGGAAATTTACCCGCACTGGAAATGTGAAGGATGCACCCTCAGGCTCGTACGCTGTGACTATACGAGTCTCGCAGTCAATCTCGGCTCTCGCTGCAGTCAACCAGTCCATGCCAAGAATGACGTCGAGATAATAAAGAGCAGGGTCGACGACGAGATCTAGAACCATCGTCTTGCCCCCCAGATCCACCAAACAACCCTCACACATCTGGGTGGCATCTGTAAAGGACCCATGAGCTGTATAAACCCGCACTCCATCCATAGTAATGGTGTGTAAGCTAAGACGTCTGACAATAGCATGCGATATCAAAGAAATCGTGGATCCAGTGTCCACCATCACGAGAATAGGAGTACCTCCAATATGGGCGGTGACCTCGAAGGCTGAATGCTGAGAAGTGCCCGTCACAGCTGCCTCAGCTGTCAATGCATGAACTCGAGCCTGCTGTGGCCGGTTTGGCCGCTGTGTCAAGGGCTGTGGAGGCTATCTGATCTGCGATACCGTAGGTCTGAAAGAAGGATGCGCAGGAGCTGACCGTATAGGCGGTGCTGATATTGCCTGTGGGCGTACACGGTCAATCTTCTGTGGCGGCGAGAACCCACTGTCCCGCATCCTCGAAAAGCAGCTCTGCGCCAAGTGGCCTGACCTCCCACAGTATGTGCACGTCAAATCGGGGCGCCGAAACGGTGGTACAGGCGCCGTAGTCCTAGTAGGAGGATCAATGCTAGGCCTCTTGCCCGCGAAGGGCCTGTCTGGCAAGTCTGGTCGTTGCCTAGAAGCAACCGGGCCACGAGATCGCGCAAGTCGATCCACGTCCTGTTCTGCCCGCATGGACATGTGAATCAACTCCGCGTAGGAGGGAATGCTAACACAGCACATCTTCGGCCGAATATCTGGTCGCAAACCCTCCAAAAAGTGTCGTATGCGCATCTGCTCATCAGCCAAGATCGTCGGGACGTACCTGCCCAACTCCGTGAACCGATGCTCATACTCTGTAACTGTCATCACTGCCTGTCTGAGGCGGAGAAACTCATTCTCCCTGTCGTGCCTGTAAGTGTGGGGATAATACTTCTCATGGAAGCAAAACTCAAATGCTGCCCACGTCCATACAAAGTCTGCGGCAACGGTCCGCAGTACGCTATCCCACCACATGCTGGCCTCTCTCTCAAACAGGAAGGTAGCCAGCTCTACCTGCTCGGCCTCGGTGCAATGCAACATCCGTAAAATCTTTGACACCCGGTCGAGCCAGTACTCAGCCTCCTCGGGTCTGTGAGAACCCGTGAAAGTAGGAGGCTACAAGCGCTGAAATCGCTCCAATAGGCCCCGTGTATCGTCAGGATTCCCCGCAGGGTAAGCAGGCGGCGCAGGATGAGCCATGCCCTCATCCTGGGCGTATGTATAAGCATCCTCAACTGGATGCGCAGGTGGTGCAGGTGGTGTAGATGGAGCCGCACCCCCACCCTGGGCTAATGTCCCCACAATGGTAGTTAGAAGCTGCTGCTGCTGCAGCATCATAGCCATCATCTGCTTGAATCTGTCAGGAGGTGGAGCAGGCTGTGGCAGATGCTTTGTCGAAGTAGATGCGCGATGAGGCTCTCGGACTGATGGCGTAAATGGCGGTGGTCCAACTGTAGGACCAGCGGCAGGCTGAGACGCACGAACAGTCTCAGGAATCGGGCCCACAGCAGGGTCCGTATAGGTGCCAGACTGCGAAGGAGTCTGATCCATATGCTCAGTCAGCGCAAGACGAGCCGTGCTCCGCGTAACCTTAGGCGGCATTCCCTATATTCAAAATAGGGCGCAACCTTGTCAGTCTTAATAGCGCAATTACACCGCAATCATTTACACAAGGAGTCAAAGACATTCCATGCATTTCATTTAATCAAAATTGTCACAATACAGGGGATATATCCTTACAAGCATCACGACGAGAAATACATGGGAACTAAGATAGTTAAAATTGCAACAGCAACATAAGCAAAGCACTAGCCCTAACAGGCTCACACTGATAAAGCAGGAAATGACTAACTACTGACAACTACATCAAGGTCGCATCGCTAGTCTGAGTCTGGGGATGGAGGAGGAGCACCCTTATCCTGTAAGCAACACAGGATCGCCTTCAAGGTGCGAGTCACCTTTCCTAATTTCTTCTTTGTAACGGCCTTGGCATCCGCGACTTCTACGCGAAGTTCTTGAACTTCCCTTCGCAAGGCGGTCTGACTCTCCTCCATCCGAGCAATGCGATCATCGATAGTAGCCTGCGCAGAAGGAGGAGGGCTCTCATCTGTATCCTGAGCCTCCTCTTCTGCCTCTTCCTGAGCTCCTTCCTGAACCTCTGCTCTAGGTTCTTCTTCGCTTTGATCTTCCTCATCATCAAAGTCATCTTCGCTGTCCTCCTCGAGCTGGTTTTCACGGTACTGCGACCCAATCTTCATCTTGACCATAGTCAACTCATCAATGGTATGAATCGATACTAGCAATTCCGGCCCCAGTCTATAGGCAAACTCAACCGCAATCTTGCAAATCAGTCAGCCAAAGGGAAGCGATTCGGATGTTCTTCTTGACCTGGCTATGAGGATTATTTGTCGTAAGATGAAAGTAGCCATGCATACATTCTCTCCCTGGGCCACCAGATACAGGAAATCAACCATAAGGCGTGTACATTCAATGCGATTCGTCGACCTGGCATACACATTGTACGTGCAGATATGGTGCAGCAGGCTCAAATTAACAGACATGTACGTCACCTTAAGACTATTATTAGGCTTCCACGGAACCAACTTACTGTACAGAAACCTGGTGCGGCGATCTCGTTCACGCCTAGTCGTCAGATTCTTCTCACTAGGATGCACATCACCAAGAGGCACGTTGAGAAGTCGCGCAATCAACCGAACATCGATCGTAGCCATCCGATCTCTACCAAAAGGGATTTTGAACTGCAAAGGCTCCAAGGTAGGATTCTGGATACTAGCGTAGAAGGCACGAACAGTGCTCACATTAGCACGAGCGCGAGCTTCAAAGATCGGACCCCAATGCGCAGCTTCAATGCGTTCGAACAACAGATATTCGTCGAATAGTCGTCCATCTACATCCGCCTCAAATAACACTTTGTGATCAGTGTATTGGCCATGAGGCATCTCTGATAAAATTGCTCGCCCAAGGTGTGCATGGGGATCCAAATCCCGCTTTGTACGGCACTCCAGGACTGCAGCTGGACCTGCGGCGGCGCTTGAACTTGCGGCACCACCCCGCGGTCTTCTCGATTGAGCAGGGTGGCTTGGCCCAGCCTCGTCTGTTGCGGTTTTCCTCTTACCCATCAAAGATATGATGGATGAGAGTGATAAAAGGCCTAAAATGGCTTCCACGAAGGCCATGAAAAATGGTAAAAATGTGGAGAAGTGGCTGCCCAATCTGGAAAAAGGAGATCTAGGCATCATAGAGGGATGCTTCAAGCTTCCCAAGGCTATATTTTCAGGGAGAAATGAAAACAAAAAAGTGGAATGGAGCACCTCACGATTTCAGCTCGATTTGGGAGTTTTTGGAGCTCCAAATGATAAAATCTTCAAGAGGAAGGGCTACCAACTCCCAAGGATCGATGGATGATGGTCGGTTTTGGCCAAGGAGGGATCTAGAAGCGATTTGGAACCACAAACTTTGGGGGTGGTTGCTGAAAAATGAAAATAGGGCTAAGGGGAGGGATGTTTGTGAAGGAAGGGTGTGTTTTGGGGGTTTTTGTGGGACGGGAGCTATGTGGGGATAATGTACATGCTATTTAAGGGCGTGCGCCCAAAAATCAGAACCAACGGGCCCCACCGGTCGGCGATGCATCGCCGAACCGGCGATGGCATCGCCGGCCAACTTCTCAGTTGGTCAGTGGGACCACATGGTTCTGGTCCCCCATGGTCCAGGGACCCCAAAAATGTGTGGCCCCCACCTTGGTTCATTGTATTTTGACCTATATAGGCCCAAACATATGTTCGGGGCTTTTCGGGGCCAATCTGCAATCTCGAATACAAAACTCTAGCATGCAGCATATGATTTTGGGGTAGGAGGAGCTAGTACATCCATCTAGACTCTTAGTTACTAAAGAAAGTAAATTTAGAATGGCATTATGGCCATTTTTCATAAAATTTTACTATTCACTGTAAAATTTTGTGAAAGTATGATTTTATATTATTTTCATATTAGGATTGATGCCTAACATGAAAAGGATAAGAAAGAATTGAAGATTAGAGTGGTGAGAGGAAGAATTTTGAAGATTTTTGGTGAAATGGGGTTCTTAAGCCCTGGCGATTGAATACAGGAGTCGTGGTCATCCCACGGCCCAAGGATTCACTTTTTCGGGTTTAAAATCGTTCATAGGACGTCTCAACCCGACTTCCTACGGCTTAGAAGCTATTCGGGTTGCTTTACGCGACCCGAGATGCGTTTTAGACTCGATCGTGCGATCGATTCAAATAGACGTCGCCTATCGGCGAATCTGCGATCCTAGAAGTGTTTCTAGACCCTTCTCGCACCCACCTAAGTCAAAGGAAGCGACAGCGTATGTCGCGAGACCATAACCCAGGCCCAGTATACTCTCATTCATGCTCTGATACCAACTTGTAACACCCTAAAAATCGGGGGTCGTGTATAAACTCAACTCCCGAGTTCCAGACCGTCACTTATGCAACAAAAATGATTATGATTCAATGTTGTCTGATTTAAAGCATTCACATGAGTAAAAGTATACCAAAACTGCAATTCATACTTCAGATCCAGTGATAAAAGCAAGTGGAAGACTAAACAATATATATATCACTATATGAAAAAACAAAGTAAATCTCATCTGTCTCCAAAGTATGAATACATCTCTGAGTCTCATATAATATACATGAACAAAATAAATATCCAAAATGGTCCCACTGAAATCTCATCGATCTAGGTCGCCTACGCAAAGCCGTCGTGATACTGCATGTATGAGAACTCGTCCTGGTTCTCGTCAAAGTCTGGCTCTGCCTCCTGGATCTTAGCCTCACCTGCATCTACAACAGGGTCTGGTGGGTGTTGCAAACACCATCCCGTAACGTGGGAGTGAGTGATCAACTCAGTGGAATCATAGAGCAAAGATTAACATGTTCACAATTCAATCATGCGATAATAGTAAAGTAGTAAATCAGACAATCCTAATACTGTTGTTAATGCAAGATGACATGACGTGATGTATGCCCTCACCGACGATCTCCCTCATACGACAACATCTTATGACCGCGGCATGCCACACTCCCTAGAGTGCTCCACATCTTCCAAGCACATGCAATGCTATGGTGATATGATTTTCAAGTTGTTATTAGTCCTTTCAAACAGCAGGATTGGGAAACTAAGGTACTTCCCTTGTATTAATCCCAACACAGATCCTGTCTAGGGTCGTCACTCCTAGTAATCTCATAGGATGTATATTTCGTAGGTCACTGCAAGGGCTGCCAGGGCTATTGCTCGCACTCGTTGCACCGCTCCCCCATCACCTTATCAATACAGGCCTACTGTACTCTACTGCAACGGAAGGGTCGTCGCCTCCCGTGGACTCAGAATATACTCGCGGTCACTACAAAGGACTCGTCGCCTGATCAGTGTAGGCCGACAGCTAGAATATAGTGTCCCATACCACCATAATCTGCTCACGAGTCTAGGTGCTCACTGGTCACTACGGGGAGGTTTGTGGCCCCAGCGTAGGCCGACAGCTCGACCACGGTGTCCCATACCACCATGCCCGGCTCATGAGTCTTCGTGGATCAAGGTACCATGGTTAACAGGGTTTACAATGGTAAGTTCAGTACCCTAGGTTCAAGCAGTTATGACTCATACAAGGTGAACATACATCGGCCAGTCGGGTTACTTGACAGGCTCGACTAGCGCGATCGCATCTCAAGTCGAACGAGATGGGGTGCATAAAACACTTCGCGTGGCCTAACCACTGCCGCCAACTCCAAACACGAATCGCGTTCATCGACGCGTCGTTCGTGGCTATGACCAGTCGGCCACGAATTCGCTCGGTTACCGACTGCCTGGACTAAGTCTAGTCCCAAGCACTTATGGAATCACATCAGCAATATATGTAAAAGTATTGGAATTGAAATACAATCATGTGAGCATGTTAACACATGTTATAACATTCAACTTAAGCAAATCTTCAAGCACATATATTCCATGCATGTAATGAAATCATGCATTTAGTCAACATATAGAAAATCATTTAGGTCAGCATATTAATTAAGAAATCAATCACAAACTATCACATAACATCATTTAATTCAATACATACTAATACAAGCATTTACATACACTACACACTTAAGTCTACATATAGTATGTCGACCCAAAGTGCGCAACTAGGCGAATCTCTTCGCCAAACTAATTATGCACGCATTCCTAACCTCCTAATGCGACAACAAACCATGTCAATCACATCAGCAAAATATGAATGTAAACAGTACTTCCTACAAATGACTAAAATGACCTAAATCTCATATTCTTCGTTAATTTACGAAACGGGAAATGGGGAGCATTTTGTACATGTCAAATGGTGATACCGTCAAGAATCTACTATTAAACGACATTGAAAGCGTTGAGAACCGTCAATCAAAGCGTCTAAAATCCTCACCTTAGGTCTTACGAAAGAGTGATTTTGAACGGAACGTGTATGCTTCGTCTACGGCAGTAGGAGGACCTGGTTTATGAAGTACGTTAGTTAACACGCCCTAAATCTGGATAAACCCTAAATCAGCAAGTTCTAGGGTTGTTTTGTACCTGAAAGAACGGAGAAATCACCAGCCAGGTGATTGGGAAGAGTTGCTGAAGCAGCAGCAATCGGTGGCTCGGAAGCAGGAAAAATCTCTTCTACTCTTTCTCTCAAACTCTCTCTCCTTTATCCTAGGGTTTGTAATTTTCAGATGGGAGAGGGAAATGAGGGTTTCAACCCCTTTTATAAGCTTAAAAATGCCGAAAACAGGCTCCGGAATGAAGTTTACTTAGTGCCTATCCATTTCGGGGCTATTTCGGTCCAAAAGTTACTTTCTGGTGGTCCCCTGGTCGATTGCGATCGGACTTAAGCTCATGCGTACCAGATGTAGCACGTATTAAGTTTTCAGTCTAGCAGGGTTCGCAGATCGCACGTGGCGGACCAGTTTCAGTTCAGCGGTCACCGCACGTAGATCAGGGCTGAAAGTCTCATGATAATAAATAGAAATTTTTCCTGATCCGAGGGTGTAATCTGGATAAATTCCGATGGTCAGAACGCTTAATACTGACACGTCAAGTCGTGTGCCAGATTTGAATTTGAAATTCAAATTCTGTCCCTATTCGCGGTCTCTTCAGTCCGGGTTCAACGAAATAGTCTGTGATTATCGGTTTGACTTGATTTTCGAAATGATTGTCAAGTCCAGCTGGGCGGTTCTAACGGTCTAAGATAGGAAGTATCGGGCCTTCGACGCGCGGTCTAAATCCAATACAAGAATTCAAAGTGGTCCAGAGGACAAACCCGCTTAGAGTTTGATCCGAGGTTATAGAGTATTGTAGAGTTGTTTGTTCTACTCGATTTGGGTCTTGTAGAACGTATTTAAAGTGATCAGGGACTATTTCCCAGCTACTCTAGCGTTGCGCTAGCTAACTTACGCTTAATTTCCATGGAATTTAATTTTACGCGATTTCGGATCGAGTTGGTACTCGAGCCCAAGTACGGATTTTTCACGGGCGTTACGAGGTTAAGGTTTAGGTTTAGGAAATCAAGTTCAGGTTCGTGTTTGGGTTTAGGTTTGGGTTTTTAAGTTTAGGTTTAAGTTAAGGAGTTGAGATTAGGATTAGGTGTAGGTTTAGGTTTAGGGATTTGAGAATATATTTAGGTTATAGGTTTAGCTTATAGGTTTAGGTTTATGTTATAAGTTATAGCTTTAGGGAATTAAGAATAGGTTAAGGTTTATGTAACACCCCAGATTTTTGCCAACCTGGGGTTGGACATCCTTAGGCAATGTGTCAACCTTATCACTTTCAGAGCTCAATCCCGAAGCCAAAGAAATCGCTTTTCAATCCATTTCCTTCAAAACTCACCTTTCACCACCTCATTCTTCAAATTTCTCCAAGTACTTTTGTCACGCCCCAAACTCAGAAACCGGGCTCACAAAATTCCCGATCGCCGAATCCGGCGCCGACAGCCTCCGTAGAACCCCATTCTTGGCTCCTAGCTCCCATTCGTCAGGTTCCGATCCTAGAATGCTACGAGGAGGATTTTCAATGTCAGTTTGATTCGTAATAAGCATAACCAAAGGCATAACCCACAAACAACAACCAGGAACTCCATCACATTTCCACTATGATAAAAAACTTTCCAAGTACAATGAGCATAAAGGGAAATACAATGATAAAGAACAAAAACTCCAAAACGCTCTGCAACGTGCCCCTGCCTCAGCGCTGATGCGAACCAATGTCACCTGCACACAACGGTCATGCATAAGCTTACAGAAAGCTTAGAGGGTGGTGAAAGTGTGTGCGCAAGGTAGTATTATGAACATGCAATGTTAGAGTAATACGGAATTGTAACATCCCGAAAATCGGGGGGTCGAGCAAAAACCCAACTCCCGAGTTCCAAAATGTTATTTATGCAACATAGATATGTATGATTGAATGTTGTCTGTGATAACGTATTAAACATGAGTGAGATTAAGCTAGAACATCATATCATACTCCAGAGATGGTTAAATTAACAAGCGGAAGACTGTGATAATATGTATAACATATATAAACTGTTGTATGCCTCCAGAGTGTGGATATGTTACCAGGTTATATACATACATGTATACTCCAAAAGTAGACAAAACGAATATACATGAGTGCGCTAAAAATATAAAATGACAAGTGTCAAAGTATCTAATCAACCTCCCTGTAATCCCGTCAATCAGAACACGCATAAAGCAGGGATCCTCCTCATCATCATCAAGTCCAGCTCCGCCTCGCAGGCCGCGCCATCATCTGCAATCACAAAAGGGTCTGGTGGGTGTCCAGGAACACCGTCCCGTAACGTGGGAGTGAGTAGCTAACTCAGTGGAATAATAGAGCAAGGATTAACATGTTCTCAAATCAATCATGCGATAATAGTAAAGCAATAAATCAAACATTCCTAGTACTGTTGTTAATGCAATTATGACATGACGTGATGTATGCCCTCACCGACGATCTCCCTCATACGGCAACATCTTATGACCGTGGCATGCCACACTCCCTAGAGTGCTCCACATCTTCCAGGCACATGCAATGCTATGGTGATATGATTTTTGAGTTATTATTAGTCCATTCAAACAGCAGGATTGGGAAACTAAGGTACTTCCCTTATATCAATCCCAACACAGATCCTGTCTAGGGTCGTCACTCCTAGTAATCTCATACAATGTATATTTCGTAGGTCGCTACAAGGGCTGTCAGGGCTGTTGCACGCACTCGTTGCTCCGCTCCCCCATCACCTTATCATTACATGCCTACTGTACTCTACTGCTACTGAAGGGTCGTCACCTCCCGTAGACTCAGAATACGCTCGCGGTCACTACAAAGGACTCGTCGCCTGATCAGTGTAGGCCGACAGCTAGAATATAGTGTCCCATACCACCATAATCTGCTCACGAGACTAGGTGCTCACTGGTCACTACGGGGAGGTTTATGGCCCCAGCGTAGGCCGACAGCTCGACCACAGTGTCCCATACCACCATGCCCGGCTCATGAGTCTTTATGGATCAAGGTACCATGGTTAACAGGGTTTACAATGGTAAGTTCAGTACCCTAGGTTCAAGCAGTTATGACTCATACAAGGTGAACATACATCGGCCAGTCGGGTTACTTGACGGGCTCGACTAGTGCGATCGCATCTCAAGTCGAACGACATGAAGTGCGTAAAACACTTCGCGTGGCCTAACCACTGCCGTCAACTCCAAACACGACTCGCGTTCATCGACGCGTCGTTCTTGGCGAAGATAAGCTAACCACGAATTCGCTCGGTTACCGACTGCCTGGACTAGGCATAGTCCCAAACAATCATAAAATCACATCAGTAGTTGTGTAAGGGTAATAAAAATGAAATACAACCATGAGAGCATGTTAACACATGTTATTACATACAACTTAAGCAAATCATCGTACACGTCTTTCACACATATAATGAAATTAAGCATGTCGCCAACATATAGGAAATCCTCTCCATCAACATATTAATTGAGAATTCAATCTCAAAGTAACTCATAAGGAAATCATCAAGCACATGTTATAACATACAGCTTAAGCAAATCCTCAAGCACATGCATTTCATTCATATCCTGAAATCATGCATATGGCTAACATGTAGGAAACCATTCACACCAGCATATTAATTAAGAAATCAATCTCAAACTAATTCATAACACCATTTAATTCAATACATACTAATACAAGCATTTATACAAACACATACACTACACACTTAAGTCTACATATAGTATGTCGACCCGAAGTGCGCATTTAGGCGAATCTCTTCGCCAAACTAATTATGCATGCATTCCTAACATCCTAATGCGACAACATATCATGTCAATCACATCAGCAAAATATGAATGAAATCTATACTTCCTACAAATGACTAAAATGCCCTAAATCTCATATTCTTCGTTAGTTTACGAAACAGGAAACGGAGAGCATGTTGTACATGTCAAACGGCGTTGCCGTCAAGAATCTACTATTAAACGACATTGAAAGCTTTGGAAACAGTCAATCAAAGCGTCTAAAATCCGCACCTTTTCCCCTATAGGTGAAGTGATTCGAACGGAGCGTATACGCTTCGTCTACGGCGACTAAGGAACCTGATTTACGAGATTTATCAACTAACAAACTATGGAACTAAAGAAGCATCAAATCAGCAACTTTCTAGGGCATTTTCGTACCTACAAATGCGGAGAAATCACCGGCAAAGTGATTGGAATACGCCGCTTAAGCACGTGCAGCAGCAGCAGGGAAAGCTCTCCCACCTTCTCTCACAAACTCTCACCTTTTCTCTCTCCCAATCTAGGGTTTTTGCAAATTCAGATGGGAGAGAGGAGTGAGGGTTTCAAGCCCTTTTATAAGCCCAAACTTGCCCGAAATAGACTCGGGAACAAGTTTCACTTGAGGGGTAACCAAATCGGGGCTGTTTCGGTCCAAAAGATGCTTTCTGGTGGTCCCCTGGTCGAATGCGATAGGACTTAAGCTCATGCGTAGCAGATCTAGCGCGCATTAAGTTTTCAGTCCGGCAGGGTTCACAGATCACACGTGGCGGACCAGTTTCAGTTCAGCGGTCACCGCACATAGATCAGGGCTGGAAGTCTCATAATAATAAATAGAAATTTTTCCTAATCCGAGGGTGTAATCTGGATGAATTCTGATGGTCAGAACGCTTAATACTGACGTGTCAAGTCGTGTGCCAGATTTGAATTTGAAATTCCAATTCTGTCCCTATTCGCGGTCTCTTCAGTCCGGGCTCAATGAAATAGTCTGTGATTATCGGTTTGACTTGATTTTCGAAATGATTGTCAAGTCCAGCTGGGCAGTTCTAACGGTCTAAGATAGGAAGTAACGGACTTTGGACGCGCGGTCTAAATCCAATACAAGAATTCAAAGTGGTCCAGAGAACAAACCCGCTTAGAGTTTGATCCGAGGTTATAGAGTATTATGGAGTCATACATTCTACTCGATTTGGGTCTTGTAGAACGTATTTAAAGTGATCAGGGACTGTTTCCCAGCTACTCCAGCGTTGCGCTAGCTAACATACGCTAAATTTCCATAGGAATTAATCCTAAGTGGTTTCTTTGGCTATGAAATTGGGTTCTGAGCGATTTTCCAGGTGTTTTAGTTGACCCATTGCCTAAGGACGTCAAATCCCAGATTGGCCAAAATCCGGGGTGTTACAATCTACCCCCCTTAAAACACAATGTCGTCCCCGACATTGGCAAAGAGCAAGGAGTACTTTCTCTAAGGAAGGTTCAAATCCTATTTAATAACCTAATCGTATGTATATCCGAACTCAAAGGTTTTGATCTTGGGCCAGTGGAAAAGAGGCCAACCACTCTTCCGCTGCGCCACTCTGATCAAACGGTAGCGTTGACTAACCTAACTGGATTGGACTCAATACGTTCTACCCCCCTTAAAACTTAGTTTTACTTAAGGTTGAAGAATCTTAGCATCGATCCGTATATCAGAACGAGGCGCAACTTAGGAGCTATCCTTGACCTAAAATGGAAACAACCTTTCTCTACATGGTTTTCCTTGCTAATGATGCGTTCTATGGCATTGGTATCTATGGTGATAGAGACGAGCCTAAGCTCTATAGTGGTTGAGTTCAGGGGTAGCTATGAGTTGGTGGCAAGATGTCTAATTCTCTACTAGCTTTAAGTCCTCGCCATTTTCCAAAGACAATGTGATCCTGTTTGGTTGTAGGTGGTTGGGCCATCACAGAAGAAAGGTTGTGTAGTGGGTCTAAGCCGGATACGTTGAACCTTCTGTCTAATCAGGACAGAAAATGCGTTGTATCAGTTCTTAATCCGAGTCGACGTCGATCCTCTTCTTGATCAGAGCATTGGATTTATTGGTAACCACTAGGATTAAGAAGTCGATTCAAACCGCGAATACATCGCTTACATGTAGTTCCTTTATTCCGCATTCCCGAATGCAATAAGTCCTTGGGGAAGGCAATTCTAAGGGGTGTGCTAGTACATTCTAAGTTCAATCTGAGGGAGTTATAAATGTTCCCTGAGAGCGTATGGTTCCTTCCTATGGGTAACAACAGAAGTCTATAAGTCATAAGGGGATTTATCGAAGGAAAGAAGTCCCATTCCAACCAAATCTAACCTACTATCCCTTAGCATATATAGGCCTTACACTGCCTAAGACAACTAGTAGCCTAGTCTGTAACTCTGTAGCTATAATCCAAAGCCTAAGATTATACGGTAAATGGCTTTCCATTCCATTTCTACTACAGGGAATTCTTCTATTGCTTAGGGTCAAGATTTGTCTAACTGGAATTGGATTTCTTATGTCGTCAGATCCTTCAAATCTAGGAGTGCTAACATTAATAAACTAATAAAAAATCTATTTAGTGTTAGAACCAAAAATAAGAGTAGCAATTGGCAAGGGCAAGGGAACAATGTGCATTAAATATTCTCTTCCTTTGTTGGTAAATATATAGTTTGATTGGTAAACTAGGATCAGATTCATGTCACATTTTAGAATTTGAAAAATCACCAATAATCAACCCAAATATCACCTATGTTTGCATATCAAATTCTTTAGCTTGCAATGTACTCATGAACTTCCTCACCAGATACATCTAGATTTCATCAGCCTTTTGACTAGTCAAAATTCAATGCCAATGGAACCAATAAGGGAATCTTCAACAAGCTGCCATTGCACTACGCTAGCTTGACTCCTGTGGGCATTGGATGGGCTTGCTTGCCACAAGCAAAGCACTTGATGTGACAAATGTACATCAAATCCACCCTTTCCATCAGGCGAGTCATCAGATTTTCGCCATGAGTTCTTAAAAATCATTCCAATCCAAAACTTAGGCCACAACACAAGGAATGCAAAAAATTAAGCCTTTAAAACATCATGCTTATTTGAATCCAGATCCAAAGTAGACTAGATTCTATATGAATCATGACTGAAATTAGACCAATCGAATTAATGCTTAAATAAGGATTTCGATCTAGTACCTGATTGTTGTTACTCATATCAGTACCCAAAATGTTGGCTTCTAGTATGAGTCATAAAAAATGTCAAACACCCACATCAATTAGCCAATGCTTAACCTTCAAACCCAAGATTAAAAAATTATTTTATTTAATCCTAAAATCTAAAATTCCTAAAATCTTCACATCCCCATTTCCTAAAAATCTCAATTTGTAAAATTCCTAAATCCACAATTTGTAAAATAAAAAAAAACCCAATTTGGGGTCCACATTCAAATCTGTAGGCCCTAAAATCTCCAAATCCTAAAATAAGGGTCCACATTAAAATCAGAAAAACTCGACTTAGGGTCCACATTCAAATCAGAAAAACCCAATTTGGAGTCCACATTCAAATCTGTTTGACAAACCCTACGATTTAGCTCAGATTGGTATGATGTTTACATGGCAACCCCATGAAATGTGCCTTGGACCTAATGAACAGTCTAGATTAATGGATTAGGGACTTCAAAATGTCAATAAATAAAGAGAAATAAATAAATAAAACATAAAAGGTGAAATCCCCAATTCCAAAAATCCTCAGATCCCTAAATCCCTAATTTGTAAAATAAAAAAAAAAAAAAAACAAACCCCAATTCAGGTTCCATATTCAAATCTGTAAGCCCTAAAATCCCCAAAATCTCTAAATGAGGGTCCACATCAAATCAAGTTTTAGATCTACCTCATTTTTTGGGCTGACATCTAAATGTGGCCCATAGAGCTTACGCCAAGGAACTCTTAAGCAGGAAATGGAAGTTTTAAAAAAAATCAAATCCACCCTAAAATTTGAAAAATCCTAAATTGGCATTGAGTTTAAGAGAGATTGAGAGAGAGAAATACCTCAATGTTCCTGGAGACTTAAGCCTTCAACCACAGATTCAGAGAAAGCGAGAGGGCGTGCGCAGGTAGGGCGGTCGGCAACAGGATCTTGGGTGAGGATAGAGAGAGAGACGGTGAGAAGAGAGATCGAGCATGGAAGAGAGAGAGGAGGGAGAGAGATAGACAGGAAGACAAACAGGATGGAGAGATCTAGGAAGAGAGAGAGAGAGAGAGAGAGAGAGAGAGAGAGAGAGACAGAGAGAGAGAGAGAGAGAGAGAGGCGAGCGTATGAGGTAGAGACGAAACTGAGACTGGTTAGGGCCGGTGCCCTAACCAATCCGCTTAAGGGGGTCGGTCACAGAGGAGGGAAAATTGGGGAAATAAATTTCCACCATTGAAACCTTCCATAGCTCAACCTTGATGTTTACATGCTATTCAAACCATTTATAAGGTCATTCCAAATGGGATTAAGTGAAAAAAGTAAAAGTATAGACCAATACAGAACTTTTATGGCCATAAGAATGCTTGAACAGTGATCGCTGAATTACCACTATTTACTCTCGTGTGGCCCACTTGAGTATTGTATACACCTAATTTTTGGTCGCACATCATAAAATGAGCTCTAAAAACGTATGGACAAGGTGGATTTCACAAAATAATCTCAATGGGCCCCACCCAACATTCTTGTGCGGGAAGTTCCTGCTAAAGGCTTGAGCAGGAAATCCGCGTCCGTCTCTGGACGCATGCGATTTAGATGTTGATGTTACCAACCTTTGTGGGCCCCACTATGATGTATGTGTTATATCTACACCATCCATCCATTTTTAGATATCATTTTGGTGTATGAACCAAAGAATGAGACAAAAAAAAAAAAAAAGATTTGTAGTGGTCCCCACTAAAGAAAAATGTGGGGAGAGTGATTCCCACCGTTGAGACTATCTTAAGGCCCATCATAAGGTTTATTTGAAATCCAACCTATTCAAAAGTTAAAAAGACATGAAAAAGGGAAAGCACAAATATCAGCTTGATCTAAAACTTTTGTGGCCTTAAGAAGTTTTTAATGATGGGCATCACTGTCCCACTGTTTTCTGTGTTGGGGTCCACTGGAGCTTTGGATTTAACTTGTTCTTTGGATATTGCCCTAAAATAATCTCTCCAAATGGATGGAAGGTGTGGATATAAAACATACATCATGTTGGGGCCCATGAAACTTGTTGACATCACTTCAGTAGCTAGTCTCGCTACTCCCCTTACACCAACCTCGTGGCTGGTGGTCAATGCTCTGTGGGCCCTACCATGATGTATGTATGTCATCCATTACCTTCATCCAGTTTCGGATCAATATGAAATTTGTTTTTCCTATTCATCCAAGTATTTGGATCACACCACATGAAATGGTGTTGATTGAATATCCAACATTAAAAACTTCTTGTGATTGAGCCAAAGTATGAGGCAGATTCAAAGTTCGAGTGGACCCCATCACAAAAAATAGTGGGGATTGAATGCCTACCATTAAAACCTTACTTTGGGCCATAAAAGTTTTCAACCAAGCTAATATATATGTTTTCCCTTATTCCATGTCTGTATTAACTTATAAATAGGTTGGATCTCAAATAAACATCGCAGTGGGCCCTAAGAAGGTTTCAATAGTGGGTGTCACTATCCCACTCTTTTCTATGGTGGGTCCACTTGAACTTTAGATCTGCCCCGTCAATTAGATGCACCATTCCATGGTAGGCCACGACCTTAAAAATAAAGTCAATCCATGACTTGGGTGGGCCACACCACATACTATAGTTGAGAGGGTTACCCTCCCATTAAAACATTCATAATCATTTATTGGGCCCACCTAAATGTGGTTCATAGATCCAGCCCATTTATTATGTGTGTCCCACTTGGATGAGGAGTCAGACCAAGTTTCATACACATCCAAAACTCATGTGGGCCCCACCAAATGCTTTTATTTGTTTTAGGAATGTCTTCACATAGTTTTAGATGTTATGGCCCACCTGAGTTTCGTATATGACTGATTTTTTAACTTAAAGGGGACATCAAATGCATGGTGTTGATGTTCTACACACATCATGGTGGGGCGCACACAGATTAACCTCATGGGAAGTTCCCATGAGGTGACCTTATAATACCATTGCACTATTTAGGTAACTCCTTCATGGATGTTACTCTAATCGTGTAGGGCCCACCTTGATATATTTTATGTATATCGACACCGTCCATATATTTTTCCAACATATTTTAGGATGTGATTGCAAATCATAAGAACTCAATAATCTCAAGTGGGCCATACTAATCAAAAGAATGATGAATAACTATTAAAAACCTTTTGAAGGCCACAAAAGTTTTGGATCAATTTAATCTTTGTAGTTTACCTTCATCTAGATCTTCTTCACATTATCAACAAGTTGGATTGTAAATAAACATTACTAAAACCTTACGATGGGCTCTTTATAATTTTTAATGTTGAAGTACTATATTATCATTCTTTCTAGTGGTGTGGCCCACTTACGATTTGAATCTACACAATTTTTTATACCCGGCCAAAAATGGGTTGGAGAAACATAGGGGCGGCAAGGATATACAACACATCATTAAAATCTCACTTTTGTTATCTAACTTTTCAATTTTTCTTGTCAAAATACAAAATCTAGTTTTCTTTTTTAAAAAATATATATTTTTTTTATAATTCGTCAATTTTTTCACAATTTTGTTTAATTTTTTAAAATTTTATTTTTCAAAATATCATTTTTTTAATCTCACTTCTGTTATATAACTTTTTAATTTTTCTTGTCAAAATATAAATTTTATTTTTCTTTTTTAAAATATTTATTTTTTTCACAATTTTATTTAATTTTTAAAATTTTCGTTTTAAAATATCATTTTTTATCGAAATTTTTTTTCTCAAAATTATTAACATTATTCAAAGTTCTTGATTTTTTTTTTTACAAATTCTAGATTTTTATAAAATCACAATTTTTTTAAAAAGAATTTAAATTTTTCTTAAACATTGTTAATTATTTTTCTAAGCTTCTCAGCTATTTTTTTTTTAACTTCATAATTTTTTTGTTCTTAAATTTTAACCTGAGCATTAGAGACGGTTTAGGACCATCTCTAATGCAGATGGTCTTTGACAAGGCTATAAGACGGCTAAGGACCGTCTCTAATGTAGGCGGTCTTTAACAATCTCAAATTACCAGTAAAAGACGGCCAATGACCGTTTGTAATGCAGACGGTCCTTGACAGTCTTAAATTACAAGTAAAAGATGGCCAATGACCATCTCAGATGACCGCATATAAGACGGTCAAAGACCGTCTTTTATTCCAGACGATCGATAACCGTCTTTTCTCCGCAATTAATGACGGATTCTGACCGTCTTAAATGATTTATGGACGTTCAACATTTTAAGACAATATTAGGGACGGTCAAGAGCCGTCTAAAATTTTAAAGACAGTTTATGGCCGTCTCTAAACCATCTTTAAACTAAGAAATTTTAGAGAGTCCACAACCGTCTCAAAACCCATCCTTTTTTTCCATTTTTCACGTAGTGTAGGACGATCCCAAGCATCTGTGGATATCAAGAAGTCCCCTGGGCGCATCTAGAGCCTCCATTTTAGGGCTGGGAGTAGCTCACCACGCGAGAGAAGGGACTTTCACGAGAAAATACCTTCACAAGAGATTTGGGTTGTGACCATAAAAGTCAAAAATGTGCCACTTGTGTGGGGAATGTGATGATGAATGGTGGCTCCCACAGTGCTTAGTGGAACCATCTAGTCCATCCAAAAGCACCAGATCATTAGATAAGGCCATCGATCGAAAATCACCATAGGCAGCTATGTCATCTTCTTCATTTTAGTAGGAAATCTATCAAGCATGTGTCCTAGCATCTCGCCATTCTGTAGGATCCTACAGTCCTCCCGGTCGAATTTTGATGACCCACGACCTATAGATAGCATTTACGCGCGTCATCAAGTAGCATCCTGTAAACATGATCTGACTCAACCCGAGACTTATGCCCTTGCGACTGCGTCATCACCACAGTTCCAACGCCATGTCTCGTGCGCCAATCTGACACTTAGATCATACAATACGGCCCACGCATAATAATGGTCGTGCACTGTAGGTTGCGGGACCCACTTATCCCATATGACACCATTCCCTAGGTAATTGTGAGGATGATGACATCACTCTAGCTATAGGCACCCTACCCTAACCTATAGCCCCATTCCTCTTACAAGCGATGATATCTTGCTAGCCATGCTTTCTTACACCTATCATCATTGCCTAGCTAAGAGAGCTAGCAATCATTACCCATCTCTCTCTCTTATCTCTCTTCTTCCCTTTCTCCCTCATTTCTCATCTCCGCTAACAAGAGAGAAGCCATGGATTCCAAAAATCTAGTAACTTCTACCCTCTTTTCCTCCCAATCTAACCATCAAAGACCCATCTCAACCATTGGAATCTCTTGCCTTCGTGCATTGGAGCCTAGTGGTGGAGGAAGAAGTACAAGATCCAAGGTGGGTGCTTGTTTAGGACTAGATCTTGTTTTTCTTTTATAGATCTTTGTCTATTATTGATTAGGATCATGTAGGACCCACCAATCAATAGTGGAGATCCTACTTGACCCTTTGGATGTAGCCAATGGCCCATCCATGATGCATACATGATCCATGATGGGGCCATTCTCCATGGACCCCATCATGATGTTTTATTTTAATCCATAGCCTTGATGGGTTGCTTAGACCTTGATTTTATGGTAGGGATAGCATCCCCACTTTAGATTTTTCTTTTTATGTAGGGCCATGCAATGCATGAGACCCATATGATGATCAAGATGTATGGTTTGGAGCTTTTGAGAGGCCCATAGTAGCGGGGTCCCCTCCCTTTGGCCGGTCTTTCGTCTTCTCTCTTTCTCTCTCTCTCTTTCTCATTTTTTTATGGTGATGATATGTGTGGTCCACTTAAATAAGTAAATTTGGACTGTCCAGATTTTCTTGACGTCCAACAAATGGGGCCCACTTTGCTGCCCATCTTCGGGCCAGCCTGGAAGAAGGAAAAATATAAATATCAGATTGATCCAAGCCCTGGTGGGCCACATCCAAGCAAGACCCACCAGATGCAAGAGTTCCATCCAGTCCGTCCGTCCATTGCTGGACGTGTGGGGCCACCCTGCTAGCATGCCCAGTAGTCTAGGAGTTAAAAAAGATATTTCATTCCGACCCTTATTCTACAACACCAAGAAAAGATGGTGGAATGAACTTTTGTGAAGGATCATATGCTTCACCGTGATGTCCTATGCCCATGAGCTAGAAATCCTCCGAGCTGAGATTAAAGCCCAGAGATGGAGATAGGGCTGAAAGTCGGGCAGGTTGGGTTGGGTTGGTGCTCAACCCTAACCCAACCCAAGGTTCCCATACCTCAACCCTAACCCAACCCAACATAATCTCGGGTTGGAAATTCTCAACCCAAGCCCAACCCAACCCAATCTCGGGTTGGAAATTCTCAACCCAAGTAGGCTCAGTCGGGTTGATCAGGTTGGTTGGGTGTATACGTGCTAATATTTTCATTATTACATTAGTTTATTATATTTTAATATATAACTTATTTTTTGTACCTATGATTTTATTAATTATATATGTGATTATTCATTATAAAGAACTTTATTTTTCTTTAAAAAAACAAGCTAAAATATAGGACAACTACTCCTTTAAAAGTCATGTAGCATAGCATGCAATCTATTTCGGAGAGAAATCTAGCATATTTTGTTAGCTTGAATCCTTGGAAATGATGTAGACAAATGAGACCTGACATCACTAGTGTGCCTTTGACACAAACGATTCATACTCAATTATAATTTATAAGTAACATATATATTGATCGGGTTGGGTTGGGTTTGGTTGGGTTGGGTTGGGTTGGGTTGGGTTGGGCAATCCGAGACCTTAACCCGAGCCCAACCCAAGTTTTATCGAGTTGGTGTTTGTATAGCCCAAGCTTGAGATCCGACCCAATATATCCTATCTGAGCCCAACCTAATGTCGGGTTGGTCACAGGTCGGTCAGGTTGAACCCACCCAACTTTCAGGCCTAGATGGAGATGGCAAGGCTGATTCAGCAGCTAAGGATGCTAGCTTCATTGTATGGATGAAAAGACCTAAGTCTTCTGTTTTCATCATGAGAGTTACATAGTAAAAAAAAAATGATATAGTTAGCTTTTTAATTGTTTGATTTATAGTGTGCTTTTGGTACACAAGTAACTTAATAATATTTAATTAATACTTGTGCATTTCATAATTCATCATGATTGGTGGTGTGGATTATCTCCATGAATGATGCCATTTTTATTTTTTTAAAATATTGATTTGCTACCGTTGGTTGGACATTATTGTCTAATTTACTATGCTTTGATGATTGGTCGGTAGGGGAACCTTTTTCTCATAAACTGTACAGTTATAGTGATGTCATGGATGGCCCTTTGAGCGTTTTCCTTATGAAACCGTAAGCGTTTTGGGGACGTCTCATGATAGACAACTGCTGAATGCATCAGTGGGAGAACTGCTGACAAATTTTATTTTATTTTATTTATTATTTATTATTTTATTTTTTTTGAGCTTTAGCAAAATAAAAGCCAAGATGCATCTCTTGGATAATCTGCATGCACCTGAGATGAGTCAGAAAATTTATGTTCATATCAGAATAATTTACTTTCAAGCCTTTACACCCGTCTTCCAGATATAGGCACTGTTAAGCCTTCGTATCCCCGTGCTTAATTTTCAAGATTTGACAGTGAAGTTTTTCCTCATCCAGTTAGAGAGGGACACCTGGGCATAATCATCTAACAAACTTTTTGGTGGGATTACAAACTCTCAAAGGCTATAAGATAGCCATAAAAGCCTCATTTTGCAATGACTTTGGCGCTTTTGACTATTTACACACTCTTCGACTAAGCTAAGGTGGTCTCACTAATCTGAACGCTCTCTCATTTCCAACAATGAAAGGCTCTCTACTCATGCTGTAGACCTCTTAGGCAAGGCGTATGCCCCGTCACCAGTATCTACGCCTGGCATAAAAACCACAGTGATTGCTCCTTAAAGTACTGATCCTCGTTTCAATCCTCCCATATCCACGTGCGCAAAGACAACATGCAACTTCCAAGAGTCGTGACTTTAGTTCAGCGTTAGAAACCCAACGCCATAGGGCCTCAAACCCTTATCATAGCGTGAGTCCGGCATACCCCTAGGCTCCAAGGCTCATATCACCTAATGACAGGCGCTAGCCTCGTTCAACGATACAGTTAGCCATATTTATCATATCTGGCGTATTGAACTCATGATGGAACCCAGATGTCGCAACTGCAATAACGTCGTAAGAAACTGCTAATAAGGTAGTCATCCTTTTACCAAACATGACCTTTGCAGTCACACGTTGTCAGGTTCATAGCATACAAAAGTAGCAAAATATAGTAGAATATAATTTGATCACGAGACTCATCCCAAGAACTCATATTTATAAATATATTAAATTTCAATATTAGCAAGTCAGCTCCTGATAGTAAAGATTGTCCATCCTAACCTAAGTCAATTCCCTCATAAGATAATCGTACATCTCATGAACTGATGTCCACAGGTGTGCCCATGATCTGTGACTGTCTCCTAGGTCAATGATCTTCATGTCTAATCTCAAGTTCCCAATGACTGCCAGAGAAATTACTCAATAAACCGAATGAATATAAGATGAAAACAACACTAAATCTGTCTAAGGCATATCATTTGTC
Source organism: Magnolia kwangsiensis (assembly GCA_037074715.1). NCBI lineage: Eukaryota > Viridiplantae > Streptophyta > Magnoliopsida > Magnoliales > Magnoliaceae > Magnolia > Magnolia kwangsiensis. The sequence continues at coordinate 79,333,576 of CM073577.1, read as the reverse complement.
CAATCTAGAACCCATATCCCCCATGATCAATGATTGATATCTGCCCAATCATATCCATATGGCTAGTGGATAAAGGTATAAATGGTTTTCTATGGCACTAACTCAAACACAAGGTTACATGACTATTCAAAGCCTATGACTCTGTAGATTCAAGGCATGCATTTGACGCTAGTATCCTAATACCCAATTGGTTAGGTTGTAACGTCCTGAAAAAATCCGTACAAAAACCCGAATACCACCTCAGGTAGAAATCACTAAGGACTAAATCCTTTAAAAATTAACGAACATTATTAGATTACCAGTGTAATTAGCACCAATCACTTTAAATACGATCTGCAAGACCCAAAACTTGTAGAATCGTTAACGCTACATTACCCTAAAATCTAGGCACAATCTCTAAACCCAATTGCTCTCGGGAGCACATTGAAACTCCGTATCGGACCTGGACCGCACGTCGAAAGTCCGATAGCGATGAACTTAGACAAATATGACCGCCTTGTTGGACTTGACAACCACCTTGAAAATCAAGTCCAGATGATGTCCTGAGACGATTTACTTGAGTCCGGAGCGAAGAGTGTGAGAACGTGAATATTTTTTTAGAAATTAAATACGAATTTAAGTAATCTGAGTCGTGTCGCTTGCAGGCCAAATATAAGTATTCTGACTGTCAGAATTTGACCCAAATACACCCTCGGATCAGGGGATATGTCCCACACATGCCAATGTACTTGTGACCCTGATCGAGTGTCGGTGACCGTTGAACTGAAACTGGTCCGCCACGGTCGATCTGTAAACCCGATCGTATTGAAAACTTATCTTGACCGAGATCCAATATCAGGGAGCTTAATTTCAACTGCATTTAATAAAGGGACCTCTAGAAATGCTCCGTTGGATCGGAACAAGTCCGATTTGGTTATAACCTAAGTATACCATGGTCCTGGGACTGTTTCCGTCAGTTCTGGGCCTATATAAGGGCCTTAAACCCTCTCTCACATATTCCATATGAATTTTAAAACCCTAACTAAGAAAGAAAAGAAAGAGAGAGAGAGAGAGAGAGAGAGAGAGAGAGAGAGAGAGTGAGTTGGTGATTCATCCTGCGATTCTTTCCAGCTTCACTACGTGCCTAATCCACCTATTCGTATCGCTATACGGGCGAAACCGACTCCATACTTGGGTAAGAAAACCTAACCCTAATCCATTTTTAGAGCTTTCAAATAGTTGAAGTGATGAATAGCTAACCTAGTTCATGCTATAGGTTGTTAATCCGCCGTTGACGAAGACTAAACGTTTAAATCAAATTCGTTACGCGTTTATCGGTTTAAGGTGCGGAATATATACGTATAGGTTATGGTTTTTAAAGTTTCAATGTTAGTCAATGGTTTATTACTGATATGGATGTTATTTCACATGCCAAATGCGATATCCGTTTCGTTTTACGTATACATATGAACTATGTGGTCTATAGGAAAATTCATGTGTTTGTTGAAATGTTTGTATGCATTTGAAATCTGATATTGTGATTGCCATGATTAATTGTCGTAGGTACATGGTTGTTATGTATGCAACAACTCTTTGGCAAAAGGATTTGCCCTAATACATAATACGGTCAACATACGTGATGTATGTTGAAAAGTGTAGTCTAAGTGTTTGTGAAAATGTCTAAATGAATTTGTAGTTAGTAAAGTGTGATTTATAAGGGACTTGGGATATGAATCCCAACTACCTTAGCTATGTATATGATTTCCTCAATGTACTGTATAGTCTATTTATGTATGCTTAACTATATATATGATTGTAACACCCCGAATTTTTGCCAACCTAGGGTTAGACGTCATTAGGCAATGGGTCAACCATAACACCTTGGTAACCTCTCAGAACCCAATTCCAAAGCCAGAGATATCATTTAGAACGAAATTCTTTAGAAATTTAACGTGAATTAGCCAGCACTACACTAGACTTCCTGCAAAATTAGCACCAACTACTTTAAATACGAACTGTAAGACCCAAAACCTCTAGAATTGTTACCGTTATGTTATCCTAAAATCTAGGATCAAACTCTAAACCCGTTTTCCCTCAGGAACCCTTTGAAACTTTGTATTGGATCTAGATCGCGCGTCGAAAGTCTGATAGCGATAATCTTAGACAATTACGACCGCCTTGTTGGACTTGACAATCGTTTCAAAAATCAAGCCCAACTGATGTTCTGAGGCTATTTCATTGAGCCTGGAGTAAGGAGTGTGAGAAAGAGTGAAATTCATTAAAAATTAAATGTCATTTAAATAAATCTGGCACATTTCGCTTGTGGGTTAAGTATAAGCTTTCAGACCGTTGGAATCTGACCCAAATACACCCTCGGATCAGGGAACATTTCTCACTCAGGTCAGTGTACTTGAAATCCTCGATCGAATCTCCGTGACCGCTGAACTGAAACTGGTCCACCACGTGCAATCTGGAAATACTGTCGGATTAAAAACTTGGTGTGAGCAGGATCCAATATACATGAGCTTAAGTCCAACCGCATTCGGCTAGGGGACCTCCCAAAATGCTCCTTTGGATCGAAAAAGATCCAATTTGACTATAACCCAAGTATACCTTGACTTAAAGTCTGTTTTGGTTATGTTTAGGCTTATAAAAGGGCCTTAAACCCTTAGCTTTCTAACCCATACAAATTTGCTAGAAACCCTAGGAAGGGGAGAGAGAAAAGAGAGAGAAAGTGAGGGAGAAGCTGGTGATTTCTCCTGGGATTCTTCCCTACTGCTCTACGTGCCGAAGCCACCTACCTGCATCGTTATTCCGGCGATTCTGATTTCATTCTAGGTAAGAAAATCCTAATCCTAACCTGATTTGATGCTTAGACTAGCTGTAGAAAAGTTTTAGCTAACCTGTTTCTTGCCATAGGTAGCATATCTACCGTTGACGAAGACACATCGTCTGAATCTTAACGAATACGCATTTCTGGTTTAAGGTGCAGATTTTAGATGCTTAGATTACCTATTTTCAAAGCTTTCAATGCCGTTTAATTGTAGATTGTTGATGAGGATACTGTTTGACATGTAGAACATGCTGTCCATTTTTCATTTCGAATACGTACGAAGAATATGAGATTTAGGGTATTTTAGGTATTTGTAGGAAATACCGTATACGTCGTATTTTGTTGATATAATTGCCATGAGTATTTACTGTGTACCTATACTAGTTATGCGTGTATGATCTATTTGGCGAAGAGATTCGCCCTAATGCACATATTGGCCGACATATGCTATGTAGACTAATGTGTGTAGACTAAGTGTTTGTTGAAATGCCTAAATCAATATGATTTATGCCTGTCATATGTTTTGAATGTAAGAACATGATTGTTGTATATTAGACATCTCCTTGATATAAGGATCTGTCATATTATATGTTGAAATCAACATACGTCAAGTACGTTGGAGTTGAGTAGTCTAAGTATTTGTATAAATGTATGTATTAGTAAGTATTGAATATATGGTGTTGTAGATTAGCGTTGAGACTGGATTCTCAACTAATTTGATGATATATATGATTTCCTCTACGCTTGTCGTATTTCAATTGATTTCCTTATGTGTGAAGTACTTGTGTATGGTTTAATTGCCTATGTTGTATCTTATAACATGTTGCTAACATGCTTGGATTGCTTGTTATTTCAATTTTATTTATCTCATATGATTACTGATTCACATCTTTGCGCTTAGGACTATACTCTAGTCCAGGCAGTCGGTAACATTTAGAATTCGTGGCTGGATTATATTCACCACGAAGGATGTGTATGACGAACCCGAGTCGTACTAGAGTCGTCGGCAGTGGTTAGGTCACACGAAGTGCTTGTGCACTTCATGTCGGTCGATTCAACGTGCGCTCGTGCTAGTCGGACTCATCAAGTAACCCGACTGACCATTGTATGTTCACCTTGTATTCGTCATAACTGCTTGAACCTAGGGTACTAAAATTACCATTGGAAAGCACCTCTAACCTTGGTACCTCGATCTCCTAAGACTCATGAGCCGGGCATGGTGGTATGGGACACCGTGGTCGAGATGTCGGCCTATGCTGGGGCCATAAACCTCCCCGTAGTGACCAGTGAGCACCCTACTCTGAGCAGATTATGGTGGTATGGGACACTATATTCTTACTGTCAGCCTACATTGATAAGATGATTGGGGAGTGGAGCAACGAGTGCGAGCAACAGCCCTGGCAGCCCTTTGTAGTGACCTTGAGTTTATCCTGATACCGCATGGGGGCGACGAGTCCTAATGCAGTCTTAAGGATATAAACTAGGCTTGTATTGATAAGGTGATGGGGGAGCGGTGCAACGAGTGCGTGCAACAGCCCTGGCAGCCCTTGCAGCGACCTAGAAATATATCATCGTATGAGATTACTAGGAGTGACTACCCTAAATAGGATCATTGTTTGGGTATTGATATAAGGGAGGTACCTTAGTTTCCCAATCCTGCTGTATGAAAAGGACTAATAACAACTTGGTAATCATATTCATATCGCACTGCATGTGCCTGGAAGATGTGGAGCACTAAGGGAAGAAAGCATGCCGCAAACGTAAGATGGTGTCGCATGAGGGAGTATGTCTGTGAGGACATCCATCATGTCATTTCATGCTTGCATTAATCACAGTTCTTAGGAATGTTTATTTTGTTTGCTTTACCATTATCGCTTGATTGATTTGATAACATGTTAACCTTTGCTCTATGATTCCACTGAGTTAGCTACTCATTCCCACGTTACGGGATGGTGTTCCGGACACCCACCAGTCCCTATTTTAGTTTCAGATGATGGCGATGCTCGCGAAGTAGAGCTGGACTTGATGATGATGAGGAGAATCCCTCCTATATGCAGGTTCTGATTGACGGGGTTGCAGGGTTACTGATTAGATGCTAGTACACGTGATATTTTGCCCTTTATTTTCGCATTCATGTATATTCTTTTTGCTCATCTTTGGAGTATACATGTATATGTTTAACCTGGTAATATGTTCACACTCTGGAGACTCACAACCGTTCGTATATTTTATATATCTATTACATTCTTCCGCTTGCTAAATTAACTGTCTCTGGAGTATGATATGTTGTTTTGGCTTGATCCACCTCATGTTTTATGTACTATTACCGCCGACATTCACCCATCATTAAAAATGTTGCATAAGTGATGTTCTAGAACTAGGGAGTTGGGTTTCTACTCGACCCCTGATTTTCGGGATGTTACAATGATTTCCTCCATGTACTGTATATTCATGTGTAAGTTATATTCCATAGCATGCTCACATGATTGTAGGATTTGACTTCAGTATTCTTTACTGCATTCTTATCTCATATGCTTACTTGTTGTGAATGCACGCGGTTGGGGCTATAACATAGTCCAGGCAATTGGTAACAGGCCTTGTTCTGGTGGCTGAGATTGTTTTTCGCCACGCAGGATGTGTTCGATGAATTCGAACTGTACTTGGGATATCGACAGTGATTAGGCCACACAGAGTGCTTATGCACTTCATGTCGATCAACTCAACGTGTGATCATCCTAGTTGAGCTCATCAATTAACACGATTAACCCGATGTATGTTCACCATGTTTGGACATTACTGCTTGAATCTAAGGTACCAAACTTACCCGTGAAATCCCGTTAACCTTGGTACCACGATCCCCTAAGACTCATGAGCCGGACATGGTAGTATGGGACACCATGGTCGAGCTGTCGGCCTACACTGGGGCGACGAGCCTCTTTGTAGTGACCAGTGAGCAACCCAAACTCGTGAGCCGAATATGGTGGTATGAGATACTGTATTCGTGCTGTCGGCATACTCTGATTGGTGACGAGCCCTTTGTAGTGACCTTGAGCATACCTGAAACTGCATTGAGGCGACGAGCCTTATCGTAGTATCTAGGGTATGACTAGGCCTGTATTGATTGGTAACAAGCCCTTTGCAGCGACCTAGAACTATAACATCATATGAGATTTATTAGGATTGACGACCCTAGAATGGATCATTGTTTGGGAATTAATATAAGGGAGGTTCCTTAGCTTCCCAATCCAGCTATATGAAAAGGACTAATATGAACTTGGTAATCACGTTCATGAATCACATTGCATGTGCTTTGGCGTGGAAGAGTACTTTCGAGTGGTTGTCATGCACGTCGTGAGATGAAGACATTGAGGGAGTGCAGGCGAGGGAATGCATCATTATGGCATATCATTCTTGCATTAATAAGAGTATCTAGGACATGTTTGATTGTACTGCTTTATCATTACTGCTTGACTGAATTGATAACATGTTAACCTTTACTATATAGCTCCACTGAGCTGATCACTCACTCCCACGTTCTGCGACGGTGTTAAACACCAACCGGACTCTATCTTAGTTGTAGATGATGATGCGACCCACAATGCAGAGCTGGAGTTCGAGGATGATGAGGCATTGTCTTACATGCAGTTTTAAGGGCGGATTCATGTGAGTCGAGTCTAGATCGACGGGGATTTAGGCATTTTTCTTGTAGAGGACTATTACATTCCTTTTTACATTTTATATCTTAACACAACACTTGTAAATATTGAACTGGCATTGCATACATACTTTGGTGACTTACACTAGTTTTTATATTCATTTCAGTCTTCCGCTTGCGTATTACAACTGTCCCTAGATTATGTTTACTGATTTGACTTAATCTAATTCCTGTTTTATGTGCTAATATAGACAACATCCATCCATCATTAGAAATATTGCATAAGTGATGTTCCGGAACTCGAGAGCTGAGTTATACTTGACCTCCGATTTTTAGGATGTTATAAGTTGGTATCAGAGCATGATTTGGATTAAACCGGACTTGATTTATGGTCACACGATGCACACTGACGCAAATTTGACGTAGGAGGGTGCGAGAAAATTTTAGAAATAAGTTTAGGTTTTCCAGTTTCGCCAATTGGCGAAAGATTACTTACTGTAAATGGTCGTCGAGATCGGATACATTCGCACCCGTGATCATGTAAAATTATCCCAATCCACTTCTAGACTGTCAATCGATAGGTTTAGACCGTGTTTTATCCCATCCTAGCTGTTTAAAATTGATAAACTTATATATGCATCAGAAATCACTCGAAATGACTCGAAATGAGTTGAAATAGAGTAGGGGGCCCAATCAGGGCACTGCCAAGGGAACCCAAGGTGAGACCCATACAATTTTAGACCCCAGGGGGCAGGAGGACATCGCCCCACTGGTGAGTCCTCGTCGGACTGTCCAGAGACCGGCGAGGGCCTCACCAGTTTGGCGAGGCCTCGTTGCCTGTCGGGCCAGATCGGGTGGGCCGGCGTGGGCCGATTCTTCTAGGGTTCTGTGTGGCCCACTGATCCATGGTTGGTTGAATAAAAACCCTCCTACAGCACCTCCTCTTCATAACATACCCTCCCTCGCTTTCCTTTTCTAAAGAAAAACTCAAAATCTCCACCCAAATCCCTCTCCAATGACTTTCCCTTCCATTTTCGTGCACAATTCCACACCACCCCCTCAAAGCCCTCTTTCGTAGCCATTGCTCTCTCCTTTTTCCTTTCATTTGAGCCTACACATCCCCTTTTGGTAGCTCATTATTCCAAAACCCAATAACCTCTCTTCTATTTTCTTCATTCCTTCTTATTTTGAACACACAAGTACCATTGTGTGCTTCAACGATTTTGGCAGCCCATAACCCATCCTATTCCCACCTTTTAGTCCACTCTAATGGCTCTTTTTGAGCTTATGACAACTATCTTCTCCATTTCCACCATTCTCTCTTTTATAGGAAAGAAGAGAGCTCTCATAGATGAAGCCGGGCCTAGTCGCCCCACTCATTCTAGGAGGCTGAGAGGTGCCGCCGTGAGTTCAAGCGCCAGTTGAGAGTTACAGACGAAGCGGGATCTAGATCCCCAGGCTCCCATAGGAAGGGCTTTGTTGGCAAAGTTGTCTCATGGAGTTTATGAGGGTCGTAGGGTCCTTTTTGAAGCTCATATAGATGCATGGCTATTTGGAGAATACTTGTTGTTCGAGTGCTTGGTAAAAGCCAAGTGGGGTTAGCTATTTGAGGGTGAGGACCATGCAAATGTGGGCACTGTTCGATCTTTCTATGCTCACATTCGAGAGCTAACGCTGGAGCCCTTGCAGTTTAAAATTCCATTTGGAAGAGATCGGAAGGCCACAATCAATGTTGCTTTGATATCTCAGCTTATGAATGTGCCACTTGGTGAGGTACATGCAAGTGAGAAGAATCTGAGTAGTGCATGTGAAAGGGATCACCTCACACAATTCCTTTGTGGTCGTCTGGTTGAATGACAGCCAAATAAAAGCCTCTTAGTGACCAATATGATGGATGACTTCCGCCTTCTTCACTACATCTGCACGTTCAACGTCTATCCCAGGTGGAGTAACCACAGTGAGTGCACGTGCCTAATGGTGGAGTTCCTGTATCAGGTGGGGTAGGGAGAGAAGTTGTGTTTTCCTACGCATGTCTTGCGACAGATAGTCCTTACCGCATGTTCTAATAAAAGGACTGAATCGCTCCCATTTGGCCGACTCATATGCAGGATTGCACTCGAGTTTGGCTACAAACTTGGGGTGGAATTGCCGGCGCCGATCCATTACATCAGCGAGACTACACTCAATCAGATGGATATCAGGCCACAACAACGACAAGCCCTACTTGAGGAGAGTGAGGATGAGACTGAAAGTGAAGAGGAAGAGAGTTATGAAGAAGGTGGAGCCAAAATAGAAGAAGAAGAGCAGGACGAGGAAGAAAAGGAGGTCCAGGATACAGATGAGAGCCCTCCTCCTGCGACTCAAGAGCATGATCCTGATTGGGCTGATAGGGAAGCCCGTTTAGTTAGACTTGAGGAGGGTCAGGCCAACCTACGACAGAATATTATCGATCTACGGGGCCTCGTGAAACACAAGTTTAAGAAAGTAACTCGCACTTTGAACTCTATCATGTGCTGCCTTCAGGATAAGGGTGCCCCTCCTCCTTCGCCAAATTCTGACGAATATTCGAATATGTAGTCACCGTTTGTTTTGTTTTGTTGCTTGTTCTTGTGTGTAGCCTTTATAGGCGTAGTAGTTTGGTAGTTATTTTAGTGTTTGAAGCTTAGTTGTATTAGCTCACATGCATTCTCTGTCATGATCCCTGTAATTCTGCACTTCGTGTATTGTGACAATTTTGTTAAATGAGATGCATGATGTTTATTTGAGTTGTAATGTGAATGCTGTGTGGATGGATTATGTGTATGTTAAATCTCACGGGTTACATCCTCTGTTGCTTGTAGGACATGCCACCTAAGGGCACTAGGACTTCAGCCCGTCTCTCTTTGGGCGAATCGCTTGATGGGGCCTCTCCCCTAAGTGATAGCCATACGGACCCCCATTCAGGCCCATCTCACTTTGATCCTATGCCGGAGTCTCAACCGGCCACTGACCCTGCTGCTGGGCCGACACATATGACACCACCTATCACACATTCAGTTCCTGAGCAGAACCGCATGTCTATGTCGACGCCACATGCATCTCAGTCTGCTCTGCCTCCTGATAGGATAGAGCAGATGATGCTATTGATGCAGCAATAACAGATACAACAGTAGCAACAGCAGCAGTAGCATCAGATCCAGTAGTAGTAGCAGCAGCAGTTCTTGACCTCCATGGCTGGTATCTTTGCTTAGACGATGGGGGCGACTCCACCTGCCTCACCTATGCACCCAGCTGGGAACGCTAGTGCCAGCGGCACATTTAAGCGATTCCATCACTTACGGCCTCCCACTTTCGCGGATACTCATAGACCCGAGGAGGCCGAGTATTGGATAGACTGTATCTCTAAAATGCTGAGGCCGCTACACTGTTTTGAGGTGAAGCAGGTTGAGCTTGCCACCTTCATGTTTAAGAAGGAGGCTAGTTTGTGGTGGGATAGTATTCTCTGCACTATTGCAGAAGGCCATGTGTGGACATGGGAGGCATTTGAGGCTCGCTTCCACGAGAAGTATTTTCCTGTCACCTACCGACACGAGAAGGAGAGTGAGTTCCTTTACCTCTATCAGGGAGGGATGTCGGTGACTGAATAGGAGAACCGATTCATGGAGCTGGATAGATATGCTTCATTACTCATACTGTAACGCCCGTGAAAAATCCGTACTTGGGTTCGAGTACCAACTCGACCCGAAATCGCGTAGAATTAATTTCCATGGAAATTAAGCGTAAGTTAGCTAGCGCAACGCTAGAGTAGCTGGGAAATAGTCCCTGATCACTTTAAATACGTTCTACAAGACCCAAATTGAGTAGAACAAATGACTCTATAATACTCTATAACCTCGGATCAAACTCTAAGCGGGTTTGTTCTCTGGACCACTTTGAATTCTTGTATTGGGTTTAGACCGCGCGTCGAAAATCCAATACCTCCTATCTTAGACCGTTAGAACCGCCTAGCTGGACTTGACAATCATTTCGAAAATCAAATCAAACCGATAATCACAGACTATTTCGTTGAACCCGGACGGAAGAGACCACGAATAGGGACAGAATTGGAATTTCAAATTCAAATCTGGCACACGACTTGACGCGTTAGTATTAAGCGTTCTGACCGTCAGAATTCATCCAGATTACACCCTCGGATCAGGAAAAATTTCTATTTATAATCATGAGACTTTCAGCCCTGATCTACGTGCGGTGACCGCTGAACTGAAACTGGTCCGCCACGTGCGATCTGCGAACCCTACCAGACTGAAAACTTAATACGTGCTATATCTGGTACGCATGAGCTTAAGTCCGATCGCAATCGACCAGGGGACCACCAGAAAGCAATTTTCGGACCGAAACAGCCCCGAAATGGATAGACACCAAGTTAAGTTCGTTCCGGAGCTTGTTTTCGGCACTTTTAAGCTTATAAAAGGGGTTGAAACCCTCATTCCTCTCTCCCATACGAAAATTGCAAAACCCTAGCTGTGGGAGAGAGAAAAGGAGAGAGTTTGAGAGAAAGAGTAGAAGGGATTTTTCCCGCTTCCGAGCCACCGGCTGCTGGTGCTTCAACGACTCTTCCCAATCATCTGGCGGGTGATTTCTCCGTTCTTTCAGGTACAAAACAACCCTAGAACTTGTTGATTTAGGGTTTACTTAGATTCACAGCGTGTTAGCTAACGTAACTTGTAAAATAGGTCCTCCTACTGCCGTAGACGAAGCGTACACGCTCCGTTCAAAATCATGCATCCGTAAGACATAAGGTGAGGATTTTAGACGCTTTGATTGATGGTTTACAACGCTTTCAATGTCGTTTAATAGTAGATTATCGACGGCATCGCCGTTTGACATGTACAACATGCTCTTCGTTTCCTGTTTCGTAAATTAACGAAGAATATGAGATTTAGGGCATTTTAGTCATTTGTAGGAAGTACGGTTTATACTCATATTTTGCTGACGTGATTAACATGGTTTGTTGTCGCATTAGGGAGTTAGGAATGCTTGCATAATTAGTTTGGCGAAGAGATTCGCCTAGTTGCGCACTTTGGGTCGACATACTATATGTAGACTTAAGTGTGTAGTGTATGTGTTTGTATAAATGCTTGTATTAGTATGTATTGAATTAAATGATGTTATGTGGTAGTTTGAGATTGATTTCTTAGTTAATATGCTGACCTAAATGATTTCCTACATGTTGACCATATGCATGATTCCATTACATGCATGGAATGTATGTGTTTGAAGATTTGCTTAAGTTGAATGTTATAACATGTGTTAACATGCTCACATGATTGTATTTCAATTCCAATACTCTTTCATAAACTGCCGATGTGATTCCATAAATGTTTGGGACTAGACTTAGTCCAGGCAGTCGGTAACCGAGCGAATTCGTGACTGACTGGTCATAGCCACGAACGACGCGTCGATGAACGTGATTCGTGTTTGGAGTTGGCGGCAGTGGTTAGGCCACGCGAAGTGTTTTATGCACTTCATGTCGTTCGACTTGAGATGCGATCGCGCTAGTCGAGCCCGTCAAGCAACCCGACTGGCCGATGTATGTTTACCTTGTATGAGTCATAACTGCTTGAACCTAGGGTACTGAACTTACCATTGTAAATCCTGTTAACCATGGTACCTTGATCCACGAAGACTCATGAGCCGGGCATGGTGGTATGGGACACCGTGGTCGAGCTGTCAGCCTACGCTGGGGCCACAAACCTCCCCGTAGTGACCAGTGAGCACCTAGACTCATGAGCAGATTATGGTGGTATGGGACACTATATTCTAGCTGTCGGCCTACACTGATCAGGCGACGAGTCCTTTGTATTGACCGCGAGCGTATTCTGAGTCCACGGGAGGCGACGACCCTTCCGTTGCAGTAGAGTACAGTAGGCCTGTATTGATAAGGTGATGGGAGAGCGGTGCAACGAGTGCGAGCAACAACCCTGACAGCCCTTGCAGTGACCTACGAAATATACATCGTATGAGATTACTAGGAGTGACGACCCTAGACAGGATCTGTGTTGGGATTGATACAAGGGAAGTACCTTAGTTTCCCAATCCTGCTATTTGAATGGACTAATAACAACTTGGAAATCATATCACCATAGCATTGCATGTGCCTGGAAGATGTGGAGCACTCTAGGGAGTGTGGCATGCCGCGGTCGTAAGATGTTGCCGTATGAGGGAGATCGTCGGTGAGGGCATACATCACGTCATGTCATCTTGCATTAACAACAGTATTAGGATTGTCTGATTTACTGTTTTACTATTATCGTATGATTGAATTGTGAACATGCTAATCCTTGCTCTATGATTCCACTGAGTTGATCACTCACTCCCACATTACGGGATGGTGTTTGCAACACCCACCAGACCCTGTTGTAGATGCAGGTGAGGCTGAGATCCAGGAGGTAGAGCCAGACATCGACGAGGACCAGGATGAGTTCTCGTACATGCAGTATCACGATGGCTTCCCGTAGGCGACCTGGATCGATGGGATTTCAGTGGGACTATTTTGAACATTATATTTTTGTTCATGTATATGTATATGAGACTCAGAGATGTAGTCATACTTTAGAGACAGATGAGATTTACTTGTTTTTCCATACAGTGATATATATATTGTTTAGTCTTCCGCTTGCTTTTATCACTGGATCTGAAGTATGAATTGCAGTTTTAGTATACTTTTACTCATGTGAATGCTTTAAATCAGACAACATTGAATCATAATCATTTTTGTTGCATAAGTGACGGTCTGAAACTCGAGAGTTGAGTTTATACACGACCCCCGATTTTCAGGGTGTTACACATACTATGGGAAGATCGGACACATGGATCGATATTGCTTCACGCGGATGAGGGACAATGGATTTACGTCGCCACAGAGGATCAGTCGTCCGATGCCTCAGGCCATTTCAGCTCCACCCCTTCGTTCAGCACCAGCTCACCCATCTTTCAGGCCACCTAAACCTTGCTTCAGGCCACCTCAACGGCCTATGGTACCACCACCGAACCGCCCACAGCATGCTCAAGTACACGTGCTTACAATTGAGGCATCCAAGGCAGCAGTTATGGTACCGCCGACTTTCGAAGTAACGGCGCACATCCAAGGTATACCGGTCTTTTTATTAGTGAACATTGGCTCCACTACCTCTATAGTGTCCTACGCTACAGTCAAGTGTCTGGGGTTGGAAACTAGTCCTATGAAGGGGGTGAGACTCTTGCAGCCATAGGAACTTTTTCGGACATTACCAAGATGTGTAAGGATTGCTTGGTAGACTTAGGAGGCAAGACAGTTCGCGTCGACCTGGTCGTTGCCTCGGTATGGCATTACGATGTTATTCTCGGTATGGACTAGCTCACAGAGATGCGAGCGGAGATCGACTGGGAGACTAGGATGGTGACAGTCTATGGATCCGAGGGCATGGCCTTTACTTTTCCAGTTCAGGTCAGTATGCCCTGTCGTTTATGTTGTTACATGTCCTTATTGAAGAATGTGGAAAGCCCAACACTTGGAGCTACACCTGTAGTTCGAGATTTCGAGGATGTGTTCAATAAGATACCTGGATTACCTCCACAACACGAGATTGCTTTTATTATTGATTTGACGCCTGGCACGACACCTATCTCGTTGCCAATATATCGCATGCCTTCATGTGAGATGGAGGAGCTGAGGAAATAGATCGATGATCTGTTGGATGCAGGTTTTATATATGGCCTAGTGTGTCTCCTTGGGGAGCACCAGTCTTATTTGTGAAGAAGAAAGACGGTTCATTGCGGATGTGTATTGATTATCGTAGGTTAAATCAAGTGACGATGAAGAACAAGTATCCTTTGTCTAGGATAGACGATTTGTTTGATTAGTTGAAGGGGGCACGATACTTCTTGAAGGTCGATCTACAGTCAGGTTATCATCAGTTGCGCGTCAGGAATGAAGACGTGCAGAAGAAAGCATTCAGGACTAGCTTCGGCCATTACGAGTTCCTTGTGATGTCGTTCGGCCTTACGAACGCACCATCCATGTTCATGGACCTAATGAACAGGGTATTTTGGCCGTTTCTATTCCGATTCGTCATCGTATTTATAAATGACATTTTGATATACTCCACGAGTCGGGAAGAGCACGAGGAGCCGTATGAAGTTATCGCACATATTCGAGTACAGCCCTTCATTGACGACAAGATTATCGCGGCTCAGGCAGACGATGAGCTATTGGCGAAGATGAGAGAGCGGGTTAGTACAGATGAGGACTCCGAGTGGAGTGTTGGTACGGATGGAGGCTTACATTATCGTGGCTGCCTATGCATCCCAGACTCTCATGACTTGAGACGGGAGGTTCTCGAGTCAGCCCATAGTTCAAGGCTTGCGATGCATCCTGGTAGTACGAAGATGTATCAAGACATAAAGAGATTGTACTGGTGGGATAACATGAAGGTTCACATTGCAGAGTTTGTGTCCCGTTGTCTCACGTGCTAGCAGGTCAAGGTAGAGCATCGTCGACCTCCTGGACTGGTTCAGCCCATGCCCATAGCTGAGTGGAAGTGGGATTTCATCTCCATAGATTTCATATCAGGGCTACCGAAGACGAGGAAGGGACATGACTCCATTTGGGTGATCGTTGACCGATTGACGAAATCAGCTCATTTTTACCGATTAGAGTTACGAACTCTGCAGATGAATTGGCTAGATTGTACATCAAGGAGATTGTATGTCTGCATGGAGTTCCCTTGGAGATCGTGTTGAACCGAGACATGCGATTCACATCTATCTTTTGGACTCGTATCCAAGAAGCGATGAGTGTGAAATTGAAGTTCAGCACCGCGTTCCATCCATAGACAAACTGGCAGACGAAATGTGTGAATTAGGTGCTAGAAGATATGTTGCGAGCTTGTGCGTTAGATTTCAAGGACAGTGAGGATGACTATCTTCCTTATGTAGAGTTCGGGTATAACAATAGCTTTCAGGCGAGTATTGGTATGGCTCCCTATGAGGCACTATATGGTTGCCCGTGTAGAGCACCGCATTGCTTGGCAGAAGTGGACGAGAAGACTCTGATTAGCCCAGAGTTAGTTCAAGCAACCTCAGAGAAGATCGACATTATTAGGCGTGGACTTCTATCAGCACAGAGCAGGCAAAAGAGCTACGCTGATACGAGAAGGTGACTGCTTGAGTTTGAAGTTGGGGACCATATATTCCTTAAGGTTTCCCCCATGAAGGGAGTCCTTCAGTTTGGTAAGAGAGGGAAGCTCACGCTGAGATTCATTGGCCCATTTTAGATACTAGTTTGAGTGCGGGCAGTAGCATATCGCCTTGCTTTGCCCACACCACTCATAGGCGTGCACAACGTATTTCATGTATCTATGCTGAAGAAGTACGTTCCTGATCCTTCGCACATTATCAATTGGGAGCAGGTGCAGTTGAGCGAGGACGCCACATATGTACTGCGACCGACGCATATCTTAGATCGAAAGGAGCAGGTATTGCGTAGTAAGGTTATCCCACTTGTGAAGGTACTGTGGATGCATCACAGTGAAGAAGAGGCTACTTAGGAGACTGAAGTTGAAGTCAGAAAGAACTACTCTAAGATCTTCGAGGAGTATGAGAAGGGATAAATTTTGATGATGAAATTTTTCTTTAAGGGGGGTAGATTGTAACGTCTTGAAAAAATCCGTACAAAGAACCGAGTACCACCTCAGGTAGAAATCACTAAGGACTAAATCCTTTAGAAATTAATGAGAATTAACTAATGTTAAATTAGATTACCAGTGAAATTAGCACCAATCACTTTAAATACGATTTATAAGACCCAAAACTTGTAAATCGTTAACGCTACATTACTCTAAAATCTAGGCTCAATCTCTAAACCCAGTTTCTCTCGGGAGCACATTGAAACTCCGTATCGAACCAGGACCGAATGTCCAAAGTCCGATAGCGACGAACTTAGACAACTATGACCGCCTTGTTGGACTTGACAACCACCTCAAAAATCAAGTTCAGATGATGTCCTTAGACGATTTACTTGAGTCCGGAGCGTGTGAGAACGTGAATGTTTTTTTAAAAATTAAATATGAATTTAAGTAATCTGAGTCGTGTCGCTTGCGGGCCAAATATAAGCATTCTGACGATTAGAATTCGACCCAAATACACCCTCGGATCAGGGGATATGTCCCACATATGCCAATGTACTTGTGGCCCTGATCGAGTGTCGGTGACCGTTGAATTGAAACTAGTCCGCCACGGTCGATCTATAAGCCCGATTGGATTGAAAACTTATGTTGACCGAGATCTAATATCAGGGAGCTTAAGTCTGACCACATTCAGTATAAAGTCCTCCAGAAATGCTCTGTTGGATCGGAACAAGCCCGATTTGGTTATAACCTAAGTATACCATGGTCCAGGGACTGTTTTCATTAGTTCTAGACCTATATAAGGGCCTTAAACGTCCTCTCACATATTCCATACGAATTTCAAAACCCTAGCTAAGAAAGAGAAGAAAAAGAGAGAGAAAGAGAGAGAGAGTGAGTTGGTGATTCATCCTGGGATTCTTCCCAGCTTCACTACGTGCCTAATCCACCTATTCATATCGCTATATGAGCGAAACCGACTCCATACTTGTGTAATAAAACCTAACCTAATCCATTTTTAAGGCTTTCAAATAGTTAAAGTGATGAATAGCTAACCTAGTTCATGTTATAGGTTGTTAATCCGCCGTTGATGAAGATAAAATATTTAAATCAAATCCGTTACGCGTTTATCGGTTTAAGGTGCGGGCTATATATGTATAGGTTATGGTTTTCAAAGCTTTCAATGTCGGTTAGTGGTTTATTACTGATATGGATGCTATTTTACATGCTAAATGCAATATCCGTTTCGTTTTACGTATACATATGAACTATGTGGTCTATAGAGAAATTCATGTGTTTGTTGAAATGTTTGTATGCATTTGAAATCTGATGTTGTGATTGCCATGATTAATTGTCATAGGTACATGGTTGTTATGTATGTGACAACTCCTTGGCAAAAGGATTTGCCCTAATACGTAATACAATCAACATACGTGATGTATGTTGAAAAGTGTAGTCTAAGTGTTTGTGAAAATGTCTAAATGAATTTGTAGTTAGTAAAGTGTGATTTATAAGGGACTTAGGATATGAATCCCAACTACCTTAGCTATGTGTATGATTTCCTCCATGTACTGTATAGTCTATTTATGCATGTTTAACTGTGTATACTTTCCTTCATGTATTGTATATTCATGTGTAAGTTATATTCCATAGCATGCTCACATGATTGTAGGATTTGACTTCAATATTCTTTACTGCATGCTTATCTCATATGCTTACTTGTTGTGAATGCACATGGTTGGGGCTATAACATAGTCTAGGAAATCGGTAACAGTCCTTGTTCTGGTAGCTGAGATTATTTTTCACCACACAGGATGTGTTCGATGAATCCGAGCTGTACTTGGGATGTCGGCAATGGTTAGGCCACACGGAGTGCTTATGCACTTCATGTCGATCAACTCAACTTGCGATCGTCCTAGTTGAGCTTGTCAATTAACCCGATTGACTTGATGTATGTTCACCATGTTTGGACGCTACTGCTTGAATCTAAGGTACCAAACTTACTAGTGAGATCTCGTTAACCTTGGTACCACGATCCCCTAAGACTCATGAGCCAGACATGGTGGTATGGGACACCGTGGTTGAGTTGTCAGCTTATGCTGGGGCGATGAGCCTCCCCATAGTGACCAGTGAGCAACCCAAACTCGTGAACCAAACATGGTGGTATGGGACACTGTATTCGTGTTGTCGGCCTACTCTGATTGGTGACGAGCCCTTTGTAGTGACCTCGAGCATACCCTAAAACTGCATTGAGGCGACAAGCCTTATCATAGTATCTAGGGTATGACTAGGCCTGTATTGATTGGTGACGAGCCCTTTGCAGCGACCTAGAATCATAACATCGTATGAGATTTACTAGGATTGAATACCCCATAACGGATCATTGTTTGGGAATTAATATAAGGGAGGTGCCTTAGCTTCTCAATCCGGCTATATGAGAAGGACTAATATGAATTTGGTAATCACGTTCATGCACCGCATTGCATGTGCTTTGGTATGGAAGAGCACTTTCAAGTAGTTGTCATGCGCACCGTGAGATGAAGACGCTGAGGGAGTGCAGGCGAGGGCATGCATCATTATGATATATCATTCTTGCATTAACAAGAGTATCTAGGACATGTTTGAT
This sequence comes from Magnolia kwangsiensis, assembly GCA_037074715.1. NCBI lineage: Eukaryota > Viridiplantae > Streptophyta > Magnoliopsida > Magnoliales > Magnoliaceae > Magnolia > Magnolia kwangsiensis. The sequence goes on along the minus strand of CM073577.1, from coordinate 79,314,842 downwards.
TGTACTGCTTTATCATTACTGCTTGACTGAATTGATAACATGTTAACCTTTGTTGTATAGCTCTACTGAGTTGATCACTCACTCCCACGTTCTGAGACAGTGTTAAACACCAACCAGACTCTGTTTTAGTTGCAGATGATGATGCAACCCACGAGGCAGATCTAAGTTCGAGGATGATGAGGAGGCATTCTCTTACATGCAGTTTTCAGGCGGATTCGCATGAGTCGAGTCTGAATCTATGGGGCTTCCAGAATTTCTTTTGTAGAAGACTATTACATTCCTTTTTACATTTTGTATCTTGACACAACACTTGTAAATATTGACCTGGCATTGCATACATACTTTGGGGACTTACACTAGTTTATATATTCATTTCAGTCTTCCGCTTACGTATTACAACTGTCCCTATATTATGTTTGATGATTTAGCTTAATCTAATTCATGTTTTATGTGCTAATACAGATAACATCCATCCATCATTAGAAATGTTGCATAAGTGATGTTCTGGAACTCGGGAGCTGAGTTATGCTCGACCCCTAATTTTTAGGGCGTTACATAAGTTTTCAAGGAAGATCCCAAAGACTCTAGCTACTAAGAAGAAGGAAATTAGATTAAGATTCTATAAATCATTTGCATATTATTCTACATCATGTATATGCTAGGTTTCTTTGTTTTTACCTTTTAATCAATGCTTTTTCCTTAATAATTTGATTAAGGGCATGGTATGTCCATGTCACGCCCCAAACCCAGAAATCGAATTCACAGGAATTCTGATCACCGAATCCGGTGCCAACAGCCTCTGTTGTACCCCATTCTCTGCTCCCAGTGCCTATATGCCAGGTTTCGATCCTATGATCCTACAAGGAAATTTTTCAACATACATTTATCTCGTAAGAAACATAACCACAAGTTTACCTAAATCACAAAGGCAACATCATCATTACATATCCACTAATATAAACTTTAAATACAATGTTGAATGAGAAAATATATATGTCAAAATAAAATCAAAGCTTTGGAAGACAACTGTACACTCTAAGCTCAACGTCACTACGACCAATGTCACGTGCATGCATCTATCATGCATAAGCTTATAGAAAGCTTAGAAGGTGGTGAAAGTGTGTGTGTAAAATAAGTGTCAAGCACATAAATACAATGTCATAATCATACAATGTCGAAAATGTGGGTAAGATCATAAATCATATGATATCTGAGTAAGCGAAAATACTGACAAGTCTATGAGTCAAACAATATCAGAGTACGCAATACAAATCAGCTATGCAAATGAGGAGTCATAAAGAGTCAAATATCAGATGCCGAGAATGCAGTGCAATATACAATTCTAGATGAGTTCACGAATACCGTCAGCTGTATCTGACTTAATAATTACAGAAATGCAGTGACCTAAAATGTCATATGTCGTGGATGTAATGCAATATGCGGTGCTAGAGTGTGAAGTCAGGATGATAGTACGTAGTATTGCAAGCTACGGGGTCCATCACAATGGACTTCTATCCAAACCAGTCCTATACCTAAATTTGGATAGTTAAACTCAATGTGGTAAGCTCCTGATCTTAAGTTAGTCACGCGTCCCAACTGAAATCCTGACCATTGCAAAGGCACATGTAACAAATTGTTGTGTACCATTAGCCTGAGTGGATAGTAAATGAATGAGTGAATGAGTATGCAACTCCTACCTAATGAGTCCACATATTAGTATTGTTCATCTGTGGGATCATCACCAGGGTCTAGTACACTCTACATGTAAATCACCGCCCACTGACGCGCGACCATGCAAGTGGAAGAGACCTCACTATTCGCCTAACCAGTAGTCAGCCAATATTTATCCGGCACCTCGATAGCGGACCTATTCATGAGCTGGTCAAACTTAGCCTAGCTATACCCCTTATGCTAGAGCAGGTAAGGCCACACACCCTCTCAGTCGACCATGACATAGTGAGAGACGCGGCCTCCTGATATTCGGTACTCGGGCGCTCATGTATCCACTCGGTCTCGACGTTGGGGCGTCTCCTGGCCTCAAAAGTTCAGAGACTTTCACCCACGGACATCCAAAGTGCCCAGATGCTCAAACCAAATATTTTTGGTATCCCATCTAGCCATCCACATCATACCTATAGAGGCTACAACCCTGATGTCACTAGGGCGTACAGTAATCACAATACACAATGCAAGATGCATGAGTCATATAATCTAGTCATACATTAATCCTACGCATACCCTGCGCTCTTGTGAGACAATCTCCGCTTATAAGGGAGATTCATAACAACCTGCTCAATGACATATGCAATGGGCAACCACATTTCATAATAAGCATGCAAATGATGCGTATGGGCATGTACATGATGCTATGCTGTCACATACTCATAATCGTTATCGACAACCGGCATCGATAATCGGCCTATGCAATCGGCCTCGATAAACGGAATCGGCCTCGATAATCAGAATTGAGCTCGATATTCAGAATCGGCCTCATCAATCAGAATTGACCTCAACAATCGGTCTCGGTCTAACAAAGGGCCTAAGAGAAGGTCACAATGAAGACATTAAACCATCATTTCCCATTAAGGTGGACATTTAACCAGCATTGCTCCTAAGGAGTGGCCACATAGAGCCAAACATATAGTGGGCGCAAGGCCCCACACAATGGCCCAATATATATCACCATGGGTCTCTCTCAAGTGCTTAATACACGTTATGATGGGCCTCACTCATGGGATACATATACAACACATTGAGCCTCGCCGTATGGGCCAGAATTATATCACGATGGGCCGCAAAAATAAGCCAATACACATCAGAATGGGCCATGACATATGGACTGGAAATACATCTCATTGGGCCATAAATACATCACATCGGACCTCATCATATGGGTCTCATAGACAACACGTCGGGTCGCATCACATGGGCCTAATACACGTCACCATGGGCCGCTCACACGGGCCTAACACACATCACTATGGACCGCATCAATGGGCCGCACTAATGGGCCTCATATACATTACATTGGACCTCATGCCTGGGCTGCATATACATCAAGTGGGCGGCACTACATGGGCCACACATACATCACATCGGGCCTCGCCAAATGGGCCATAGATACACCATAATGGGCCTCATCAAATGGGTTGGAAAAACATCACAATGGGCCTCATACTTGTGCCGCATATTCATCACTATGGGCGTCATAAATGGGCCTCAAATACATCACGATGAGTTATAACTCATGGGCCGTAAAAACTCAACAGGTGGGCCCCATAACATGGGCCTCAAATACATCACCTAGGCCGCATCACTTGGGCCTCAATTATATGTTGAAGGTGGGCCTCAAATATACATCGTAAGTGGGCCTTACAAATGCAGCAAGTGGGCCCTAGATGCTACAGGCAGGCCCTATAAGCTGCAGGTGGGCCTTGCACGCTGCAAGTGGGCCCTTCAAATGAACGGCCTGCATGAAACACATACATCACAGTGGGTCGCACCGGCCAAGTGAACGGACATCGAAGATATACAATACATGTATTAATGGTAGGCCTGTAACACCCCGTACCTTTGGTATACGGGTGTTACCTTTTAAACCTACGTTAACCTAAATCAGATTTGACTAACCAAAAGCTTGAACTCGACATACACAGGGTGGGGATGCCGATCGACGTTAATGCCATTCATCAGGGTCTCCAAGAAGGTGAGGCTATCCGAATACTCTGAATTTAATCCATCATGTCGACTTGTATTAATACCATACACTGGTCACCAACCCTTGAGAGTTAGTGACAAATCAAGTTTTCAGCATAGCCAGTACCATATATTAACCATTGAAAATTAGTGTTAGGCCCATCCACTCCATAGATCATGTCATATGGGCCAATAATAGCCCATAGGAGGGTGTAACGGCCCACCTGGGCCTCACCATCAACCCAAAGTGGGTTGGGATCCTTGTTAAGGGTACCCCAATACGAATGGATGATGTGGATTGGGGCAGTAATGTCTCAACGGGCCCCTACACGATGCGTGTACTCTGAGAGTGCATGTACACGACATGTGCTGGAGCCATGCGGTCGGTCAAAGGCAAACTGCCTTTGACCGACCTCCTCTCAAAATTTATAGAAAACGACAGTTTTCTCCTACCAAAACCATATTCAAATTATCAACATTCGGACCTCTAAGTGGGCCACCACGGGCACTTTCTGAGCCATCTGGACCGTTCATTTTCTCCACAGGGCCTGACTTGACAAAACCTTATAGCGTCTTGGGCCTTTGTAAACAGATGAGGAAGATAGGGTGCAACCGTCCAAAACGTTGCACGTGGTGGATATTCGCAAGGTGGGACCACATGGGTGGCTCATGATCGGCATGAGTAAGCAATCTCAACCACCCATCGCCTGAGTGAGCCACGCGCTCTCTTTTCCAAGAATGGCCGAACAAGGTCTATATGAGAAAAAGTAAGAAACAACATTTCCATTTCGAGAAGGAGGTACTGGCTCACCTCCAGCCGTTCTTGGGGACATGTGGCTACATCCCTACCACTGGTTCCGGGTGAGGCGAAATGGAGACCAAAACTCGAGCTTTTCTCACGAGAATGAGAGATTCTCGCGAGATATTTAAAGATGAGCGTTTGGGACTCGAGAAGTGGGTCCCACGCTGATCTGGGGTCCCATCTGGACCGACTAGACGGACCGGATCATGACCATGCATGTTAGATGATGATCCGCCATTAAATATCGGATCATCTTTCCCGTTGAAAACCCACACGAAATGACGAGATGGGCCTCACCAGATCAGAAAGAGTACTTTTCTGGTGGGCCTCGAGGTCAGCTTTTCATCCAAGTGGAGGGATGAACCCCATGCACAACCAATCTCAGATCTTAGACGAGCACAATCAGGGCATTTCTAGCCGTTGATGTTCTCCCTCTCCCTCTATATAAAGAGCCCTGTAGCCTAGGGATTCACACTAGCAAGAGAGAGAGAGAGAGAGAGAGAGAGAGAGGAAAGAGAGAGTAACAGGGAAACCGACCCCCCTGTTTTAACGTTGGTGCAATAGGCAGCAACTGTCATAAGTAAAATGTTTATTTTTCTTCCTTTCATTCTTTTCTTCCTCCTTCATTTTATTGTAGCTTCGGGTGACACTTACCTGGACTGAAACCAAGCTAAGAAATGGTTGGTTTCAGTCCAACCACAGTGATGCTGAGTCGAGCCAAGCAATGGCCATTTCGGATCACATTCCGGGGCCTAGTTGATATTCGTTTTGAGCTCTCTATAGAGCTTTGAAACCAGCTCAGTAAGCTATGCCAACTAATGGCTGTGTATCGGTTCAGAACAAAGACCGGAGCCATGCTGGTTAATGTTGCACGTTAGACAGAAACAGGCCAAGCAATGGCCATGTTCTCAGAATGCTATCAGACCATTTGCCCCAGCATTTCGACCCCCAACCAGCCTTCTTAATGGTTGTGGTATGGGCTATTTACCCAGACTCTGTATGGACTAAAACCATGACCAGATGATGGTCATGTGTTTGGCTAAATGGAGCTCTGTTTTGAGCAGGAAACATGCTTTCAAACAGGCCATGCATTAGGCCGAAGTCGAGTGGCTTTAGGACCCTATTTCGAGTAGGAACTAGGCTAACCAATGGCCTTGATTCCAAACTGATTCCAGGCCTAAACAACGTCCGTATCCCGACCCCGAAACCAATCATATAAATAGCTGTGATTTCGACTGAGAAACGAGTCTTCGTTGATCTTTGTTTGGAGCTGAATACGGGCCTTGCATCTGGCAGAAATAGGGTAGAATCAGGGCCCCGTTTTGAGCTGGGAACAGGTCAAGTAGATGGCCGTGCGTCAAGTCATGAGCAGGGTAGAAGTGAAGCTCTGTTTTAAACTAAGGGTTGTCCTAGGGATGGCCATGGTTCGTGGTCCACTGCAGGCCTACCCAGGCCTCTGTCCAAGTTTAAACCAGGCCTAGAGAAGAGGTAGGAGTAGTCATAGCAGGGCTAAGATCAGGCTCCATTGGGCTATGTTTCCTTGCTGAGAACTGGCTCCAAACGGGGGCTCGAGTTGAGCTCTCGGTAGAGCTTCAAAGCAGGCCCCATCAAGCCATAATCGGATGCAGGTCAGGGTCTGTTCCAGCCCTCTACCTGGCCATGAACGAGCGTTCAATCTGTCCTCTGAATAGAGGATCGAACGAGCTGCATGGGAGCAGCCCCCACCATGGTTGAGGACGGACCCCTGCAAGTGAAATTGCATCCGGGTGGGTTGCACAGTGCTGGGCCTCACCAAAAATGCAAGTGGGCTTAACCCTGCGTCCTCTACTGGGCCGCACCCTGCATCTTCCAGTGGGCCGCACCATCAAGATCGTGGGCTGCACCTGAGATTTCAATCTCAGTGGATCGCACCATCACAATAGGAGGCTGCCCGTGTTGGCCATCCCAGATGGCAGCGAAGTCCCTGGACTCTATATGTGATTACTATTTTGAATGAAATATACGTCATTTGTGCTTAGCTAGCCCTACATGGGACCCACGTACTTGGGAAAGAACCACCCTGTACGTGTGTGGGTACCGACTGTCCAAGTCGTGGTCCACCTGGATGCATATCCAGTCTGTCCACCTATGTTGCCAGTTGGGTGGGACCTACCAAGTGGTCATGTCATATATATATATAAAACGTATAGGATGTATACCTACATACTATGTGATACGTATATAATATATATGATATACACATATATGCCATGTGATGTAAATATAATGCATATAATGTATATATATATATATATATATATATATATATATATATATATATATATATATATATATATATATATATATATATGCTATGTGACGATTTGTCCATGAGTTGGCAGGCCACGTGCACGGACCCCACCTACATAAGTATTTTATCTGTGTGGTCTGTATAGAAGGTCCCACCATGGTATGGCTGTTTTCTTGCGTTGTATGTCCCAACTTGATGTAAATGTTTTATGTACACCATGGCCCAGTTTTTGGGCAATTGAATGTAGCAAAAGTAGGTGCTGATCGGGCCCAGTTCACACTGAAATAGGGGTCACGTGTTTGGCAAGCTTGATCGCCTTTGGTTACAGCCTAAACAACCTCGGTTTAGGGCCTTCCAACTCTCCACCTATCCTTATATATTTAACTCGGTGACTCACTATTTAATATGAATGAAATTGTATAGGGGGTTACGTGAGTGGTAAAAATTCACCATCTTCTCAAGGAAACTTACCTCTAGGAGCATTTTATGCCTTGTCTAGTGATGATTTCCTCCCCTTAAGCTTTTCATCCCTAACTAGACCAGAAATAACAGCTTTATTAGTGTAAATGGATAACTAGACTAATGATAAACTGTGTGTGGAAATGAACTGTATTTACTTGATTTATCTGTTTAACATGATAATTCTCATGCTTACTATTATCAGATTATTGATTTTCTATACTGCCTAAGTGAATAATCCAGTTATTTATTACATGTATCTTATGCAAATTTCAGTTGTTGTATGATGATAAGGATATATGTATTGTTTCTTATTTCCTTTCATATTGTGATACATGTTACTATGACACATATATTGCTAAAATCTCTCCTTGGGAATTCTTAGAAAAGGAGAGTCCGTACTTGGGGTGTAACTAGACTAGTTAGGACCTAAGTAGGCCCCTGACATGGAGGTTTTGGTTGTGGTGTTTGACCATATGGTTTACCATCCATGTGGGGTTTTACCTATATGACTTGGGATGAACTTCACAACCTTTATAAATACCGTTGTTTACTCTTCTTTGCACCATCCATACCGTCATGTTTAATCGCCACATTTGGTAATTTCAACATTTCATTTCCAGTCGGCATTGGGGGTGACCCCTTTAAGTTAAAATTGATTGATCACATATTAGTGGGTACTACACACACCCTAAGACGGTAGTCTCATGGGCCGGGAATGGTGGTAATGAGACACTATGCCTGAGCCGTCGGCCTACGCTAGGCCCTGCGCTCCCTGTAGTGACCGTGAGCTTACTCAAAAATGGCTGATTGCAATTGGACTAATAATGGACTGAAAAATCATGCATGCATAGGACACTATGATGGCTTGGATCATTATGCCCATGTGATTACGTAGAGTGTTGCGCTAATGACTAGCCGATCGATTTATGATGATGACTTGGATCCTCATGCCCATGTGATTACGTCGAGTGTTGTGCTAACGATCGACCAGTCACATTCACGGGTGACGACCCTAATGTCTGTCTGGATGTTTTATCCGGGACATAGGCTGTCTGGATGTTTTCCCCAAGCCGACGTTGCATTCATACATCCATGCATTAAATAAGACTGCATATACTGTGTTTTGGATTACTTGTGTGCTTTTATGTTATTCCTTATTTAGGGTGGTGGTGTGTAATTTTGAAGGGAGATCACACTGAGCTGACCACTCATTCATTAATGTTCAACCGTACAGTCGATATAGGGATGGATGGACTTGCGGCGGAGTAGGACGCGGCTGAAATCGAGGAAAAGCCTTATAATGAGGAGCCGTACTAGGAGGCAGCTACTTATTTTGGATTAAATCAATAGACTTTTTGCTTATTATCATTTTAGTTCGTTTTGGGATTTGAGGTTTTGTATATGGGCCCCAGTTGAGTGGCCCAGGATATTGTTCGGCTTGAGTTTTATCTATACTACGATTGGTTCCGTTAATCGCACTTTGATTGAGTTTGATAAGCCTTTTATTTATTAATTAACACCCGAGTTTTCAAGGTCAGAGTGACATACTTAGGTCTCGAAAATTGAGGCGTTACAAGGCCCCACATGGTACCATCCAAAATGGACGATGTAAATATACAATGCATACATCTAGTGGGCCCCACCTCCACACCTGTAGCAAGTGTGAAGTGGATCCCACACGGACGGTTGGGATATAATACATACCTCATGTCAGACCACATAACTTGCTGGTATCAAAACAGTAGCAAATATAAATGGGATCCCTAGCAAAATGGACGGTATAGAAAAAACTCACTCATCACGTGTGGTCCATACAGATGGACGGTGGATACAACACATACATCATGGAGTCCACGTAACAAATGGCTGAAATAAAACACATATACCAAGGTGAGCCCCACTGTACATCACATGGTGTCCCACCATCCAGATGATGGACGGCTGAAACAAAACACATATATCAAGGTGGTGTCCCACCGTCCTTTGTTGGATTGGACGGTGAGGATACAATACATAAATCATGTGGTCCCATGTGCTGGACCAAGTAAATCATACATCAAGGTGGGTTACAGACCCACAGAACTTGCGGAGATCAGTACAATAGCTATACAACTGTTGTACACCAGCCAATCCATTGCATGGAGGTGGGTCCCACGTGGGGCCCACCGTAACGTTTATTTTCCATTCAATCTGTCCATAAGGTCATGAAGACCTCAAAAAAAAAAAAAAGAGACCAATTTCATATTGGTCTAAAACTTCTATGAACCCCCCCCCCCCCCCCCCCCCCAAAAAAAAAAAGAAGGTTTCAATGGTAGACATTCAATACCCCACTCCTTTTTATAGTGTGGACCACTTAACCCTCATGTAAGACTAATTTTTTGGATATCCCCATGCTTAAAGGGGACCCATTAAATGCACGGTGTGGATGCCCCACATGCATCATGGTGGGACTTGAGGTGGGACCCATTCTTCCTGATGGTCCTAAGAGGTAGGACGCTGCATCAGGAGCAACAGCGTCCAGAGCCCTTGGTTTAAAATTATTTTTTTTTGTAAGGATTTTCATAGGTGGGGCCCACATCAGGAGGATCCGCCCCGCTAGTTGGGCCTCAGGGCTCATTACAGGCCTAACAAGCCTAATATTGAATATATTTTGGTGTGTAGAAACATTACAGCAAGCCATAACAGTTTAAATTACCCAAAACCACTGTTTTCTACATTATGGCCCACCACATATTCAGATTGGCTTCATTTTTCAGCTCAACGCCTAAAATGAGCTGGGAGAAAGCATGGATGGTGTGAATCGGATACATACATTAAGGTAGGGTCCATGTGAGTGAGACCCGCCGGCTTTTAAATTAAAGCTGATAATTGTTTTTTCCTTTATACAGTCCAGCAGTAGAGGCTACTAGACGTTCAGGCAGGACGGTTAGAATTCGTCAGCCACATACATGGGGTCACGTATGGCTCATCAGCCACATATGTTGAAGTGGCCCCAAGCACACGTGGCCCACATATGGATGGTGGTCTTGATATAACACATACCTCATGGTCAGCACCCACTGATGGACGGTTTGGATAAAACATACCTCATGTGGGTCTTATGAGAATGGACGAAAGGTGTGGATGAGCCCTCACTCACATTAAGGAAGAGAGAGAGAGAGAGAGAGAGAGAGAGAGAGAGAGAGAGAGAGAGAGAGAGAGAGAGAGAGAGAGAGAGAGAGAGAGAGTCATGAGTAGTGAAGGTACCCCACTACTATGGGTTCCTCTTTGAATAATGCATACATTAAGATGGGTCCCACAAATCACAAAAATCATCGGTAGAAAATCTAAGATCACCCACCTTTAATCTTCTTGGACTCCTCTTTCCACTGATGTGATCTAGAGCTCCAAGGGGTGGATTTGAATGGTTGAGATCAGCTTTAAAGAGTTGGATTGAGTGGTAGTGAGTGGGCCACACAAAGCTTATCTTATGGAGTTTGGGACGTTGGATTGCTCTCATGGAGCTTGGGAGAGAAAAAATGAGAGGGAGATAAGAGAGAGAGAGAGAGAGAGAGAGAGAGAGGTGATGTGAGTGATGGAGAGATGGGGATAGGTATGGATGAAGTGATGGAAGGTTGACTTTTGGAGATGGATAGTTGTACTTGGGGATGAGTGTGATGGGATGTATACTTGACATTTGACGGGACATTCTCTTGGGATTTGCAACTCATGATATTTTTTTAAATTGAACGCGGGCCCACATCTTTTGGCTCGAGTATCGCCTCAGCGCGCAAGACGCGACATCAGAACCACGATGACGACACAGTCGTAATGATATAAGTCTCGAGTCGAGCCGACTCTGGAATACGGGATACGACTCAGGGTCGCGTGCAAATGCTATCTACCCATTGCAGGTGGCCGGAATTCGATTGGGAGGACCGCAGAAGCCTACAGAATAGTACAGGCTAGGATACGAGTCTTACAGTCACAACCTAAAATTAATTGAAGCCTTTCGATGAGACATTTTTTGGTTCAAATAATGTATAAAACTATTCTTTTATTCAAAGATTATCGAAAATGAGACAATTTTTCTAGAGGAGATGATATCCATAATGAGAAGACTAATTAGTCTATTGCTCTTGTGATTGTCCTAGTGAGATCAGTATGACTAGATTTTAAGTTTTAAATGACTTCATCTCGAGAATCGTTGTCTTAATTACATTGACAAAAATAAGCATTAGAATGCATAGCTAGAGAAAAAGTCATGACAATAGGGCCAAGTTTGAATGGGATTTCCATCGAACATCAAGTGGAAGTAACAAACTCCTAGATCTTCAATTTGTAATGAGATGAGTAGAGGAAGAATTGGTGGCATATTGTTGGAGCTTTGAGTCTTTTATACATGGAGATCAAGTGCTTCTTGTTGATAACGAGGGAACTATGATGTTAGTGCCTCGGTTTGTCATTAATGTGTGTAGTGTGTGTTAGACCCGTAACCTCATGAGACGTTCTGTATGCTTCAACTTTGGCATTGGCATGTTCTTGGTGGACCAGATTGACGATTCCGACACCACGCGGCATGCCTCATTAGGACCCCTAGATTAGAAGTTGTAGTTTTAGCACAATCCAAGGTAGATCGCACAATGCGTGTGCGCCCCACTTGCATAAATCTCAAGGTTGTCCAATCAATCCATCCATCATTCGATCAATCAATCCAACAATCAACTCATCATCTCTCTCTCCCCATTAGTCAAAGAAGCTCATACCTTGCCCATGCAACCCGTGTCCTTTTCCATGCTAAGTCATTCATCTTTCCTTCTCCCTCTCCCCATTATACCCCTGCATCTATTGGTAATTCCCACTCTAACTTAAAAATTCTACCAAAAAATAATACCCTCTCTCATTTCTACCACGTTTACTAGCAAGAGAGTAGGGAGAGAGAGATTAAAAGAAAGAAAGAGATTAAAGTGATTAGGGAGAGATCAAGAGAGAGAAAGAGAAAAGAAAGAAACATTAGAGAGAATTAAAGAACTGGTTTGAGAAAGAGAGCTCGAGAGAAATTAGGGAGAGATCTAGAGGTTAAGAGGAAGAGAGAATGGAAAAAAGAGATTAGAGGAGATTAGGCGTGGAGAGAATCTTGGTGTGCCATCCGATCACTGATCCACACCAATACGACCATTAATCCGTCGTTGTGAGTGCATGGGAGGATAAAAATCATCCATTTTCTCTGTGTTATCCCATTTTCGTGGGCCACAAGGGTGGGATCCACCTTGATCATGTATGGAATGTATGGTGGACCCTATAGTGGTGGCAGACCACCCCGATGGCCGGATCTTTCCTTGCTTTCCTGTTCCTTTCATTTCCCTTTCTTCTTCTTTTGATAGTGTTGTAGGGCCCACAAGTGGGCCACACTATTGGAGAGCATGCCCTGCACGCTATCACAGCATGGACCACCTTGTGTGGTCCACCATGATGTTTATTTTCTATCTAATCTATTATTTAGATCACATGGATCTGCACGAGGGAAAAACACCAAAAAAATAATAAAAAATAATAATAAAATAATAATAAAATCAGATTGATTCAAAGCTCTTCAGCCCACCATGAGCTTGCCAATCTAATGCACGGAGTGTATTCCTCTGGTTGCGCCCCACCACCACTTAAACCAGAGACACTGCTGCCCAGCCGCGTGGCTGCTTCACCTTCAGAGTGCCACTGTGGGCCCACTCGTAGGTCCCACCATGATGCGTATGTTTCATCCACGCCATCGATCAGACGCCGAGATCATTTTGGTTATTGAGCCCAAAAAATGAAGACGATCCATATTTCAGTTGGGCCACACCATAAGCTGCAAGTGGTTGGAAAGCCTCAACGTCAGTGCATGCAGGCAGCTGGGAAGTGGGTTCCTACTCATGGGACCCACCTTGATGTACTTCTTAAATCCACATCATCCATCTGTTTTCCCAGCTCATTTTGACTATTTAGATAAAAAAAGAAGTTGATGTAAACCTCAGGTGGACCACACCACAGGGAACGGTGGGGTTGGGGAACACCCCTCACGTCAGCACATGCGGAGGTGGGAGGGTGTCCCAGTCGTGGGCCCAACTTGATGCATTCTGTGGATCCACGTGGTCCACTTGTTTCTTGAAATCATTTTAGGCCATGGGCTGAAAAATGAAGCAAGTCCGAATTTTGAGTGGGCTGCACTGAGGGAATTAAATTCCTGCTGTTGAAAGCTTCCAAGGGACACCGTGGGGTCCCTGATCATCCAAACCAGCTCAATTCAAGGTCCGCTGAAATCTTCCAAGGCGCACTGTGGGGTCGCTGATCATCCAAACCAGCCCAATTCACGGCCCATCAGACACCCCGAGCTGGCCAATCCGGTAGACGGGTCGGATCATCCAAATGGGGCCCACCTTGATGGCGACACAGAATATAAAATATAACAAAAAAAAAAAAAAAAAAACAAACACGCCGGCAACATGCACTGGCGATGCTGCCAGCGTCCAGGCGGCCGAACGTCCAGCAGGACGTGGAGTGGGGCCCACTCGCGGGACCCTCCATGATGTATTTGTTTCATCTGTGCGATTCATTGGTTTTGCCAAATCATTTTAGGCCGAGGGCCCAAAACTCAGACTGATACGAAATTCAGGTGGAACACACCGAGGGAATCATGGGCAGGGGGCTGTACCTTTTTCAAGGACTGGGCCCCACTCGTGGGATCCACCTTGATGGATGTGTTCCATCCAAGCAGTCCATCTCCTTCTACATATCATGTTAGGCCATGGCCCCAAATTTCAGTTCGATCTGGATCTAAGGTGATCCACACCATAGGAACTATGGGGGTTTTGGGAATCCCTTGGAATTGGATCCCTTAGATTTGGAGCTCCCTTGGACTTGGGATCCCTGGGATTCTGGAATCCCCTTGCTATGTTTGGCACCCTCATTCAAAATCCCTATAATCCAAAGGTAATATGCGTAATATATTTGTAGGGATTTGAAATTAAGAATCAATTCAACTTTAATGTATCCAATTAGTGTACGTTTGTACCGTTGACACTACGATTGTATTAAATCGGTTCCAGCATATACTTTACCTTAAATGATGAAATCCTAAGACTCAGATAGGCCATAAGCACATGATCATCTCCTAGTGACTAATCAAACCAACAAATTATGCCGACAATGTTCAGATGGTGTAGATCATCCTATAAAAGTAATTATAGTGGTGCCATTGATGATCTGATTTTTTCTTTTGGATATTATTAGTGGGCCAATTCCCTTAGGAGACTCTATATGAGATAGGGTCGCCCCACATGATCACACGATATGCGCATGTTTGGTGAATAACTTGGATAATATGATTCATACATTTCGTATCCTATATATCACGATCACTTTGCACCCTACTATATCGGGGTTATGGCCTCCACAGACATATTGTGGATGACTAGATTAAATACTGGAAATATATATTTTAGCACTTGGGCGTTTTGGATGTCTTTGGGTGAAATTTCTAAACCCTGTGGTACCAATAGGATGCTTCAACATCGAGATCAAGTGAATAATATGAGCGCCCGAGTGCCAAATACTAGTAGGCTGTGTCTCCCATAATGTTGAGGTCGGTTGGACAGAGGTGTGTCCTTATCTGTCCAAGTGTAGGGGGCTATAAGCTAGGTTGAGTTTAAGCATCTCATGAAATGAGTCTACCATTAATGAGCCTGGTGGGCATTAACATACCACTGATGAGGCAGATAGTGAGGTCTTTTCCACTCACTTTATCATGCACTCGATGGGTGGCATGTTAGTGTATTGATTTTTGCACCTAGTTTGTCACTCACGTGAGTAATTGTGTTATGTAGTCGATTAAGCCTTTAAAAAGTGAAGACCGAAGACATAAGAGAAGCTGAAACATCAAGGAAGCAAGAATATGTAAATGAGATTCCTTGGTGACCATAACCCTTGATTTAAAACAGCCCATATACCTCTAGATGATCTTGACCTAATAGAAATATATAATTTTTCATCCCTTAGCCTTAGGAGACTAAGAGAAACATGATAAATAAGTCTAGAAGAGGAGCAAAACTGTTGTATAAAAGATAGTCCAAAACATCATATATGGGTTTTTATACTTTATATAGGCTTAACTTCGACTAGTCTAGGCTTAGGTTCGACTAGTCTAAGCTGTAGCTTGACTAGTTTAAGAAATTTTCGACTAGTCTAAGTTTAAAATGCAAAAAATGGATTTTTCCATTACTTCCTCGACCATTCGAGCGGACTTCTCGACTAGTTGAGGGTTGCTTGACTTAAAGTCCATCAACTATATTTTGGCACCCTCGATCAATCGAGCAGGGCCTTCGACCAGTCAAAGAACAGTTTTATCCGATCGCACCCAAAATTTGAAATTTCGTTAGATCTTAGACGAGTCGAAGCAACAAAATTTCTAACTATAAATAGAGGCATTTTCTCATTTCGAAATTATTCATTCAAGCTAAGAGAAGCCTTCACCAAAAGAGAGAGAAGTCCCTACTATCTTTAAGCTATTGCATGATATTTTAATATTTTGTTTAAATAGTCTTTTGTTTTAATTCCTTGATCTCTTTTCATGAATCTTATTTTTTAAAGAGAGTAATTGATCTTCTTTGAGATCTTGAGGAATTCAAACAAGTAACTTTTGGTTTGAATTAATTTAAAATCAATCTTGAACTTAGAACCCTTGTTTGTGTTACTGGACATTGAACATTCTACTTCAAGTAAAGCAATTTTAGAGGCTACATTAAGAACGTCTTTAATGAGAAGATAAGTACATTTCTATTCTTTGTATTTTGGTTTATTTGAGATAGTTAGAAAATCTTATGTATTAGTTTTGACTAAGATAGTCAGAAAATCTCAGTTTAAGGTTTTTTTATTTGTAATAAGCCCTTTAAAATCACAACTATGTAAGGTTTTAAGGTGAACTTGTGAATACCTTATTTATAGTGAACGCCAATATCACATGGGTTGTGATTATTGGGAGTGAAGTAGGTGTGGCTGTTTGAGAATAGTTGGTGTACACATTGAACCACTATAACTCCTGATGTTGTGGTGTATGTTTAATTTTTGTATCTATGGTGAATGATTATAACTTTATTTCTTTATTAGTGGTGAATGTTTGTAATAGATAGCTTTATTATCTCTTGCTTGATTTGAAGTCTTGATCCTTACAAATGTTCATGAAATTAGGTTGTCCTACATAAAACTTTGTTTTTGATGTAAAGTTGTCTTACGAAGTAAGTTTGAATCAAAATTTCAATACTAGTGCTATTGAGATTTTTGTTTTATTTTGATTTATTTACACCACCTTTTGATGGCTCCAACTATGCATACTAGAAAGCCAGAATGAGAATTTTTCTAAAATCGTTAGATGAAAGCATGTGACAGGCCATTGTAACCAAATGGAAACCTCCTATGTTTGAAGTTCTAAGTAGTGATGGAACTAAATATATGAAAGAAACTGCGTTCTATTTATGGACTACACCTCAGAAAAGTGAAAGCAATGCAAATGTTAAGGCCTTAAATGTCATTACTTATGCTCTACCACCTGATGAATTCAAAAGAATTATTTCATGTGATACAGTTAAACAAGCCTAGGATATTCTTGAGATGGCACATGAAGGAACTTCTATAGTCAATAAATCTAAAGTTCAGATCATCACTACAAGATTTGAGGAAATACGTATGAAAGAAAATGAAACTTTCATGGACTTTTATACGAAACTAAATGATATAGTAAATTCCATGTGGGGTCTAGGAGATCGAATCCCAAAAAGTAAGGTCTATGTTAAAATACTGCGATCTCCTCCTGAAAGATTCAATTCCAAATTAACTATTATTCAAGAATTAAGAGATACTGATCAAATGAAAGTTAAGGAGTTAGTTGGTTCTCTCCAAACGTATGAGTTAAAATTTAAAGCTCCTAAATGTAAGTCCATTGTTATTAAATCATCTAAATCTATTTTAAAAGATAACTGTGTTAATTCTGATGTTAAAGATATAGAAGATGATATGACTTTACTTGCTAAGAAATTTTATAAAATTTTCAAAAATAAGAAAAGATCTAATTTTCAAAAACCATCTGACAAAAGAAAAGAAAAAATTAAATTTTGAAAATCTGTAAAAGATAGTCAATGTTTCAACTGCCATAAATACGGGCATTTGGTGAATAAATGTTCTAAAATGGGTAGATAAAAAAGAAAGGGCATGATAGCTACTTGAGATGAATCATCCGACTCTGAAAGTTCTTCTCAGTCAGATGAATCAAAACAAGAAAATTCAAATGAACTGAAAGCCCTGATGACTATAGCTAGAGTCACCTCCTCAGATAGCTGTAACTTATCTGATTATGATAATCTTAGGAGTGACCCTAAAAATGAGAATGAGGATGATCTTCAAGACGCCTACAAACCCTTATACAGGGAACGTTGCAAAATTGCTGTTAAACTAAAAATTCAAAGAGAAAAATATCCTAAGTTAATAGAAGAACTTGAAAATAATATTTTAGAAATATCTCATCTTTTAGATTGCTTTGAAAAAACAAAATTTGACTTAAATTTAAAAACCTTAGAGTTAGAAAAACTCAGAACTGAAAATAAGAATATAAAATTTGAAGTTTCTTCCCTTTTGAATTCTAAGGATACCTGGATATATACCCACGCAGACTCAAAACTATAAAAATTATTATTGTAACACCCTGAAAATCGGGGGTCATGTATAAAGTCAACTCCCGAGTTCCAGACCGTCACTTATGCAACAAAAATGATTATGATTCAATGTTGTCTGAGTTAAAGCATTTACATGAGTAAAAGTATACCAAAACTGCAATTCATACTCCAGATCCAGTGATAAAAGCAAGCGGAAGACTAAACAATATATATATCACTGTAAGGAAAAACAAAGTAGATCTCATCTGTCTCTAAAGTATGAATACATCACTGAGTCTCATATACATATACATGAACAAAATCAAATGTTTAAAATAGTCCCACTGAAGTCCCATCAACCCAGGTCACCTAAGCAAAGCCATCGTGATACTGCATGTACGAGAACTCATCCTAGTCCTCGTCAAAGTCTGCCTCTGCCTCCTGGATCTCAACATCACCTGCATCTACAACAGGGTCTGGTGGGTGTTGCAAACACCATCCCGTAACGTGGGAATGAGTGATCAACTCAGTGGAATCATAGAGCAAAGATTAGCATGTTCACAAATTAATCATGCGATAATAGTAAAGCAGTAAATCAGACAATCCTAATACTGCTGTTAATGCAATATGAAATGACATGATGGATGCCCTCACCGACATTCTCCCTCATACGGCACCATCTTCGTCCGCGGCATGCGTGCATCCTGTTCAGTGCACCACATCTTCCAGGCACATGCAATGGTATGGTGATATAATTTTCCAGTTGTTATTAGTCCATTCAAACAGCAGGATTGAGAAACTAAGGTACTTCCCTTATATCAATCCTAACACAGATCCTGTCTAGGGTCGTCACTCCTAGTAATCTCATACGAAGTATATTTTGTAGGTCACTGCAAGGGCTGCCAGGGCTATTGCACGCACTTGTTGCTCCGCTCCCCCATCACCTTATCAATACAGGCCTACTGTACGCTACTGCTACTGAAGGGTCATCGCCTCCCGTAGACTCAGAATACGCTCGCGGTCACTACAAAGGACTCGTCGCCTGATCAGTGTAGGCCGACAGCCAGAATATAGTGTCCCATACCACCATAATCTACTCACGAGACTAGGTGCTCACTGGTGACTACGAGTAAGTTTGTGGCCCCAACGTAGGCTGACAGCTCGACCATGGTGTCCCATACCATCATGCCCGGCTCATGAGTCTTCGTGGATCAAGGTACCATGGTTAACAGGGTTTACAATGGTAAGTTCAGTACCCTAGGTTTAAGCAGTTATGACTCATGCAGGGTGAACATACAACGGCCAGTCGGGTTACTTGACGGGCTCGACTAGCGCGATCGCATCTCAAGTCGAATGACATGAAGTGCGTAAAACACTTCGCGTGGCCTAACCACTGCCGCCAACTCTAAAACACGGCTGGCGTTCACCGACGCGTCGTTCGTGGCCAAGATAAGCCAACCACGAATTTGCTCGGTTACCGACAGCCTGGACTAAGTATAGTCCCAAACAATTATGGAATTACATTAGCAATCATAAGAGAGTGTTGGAAATGAAATACAACCATGTGAGCATGTTAAGACATGTTATAACATACAACTTGAGTAAATCTTCAAGCACATACATTTCATGCATATAATGAAATCATGCATATAGTTAACATGTAGAAAATCATTTACGTCAGCATATTAATTGAGAAATCAGTCTCAAACTAATTCATAACACCATTTAATTCAATACATACTAATACGAGCATTTATACAAACACTTACACTACACACTTAAGTCTACATATAGTATGTCGACCCGAAGTGCGCATTTAGGCGAATCTCTTCGCCAAACTAATTAGGCACGTATTCCTAACATTCTAATGCGACGACAAACCATGTCAATTACATCAGCAAAATATGAATGAAATCAGTACTTCCTACAAATGACTAAAATGCCCTAAATCTCATATTCTTCGTTGATTTACGAAACAGGAAATGGACAATATGTTGTACATGTCAAACGGCAATGCCGTCGATAATCTACTATTAAACGACATTGAAAGCGTTGGAAACCGTCAATCAAAGCGTCTAAAATCCTCACCTTGTCTCTTATGGATGCGTGAATTCGAACGGAGCGTATACGCTTCGTCTACAGCAATAAGAGACCTAATTTACGAGTTACGTCAGCTAACATGCTATGAATCCTAGTAAACCTCAAATCAGCAACTTTTAGAGTTATTTCTTACCTGAAAACGCGGAGGAATCACTGGCCAGATGATCATAGGGTGTTGCTACAGCACGTGCAACAGGCTGCACAAAGGCAGGAAAATTCTCCTCCAATCTCTCTCACAAACTCTCACCTTTTCTCTCTTCCAATCTAGGGTTTCTCTCAAATTCGGATGGGAGAGAGGAGTGAGGGTTTCAACTCCTTTTATAAGCTTAAAAATGTCCAAAATAGGCTCAGGAACAAAGTTCACTTAGTGCATAACCAAATCGGGGTTGTTTCAGTCCAAAAGATGATTTCTAGTGGTCCCCTAGCCGAACGTGATCGGACTTAAGCTCATGCATACAGGATCTAGCACGCATTAAGTTTTCAGTCTGGTAGGGTTCGCAGATCGCACGTGGCGGACCATTTTCAGTTCAGCGGTCACCGCACGTAGATCTGGGCTACAAGTCTCATGATATGAAATAAAATTTTTTCCTTATCTGAGGGTGTAATCTGGCTGAATTCTGACGGTCAGAACGCTTAATACTGACATGTCAAGTCGTGTGCCAGATTTGAATTTCAAATTCCAAATCTGTCCCTATTTGCACTCTCTTCAGTCCGGGCTCAATAAAATAGCTTGTGATTATCGGTTGGACTTGATTTTCGAAATGATTGTCAAGTCCAGCTGGGCGGTTCTAACGGTCTAAGATTGTAGGTATCGGACTTTCGACGCACGGTCTAGATCCAATACAAAATTTCAAAGTAGTCCAGAGAACAAACTTGCTTAGAGTTTGATCCGAGGTTATAGAGTATTATAGAGTCATTGGTTCTACCCGATTTGGGTCTTGTAGAACGTATTTAAAGTGATCAGAGACTATTTCCCAGCTACTCTAGTGTTGCGCTAGTTAACTTAGTCATATTTTCTAAAGAAATTAATTCTACGCGATTTCGGGTCGAGTTGGTACTCGAGTCCAAGTACGGATTTGTCACGGGCGTTACAATCTACCCCCCTTAACAAATAATTTCATCCTCGAAATTTGTACCTTTTCGTACTCCTCGAGAAGCTGTGGGTAGTTCTTTCTAATTTCGGCTTCTGTCTCCCAAGTAGCCTGTTCCTTAGAGTGATGCGTCCACAATACCTTCACAAGGGGAATCACCTTGCTACGCAGTACCTGCTCCTTCCTGTCTAGGATACGTGTCGGTCGCAGGATATATGTAACATCCTCTCCTAACTGCACCTGCTCTCATCTAATGATATGGGAAGGATCAGCAATGTACTTCTTCAGCATAGAAATATGAAATACGTTGTGAACGCTCGCGAGAGGCGTGGGTAAAGCCAATCGGTAAGCCACTGCTCCCACACGATCGAGGATCTGGAATGGACCAATGAATCGCGGTGCCAGCTTCCCCTTATTCCCGAATCGAAGGACTCCCTTCATAGGGGAAACTCGCAAAAACACATGATCCCCAACTGTGAACTCTAGTGGCCTCCGTCTCGTATCGGCATAACTCTTCTGTCTGCTCTGCGCTGTGAGAAGCCGACGTCAAATAATAACAATCTTCTCTGACGTCGCCTGCACCAACTCTGGACCAATCAAGCTACGCTCACCGACCTCTGCCTAACAATGCAGTGCGCGACAAGGTCGCCCATACAGCGCCTCGTAAGGTGCCATACCGATACTCGCCTGATAACTGTTGTTATACGCAAACTCCGCATATGCAAGACAATCATCCCAACTGTCCTTGAAGTCCAATGCGCAAGCTCGCAACATATCCTCTAAGATCTGGTTCACCCGCTCTGTCTGTCTGTCTGTCTGTGGGTGAAAAGCAGTACTGAACTTCAACTTCACACCCATAGCCTCCTGAATGCGAGTCTAAAAAATAGAAGTGAACCGCGTGTCTCTGTCCGACACGATCTCCAATGGTACTCCATGCAGACGCACAATCTCTCTTATATATAGTCTAACCAGCTCGTCTACAGATTTCGTAACTCTGATCGGTAGGAAGTGCGCCGACTTCGTCAGACGGTCGACGATCACCCAAATGGAATCATGTCCCTTCCTCGTCTTCGGCAGCTCTGAAATGAAGTCCATAGAAATGAAATCCCACTTCCACTCTGCGATCGACATAGGCTGCAAAAGTCCAGGTGGTCGGCGATGCTCTGCCTTCACCTGCTGACAAGTGAGACAACGGGACACGAAATCAGCTATATGGGTCTTCATACCTTCCCACCAATATGTCCTCTTCACGTCACGATACATCTTCGTACTGCCTGGATGCATCGCGAGTCTAGTACAATGCACAGCCTGTAGAATCTCTCATCTCAAGTCAGGGACATCTGGGACGCATAGGCGGCCACGATAATGTAAGCCCCCATCCATACCAACTCGCCACTCGGCGTCTGCATCATCACTGGCCTGCTCTCGAAGCTCAGTTAGATGCGCATCGTCCCTCTGCGCCTCGATGACCCGGTCATCGATCTGAGATCACACCTGTACATGTGCGATGAACTCATACGGCTCCTCTACGGTGAGTTTCTGCTCAAAGTCTCGCAAAAACTCAACCATATCCCACTCAGCAACCATCAGCGGAGCCGCAAATTCTATCGCCTTCTTGCGGCTCAACGCGTCAGCCACAAGGTTCGCTTTCCCAGGATGGTAAGAGACTTCGAACTTGAAGTCTTTCAACGTCTCCATCCATCGCCGCTGCCTCATATTCAAGTCTCGCTGCGTGAATATGTACTTGAGGCTCTTGTGGTCACAAAAGAGCTCGAACTCCTCTCCGTAGAGGTAATGTCTCCAGAGTCTCGGTGCGAATATGACGGCTGCCAACTCTAGGTCGTGTGCAGGGTAATTCTCCTCAGCTTCCTTAATTGTCTCGAGGCATACGAAATTACCCTGTCCCTCTGCATAAGGATATAACCCAGACCAACGCTAGATGCGTCAGTGTATATAGTATACCTAACCCCTTGCTCTGGCAATACTAGCACAGGGGCAGACGTAAGCCTGTCCTTCAGCTCCTGAAAAGCTGACTCTGCCTGATCATTGCAGGCAAACTTCACGTCCTTCCGTGTCAATTGAGATAAAGATCTCGCGATCTTCGAGAAGTCTTGTATGAAGCGCCGATAGTATCCAGCGAGACCCAAGAAACTCCTCACCTCAGTGACAGAACCAGGCTGCTCCCAATCCTGAACTGCAGCTACCTTAGACAGGTCAACTACCATGCCATCCTTGGACACCACGTGTCCCAGGAACTTCACTCCCTGCTTCCAGAAGTCACACTTCTTGTATTGTGCGAACAACTGATGCTGTCTGAGCGTATCCAGGACCAAACGCAAGTGCTCCTCATGCTCCTCTCGACTCCTAGAGTACACCAAAATGTCGTCAATGAATACAACGACGAATCGATAGAGGAAAGGCTGAAATACCCGGTTCATCAGATCCATGAACACGGATGGTGCATTCGTGAGACCGAACGACATCACGAGGAACTCGTAGTGGCCAAAACTGGTCCTGAATGCTGTCTTCTGCACGTCCTCATCCCTGACGCACAACTGATGATATCCTGACTGAAGATCAATCTTCAAGAAGTACCGCGCTCCTCTTAACTGATCAAACAAGTCATCGATCCTGGGTAAAGGGTACTTGTTCTTCACCGTGATCTGGTTCAGCCTGCGATAATTAATACACAATTGCATCGAACCGTCCTTCTTCCTTACCAAGAGAACTGGTGCTCCCCAAGGAGACACACTAGGCCGTATAAGGCCAAGCTCTAGCAGACCATCAATCTGCGTCCTCAACTCCTCCATCTCACACTGTGCCATGCGTTACGTCAGTAGTGAGACGGGCGAGGAACCAGGAACCAGATCGATAGTGAAATCGATCTCTCGTCGGGGCGACAAACCAGGGATCTTCCTGAACAGATCCCCAAACTCACAAACGACTGGCACATGCTCAAGTACCTGGGCACCGGCGTCTCGCAATAAAGTAGCGTAACTAAGTATGCGGAAAGGGAGATTTACCTGCACAGGAAATGTGAAAGATGCACCCTCTGGCTCGTACGCAGTCACTATACGAGTCTCGAAGTCAATCTCGGCCCTCGCTGCAGTCAACCAATCCATGCCAAGAATGACGTCGAGATAGACCAGAGCGGGGTCGACGACGAGATCTAGAACCATCGTCTTGCCTCCCAGATCCACCAAACAACCCTCACACATCTGGGTGACATCTATAAAGGACTCGTGAGCTGTATAAACTCGCACCCCGTCCATAGTAATGGTCTGTAGCCCAAGACGCCTGACTATAGCACGTGATATCAAAGAAATCGTGGAACCAGTGTCCACCATCACGAGAATAGGAGTACCTCCAATATGGGTAGTGACCTCGAAGGCCAAATGCTGAGAAGTCTCCGTCGCAGCTTCCTCAGCTGTCAATGCATGAACCCGTGCTTGCTGTGGTCGGTTCGGCCGCTGTGTCGTGGGCCGTGGAGGCTGTCTGATCTGCGATACCGGAGGTCTGAAAGAAGGGTGCGCAGGAGCCAACCGTATAGGCGGTGCTGATATCGCCTGTGGACGTGCACGTTCTATCTTCTGCAACGGCGAGAATCCACTATCCCGCATCCGGTCAAAACAACTCTGAGCCAAATGGCCTGTCTTCCCGCAGTATGTACATGATAACTCGGGGCGCCGAAACGATGGTGCTGGCGCTGTAGCCCGAGTAGGAGGGTCGACGCGAGGCCTCTTGCCCACGAAGGGCCTGTCCTGCATGTCTGGTCGTGGCCTAGGAGCAACAGGGCCACGAGATCGAGTAAGTCGATCCACATCCTGCTCTGCCCGCATGGACATGTGAATCAACTCCGCATAGGAGGGAATGCTCACGCAGCACATCTTTGACCGAATATCTGGTCGCAAACCCTCTGAAAAGCGCCGTATGCCCAACTCTGTGAACCGATGCTCATACTCCATAACTGTCATGCCTCCCTGTCTGAGGCGGAGAAACTCATTCTCCCGGTCATGCCTGTACGTCTGGGGATAATACTTCTCGTGAAAGCGAAACTCGAACGCTGCCCATGTCCATATAAAATCGGCGGCAACGGTCCGCAATATGCTGTCCCACCACAAGCTGGCCTCTCTTTCAAACAGGAACGTAGCCAACTCTACCTGCTCGGCCTCTGTATAATGAAGCATCCGCAGTATCTTCGACACACGGTCGAGCCAATACTCGGCCTCCTCGGGTCTATGAGAACCCGTAAAAGTGGGAGGCCGTAAGCGCTGGAATTGCTCTAATAAGCCCCGTGTATCTGCGGCATTCCCCGCAGGATAAGCAGGTAGTATAGGATGAGCCATGCCCTCATCTTGGGCGTATGTATTAGCATCCTCAGCTGGATGCGTAGGTGGTGCAGGTGGAGTCACACCCCCACCCTAGGCTAATGTCCCCACAATGGTAGTCAGGAGCTGCTGCTGCTGCTGCATCATAGCCATCATCTGCTCAAATCTGTCTGGAGGTGAAGCAGGCTGTGGCGTGTGCTGCGTCGAAGTAGACGCACGATAAGGCTCTCTGACTGGTGGTGTGAACGGCGGTGGTCCAACTGTAGGACCAGCAGTAGGCTGAGACGCACGCACTATCTCAGGAATCGGGCCCACAGCAGGGTCCGCATGTGCATCAGACTGTGAAGGAGCCTGATCCATAGGCTTACTCAATGCAAGTCGGGCTGTGCTCCGTGTAAACTTCGGTGGCATTCCCTATATTCAAAATATGGCGCAACTTTGTCAGTCTCAATAGCACAAATACACCGCAATCATTCACACAAAGAGTCAAAGGCATTCCATGCATTTCATTTAATAAAAATTGTCACAATACAAGGGATATGTCCTTACAAGCATCATGACGAGAAATACATGGGAACTAAGACAGTTAAAATTTACAACAGCAACATAAGCAAAGCACTAGCCTTAACAGGCTTACACAACTTAAAGCAGGAAATAACTAACTACTAACAACAATATCAAAGGTCGCATCGCTAGTCTGAGTCGGGTGACGGAGGAGGAGCACCCTTATCCTGCAAGCAGCACAGGATCGCCTTCAAGCTGCGAGTCACCTTACTGAATTTCCTCTTCGTCACGGCCTTGGCATCCTCGATTTCAGCGCGAAGTTCCTGAACTTCCCTTCGCAAGGCGATATAGCTCTCCTCAATCCGGGCAATGCCATCATCGCCAGTAGCCTGAGCAGAAGGAGAAGGGCTCTCATCTGTATCCTGAGCCTCCTCTTCTGCCTCTTCCTGGACTTCTTCCTGAACTTCTGCTCCAGGTTCTCCCTCGCTTGGATCCTCCTCATCGTCAAAGTCATCCTTGCTATCCTCCTTAAGCTGATTCTCACGATACTGAGACCTAATCTTCATCTTGACCATAGTCGACTCATCAATGCTATGAATCGAAACTGGTAATTTCGGCCCAAGTCTGTAAGCAAACTCAAGCGCGATCTTGCATATCAGTCGGCCAAAAGGAAGCTATTCGGACGTTCTTCTTGACTTCGCTATGAGGATTATCTATCGCAAGATGAAAGTGTCCATACATACATTCTCTCCCTGAGCCACCAGATACAAGAAATCAACCATAAGGCGCGTACACTCAATGCGATTTGTCGACCTGGGATACACATTGAACGTGCAGATATGGTGCAGCAGGCGCAAATCATCAAACATATACGTCGCCTTGAGGCTATTATTAGGCTGCCATGGAACCAACTTACCGCATAGGAACCTCGTATGGCGATCTCGCTCACGCCTACTCCTCAAATTCTTTGCGCTGGGATGAACATCACCAAGAGGCACGTTCAGAAGTCGCGCAATCAGCCGAACATCGATCGTAGCCATCCGATCTCTACCAAAAGGGATCTTGAACTGCAATGGCTCCAGTGTAGCATTCTGGATACGAGTGTAGAAGCCACGAACGGTGCTCACATTAGCATGAGCACGAGCTTCAAAGATCGGACCCCAATGCGCAGCTTCAATGCGCTCGAACAACAGAAATTCACCAAATACTCATCCTTCCACATCTACCTCAAACAACACTTTGTGATCAGTGTATTGGCCGTGAGGCATCTCAGCTAGAATCACTCGCCCGAGTTGAGTATGGGGATCCAAATCCTGCTTTGTATGGAACTCTCGGGCTGTGGTTGGACCTGCGGCGGTGCTTGAACTTGCGGCACCACCCTGTGGCCTTCTTGATTGAGCAGGGTGACTTGGCCCAGCCTCATCCGTTGTGGTTTTTCTTTTACCCATCAAAGATAGGATGGTGGAGAGTGACAAAAGGCCTAAAATGGCTTCCACGAAAGCCATGGAAAATGGAGAAAATGCGAAGAAGTGGCTGTCCAAACTGGAAAAGGGAGATCTAGGCATTGTAGAGGGATGCTTCAAGCTTCCCTAGGATGTATTTTTAAGGAGAAATGAAAATGAAAAAGGGAAATGGAGCACCTCACGATTTCAGCTCGATTTGGGGGTTTTTAAAGCTCCAAAAGATGAAATCTTCAAGAGGGAGGGCTGCCAACTTTAAAGGAATGATAAAGTGTGGTCGTTTATTACCAATGATGGATTTAGGGGTGGTTTGGAATCACGGATTTTGGAGATAGCAGCTGGAAAACGAGAATGGAGCTATGGGAAGGGCTGTTTGTGAAGGAAGTGCATGATTTTGGAGTTTTCTACACACGAACCACACATGGGGGGTGTGTAGTACCCAAAATACCTCCAGATCTCAGAGCACACATCCAATAGACCATAGTGGCCGGCGATGCATCGCCAGATCGGCGATGGCATCGCCGACCATCTCCCTGGTCGGGTGATGGGACCACATGGGTTTGGTCCCCCATGGTCCAGGGACCTCAAATAACTATGGGCCCCACCTTGGTTCATTGTATTTTGACCTATATAGGCCCAAACATGAGTTCGGGGCTTTCCGGGGCCAATCTGCAATTTCAAATACAAAACCCTATCATACAACATATGATTTTGGGGTAGAAGGAGTTAGTACATTCATCTAGCCCATTAGTTGCTAAAGAAAGCGAAGTTAGAATGGCCTTATGGCCATTTTTCATGAAAGTTTACTATTCACTGTAAAATTTTATGAAAGTATGATTTTATGTTATTTTCACATTAGGATTGATTCCTAACATGAAAATAATAAGAAATAATTGAATATCGGAGTGGTGAGAGGAAGAATTTTGAAGATTTTTGGTGAAACGGGGTTTTTAAGCCCTGACGATTGAATACAGGGGTCTTGGTTGTCCCACGGCCCAAGGATTCACATTTACGGGCTTAGAATCGTTCAAAGAATGTCTCAACCCACTCACCTACAACCTAGGAGCTATTCGGGTTGCTTTACGCGACCCTAGTTGCATTACGGACTCGATCACGTGATCGAAATGAATAGACTTCGCCTATTGACGAATTTACGATCCTATAAGTGTTTCTAGACCCTTCTCGCACCCACCTAAGTTAAAAGAAGCGACAACGTACGTCGCGTGATCATAACCCAGGCCCAGTATACTCTTATTCATGCTCTGATACCAACTTGTAACACCCTGAAAATTGGGGGTCGTGTATAAACTCAACTCCCGAGTTCCAGACCATCACTTATGCAAAAAAAATGATTATGATTCAATGTTGTCTGAGTTAAAGCATTTACATGAGTAAAAGTATACCAAAACTGCAATTCATACTCCAGATCCAGTGATAAAAGCAAGCGGAAGACTAAACAATATACATATCACTGTAAGAAAAAATAAAGTAGATCTCATCTGTCTCTAAAGTATAAATACATCACTGAGTCTCATATACATATACATGAACAAAATCAAATGTTTAAAATAGTCCCACTGAAGTCCCATCAACCCAGGTCACCTAAGCAAAGCCATCGTGATACTGCAAGTACGAGAACTCGTCCTGGTCCTTGTCAAAGTTTGGCTCTGCCTCCTGGATCTCAGCATCACCTGCATCTACAACAGGGTCTGGTGGGTGTTGTAAACACCATCCCGTAACGTGGAAATGAGTGATCAACTCAGTGGAATCATAGAGCAAAGATTAGCATGTTCACAAATCAATCATGCGATAATAGTAAAGCACTAAATCAGACAATCCTAATACTGTTGTTAATGCAATATGATATGACATGATGGATGCCCTCACCGACATTCTCCCTCATACGGCACCATCTTCGTCCGCGGCATGCGTGCATCCCGCTCAGTGCTCCACATCTTCTAGGCACATGCAATGGTATGGTGATATAATTTTTGAGTTGTTATTAGTCCATTCAAACAACACGATTAGGAAACTAAGGTACTTCGCTTATATCAATCCCAACACAGATCCTGTCTAGGGTCGTCACTCCTAGTAATCTCATACGATGTATATTTTGTAGGTCGCTGCAAGGGCTGCCAGGGCTGTTGCATGCACTCGTTGCTCCGCTCCCCCATCACCTTATCAATACAGGCCTACTGTACTCTACTGCTACTGAAGGTTCGTCACCTCCCATAGACTCAGAATACGCTCGTGGTCACTACAAAGGACTCGTCGCCTGATCAGTGTAGGCCGACAGCCAGAATATAGTGTCCCATACCACCATAATCTGCTCACGAGACTAGGTGCTCACTGGTCACTACGGGAAGGTTTGTAGCCCCAACGTAGGCCGACAGCTAGACCACGGTGTCCCATACCACCATGCCCGGTTCATGAGTCTTCGTGGATCAAGGTACCATGGGTAACAGGGTTTACAATGGTAAGTTCAGTACCCTAGGTTCAAGTAGTTATGACTCATACAGGGTGAACATACAACGGCCAGTCGGGTTACTTGACGGGCTCGACTAGCGCGATCGCATCTCAAGTCAAACGACATGAAGTGCGTAAAACACTTCGCGTGGCCTAACCACTGCCGCCAACTCCAAAACACGGCTCGCGTTCATCGACGCGTCGTTCGTGGCCAAGACAAGCCAACCACGAATTCGCTCGGTTACCGACTGCCTGGACTAAGTATAGTCCCAAACAATTATGGAATCACATCCGCAATCATAAGAGAGTGTTGGAAATGAAATACAGCCATGTGAGCATGTTAAGACATGTTATAACATACAACTTGAGTAAATCTTCAAGCACATACATTTCATGCATATAATGAAATCATGCATATAGTCAACATGTAGGAAATCATTTACGTCAGCATATTAATTGAGAAATTAGTCTCAAACTAATTCATAACACCATTTAATTCAATACATACTAATACGAGCATTTATACAAGCACTTACACTACACACTTAAGTCTACATATAGTATGTCGACCCGAAGTACGCATTTAGGCGAATCTCTTTGCCAAACTAATTAGGCACATATTCCTAACATTCTAATGCAACGACAAACCATGTCAATTACATCAGCAAAATATGAATGAAATCAGTACTTCCTACAAATGACTAAAATGTCCTAAATCTCATATTCTTCGTTGATTTACGAAACAGGAAACGGACAGCATGTTGTACATGTCAAACGGCGATGCCGTCGATAATCTACTATTAAACGACATTGAAAGCATTGGAAACCGTCAATCAAAGCGTCTAAAATCCTCACCTTGTCTCTTATGGATGCGTGAATTCGAACGGAGTGTATACGCTTCGTCTACAGCAATAAGAGAACCTAATTTACGAGTTACGTCAGCTAACATGCTATGAATCCTAGTAAACCTCAAATCAGCAACTTATAGGGTTATTTCTTACCTGAAAACGCGGAGGAATCACCGGCCAGATGTTCGGAGGGTGTTGCTACAGCACGTGCAACAGGTGGCACAAAGGCAGGAAAATTCTCCTCCAATCTCTCTCACAAACTCTCACCTTTTCTCTCTCCCAATCTAGGATTTCTCTCAAATTCGGATGGGAGAGAGGAGAGAGGAGTGAGGGTTTCAACCCCTTTTATAAGCTTAAAAAAGCCCAAAATAGGCTCAGGAACAAAGTTCACTTAGTGCATAACCAAATCGGGGTTGTTTCAGTCCAAAAGATGATTTCTAGTGGTCCCCTAGCCGAACGTGATCGGACTTAAGCTCATGCATACAGGATCTAGCACGCATTAAGTTTTCAGTCCGACAGGGTTCGCAGATCGCACGTGGCGAACCAGTTTCAGTTCAGCGGTCACCGCACGTAGATCAGGGCTACAAGTCTCATGATATGAAATAAAAATTTTTCCTGATCCGAGGGTGTAATCTGGCTGAATTCTGACGGTCAGAACGTTTAATACTGACATGTCAAGTCATGTGCCAGATTTGAATTTCAAATTCCAAATCTGTCCCTATTCGCACTCTCTTCAGTCCGGGCTCAATGAAATAGCCTGTGATTATCGGTTGGACTTGATTTTTGAAATGATTGTCAAGTCCAGCTGGGCGGTTCTAACGGTCTAAGATTGTAGGTATCGGACTTTCGACGCGCGGTCTAGATCCAATACAAAATTTCAAAGTGGTCCAGAGAACAAACCTGCTTAGAGTTTGATCCGAGGTTATAGAGTATTATAGAGTCATTGGTTCTACCCGATTTGGGTCTTGTAGAACGTATTTAAAGTGATCAGGGACTATTTCCCAGCTACTCTAGCGTTGCGCTAGTTAACTTAGTCATATTTTCTAAAGAAATTAATTCTACGCGATTTCGGGTCGAGTTGGTACTCGAGTCCAAGTACAGATTTGTCATGGGCGTTACAATTATCATCATCCAGAAAATGTGATGATAAATTAGGTATGGGTTATATCCAAGATAAGTCTCAGAAAATGAAGAATTTTTCTCCTATATTTGTGAAATGAGAATTCTCAAACTCTAAAGGTAAGAAGTTGAGAAATTTTGGTTGAAATGATTTTAAAAATCCAAAATCTTTTCAAGTTTCTAATATTAATTCTAATACTATTAGCTATAGAAATTAAAGATTTAATAAACCTCCTTCACCTGAAAAAATAGTGGACTTACTCTAAGAGCTTCTTAAATCTAACTCAAATGGAATTGGAGTTAATAGATAGTGGACTAATTCCAACTCCCAAAATGGGGAAAATCCAATGAAATTCCTAAACCTAGAATAATTTTGAAATAGGTTCCAAAGGTTACATGTCTTGTTCCCCACACAGCCTTCAAAGCCACTAGCAATTCAAAATGGTACCTAGACAGTGGATGTTCAAGACATATGATAGGTGATAAAGAAATATTCTCTAACTTTAGAGAAGTAAACGATGACTCAGTTACTTTTAGTGATGGAAGCAATTGTAGAATTATAGGCCAAGGTACTGTTCAACTATCTAATCTCCCTCACTTGAGAATCTATTTTATGTTGAAGGTCTAAAACATAACCTCCTAAGTATATCTCAAATCTGCGATAACAAACGTAGCGTGAAATTTACAAATCACAGATGTGAGATATCAAATGAGAAGGGAAGTGTGATATTAAATGGTCGTAGGACTTTTGAGAATTGCTATATTATTAATGACTCATGCTATTCTAATTTTTCATGTTACATGGTCCAAACAGATAAAATAGAACTATGGCATAAACATCTTAGACATGTCATCTTTAGAGATCTTTATAGTTTGAGTAAGAGAGATCATATTTGTGGCTTACCCACATTAAAAAGGTATAAAAGATTTGTGGCGCATGTCAGATTGGCAAACAAATTGGGAGTAGTCACAAGAAAGTGTACTCCTTAGCCACATCCAAACCTCTTGAACTACTCCATATGGATTTGGTAGGTACAATAAGAACGGAGAGTAGAGGTGGAAAGAAGTATTTTCTGGTTATTGTAGATGATTTTACTAGATATACTTGGATAGCCTTCTTGAGAGAAAAATCTAAAACTCTTGATGAAGTCAAGAGAATTCTAAAATGAATTCAGATTGAAAAAGAAGTACATGTGATCAAGATTAGAAGTGATCATGGTATTGAGTTTGAAAATAGTAGTTTTGAGAAATATTGTACAGACCATGGTATATCACATGTGTTCTCAGCTCATAAAACATCTCAACAGAATGGGGTTGTTGTAACGTCCTGGAAAAATCTGTACATAGACCCAAGTACCACCTCAGGCAGAAATCATTAAAGACCAAATCCTTTAGAAATTAAACGAGAATCAACTAGTGCTAACCTAAATTGCCTGTGAAATTAAGACCAATCACTTTAAATACGATTTGCAAGACCCAAAACCTATAGAATTGTTAATGCTACATTACCCTAAAATTTAGGATCCAAATGATGTCCTGAGACCATTTTCTTGAGTCCGGAGTGAAGAGTGTGAGAAAGTGAAGATTTTTTTATAAAATTAAATAAGAATTTTAGTAATATGAGTCATGTAGCTTGCGCGCCATTTATAAGCATTCTTGCCGTTAGTTTTTGACCCAAATTCACCCTCAGATCAGGGAAGACAGCCCACACATGTCAAAGTACTTGTGGCCTCGATCGAGTCTTGATGACCATCGAACTGAAACTGGTCTGCCACGGTCGATCTGGAAACCCGATCGGACTGAAAACTTAACTTGCTTAAGATCCTATATTGGTGAGCTTAAGTCTGACCGCATTTAATAAAAGGACCTCCAGAAATGTTTTGTTGGATCGGAATAAGCCCGATTTGGTTATAACCTAAGAGAGAGAAAGAGAGAGAGAGAGTTGGAGTTTCACCTAGGAATTCTACACTGCCACTCCACGTGCTTAAACACCGATATCGTATCACTATTCTAGTGTTTCTGACTCCATTCTTGGATAAGAAAACCTAACCCAAATTCATTGTAGGGCTTTTAAGTAGTTTAAGTAATGATGTAGCTAACCTACTTCATGCTCTAGGTTACTAATCCACCGTTGAAGGAGACTTAATGTCTAAATCAAACCCGTTACGTGTTTACTGGCGTAAGGTGTGGACTATATATGTTTAGGTTATGGTTTTCAAGGTTTTCAATGCCAGTTAATGATTTATAACTGTCAAGGGTGCCATTTCACATGCCAAATGCGAAGTTTATTTTTCTTTTCGTGAATACATGAACTATGTTGATTATAGTGTATGTCAAGTGTTTGTTGAAATGTCCGCATCGGTATGGAATTTGGATTTATGCTTGCCATGATTTTCGGTCGTGGTTATATGCTTGTGGTATATACGACAACCCCTTAGTGAAAGGACTTGTCCTAATTCATGTTATGGCCAACATACGTCATGTATGTTATAATGTGTAGTCTAAGTGTTTGTTGAAATGACTGAATGAATATGGATTCATGATTTGTGTCTACCATGTGTATGGAATGTAAGAACATGATTGATGTGTATTAGGCAACTCCTCGGTGAAAGGATTTGCCCCATTATATGTTAAAACCAACATACGTCATGTATGTTGGTTATGTGTAGTCTAAGTGTTTGACAAAATGTCTGAACGAGTTGTTGCTAGATGAACTGTAATTAATCAGGTTGTTGAGATAGGATTCTCAACCGCCTTAGCTATGTACATAAATTCCTTCAAGTAGATGGAAATCTATATGGTGTGCTTGAGCATATTAGATATATGTAAAATGACATGTTGTACGTGTTCCATTGTATTTTCAAATGCCATCCATGGTTGTAATGGTTGTTAAGTGTTGTATGAATACCACATGTACATATTTCTTACATCGTAATATGTTTGGGACTATAGTATAGTTCAGGCAATCGGTAACAGGTCCTGACTAGGTGGCTGAGGCTGTTGCACCACACAGGACGTGTTCGATGAATCCGAGCCGTACTTCGGTTGTCGATAGTGGTTAGGCCACACGGAGTGCTTACACACTTCATGACGATCAACTCGATGTGCGCTCGTACCAGTCGAGCTTGTCAAGTAACCCGATTGACCCAATGTATGTTCACCATGTATGGACGCTACTACTTGAACCTAAGATACCAAACTTACCAGTGAAATGCTCATTTAACCTTGGTACCATGATCCGCTAAGATTCATGAGCTGGGCATGGTGGTTTGGACACTGTGGTCGTGTTGTCGGCTGTTGAGGGTCAAATATTACATATTAGACCCCAGATATTGTCTGGACTTACGAACATAATATTGTTTAACGGCCGATTTAATCGTGTTTATGCTGCAGGTTGAATTTAGGAGCTTGAGCTGAAAAAGGATACTAAAAGCTTGAATTTAATGCTCTGATGATCACCAAGGCAAGGGACAGACCCAAGGGGACCAAGATTGACAGATTTACATGTCAAGGACTCAGAAAAATCAAGAAACTGAAGTTTAAATGGCCCGAAATTGGTCCAGAACGCAAGATCACATGGTTCCAACCATCCATTCGGCTTGAAACTTTATACATGGTCTTAATACCATAAATTAACCGTACACATTGAATTTCATCCGTTTGATCCCTGTGTAAGTGTCCCAACGGCCAAATCAACCCCTTAATCCATTAAGTGTGGCCCGCCTGGTATCTGGGAATGCTTCAATTTTTGTCCCAACACATTAAATGATATGATAAAGTGGATGGACGGAGCATATTTCCTACAAACATCACAAGTGGACCCCATTGGTCGTGGCTGTGCACAGTACACAAGTGCACTCAAAATACACTGGATCGTTTGAGCTGGTCAAACTCAGTTTTGACCAAGTCTTCTTCACGAAACTTCCCTCTCAACAGCGTCTACATTGTCTTCCGTCAGATTTGGTTGTGGGCCCCACCCATTGTCCATATGGACAATCCAACCTGTCCAATGGGACTAGAGGGGGGGCGTTATGCTCACCTAGGTGTCATTTTGACCTCATGCAAGTTATCAGAGGATCTTAACCATTGAACGCAATATGGATAGTGGAAGAAATAACTCATGAGCCACCATGTTTTGGGATCCTAAACCATTCCTACTCGAACAGTTTTTCGAGGGGAGTTCAATGAACGATGTGGATTTCTCGTTCGATGCTGATCATGGGACCCATTAACGTCACAGTGTGTTGTGCGCAATCTCTGTTTCATGACAGGGAGTTGCGGACTAAGCTCAGTGGGCCATTATCATCATACTGTTCCACGATCCAAGCCGTTCATTGGAACTAGGAGGAAAAACTGACCATACATATTAGGTTTTTCCACTTACATGCTTGCACACAAGGAAATGCCGTTCAAATGCAGGTTTGTAACACCCCAGATTTTTACCAACCTGGGGTTAGACGTCCTTAGGCAATGGGTCAACCATAACACCTTGGTAACCTCTCAGAACCCAATTCCAAAGCCAAATAAATCATTTAGAACCTAATTCTTTAGAAATTTAACGTGAATTAGCCAGTGCTGCACTAGATTTCCTGCAAAATTAGCACCAACCACTTTAAATACGATCTGAAAGACCCAAAACCTATAGAATCATTGACACTACGTTACCCTAAAACCTAGGATCCAACTCTAAACCCAGTTGCTCTCAGGAACTCTTTGAAACTTTGTATTGGATCTAGACCGCACGTCGAAAGTCCGATATCTACCATCTTAGACCATTATGACCGCCTTGTTAGACCTGACAATCGTTTCGAAAATCAAGCCCAATCGATGTTCTGAGGCTATTTTATTGGGCCTGGAGCAAGAAGTGTGAGAAAGAGTGAAATTCTTTTTAACTTAAATGTGATTTAAATAAATCTGACATGTTTCGCTTGCGGGTTAAGTATAAGCATTCAGACCGTCAGAATCTAACCCAAATACACCATCGGATCAGGAAACATTTCCCACTCAGGTCAGTGTATTTGGAATCCTCGATCGAATCTCCGTGACCGCTGAACTGAAACTGGCGCTCCACGTGCGATCTGGGAACACTGTCAAACTGAGATCTGGGAACACTATCAAACTGAAAACTTAATGTGATCAGGATCCGACATCCATGAGCTTAAGTCCGACCGCATTCAGTCAGGGGACCTCTAGAAATGTCCTTTTGGATCGGAAAAGATTCGATTTGGCTGTAACCCAAGTATACTTTGACTTAAAGTCTGTTATGGTCATGTTTGGGCTTATAAAAGGGCCTTAAACCCTTAGCCTTCTAACCCATACGAATTTGGAGAAAACCCTAGGAGAGAGGAGAGAAAACAGAGAGAAAGTGAGGGAGAAGTTGGAGCTTTCTCCTGGGAGTCTTCCCTGCCGCTCCACGTGCCAGATCCATCCACCTGCATCACTATTCTAGCGATTCCAACTCCGTTCTAGGTAAGAAAACCCTAACCCTAACCTATTTTAGGGATTCCTCTGATACAAGTAGCGAAGTAGCTGATGTATCTTGTGCTGTAGGTCGCCATATCGACGTTGACAAAGCGTATACTTTCTGTTCGAATCGATACGCTTCTACGGCGAAAGGTGAGGATTCTAGATGCTTAGGTTAGCTGTTTTCAAAGCTTTTAATGTCGTTTAATTGTAGATTATCGACAAGATCTCCGTTTGACATGTAGAACATACTGTCTGTTTTCCATTTCGACTGCGTACGGAGAATATGAGATTTAGGGTATTTTAGGTATTTGTAGGAAATACTGTATATGTCTGTATTTCACTAAAATGATTGCTATGTTTATTTGTCATGTTATTATACAAGATATGCTTGTACAATCTGTTTGGTGAAGAGATTCGCCCTAATGCACATATTGACCGACATAGGCTATGTAGACTAATGTGTGTAGACTAAGTGTTTATTGAAATGCCTAAATCAATATGATTTATTCCTGCCATATGTTTTGAATATAAGAACATGATTGTTGTGTATTAGACAACTCCTTGATATAAGGATCTGTCATATTATATGTTGGAATTAACATACGTCAAGTACGTTGGAGTTGAGTAGTCTAAGTGTTTGTATAAATGTATGTATTAGTAAGTATTGAGTAAATGGTGTTGTAGATTAGCGTTGAGACTGGATTCTCAACTACTTTGATGATGCACATGATTTCCTCCATGCTTATTGTATTTGAATTGGTTATCTTATGTGTGAAATACAAGTGTATGGTTAACTGCTTATGTTGTATGTTACAACATGCTGATTACTTGTATTTGAAATTCTGTCTCTCTCGTATGATTATTGATTTAGATTACAAGTGTTTGGGGCTATACTTTAGTCCAGGCAGTCGGTAACAGTTTAGAATTTGTGGTTGGATTCTATTCGCCACGAAGGATGTGTATGACGAACCCGAGTCGTACTAGAGTCATCGGCAGTGATTAGGCCATACGAAGTACTTGTGCACTTCATGTCGGTCGATTCAATATGCACTCATGCTAGTCAGACTCATCAAGTAACCCGACTGACCATTGCATGTTCACCTTATATTCGTCATAACTGCTTGAACCTAGGGTACTAAACTTACCATTGGAAAGCCCCTCTAACCTTGGTACCTCGATCCCCTAAGACTCATGAGCCGGGCATGGTGGTATGGGACACCGTGGTCGAGCTATTGGCCTACACTGGGGCCACAAACCTCCCCGTAGTGACCAGTGAGCACCCTACTCTGAGCAGATTATGGTAGTATGGGACACTATATTCTTGCTATCAGCCTACATTGATAAGGTGATGGGGGAGTGGAGCAACGAGTGCGAGCAACAGCCCTGACAGCCCTTTGTAGTGACCTTGAGTTTATCCTGACACCGCATGGGGGCGACGAGTCCTGATGCAGTCTTAAGGATATAAACTAGGCATGTATTGATAAGGTGATGGGGGAGTGGTGCAATGAGTGCGTGCAACAACCCTGACAGCCCTTGCAGCGACCTAGAAATATATCATCGTATGAGACTACTAGGAGTGACGACCCTAGATAGGATCATTATTTGGGTATTGATATGAGGGAGGTACCCTAGTTTTCCAATCCTGCTGTATAAAAAGGACTAATAACAACTCGGTAATCATATTCATATCGCACTGCATGTGCCTGGAAGATGTGGAGCACTGAGGGAAGAAAGCATGCCGCGAACGTAAGATAGTGTCGCATGAGGGAGTATGTCGGTGAGCGCAACCATCATGTCATTTCATGCTTACATTAATCATAGTATCTAGGAGTGTCTGATTGTTTGCTTTACTATTATTGCGTGATTGATTTGATAACATGTTAACCCTTGCTCTATGATTCCACTGAGTTAGCTACTCACTCCCACATTACGGGACAGTGTGTACACACCAACCAGTTCCTATTTCAGTTTCAGATGATGGCGATGCTTGCGAAGCAGATCCGGACTTGATGATGATGAGGAAGATCCCTCCTATATGCAGGTTCTAATTGACGGGGTTTACAGGGTTACTGATTAGATGCCAGTACACTTGGTATCTTGCCTTTTATTTACACACCCATGTATATTCTTTTCTTTCTATTTTGGAGTATACATGTAATTAGTTAACCTAGTAACATATTCACACTCTCGAGACTTACAATCATTTATATATTTTATATATTTATTACAGTCTTTCGCTTGCTAATTTAACTGTCTCTGGAGTATGATATGCTGTTTTGGTTTAGTCCCAATCTTGTTTTATGCATTCTATAGACAACATGCATTCATCCTTATCTATGTTGCATAAGTGACGTTTTAGAACTCGGGAGTTGGGTTTCTACCCGACCCCCAATTTTCGGGATGTTACGAGGTTGGACGGCGAAATGGAAAGACAAGGGGGCTGCATCATCGGCAATTCAAAACAGTCCATATTCAGACGGTTTTTCCTACTGAATCTAATGGACGGGGTGGATTCCCCCAAAAACACCACTATGGGGAGCACCAAACACATCAGCGCGTCTGCATATGAGTTACACACGTCCGGAAAAACTGAATTTTCGTGAAAGTTGTGGCCGACGATCATCGATCTATTTGATGATCCAGACTAATCAAGTTGTAGATTCGGGAGTCTAATCTCTTCTTAGGTGGTCGGGGTGATTAGACTAAATTCGCTTTCACCTTGGATTTGTTCCGAACGCAGCAAAATTCTTCGTTCTCTTGTGTAAAAGCAGAGTCCCGCGAGGAATTGCTGCAAACAGTGGAGCACAAAGAGAGTCTGTTTGCTGCTGACTATAAGAAAGGGGGAGTCTGGGAGGTGGCATCCACGATCGGGGAGAATCCCATCCTTGGGACGGTTTGGACAGAGAGAGAGAGAGAGTAGTTTTTTTAATTTTATTTTTTATTTGCTGTTTATTTATTTTTCTACTTTGAGATTAACCCATCCATGACAGGCTAAACCTCTTAGCTAGGGTTAAGAGGTGAAGCTTGTAGTGAGATGAGAGATTCTATGATTTTAATTTAATTTTAATGTATGAATTGAAGATGATTTTAGTTTGATTAGTATGGAAATATTTTTAGTTTTTAATGGTCTGTTGTGACTGAAATTACAGTGGGTCTGTGATGACTTTGAATATTTTCTTCTCCTTTTATGTTTATGACGTCAGGAAGCCCCGTTGTTCACCATAGTCTCCTGGGCATGGTCGGATGACGGTACCCTTCCTAACTTTCATAGCATGTTGATTGGTTGGTAATTAGTTTAATTCTATTGTTTGCCATAGTCTCATGGGCATGGTTTGGTGATGGAATCCATTCTAATTCATATACCTTTTATCTCTTGAAAACTAGATCAATGACAGTTCAGTTTAAATTCCATGATTCTTGAAGTAAGCATAAGATCTCCCTGATCCCTTCAAGTGGATCTTCTGAATCCCTAGTTTCCTATCTCTGAATTTTCTTAAGTTTTAGAATAATTATTCCACCATTATTCCTCAAATTACAATTAGTTTAGATTTCACCTTATTCTAGTTCTAATTCTACTCAATTTTAGATAACGTACGAGTTTCAGTCCCTTGGGATTTGACCTCGGTCTTACCGAGTTATTACTACATCACAACCCTGCACTTGGGAAGTGAACAAGTTTTTGGCACCGTTGCCGGGGACTGACGGCTACGTTTTTCTGAAATTAATTAGTTTTAGGATTAGTTTAAGATTATGATTTTTACAAACTTCAGTTTTATGTTTAGATTTTTTTGATTTTTTTTAGAACTAACTTGTCTTTCCTATTTTGTAGGATTCTGAGATAGAAACTTCTAATTTGGTGATATCTTTCTAATTTCTTTATTTTTTCCATTTTTAGAATTAGGGTTTTATTTTTAGAGATTTTCTAATCCTAGACTTTCTCTTTTTAGAAACTAACTTGTTTTGTCTTATTTTGCAGCATCTTAATATAGGAATCTCTAGTATGGTAACATCTTTCTAACCTCTCCTCCTCTTACTTTCCACATTACTGTAGGATTTTTTTTCTTCTATTTTTCTTAAGATTAAATTCAGATTAAGGGTTTCATTATGTATATGCATGAGTGGCTACGTCAGTATGCTGAGAAGAATAACTTATTTTGGGATGATGATGATATAAATCAACCTATGTCTCAAAATTTTTTTGAAACTATCATCGAGAACCGATCAGAATATAAAAATCCACCAGTTAAGAAGTCCTTACGTGATTATATGCAGGAGAACAATTACACCCACAGATTAACAAAATAGTACGTGAGTGTTGGGGTTATCATAACTATGGTTGTAAGAATTATTATCACCCATCCGATAAAAAGAAAACAATGCATGATTGTATCATGGGTGATAATAAGTATTACCAACCAGCAGATTCTCCCACTTATGATCAGTATGACTATAACCAGTTGTAACATCCTGAAAATCGGGGGGTCGAGCAAAAACCCAACTCCCGAGTTCCAAAATGTTATTTATGCAACATAGATATATATGATTGAATGTTGTCTGTGATAACGTATTAAACATGAGTGAGATTAAGATAGAACAACATATCATACTCCAGAGACAGTTAAATTAACAAGCGAAAGACTGTGATAGTATGTATAACATATATAAACTGTTGTATGTCTCCAGAGTGTGAACATGTTACCAGGTTATATACATACATGTATACTCCAAAAGTAGAAAAAACGAATATACATGAGTGCGCTAAAAATCTAAAATGACAAGTGTCAAAGTATCTAATCAACCGCCCTGTAATCCCGTCAATCAGAACACGCATAAAGGAGGAATCCTCCTCCTCATCATCAAGTCCAGCTCCGCCTCGCAGGCCGCGCCATCATCTTCAATCACAATAGGGACTGGTGGGTGTCCGAAAACACCATCCCGTAACGTGGGAGTGAGTAGCTAACTCAGTGGAATAATAGAGCAAGGATTAACATGTTCTCAAATCAATCATGCGATAATAGTAAAGCAATAAATCAAACAATCCTAATACTGTTGTTAATGCAATATGACATAACGTGATGTATGCCCTCACTGACGATCTCCCTCATACGGCACCATCTTACAACCGCGGCATGCCACACTCCCTAAAGTGCTCCACATCTTCCAAGCACATGCAATGTAATGGTGATATGATTTTCGAGTTGTTATTAGTCCATTCAAACAGCAGGATTGGGAAACTAAGGTACTTCCCTTATATCAATCCCAACACAGATCCTGTCTAGGGTCGTCACTCCTAGTAATCTCATACGATGTATATTTTGCAGGTCGCTGCAAGGGCTGCCAGGGCTGTTGCATACACTCGTTGCTTCACTCCCCCATCACCTTATCAATACAGGCCTACTGTACTCTACTGCTACTGAAGGGTCGTCGCCTCCCGTAGACTCAGAATACGCTCACGGTCACTACAAAGGACTCCTCGCCTGATCAGTATAGGCCGACAGCAAGAATATAGTGTCCCATACCACCATAATCTGCTCACGAGACTAGGTGCTCACTGGTGACTACGGGGAGGTTTGTGGCCCCAGCGTAGGCCGACAGCTCGACCACGGTGTCCCATACCACCATGCCCGGCTCATGAGTCTTCGTGGATCAAGGTACCATGGTTAACAGGGTTTACAATGGTAAGTTCAGTACCCTAGGTTAAGCAATTATGACTCATGCAGGGTGAACATACAACGGCCAGTCAGGTTACTTGACGGGCTCGACTAGCACGATCGCATCTCAAGTTGAATGACATGAAGTGCGTAAAACACTTTGTGTGGCCTAACCACTGCCGTCAACTCCAAAACACGGCTCGCGTTCATCGATGCGTCGTTCGTGGCAAAGATAAGCCAACCACGAATTCGCTCGGTT
This sequence comes from Magnolia kwangsiensis, assembly GCA_037074715.1. Taxonomy (NCBI): domain Eukaryota; kingdom Viridiplantae; phylum Streptophyta; class Magnoliopsida; order Magnoliales; family Magnoliaceae; genus Magnolia; species Magnolia kwangsiensis. The sequence goes on along the minus strand of CM073577.1, from coordinate 79,271,642 downwards.
ACCGACTGCCTGGACTAAGTCCAGTCCCAAACATGTGGAATCACATCAGCAAAGCACGTGAAAGAATTGGAAATGAAATACCACCATATCAGCATGTTAACACATGTTGTAACATACAAATTAAGAAAATCACCTGATACATGCCTTTCACACATATAATGAAATTATGCATATCGCCAACATATAGGAAATCATTTCCATCAGTAAATTAATTGAGAATTCAATCTCAAACTAAATTATAATGAAATCACCAAGCACATGTTATAACATATACCTTACGTCAATCATCAAGCACATGCATTTCATTCATATAATGAAATCATGCATATGGCTAACATGTAAGAAATCATTCACATCAGCATATCAATTGAGAAACCAATCTCAAACTAATCCATAAGATCATTTCATTCATCATCAAGCACATGCATTTCATTCATATAATGAAATCATGCATATGGCTAACATGTAAGAAATCATTCACCTCAGCATATCAATTGAGAAACCAATCTCAAACTAATCCATAACATCATTTCATTCAATACATACTAATACAAGCATTAATACAAACACTTACACTAAACACTTAAGTCTACATATAGTATGTCGACCCGAAGTGCGCATTTAGGCGAATCTCTTCACCAAACTAATTATGCACGCATTCCTAACATTCTAATGCGACAACAAATCATGTCAATCACATCAGCAAAATATGAATGAAATCAGTACTTCCTACAAATGACTAAAATGCCCTAAACCTCATATTCTTCGCCGGTTTACGAAACAGGAAACGGACAGCATGTTGTACATGTCAAACGGCGTTGCCGTCGATAATCTACTATTAAATGACATTGAAAGCTTTGAAAACAGTCAATCAAAGCGTCTAAAATTCGTACCTTTTCCCTTATAGGTGTGTGAATTCGAACGGAGCGTATACGCTTCGTCTACGGCGATAAGAGAACCTAATTTACAAGATACGTCAGCTAACATGCTATGAATCCTAACGAACCTCAAATCAGCAACTTCTAGGGCTATTTCTTACCTGAAAACGAGGAGGAATCGCCAGCCAGGTGATTGAAGTATGTTGCCAAAGTACGTGTAACAGGCGGCACAAAGGCAGGAAAATTCTCTCCCACCTTCTCTCACAAACTCTCCCCTTTTCTCTCTCCCAATCTAGGGATTTTTACAAATTCGGATGGGAGAGAGGAGTGAGGGTTTCAACCCTTTTTATAAGCCCAAACTTGCCCGAAATAGGCTCAGGAACAAGTTTCACTTGAGGGGTAACCAAATCGGGGCTGTTTCAGTCCAAAAGGACATTTCTGGTGGTCCCCTGGCTGAATGCGGTCGGACTTAAGCTCATGCATACTGGATCTAGCACACATCAAGTTTTCAGTCCGGCAGGGTTCGCAGATCGCACGTGGCGGTCCAGTTTCAGTTCAGCGGTCACCGCATGTAGATCAGGCCTGCAAATCTCATGATATAAAATAGAAATTTTTCCTGATTCGAGGGTGTAATTTGGCTGAATTCTGACGGTCAGAATGCTTAATACTGACACTTCAAGTCGTGTGCCAGATTTGAATTTGAAATTCCAATCCTATCCCTATTCGCACTCTCTTCAGTCCGGGCTCAATGAAATAGCCTGTGATTATTGGTTGGACTTGATTTTTGAAATGATTGTCAAGTCCAGCTAGGCGGTTCTAACGGTCTAAGATAGCAGGTATCAGACTTTCGACGCACGGTCTAGATCCAATACAAAGTTTTAAAGCGGTCCAGAGAACAAACCGGTTTAGAGTTTGATTCGAGGTTATAGAGTATTATAGAGTCATTGGTTCTACTCGATTTGGGTCTTATAGAACGTATTTAAAGTGATCAGGGACTATTTCCCAGCTACTCTAGCGTCGCGCTAGCTAACTTATGCTTAGTTTCTAAAGGAATTAACCTTAAGTGATTTCTTTGGCTATGGAATTGGGTTTAAAGCGATTTTCCAGGTGTTTTAGTCGACCCGTTGTAAGACCCGTATCCTAATCTGTTCCGTTGTTTCCCGCGATCCTTCTCGTCAAATTCCGGCAATCCACGACCTGTAGTTGACGTTGCGCACGACCGTAAGTCGTATCCTATTCATTTGAGCAGGCTTAATCTGAGACTTGTATAGTTACGACCGCACCGTTCCGCGGTTCTAACGCCGCAACTCGCATACCGATCTGATACCCAGACGATGAGATGCGGACCCGCGTTCAGTTCGAGAAAAAACACCGCGTGTTGCAAATCGTAAGAGAATCTCTACAAAGTGTCAAATCAATCCCATCAATCAATCACCCATCAATCACTTTATGTCAAGTACAAGCACCCATGCTTCCTTTCTCCACAAGTCAAGCAACCACTCAAGTCAACTAACACATCACCTCACCCATCACTCACATCCATCAACCATCACCCCTTCACATCACCCCATCTCTCATTACATCACACCTCTCTCTCTCTTTTCTCACACCAAACCCAAGCAACCAAGAGAGCCTCCCACGTCCAAGCCTTCCCATGGAGAGAAAATGTGCATTTTGGTGGCCCACTTCCCATCTCCAAATCCCATCATCCTAGCCATCCATTTCCCATCTCCACCATCAAAGTGAAGCTATAGGAGACCGGCATCCCGACGGACCAAGAAGATCAAGTGGTGGGTGTTTCATTAGACTACTTTTTATGTTTTTAAGATGGGCCAAGTGAGGCCAACCGATCAATGGTTTGGATCTCACTTGGGACCCTAAGATGTGGCCAATGGCTCATCTTGATCATCAAGATCATTCCATGATGGGGCCATTCTCCATGGACCCCATCATGATGTTTACTTTCCTTGTATTGAGGAGGTCATCTAGACCGTCCATTCCTAGTGGAGTGGGATCTCCACCGTTGATCTTTTGTTGATGGTCCATATGCAATGGGCCCTTTGATGTATGATTGGATGATTGAAACGGAGGGCCCATAGTGCTGGGGTCCCTCCATCACGCGTGTCTCACTCTATTTCTCTCTCCCTCTCTTTCCATTTACTTCCTTGTATGTGATGAAATGGCCGTATGGCCCACTTGGATGGACCCCACCTTGAAGTAAGTATTTTATCCAAGTCATCCATGAGTGGGCCCACCTTATATGCATCGTACCCACACCACCTATTATGTGGTGGCCTGCCTAGGCAAGGCCCACTTAAAATTTATTTTAGCCCCAAAAGAGTCCAGTGACGTCTGGACGTCACTGGAATGAAAACATAAATATTGGCTTGTTTAAAGCCTTTGGAAGGGACCACTGCTATAGGCCCCACCGTAATGTATGTTTCTAATCCATGCCGTTCATCCTCTTTTCCGACTCATTTTAGGTGTTGAGCCGAAAAATGGTGTCAATCCGATATTCAGGCGAGCCATAGCTTAGCAAACATCGTCCTTATCGTTAAAAATTGGCTAGGGCCCACCTTGAGTCAAAAAAAATATTGTATATTAGACTCATTTGGTTTGTATTAAGCCATGCAATCCAATTGCTGGAGTGGATCCATCACACGTGGGCCCCACACCTGAAAAACTACAAAAATTATGATTTCAAAAATAAAATAAAATATAGTTTTTGAGGCAGCAGAGGCTGCTGCCTCTGCTCTCGTCAAACGCCCCAGCGGGCGGGCGAACAGCGAACGCCAAGGGGGTCCCATGGCCAATAGAGTGGGCCCCACCTTGATGTTTATTCACCATCTGACCTGTTCCCAAGGTGGCCCACTTTCTAAGGCGGGCCCTCCCCAAAAATGAGATACATCCAAAGCTCAGGTGGCCCACACCGTAAGAAACAGTGCGAATTGAATCCTACCATTGAAAGCCATTTTTTTGGCCCCACAGAAGTTTTGGATCAAGCTGAGATTGGTTTTCCATCCTCTCCCAGGTCTCTGTGACCTGATGAACGGGTTGGATGGATTATAAACATTATGGTGGGCCCCACATGGGACCCACAGTGATGTATGTGGCTATATTCCACCGTCCGCACGGATGGTGGAGCCCACTGTTACTATGTGTGTGCGTGTGTGTGTGTGCGTGTGTGAGTGCGTGTGTGTGTATGCATGTGTGAGTGCGTGTGTGTGTATGCTTGTGTGAGTGCACATGTGTGTATGCGTGTGTGTGAAGATATATATATATATATATAAATATGTATATATAATATTATATTACATATAATATTGTGTGTGTGTGTGTGTGTATATATATATATATATATATATATATATATATATATATATACTGTATATAAATTATATAGTATATTGAACATAATATGATTATGATGGTGGGCCTTCATGTGACCCCCGCCATGATGCATGTGTTGCATCTAAACTGTCCATTTATTTGTTTTTGTAAAATTATTTTATGGCTTGAGCCAAAATGAGCCAGATCTATGGTTCAAATGGGCCACCATGGCATGTGTATAGGGCCCTTTATTGATTTAACTTTGGCCATTCATTGAGGCCTACCTTGGTATATATTTGAGGACCAAATGATCAGGCCCATTTGATACATATAAGGGCTATGGGATTAAGCTCATCTGGCATGTATAATGCCCATGGGTTTGGGCTCATTTGACATATGCAATGCCCATGGGATCCGGCCCACTTATTCTATATAAGGCCCACGGGATTCAAGCCCATTTGATACATATTAAAGCCCATGGGAACAAGCCCATTTGATGTGTATGGGGCACAAATGGAGTGGCCTAGTTGATATATTTATGTGTATGGGCCCATCTAACATATTTAAGGCCCAAGTAGTGAGGCCACTTTGATATATTTCAAGGCCCATGGATCATGGACCATTGCAATGTACATAAGGCTCATTGGTGAGGCCCATTAATGCAACCCATTTGGTGAATGTGAGGCCCATGTAATACGACCCATTTGATATATCTAAGGCCCAGTGTAACACCCTGAAAATTGGGAGTCGTGTATAAACTCAACTCTCGAGTTCCAGACCGTCACTTATGCAACAAAAATGATTATGATTCAATGTTGTCTGAGTTAAAGCATTCACATGAGTAAAAGTATACCAAAATTGTAATTCATACTCCAGTTCCAGTGATAAAAGCAAGCGGAAGACTAAACAATATATATATCACTGTATGGAAAAATAAAGTGGATCTCAACTGTCACTAAAGTATGAATACATCACTGAGTCTCATATACATGTAAATGATAAAAATAAATGTTCAAAATAGTCCCACTGAAGTCCCGTCAACCCAGGTCGCCTAAGCAAAGCCATCATGATACTGCATGTACAAGAACTCGTCCTGGTCCTCGTCGAAGTCTGGCTCTGCCTCCTGGATCTCAGCATCACCTGCATCTACAACAGGGTCTGGTGGGTGTTGCAAACACCATCCTGTAATGTGGGAATGAGTAGCTAACTCAGTGGAATAATAGAGCAAGGATTTACATGTTCTCAAATCAATCATACGATAATAGTAAAGCAGTAAATCAGACAATCCTAATATTGTCGTTAATGCAATATGACATGACGTGATGTATGCCCTCACCGATGATCTCCCTTATACGGCACTATCTTACGACCGCGGCATGCAATCGTCCCTCAAGTGCTCCACATCTTCCAGGCACATGCAATGTTATGGTGATATGATTTTCGAGTTGTTATTAGTCCATTCAAACAGCAGGATTGGGAAACTAAGGTACTTTCCTTGTATCAATCCCAACACAGATCCTATCTAGGGTCGTCACTCCTAGTAATCTCATACGATATATATTTTGTAGGTCGCTGCAAGGGCTGTTGCACGCACTCGTTGCTCCGCTCCCCCATCACCTTATCAATACAGGCCTACTGTACTCTACTGCTACTGAAGGGTCGTCGCCTCCCGTAGACTCAGAATACGCTCACGGTCACTACAAAGGACTCGTCGCCTGATCAGTGTAAGCCGACAGCAAGAATATAGTGTCCCATACTACCATAATCTGCTCACGAGACTAGGTGCTCACTGGTGACTACGGGGAGGTTTGTGGCCCCAGTGTAGGCCGACAGCTCGACCACGGTGTCCCATACTACCATGCCCGGCTCATGAGTCTTCGTGGATCAAGGTACCATGGTTAACACGGTTTATAATGGTAAGTTCAGTACCCTAGGTTCAAGCAGTTATGACTCATGCAAGGTGAACATACATCGGCCAGTCGGGTTACTTGACGGGCTCGACTAGCATGATCGTATCTCAAGTCGAACGACATGAAGTGCGTAAAACACTTCGCGTGGCCTAACCACTGCCATCAACTCTAAAACACAGCTCGCGTTCACCGACGCGTCGTTCGTGGCCAAGATAAGCCAACCACGAATTTGCTCGGTCACCGACTGCCTGGACTAAGTATAGTCCCAAACAATTATGGAATTACATTAGCAATCATAAGAGAGTGTTGGAAATAAAATACAACCATGTGAGCATGTTAAGACATGTTATAACATACAACTTAAGTAAATCTTCAAGCACATACATTTCATGCATAGTATGGAATCATGTACATAGTCAACATGTAGGAAATCATTTATGTCAACATATAAATTGAGAAATCCATCTCAAACCAATTCATAACATCATTCAATTCAATACATACTAATACAATCATTTATACAAACACATACACTACACACTTAAGTCTACATATAGTATGTCGACCCGAAGTGCACAATTTGGCGAATCTCTTCGCCAAACTAATTATGCACGTATTCCTAACTTTCTAATGCGACAACAAACCATGTCAATCACATCAGCAAAATATGAATATAATCAGTACTTACTACAAATGACTAAAATGCCCTAAATCTCATATTCTTCGTTGATTTACGAAACAGGAAACGGATAGCATGTTGTACATGTCAAATGGAGATGCCGTCGATAATCTACTATTAAACGTCATTGAAAGCTTTGGAAACAGTCAATCAAAGCGTCTAAAATCCGCACCTAGTCTCTTATGGATGCGTAAATTTGAATGGAGCGTATACGCTTCGTCTACGGCGATAAGAGAACCTGTTTTACAAGATCTATTGGTTAAAAAGCTATAGATCCTAGTGAACCTCAAATCAGCAACTTTTTAGGGTTATTTCATACCTGAAAAAGTGGAGGAATCACCGGCCAGGTGATTGAGATGTGTTGATGAAGCACGTGCAACAGGTGGCACGAAGGCAGGAAAAATCTCTCCTAATCTCTCTCACAAACTCTCACCTTTTCTCTCTCCCAATCTAGGGTTTCTCTCAAATTCGGATGGGAGAGAGGAGTGAGGGTTTCAACCCCTTTTATAAGCTTAAAATTGCCCAAAATAGGCTCCGGTACAAGGTTCACTTAGTGCATAACCAATTCGGGGCTGTTTCGGTCCAAAAGATACTTTCTGGTGGTCCCCTGGTCGAATGCGATCGGACTTAAGCTCATGCGTACCAGATCTAACACGTATTAAGTTTTCAGTCCGGCAGGGTTCGCAGATCGCGCGTGACGGAACAGTTTCAGTTCAGCGGTCACCGCACGTAGATCAGGTCTGAAAGTCTCATGATATGAAATAGAAATTTTTCCTGATCCAAGGGTGTAATCTGGCTGAATTCTGACGGTCAGAACGCTCAATATTGACGCGTCAAGTCGTGTGCCAGATTTGAATTTGAAATTCCAATTCTATCCCTATTTGCACTCTCTTCAGTTCGGGCTCAATGAAATAGCCTGTGTTTATCGGTTGGACTTGATTTTTGAAATGATTGTCAAGTCCAGCTGAGCGGTCCTAACGGTCTAAGATAGGAGGTATCGGACTTTCGACGCGCGGTTTAGATCCAATATAAAATTTCAAAGTGGTCCAGAGAACAAACCTGCTTAGAGTTTGATCCGAGGTTATAGAGTATTATAGAGCCATTGGTTCTACTCGATTTGGGTCTTGTAGAACATATTTAAAGTGATCAGGGACTATTTCCCAACTACTCTAACGTTGCGCTAGCTAACTTACGCTTAATTTCCACAGGAATTAATCCTAAGTGGTTTCTTTGGCTATGGAATTGGGTTCTGAGCAATTTTTCATATGTTTTAGTTGACCCACTGCCTAAGGACGTCAAATCCCAGATTGGCCAAAATTCGGGGTATTACACCCAGGGATCGAGGCCCAACGGATGTCCTTAGGGTCCATTGCAATGTACGTTTCTCATGGTTCGTGAAATGATATTTATGGCAAGCCGTGCCTAGGAAACAATGTTGGTTTGACGTCCACATTGTATGTACAATATTGGTTAAATGTCCGCATTGTAACTCTCTTTAGGGCCCATTGATAGGTCCATACCCGTTGCTATTCATTGCCTTATAACATGCTTAGAATAATCTCATGACTCATGCCCATACGCATCATATGTATGCTTGATATGAGTAATGACTGATCATAGCATACGCCATTGGGCAGACCATTTACGGGGCTCGTTATGTGACTGAGTGCCCCACATGATCCGCAGTACGCGCTGGATTGCTGCATGTTTTGACAGCGTGATTCATGCATCTCGCATACGTGTGACTTGATCACTGCACGCCCTAGCGACATCAGGGCCGTGGCTCCACAGGTACATCGTGGATGGCCGTATTGGATACCGAAAATACTTATTCTAGCACTATGGGCACTTAGGATGTCCTTGGGTGAAAGTCCCAGAACCTTTTTGGTACCAGGAGATGCTCCAGCGTCTAGACCGAGTGGATACATGAGCGCCCGAGTGCCGAATACTAGTAGGCCGCGTCTCCCACTGTGTCGTGGTCGGTTGGAAGGGGGTGTGGCCTTATCCGCCTGAGTGAGAGGGCTATAAGCTAGGCTGAGTTTGACTAGCTCGCAAATGAGTCCGCTATTGACGAGCCGGGTAGGTATTGACATACTACTGGTCAGGCGGATAGTGAGGTCTTATCCGCTTGCTTGACTGTGCAGCTAGGGAGGTGGTAGTCTCTGCGAAGTGTATTAGACCCCGGTGATATCTAGAGAGGAACTGTACTGATATACGTACTTGAGGAGTACCGACTTGCTTGGATTGCATTTCGTATATGACATTCGGCTATATAGGTCTTGCATTATATCGGTGTGGCCGATGACATTCATATCTCATTGCATAGCTTTGGTATGGTTGATTCTATGGACTTACCACATACTTCCACATTGTTCTGATATTGTACACTTGACGTTTGCCTTGCGCACACACTTACACCACCCTCTAAGCTTTTGTAAGCTTATGCACGATAGTTGCGTGCAGGTAGCGTTGGACGGCAGCAACGCTGAGACAGGAGTGCATATCAGGACCTTTTGGAGCTTTTTGATCACCTTGTATTTCCCTTTCTACATTGTACTTAAAATTTTTGTTATAGTGGATATGTGGTGATGTTGTTTTGTGACTTGGTTATGCTTGTGGTTATGCTCCATTATAAAAAAAAAAATCATTCTGAAAATCCTCCTCGTAGGATCCTAGGATCGAAATCTGGCATTTGATTGTCAGGAGCCGAGAATGGGGCACTACGGAGGCTGTCGGCACTGGATTCGGCAATCGGGATTCATGTGAATCCAATTTTCAGATTTGGGGTGTAACAGAAGTTGGTATCAGAGCATAACTTGGGAATACCTAAGGATCACATCACATATCTACTATAAATAGGTTCCAAGTCTGAATGATTTAGCGGTTTTCCGACATAGACCCTTAATGTAAGTACCTTCGAGAATTCTCAAGACTGATAGGCCATTGTTCCTTCCTGTAGGAGACATTATGGCTAGAAGAATGACCCGAGCGAATCCCGCCCCACCACTTGCGACTCCCGCACCACCACCCTCAGCTCCTGCTTTACCACCTGCTACTCCTACTCCACCACCAGATAGTCCTGCCTTTGAGCCTGAGGATGCCACTCATTTTCCTAAGACCGGTGCGGATCCGACCGTACCTGTGAGTGCTACTCTGCTGCAGTAGATGTTGCAGGCGATGACCGCCATTCTTCAGGGGCAGAGTAGGCGTCTCACAGTGTCACCAGCCGAGGTTGAGCAGGAGCGTGCGAGCGCTCTTCTCAAGGATTTCCGATGGCACGATCCCCCACGTTTTCAGGGTGAGCCAGACCCTACTGCTGCAGAGTTGTGGTGCTCCGAGGTGGAGAAGATATTCGACACCATGAGATGTACTACCTAGCAGCGAGTCCCATTAGCTGTATTCCTTCTGCAGGGCGAGGCTCAGTATTAGTGGGCATCTGTGGCCCGATCGGTAGCTGCCGATTTTGAGTGGACCTGGGAGGACTTTATAGATCGGTTTGACCGGAAGTTCTTTCCCGAGCATGTGCGACAACAGCGCGCACTAGAGTTTGAGACTTTGGTCCAGGGGGACATGTCTGTGTCCTAGTATGAGGCTAGGTTCATCGCACTATCTAGATTTGTGACATATCTTGTTGATGATGAGGGGCGAAAGGCCCGCCGTTTTGAGAACGGCTTACGTCCTGCCCTCCGGAGCCATGTGATCGGACACATGCTTCTGACATTTGAGGAGATAGTAGAGAGAGCCTTGATATATGAGACAGATTGGGCCAGTGTGCAGAGAGCCCGCGATCAGAGGAGAGATCAGAAGAGGAAGGCACCCTCTAGTAGTTCCCATCAGCAGCATCGTTCACAGCAGCGGCTCACGACCTGCCCAGCATTTCGAGCACCAGCAGTACCCCCAGCACCATCTTCGGTATCGTTTACAGGTACTTGCTTTGGGTGCGGTCGTATAGAGCATCGTAGGCACGAGTGTCCCCATCCGCAGCAGCAGCAGCAGCTGAGGGCACCGCATCCACCTCCACGACAGCTACCACAGCAGCAGCGACCGCAGAACCAGCCTCCTGTACCTCCTCCACAGCAGCTGAGGCAGCAGGTTAGGCCCCCACAGCGACCACAGCAGCAGCAGAGACCTCAGAGGGGACTTGCACCTCCCCAGCAGGCTCAGGGCAGATTCTATGCCGCCCAGCGGGACCCTCAGTCATCAAGAGGGGTCGTCGAGGGTACTCTTCCTGTCTCTGCATGCATTGTACGTGTACTATTTGATTCTGGTGCATCGCATTCATTTGTCGCCGATGATTTCTGCTGATCGACCGGTTTACCGTTGGAGTTTGCCCGTGTGGATTTGGTAGTATCGACGCCATTAGGGAAGACCGCAGTGTTGGGCAGATTTTGCGCATCTTGCCCTATTTTGATTGGGGATATCTTCTTGCCTGCTGACCTATTTGTATTGCCGATGTCCGGTTTTGATGTTATCCTGGGCATGGACTGGCTTGCCGAGTACTACGCCATATTAGACTGCTCTGCAAGGACAGTCACGTTCTGCATACCCGGCGTGCCAGAGTTTCAGTTTGTTACCGAGCCCAGAGGAGGGAAGCTTTCTTGCCTGTTATCGTGTGCCTTTGAGGAGCCAGCTGCTTTGAGTATCGACCAGCTGCCGGTTGTTTGTGGTTTTCCTGATGTGTTCCAGGAGATTCCAGGATTACCACCTCGTCGGCATACCGAGTTTCAGATTGATCTTGTGCCTGGTACTACGCCTATTTCAAAGGCCCCGTATCGTATGGCACCATTGGAGTTACGAGAACTGCAGAAGCAGTTGGACGAGTTGCGCGAGCTAGGCTTTATTCGTCCGAGCAGTTCACTGTGGGGAGCGCCGGTACTCTTCGTAAAGAAGAAGGATGGCTCGTTGAGGCTTTGCGTAGACTACCACGAGCTCAACAAGGTCACGATCAAGAATAAGTACCCGCTTCCGAGGATCGATGACTTGTTTGATCAGCTGTAGGAGGCGCAGTTCTTTTCAAAGATAGACTTGCGGTCCGGTTATCATCAGGTTCGGGTTCGAGATGAGAATATCCCGAAGACAGCCTTTGGGACGCGATACGGTCATTTTGAGTTCCAGGTCATGTCCTTCGGACTGACCAATGTGCCCGCAGTATTCATGCAGTTGATGAACGAGGTCTTTTGTCCGTATCTTGATCAGTTTATCGTGGTGTTTATTGACGACATTCTGATATATTCGAGGACTCGTGAGGAGCATGAGTGGCATTTTGAGATTATATTGCAGACCCTCCGTGCACACCAGCTTTACGCGAAGCTGGAGAAGTGCGAGTTTTGGCAGGAGGAGGTGAAGTTCCTCGGCCATGTAGTGACGAGGCAGGGTGTCGCTGTAGACCCCTCGAAGATAGATGTCGTGCGTCAGTGGGATCAGCCCACGGATGTATCCGAGATCCGCAGTTTTCTTGGTTTGGCAGGCTACTACCGACGTTTTATTGAGGGATTCTCTCGCATTGCAGCCCCGTTGACCAGATTGACCCAGAAAGGTGCCGAGTTCATTTGGAGCGACGCTTGTGAGCAGGCGTTTATGGAGTTGAAGGACCGCCTCACGTCCTCTCCTGTCCTCACTCTTCCCTCTAGGAGTGATGGATTTTTTGTATTTACTGATGCCTCACGAGTTGGCTTAGGTGCTGTCCTGATGCAGCACGGGAAGCCGGTGGCTTATGCATCCCAACAGCTCAAGGTCCATGAGCTGAACTACCCTACGCATGATCTGGAGCTGGCAGCGGTTGTCTTTGCACTGAAAGTGTGGAGACACTATCTTTATGGGGCGAGATTCGAGCTCTTTTCTGATCACAAGAGCTTGAAGTATTTGTTCTCTCAGTCCGAGCTGAACATGAGGCAGAGCGTTGGATGGAACTCCTGAAGGACTACGATTTTGATCTTCAGTACCACTCGGGCAAGGCGAACGTGGTGGCAGATGCCCTCAGCCATCAGCCATGAGGCCTGGTGGCGCATATGATGATTCAGGAGTGGAGGATGCTCGAGGATATAGTAGAGTACGACTTTGAGTTTGGTCTGCAGTCATCTATTGTTCAGCTATCGAGCTTGTCGATTCAACCCTCTCTTATCACAAGGGTGATCGAGGCTCAGCAGACAGACGAGTCGTTACAGGATTACCGAGTGGAGGCAGCATCTGAGAGTCAGACGGATTGGCAGATTGGTTCTGACGGTGGACTTCGCTTCAGAGGCCGATTATGTGTCCCGGATATTCCTGAGTTATGCCGAGATCTTATGACTGAGGCACATCGATCGCGTTTCTCTATCCACCCTAGCTCGATGAAGATGTATCGCAATATGAGACGCCAGTATTTTTGGTCAGGGATGAAGCGCCAGATAGCCAGTTTTGTGGCCGAGTGTGACACCTGCCAGCGTGTCAAGGCCAATCACCAGAGACCCCCTGGCCTATTGCAGCCGCTGAGCGTCCCAATGTGGAAGTGGGAGCATATATCTACTGATTTTGTCTTGGATTTGCCGAGGACTCAGCGCGGTCATGACGCCATCTGGGTTGTTGTGGACCGTCTGACGAAGTCGGCACATTTTCTTGTGATTCGTGAGACTTGGCATACAGATCGGCTCGCCAGGATGTTTATTGATGAGATCGTGAGATTGCATGGTGTTCCCGTCTCGATTGTTTTAGACTGAGATCTGAGGTTCACGTCTCAGTTTTGGAGGAGCTTCCAGAGAGCGATGTGCACTGATTTGAGGCTCAGCACCGCGTATCATCCGCAGACCGATGGTCAAATCGAGAGGGTCAACCAGATCCTTGAGGATATGCTTCGGGCTTGCACGATTAATTTCACGGGTAGTTGGGATGAGCACCTGTGATTGGCTGAGTTTGCATACAACAACAGCTATCAGGCGACCATTGACATGGCTCCTTTTGAGGCATTATATGGCAGACCATGTAGATCTCTGAGTTGTTGGACTGAGGTTGGAGAGCGACATCTCCTAGATTCCGAGCTTGTGCTGAAGACGTCAGAGGCTATCGACATCATCAGACAGAGGATGCACACAGTTCAGAGCCGGCAGAAGAGTTTTGCTGATCGTCGGCGTCGTCCCTTGGAGTTTGCCGTTGGGGACTATGTGTATCTCAAGGTCTCACCCATGAAGGGTGTAGTTCGTTTTGGGATGAAGGGCAAGCTTGTCCCGAGATTCATAGGACCTTTCGAGATCACTAGGCGCATTGGCGCTGTGGCCTACCGGCTTGCCTTGCCATCGCAGTTGTCTAGCGTCCACAACGTCTTCCATGTCTCTATGTTGAGGAAGTGTGGGTCAGACATCGTTCCTGTTATCGATTGGCAGCCGTTAGAGGTTCGTGAGGACGCTACTTATATTGAGCAGCTAGTTCGTATCTTCGATCGAAAGGATCAGGTCCTCAGAACCAAGGTCATTCCCTTGGTGAAAGTGCAGTGGGGCCACCATAGTGTGGATGAGGCGTTTTGGGAACGCGAGGCAGAGATCCGCGAGCGTTATCCCCATCTTTTCGATGATTGATTGTATGATGTATTATGATGCTTGATTATATATGATGTTATGTTCCCTATTTCCTCTTTGAGTGATGGTCAGTTGCGATGGTAGTGTAAATTTCGAGGATGAAATTTTTATTAGGTGGGGAGAGCTGTAAGACCCGTATCCTAATCCGTACTGTTCCGTTGTTTCCCACGATCCTTCTCGTCAAATTCCAGCAATCCGCGACCTGTAGTTGACGTTGTGCACGACCATAAGTCGTATCCTATTCATTTGAGCAGGCTTAATCTGAGACTTGTATCGTTGCGACCGTACCGTTGCCGCGGTTCTAACGCCGCAACTCACGTACCGATCTGATACCCAGACGATGAGATGCGGACCCGCGTTCAGTTCGAGGAAAAACACCGCGTGTTACAAATCGCAAGAGAATCTCTACAAAGTGTCAAATCAATCCCATCAATCAATCACCCATCAATCACTTTATGTCAAGTATAAGCACCCATGCTTCCTTTCTCCACAAGTCAAGCAACCACTCAAGTCAACTAACACATCACCTCACCCATCACTCACATCCATCAATCATCACCCCTTCACATCACCCCATCTCTCATTACATCACACCTCTCTCTCTCTTTTCTCACACCAAACCCAAGCAACCAAGAGAGTCTCTCACGTCCAAGCCTTCCCATGGAGAGAAAATGTGCATTTTGGTGGCCCACTTTCCATCTCCAAATCCCATCATCCTAGCCATCCATTTCCCATCTCCACCATCAAAGTGAAGCTATAGGAGACCGGCATCCCGACGGACCAAGAAGATCAAGTGGTGGGTGTTTCTTTAGACTACATTTTATGTTTTTAAGATGGGCCAAGTGAGGCCAACCGATCAATGGTTTGGATCTCACTTGGGACCCTAAGATGTGGCCAATGGCTCATCTTGATCATCAAGATCATTCCATGATGGGGCCATTCTCCATGGACCCCATCATGATGTTTACTTTCCTTATATTGAGGAGGTCATCTAGACCGTCCATTTCTAGTGAAGTGGGATCTCCACCGTTGATCTTTTGTTGATGGTCCATATGCAATGGGCCCTTTGATGTATGATTGGATGATTGAAACGGAGGGCCCATAGTGCCGGGGTCCCTCCATCACACGTGTCTCACTCTATTTCTCTCTCCCTCTCTTTCCATTTACTTCCTTGTATGTGATGAAATGGCCGTATGGCCCACTTGGATGGACCCCACCTTGAAGTAAGTATTTTATCCAAGTCATCCATGAGTGGGCCCACCTTATATGCATCGTACCCACACCACCTATTATGTGGTGGCCCGCCTAGGCAAGGCCCACTTAAAATTTATTTTAGCCCCAAAAGAGTCCAGTGACGTCTGCACGTCACTGGAATGAAAACATAAATATTGGCTTGTTTAAAGCCTTTGGAAGGGACCACTGGTATAGGCCCCACCTTGATGTATATTTCTAATCCATGTTGTTCATCCTCTTTTTCGACTCATTTTAGGCGTTGAGCCGAAAAATGGTGTCAATTCGATATTCAGGCGAGCCATAGCTTAGCAAACATCGTCCTTATCGTTAAAAGTTGGCTAGGGCCCACCTTGAGTAAAAAAAAATACTGTATATTAGACTCATTTGGTTTGTATTAAGCCATGCAATCCAATTGCTGGAGTGGATCCATCACACGTGGGCCCCACACCTGAAAAACTACAAAAATTATGATTTCAAAAATAAAATAAAATATAGTTTTTGAGGCAGCAGAGGCTGCTGCCTCTGCTCTCGTCAGACGCCCCAGCGGGCGGGCGGACAGCGGACTCCAAGGGGGTCCCACGGCCAATAGAGTGGGCCCCACCTTGATGTTTATTCACCATCTGACCTGTTCCCAAGGTGGCCCACTTTCTAAGGCGGGCCCTCCCCAAAAATGAGATACATCCAAAGCTCAGGTGGCCCACACCGTAAGAAACAGTGCGAATTGAATCCTACCATTGAAAGCCATTTTTTTGGCCCCACAGAAGTTTTGGATCAAGCTGAGATTGGTTTTCCATCCTCACTCAGGTCTCTGTGACCTGATGAACGGGTTGGATGGATTATAAACATTATGGTGTGCCCCACATGGGACCCACAGTGATGTATGTGGCTATATTCCACCGTCCGCACGGATGGTGGAGCCCACTGTTACTATGTGTGTGTGCGTGTGTGTGTGCGCGTGTGCGAGTGCGTGTGTGTGTATGCATGTGTGAGTGCGTGTGTATGTATGCTTGTGTGAGTGCACATGTGTGTATGCGTGTGTGTGAAGATATATATATAAATATGTATATATAATATTATATTACATATAATATTGTGTATATATATATATATATGTGTATATATATATATATATATATATATATATATATATATATATATATATATATATATACACACTGTATATAAATTATATAGTATATTAAACATAATATGATTATGATGGTGGGCCTTCATGTGACCCCCGCCATGATGCATGTGTTGCATCTAAACCGTCCATTTATTTATTTTTGTAAAATTATTTTATGGCTTGAGCTAAAATGAGCCAGATCTATGGTTCAAATGGGCCACCATGGCATGTGTATAGGGCCCTTTATTGATTTAACTTTGGCCATTCATTGAGGCCTACCTTGGTATATATCTGAGGACCAAATGATCAGGCCCATTTAATACATATAAGGGCTATGGGATTAAGCTCATCTGGCATGTATAATGCCCATGGGTTTGGGCCCATTTGACATATGCAATGCCCATGGGATCCGGCCCACTTATTCTATATAAGGCCCACGGGATTCAAGCCCATTTGATACATATTAAAGCCCATGGGAACAAGCCCATTTGATGTGCATGGGGCACAAATGGAGTGGCCTAGTTGATATATTTATGTGTATGGACCCATCTAACATATTTAAGGCCCAAGTAGTGAGGCCACTTTGATGTATTTCAAGGCCCATGGATCATGGACAATTACAATGTACATAAGGCTCATTGGTGAGGCCCATTAATGTAACCCATTTGGTGAATGTGAGGCCCATGTAATGCGACCCATTTGATATATCTAAGGCCCAGGGATCGAGGCCCAACGGATGTCCTTAGGGTCCATTGTAATGTACGTTTCTCATGGTTCGTGAAATGATATTTATGGCAAGCCGTGCCTAGGAAACAATGTTGGTTTGACGTCCACATTGTATGTACAATGTTGGTTAAATGTCCGCATTGTAACTCTCTTTAGGGCCCATTGATAAGTCCATACCCGTTGCTATTCATTGCCTTATAACATGCTTAGAATAATCTCATGACTCATGCCCATACGCATCATATGTATGATTGATATGAGTAATGACTGATCATAGCATACGCCATTGGGCAGACCATTTACGGGGCTCGTTATGTGACTGAGCGCCTGCAGTACACGCTGGATTGCTGCATGTTTTGACAGCGTGATTCATGCATCTCGCATACGTGTGACTTGATCACTGCACGCCCTAGCGACATCAGGGCCATGGCTCCACAGGTACATCGTGGATGGTCGTATTGGATACCGAAAATACTTATTCTAGCACTATGGGCACTTAGGATGTCCTTGGGTGAAAGTCCTAGAACCTTTACCAGGAGATGCTCCAGCGCCTAGACCGAGTGGATACATGAGCGCCCGAGTGGCGAATACCAGTAGGCCGCGTCTCCCACTGTGTCGTGGTCGGTTAGAAGGGGGTGTGGCCTTATCCGCCTGAGTGAGAGGGCTATAAGCTAGGCTGAGTTTGACTAGCTCGCAAATGAGTCCGCTATCGACGAGCCGGGTAGGTATTGACATACTACTGGTCAGGCGAATAGTGAGGTCTTATCCGCTTGCTTGACTGTGCAGCTAGGGAGGTGGCAGTCTCTACGAAGTGTATTAGACCCCGGTGATATCCAGAGAGGAACTGTACTGATATACGTACTTGAGGAGTACCGACTTGCTTGGATTGCATTTCGCATATGATATTCGGCTATATAGGCCTTGCATTGTATCGGTGTGGCCGATGACATTCATATCTCATCGCATAGCTTTGGCATGGTTGATTCTATGGACTTACCACATACTTCCGCATTGTTCTGATACTGTACACTTGGCGTTTGCCTTACGTACATACTTACACCACCCTCTAAGCTTTTGTAAGCTTATGCACGATAGTTGCGTGCAGGTAGCGTTGGACTGTAGCAGCGCTGAGACAGGAGTGCATATCAGGACTTTTTGGAGCTTTTTGATCACCTTGTATTTCCCTTTCTGCATTGTACTTAAAATTTTTGTTATAGTGGATATGTGGTGATGTTGTTTTGTGACTTGGTTATGCTTGTGGTTATGCTCCATTACAAAAAAAAATTCATTCTGAAAATCCTCCTCGTAGGATCCCAGGATCGAAATCTGGCATTTGATTGTCAGGAGCCGAGAATGGGGCATTACGGAGGCTGTCGACACCGGATTCGACAATCGGGATTCATGTGAATCCGATTTTTGGATTTGGGGCGTGACACCCATTGCCTAAGGACGTTTAATCTTAGGTTGGCCAAAATCCGGGGTGTTACACCAGTGAAAATATCAAAATTAGAAAAATGAACCAACAACATGTTATAATGATTATTCTCTTGGATCCCCTACCCATGTGATCCAACCAGAAACGATCCAAGAGGATTCATATCAGCGTAATATTTTTTTGGCTTGTCTTAAGGAAATGTGAAAAACTATGGAAATAATGGAAACACTCAATTCACGCCTCGAAAGGATAGAGGAGGCTTGCTCATCCCAACCACAACCCAATTCAGAAATACAATGCGAGGAAAGTGATCTGCACTCACTTTTGAAAGAATCTAGATTTTGAAATGAGGAGTTGGATTTCGTTAATGAGCATGTGGTTTAATTTTCTAATGAGTCAATCTCGATGACTGTTCGAAAGAATGGTGAAGATCATGGGTGTCTTTTAAATACATTGATGATGACAAACCTTCCTTACATGACACACATGATTTGAATGATGAGGAGGTTAGTTTATTCGAACCTCAACCCATTCTAAGTGTAGAATGTGAGAAAAGTAATCCCATCCCAAATGTGCACTGCACTGGACTAGAACATGATTGCAATCCTGAATGTGCAGCCACAGTCCCCCTGGAATTCCTCTCAAGTTTGGCCCAGATCAATGATCAAGACGTACACGAAGAGATCGGTCATAATGAGCCACTCCCCTCACCTGACATGTCTTATTTAAAGGTGGAGGATGAGCCCCTTACGACCGACCCTTCTAACTCTTGTGAAACATATTTAGACCACTCTCCTGAATTAAATGATAATATGATTCGGGAGAAGGAGGAGTTGCCTGCTACGACTCTGGAATTTGAATCCACTCAGTTGAGGCCACCATCTGAGCTACACACATTTGACAATTCAACGCCTCAATTGAGTAATTTCAATGAACAGAGTGGTCACATCAATGCTTCACCTATTGATCTTTAATCTGTCTATGCAGGACTGGAGTTAGAGAGCGTACCTCCATCCACTTTCAAGGACGATGGTTTCTTTGCGCAGATCATCACAAGCCACAATAAGTCACGCTCAGCTGAACTTCCTAACTCTTGGGATTGCTTGGCACACTTTATAGTTTCAAACGATCCCATGTTAAGAGACAAAGCGAATGCCTTGCGAGACATCTCGGTAGTCATCACTGACCGAGAGAACCCTTATTCTGAAACTCTCTCTTCCCCTGATCCTAAACGTCTACCAGTAGAGGAAGAGGAGCTGAAAATTGAATCGAAGTTCGAAGCTTCGGAATGTGTTGAGACTACATCACTTCTTAAGAAGTTTTCTAAACTTTATTTACTTGTAGTCTTTGATTCACCATGTGATACTAACGTTGAAATTTCTTTTGTCACAGGTGAATCATATATATTATGGATACTCAAGCAATTCAATGGAAGATTTCTTATGAGGTACATAAGTCTCTCTGGAAAGTCCTGCTCCAGGGCACTCAAGCTTATTGCAAAAAGGGCTTGTGGATGATCCTGTTGAGGAACTTACTGAGAAACTTATCAAGATATTGGCCGGAAGAGGAACCTTGCGTCATGATTGATTCCATGTTTATGGGTAACATTGCTGCAAACCCTCACGAGACTATAACTCGTCCACTAGGGGCAACCTAGGGGTTTAAAGGCTTGTTGCATACGCTAAATGCAATCGAGAGCACCTGTGAAAATGGTATAGGTATGATTTTATTTTTTTTATTTTTATTGGTTTCACTCTCATTCTAACCTGCTCTCTCCCAGCGATCTCTTGAAAAATTACTCTCGATTCGTTATTCAGGTACTATCCTCCCATCACTTCTCATTTACTTTCATTGTCCCATGTGCATTGCATGCTCATATCTTTTACATTGAGGACAATGTAGATTTTAGGTTGGGGGTGGGAGATTAGGTTTCCTAATTAGTGTTTTTCTTGGTCTTAAGTAAAAATTTTGAAAATTTTGAAAATTTTTCTGAAAATTCCTATGAATTCGAAGTGATTTTGACAGACATCACTAATTTAGAATTTCAAGACACGTGATGTTGGTAATTATGAATCTTGATTCAGTGTCTGTTAAATTTCATAGTTACGTTTGAATTGTTAATTTATAATTAGAAGTTTTAAACATTGATTGAGCTATGATTTCACATGTCACATCTCACTTCCACATTACGATTTCATTCTGATATTGAAGGGTTAATTTGGTAATCACTAAGCATGTGAGGAAACCACTTGAAATTTGCCCGTCATGATCAATTAAAGAAAAAAAAAAAGAATAAGCTCAGATACCTTTGAAAAAAATTGGGTGAATAGTTTTCACCATAGGTTTACTCCCTATAGGTGAGGATTTGATTCCCCATAAATGATATGTTAAAAGGGTTGGGTGTACAGTCTCCACCATAGGTTTGCTCCTTATAGGTGAGGATTTGATTCCCTTTCTTAGTATTCCTTTAAATAGAAAAATCAAAAGTTGGAAGAATGAAAAGATGATTTGTGAGGCAAGTTTGTTGATAATGAAGTCTCTTGTTGATTACCAATGATACCATGAAATTGATGATTGGATCTCTTAACGATGATAAATCGAGATTACAATATACATCTATGGAACTCAATGTTTAGAATTTTTCTGATTGATGGATTAATACTCTGAACTTGATTATGAAGTCTACCGAGGGCTTAAGTCCAGGAGAAAGGAATACCCAACATTCATGAATCTTATAATTCTCGTATCAGGATTTTTTTTCAAAAATCACTTTCGTTCATAAAAATTCTATTGTAGTTCTTAACTTATTTTTCACATACTTTGCTCGAGACTAGCAAAATACTGGTTGGGGGTTGTGTTGAGGGTCAAATATTGCATATTAGACCCCAGATATTGTCTGGATTTACGAACATAATATTGTTTAGTGGCCGATTTAATCGTGTTTATGCTGCAGGTTGAATTTAGGAGCTTGAGCTGAAAAAGGATACTAAAAGCTTGAATTTAATACTCTGATGATCACCAAGGCAAGGGACGGACCTAAGGGGACCAAGATAGACAGATTTACACGTCAGGGACTCGGGAAAATCAAGAAACTGAAGTTCAAATGGCCCGAAATTGGTCCAGAATGCAAGATCACATGGTTCCAACCATCCATTCGGCTCGAAACTTTATACATGGTCTTAATACCATAAATTAACCGTACACATCGAATTTCATCCGTTTGATCCCTGTGTAAGTGTCCCAATAGCCAAATCAGCCCCTTAATCCATTAAGTGGGGCCTGCCTGGTATCTGGGAATGCTTCAATTTTTGTCCCAATGCATTAAATGATATGATAAAGTGGATGGACGGAGCAGATTTCCTACAGACATCACGAGTGGACCCCATTGGTTGTGGCTGTGCAAAGTACACAAGTGCACTCAAAATACACTGGATCGTTTGAGCTGGTCAAACTCGGTTTTGACCAAGTCTTCTTCACAAAACTTCCCTCTTAACAACGTCTTCACTGTCTTCTGTCAGATTTGGTTGTAGGCCCCACCCATTGTCCATATGGGCAATCCAACCCGTTCAATGGCACTAGAGGGGGGGCGTTATGCTCACCTAGGTGTCATTTTGACCTCATGCAAGCTATCAGAGGATCTTAACCATTGAACGCAATATGGACGGTGGAAGAAATAACTCATGAGCCACCATGTTTTGGGATCCTAAACCATTCCTACCCGAACGATTTTTCGAGGGGAGTTCAATGAACGGTGTGGATTTCTCGTTCGATACTGATCATGGGACCCACTGACGTCACAGCGTGTTGTGCGCAATCTTTGTTTCGCGACAGGGAGTTGCGGACGAAGCTCAGTGGGCCATTATCATCATACCGTTCTACGATCCAAGCTGTTTATTGGAACTAGGAGGAAAAACTGACCATACATACTAGGTTTTTCCACTTACATGCTCGCACACACAAGGAGATGCCGTTCAATTGCAGGTTGGACAGCGAAATGGAAAGAAAAGGGGGTTGCGTCATCGGCAATTCAAAACAGTCCATATTCAGACGATTTTTCCTGCTGTATCTAATGGACGGGTGGATTCCCCCAAAAACACCACTATGGGTCCCACCAAACACATCAGCGCGTCTGCGTATGAGTTACGCACGTCCGAAAAAACTGAATTTTCGTGGAAGTTGTGGCCGACGATCATCGATCTATTTGATGATCTAGACCATTCAAGTTGCAGATTCGGGAGTCTAATCTCTTCCTAGGTGGTCGGGGTGATTAGACTGAATTCGTTTTCACCTTGGATTTATTCCGAACGCAGCAAAATTCTGCGTTCTCTTGTGTAAAAGCAGAGTCCCACGAGGAATCTACTGCAAACGGTGGAGCAAAAAGAGAGTCTGTTTACTGCTGACTATAAGAAAGGGGGAGTCTGGGAGGTGGCATCCACAGCCGGGGAGAATCCCATCCTTGGGACGGTTTGGACAGAGAGAGAGAGAGAGAGAGAGTAGTTTTTTTAATTTTATTTTTTATTTGTTGTTTATTTATTTTTCTACTTTGAGATTAACCCGTCCATGACGGGCTAAACCTCTTAGCTAGGGCTAAGAGGTGAAGCTTGTAATGAGATGAGAGATTCTATGATTTTAATTTAATTTTAATGTATGAATTGAAGATGATTTTAGTTTGATTAGTATGGAAATATTTTTAGTCTTTAATGGTCTGTTGTGCCTGAAATTACAGTGGGTCTGCGATGACTTTGAATATTTTCTTCTCCTTTTATGTTTATGACGTCAGGAAGCCCTGTTGTTCACCATAGTCTCCTGGGCATGGTCGGATGACGGTACCCTTCCTAACTTTCATAGCATGTTGATTGGTTGGTAACTAGTTTAATTCTGTTGTTTTCCATAGTCTCATGGGCATGGTTTGGTGATGGAATCCATTCTAATTCATATACCTTTCATCTCTTGAAAACTAGATCAATGACAGTTCAGTTTAAATTCCATAATTCTTGAAGCAAGCATAAGATCTCCCTGATCCCTACAAGTGGATCATCTGAATCCCTAGTTTCCTATCTCTGAATTTTCTTAAGTTTTAGAATAATTATTCCACCATTATTCCTTAAATTACAATTAGTTTAGATTTCATCTTATTCTAGTTCTAATTCTACTTAATTTTAGATAACGTACGAGTTTCAGTCCCTTAGGATTCGACCTCGGTCTTACCGAGTTATTACTACATCACAACCCTGCACTTGGGGAGTGAACAACGGCCTACCCTGGGCCGACGAGCCTCCCCATAGTGAACAGTGAGCAATCCAGACTCGTGAGCTGAAAATGGTGGTATGGGACACTGTATTTGAGCTGTCGGCCTACATTGGCGCAGCCTGGCTGTGGTCCCCAGTCGGGTTGGTGATGAGCCTTCGAAAATAGACTGCCAGTTGGTAGGGCGTTAGTGGAGTGACCTCGAGTCTGAATAGGCCTACCTCGGCGTAGCCTAGTTGTGGTCTTCAGTCGGGTTGGTGACAAGCCTTCAAAAATAGACTGCCAGTTGGTAGGACGTTGATGGTAGTGACTTGAAGTTGCCTATCATATGTGATTAACTAGGATTGACGACCCTAGTTGGATCAATGTTGGGCAAATGATATAAAGGGTGGTACCTTAGCTTCCCAATCCTGCTGTATGAAAAGGACTAATAAGAACTTAATAATCATGCTCATAACATTGCACTGCATGTGCCATTGGCGTTGGTGTAGAGCACAGTGGTAGTGATTCATGCCGCGATCATTGGATGATGTCACAAGAGGGAGATTGTGGTAAGTGCATACATCATTACCTCATATCATTCTTATATTAACAAGAGTATCTAAGACATGCTTGACTGTAGTACTTTATCATTACTACTTGATTGAATTGATAACATGTTAACCTTTGCTGTATAGTTCCACTGAGTTGATCACTCACTCCCACGTTCTGGGATGGTGCTTAAACACCAACCAGACTCTGACTTAGTTGCAGGTGAGGTGATGCCTACGAGGCGGAGCCGGAGTTCGAAGAGGACGAGGAGGCATTCTCATTTATGCAGTTCTCAGGCGGGTTCATGTGAGCCATGTCCTGATTGACGGGAATTCAAGATTATGTTTGTAGCAATTTCTCACATTTTTTTATATGTATTTTGAGACATGTCTTATAATTATGACCTAGCAGAGTGTGCATATCTTAGGGACTTACGTTGGTTTATAAATGTATTTCAGTCTTCCGCTTGGGTTTTCAGACTGTCCCTGAATTATGTTTGTTGAGCTGGCTTAATCTACCTCATGTTTTATGCACTAATACAGACAATATACATCCATCATAGAATATGTTATATAAGTGATGTTTTGGAATTCGGGAGCTGATTTATGCTTAACCCTCGAATTTCAGGGCGTTACAGTTATTGAAAGAAAGAATAGAGTGTTACAAGAAATGACCAATGTAATGTTAAACAACATGAATTTACCAAAAAACTTTTGGGTTGAAGCTGTTATTACTGCTTGCTACATTATAAATCGTGTGTATGGTTAGATAAACAAAAGATAAAATAGCTTATAAGCTATAGTTTAATAAGAAGCTAACTGTTAAATACTTTTAAACTTTTGGAAGTAAATGTTACATTTTATGTGACCGAAAATTTTTGGAAAAGTTCAAAGCAAAGAGTGATGAAGGAATATTCTTGGGTTATGCTCTGAATAATCGAGCATATTGTGTTCTTAATAAAAGAACAAGAGTGATTTAAGAATCTATTAACGTTGTCATTGACGATCACCTGATCATACCCACACCAAGTCAAGATGATGTTGAAGTCAACATTATTGATAAACTTGACTCTTCATCTAAATTAGATAATTTTAAATTAAGATCAATTAAAGACCATCCGACTGATCAGATATTAGGTAATTCTTATACTAGTGTTCAGACAAAAATAATTAGAAAACATTTGTAATTATGTCTGCTTCACTTCCTAAATTGAACAGACAAATGTAAA
This sequence comes from Magnolia kwangsiensis, assembly GCA_037074715.1. Classification (NCBI taxonomy): domain Eukaryota; kingdom Viridiplantae; phylum Streptophyta; class Magnoliopsida; order Magnoliales; family Magnoliaceae; genus Magnolia; species Magnolia kwangsiensis. The sequence continues at coordinate 79,245,772 of CM073577.1, read as the reverse complement.
TGAAGCACCTGCTAATAAAAGTTGGATTTTGACTCTGCAAGAAGAGTTAAATCAATTCGTTACAATTGATATTTGGTATTTGGTTCCCGGACCTTCTGATAAACATATAATCGGAACCAAATGGATTTTTAAGAACAAATTTGATGAAATGAGAAATATCATTAAAAATAAGGCTCAACTGGTTGTACAAGACTACACTCAGATAGAAGGAATTGACTACAATGAAACCTTTGCATCAGTTGCACGCCTTGAATCCATTAGATTATTTATTTCAATTTCTTACTATAAAAAATTTAAAATACACAAATAGATGTTAAAAGTGCATTTTTAAATGGTGATTTATATGAAGATGTATATGTTGAACAACCTAAGGGTTTTGAGGAACCTAAACTCTCAAATCATGTATATCGTCTTAAAAAGACACTTTATGGATTAAAACAAGCTCTTAGGGCATGGTACACAAAATTGACAAAATTTTGGCTAAGTCACAATTTATCATGGGAAGTGTTGATAAAACTTTATTTGTCAAAAGATATAATGAACATATATTGATTGTATATATCTACGTTCATAATATAATTTATAGATTTACATGCTCTAACTTGTCTGTTGAGTTTGTAGAACTAATGAAATCCAAGTTTGAAATGAGTATGGTTGGAGAAGTAAATTACTAGTAAAACAATAGGAAGATGGAATATTCATCTGTCAAACTAAATATGCTTTGAGTTTAGTAACGAAATTTGAGTTTAAGAATGGAAAAAAGTTTGATACTCCTATGAGTACAACTCTCAAACTTTCTAAGGATGAAATAGGTAAAAGTATAAATTCTCGTTTATATCGAAGCATGATTGGTAGTTTTCTATACTTAACTGCTAGTAGACTTGATATTACTTTTAGCATTGGAATATGTGCTAGATATCAGTCTAATCCTAAGGAATCTCATCTAATTACTGTTAAACGGATAATTCGATATGTCATAAGTATAACTAATTTTAGTCTATGGTATCTGTATGATATAAATGTACAACTTGCTGGATATACCGATGCTGGATGGGCAAGAAACATTGACGATAGAAAATCTACCATTGGTGGATGTTTCACGTAAAGAATTATCTAGTTTAGTAGCTAGCAAGAAATAAAATTTTGTATCCCTCTTAACTACTGAAGATGAATATATTACAGTTGGTAATGCTAGCACCTAGTTGATTTGGATGAAAATGATGTTAGCTGATTATGGGATTGCACAAGATACAATGATACTATATTACTGTAGACACTGAAAATCGATGCCCACGCTGATTTTGTATTTGTAAGGAGTTGATTAGGGGGGTGATAGGTTGATTGTGGATGTTTGGAGTCGCCACTAGCCAAAAAATCTCAAAATCCTGCGGTCGGCTAGAACCATGAAATACGTAAGGTGAGAGAAATTCAAAGACTTCCCTACCTTAAATTGGCTCCTGGTCTGCAAACCGGGATTTAGGGTAAGGGACCTCGGTTATAGAGAGGGAAGGTATTAAGCACCCTCTCTGCCCGTACAAATATATGGTCTCTGAATGGATAATGTAGTCGGGATAGGACTAGGTACACATGTGGATTTCTGATGCGACAAGATCCGAGATTTCAACAGATCACAGAGCATACGTCCAATGTGTGCCTAGAAAGCGAATGTGATGATGCTTATGCAAAGATAAACGAATGGACTAGATCGTTAGGAATTTCTGATGTGACAGGATCCGATGTACAGCAAGTCATAGAGCATACGTTCACTAGAGATCTAGAGAAGCAGGAGCGTTGAGAAGGGAGTATATGTCGTGATGAACGCTTGTTGTAATGCCCGTGAAAAATCCGTAATTGGACTCGAGTACCAACTCGACCCGAAATTGCGTAGAATTAATTCCTATGGAAATTAAGAGTAAGTTAGCTAGCGCAACGCTAGAGTAGCTGGGAAATAGTCCCTGATCACTTTAAATACGTTCTACAAGACCCAAATCGAGTAGAACTAATGACTCTACAATACTCTATAACCTCAGATCAAACTCTAAGCAGGTTTGTTCTCTAGACCACTTTGAATCTTTGTATTAGATGTAGACCGCGGTTGAAAGTATGATACCTCCTATCTTAGACCGTTAGGACCGCCTAGCTGGACTTGACAATCATTTCGAAAATCAAGTCAAACCGATAATCACAGGCTATTTCATTGAGCCCGGACTGAAGAGAGTGCGAATAGGGACAGAATTGGAATTTTAAATTCAAATCTGGCACACGACTTGACGCATCATTAGTAAGCGTTCTGAACGTCAGAATTCAGCCAGATTACACCCTCGGATCAGGAAAAATTTCTATTTCATATCATGAGACTTGCAGCCCTGATCTACGTGCGGTGACCGCTGAACTGAAACTGGTCCGCCACGTGCGATCTGTGAACCCTGCTGGACAGAAAACTTAATGCGTGCTAGATCTGGTACGCATGAGCTTAAGTCCGATCGCATTCGGCCAGGGGACCACCAGAAAGCATCTTTTGGACCGAAACAGCCCCGATTTGGATATGCACTAAGTGAACCTTGTACCGGAGCCTATTTTCAGCATTTTTGGGCTTATAAAAGGGGTTGAAACCCTCACTGCTCTCTCCCATCCGAATTTGAGAGAAACCCTAGATTTGGAGGGAGAAAAGGTGAGAGTTTGAGAGAGAGTGTAGGAGAGAATTTTCCTGTCTTCGTGCCGCCTGTTGCACGTGCTGTAGCAACACCTCCTGATCACCAAGCCGGTGATTCTTCTACGTTTTCAGGTATGAAACAACCCTAGAAGTTGCTGATTTAAGGTTTACTAGGATTTGTAGCATGTTAGCTAACGTAACTCGTAAAACAGGTTCTCTTATCGCCGTAGACGAAGCGTATACGCTCCGTTTGAAACGACACATCCATAAGAGATAAGGTGAGGATTTTAGACGCTTTGATTGATGGTTTCCAACGATTTCAATGTCGTTTAATAGTAGATTATCAACGGCATCGCCGTTTGACATGTACAACATGCTATCCGTTTCCTGTTTCGTGAATCAACGAAGAATATGAGATTTAGGGCATTTTAGTCATTTGTAGGAAGTACTGATTACATTCATATTTCGTTGATATGATTGACATGGTTTGTTGTCGTATTAGAAAGTTAGGAATACGTGTATAATTAGTTTGGCGAAGAGATTCGCCAAATTGCGCACTTCGGGTCGACATACTACATGTAGACTTAAGTGTGTAGTGTATGTGTTTGTATAAATGCTTGTATTAGTATGTATTGAATTAAATGATGTTGTGAATTAGTTTGAGACTGATTTCTCAATTAATATGCTGACGTAAATGATTTTCTACATGTTGACTATGTACATGATTCCATTATATGCATAAAATGTACGTGCTTGAAGATTTGCCTAAGTTGTATGTTAAAACATGTGTTAACTTGCTCGCATGATTGTATTTCAATTCCAATACTCCTACATAAATTGCTGATGTGAATTCATATGTATTTGGGACTAAACTTAGTCCAGGCAGTCGGTAACCCAGCGAATTCGTGGTTGGCTGGTCTTGACCACGAACGACGCGTCGATGAACGCGAGTCGTGTTTGGGGTTGGCGGCAGTGGTTAGGCCACGCGAAATGTTTTACGCACTTCATGTCGTTCTACTTGAGATGCGATCGCGCTAGTCGAGCCCGTCAAGTAACCCGACTGGCCGATGTATGTTCACCCTTTATGAGTCATAACTGCTTGAACCTAGGGTACTGAACTTACCATTATAAACCCTGTTAACCATGGTACCTTGATCCACGAAGACTCATGAGCCGGGCATGGTGGTATGGGACACCGTGGTTGAGCTGTCGGCCTACACTGGGGCCACAAACCTCCCCGTAGTGACGAGTGAGCACCTAGTCTCGTGAGCAGATTATGGTGGTATGAGACACTATATTCTAGCTGTCGGCCTACACTGATCAGGCGACGAGTCCTTTGTAGTGATCACGAGCGTATTCTGAGTCTACGGGAGGCGACGACCCTTCAGTAAAAGTAGAGTACAGTAGGCCTGTATTGATAAGGTGATGGGAGAACGGAGCAACGAGTGCGTGCAACAGCCCTGGCAGCCCCTGCGGTGACCTACAAAATGTACATCGTATGAGATTACTAGGAGTGACGACCCTAGACAGGATCTGTGTTGGGATTGATATAAGGGAAGTACCTTAGTTTCCCAATCCTGCTATTTGAATGGACTAATAACAACTCAAAAATCATATCACCATAACATTGCATGTGCTTGGAAGATGTGGAGCACTCTAGGGAGTGTGGCATGCCGCGGTCGTAAGATGGTGCCGTATGAGCGAGATCATCGGTGAGGGCATACATCACGTCATGTCATATTGCATTAATAACAGTACTGGGATTGTCTGATTTACTGCTTTACTATTATCGCATGATTGATTTGTGAACATGCTAATCTTTGCTCTATGATTCCATTGAGTTGATCACTCATTCCCACGTTAAGGGATGGTGTTTGTAACACCCACCAGACCCTGTTGTAGATGCAGGGATGCTGAGATCCAGGAGGCATAGCCAGACTTTGACGAGGACCAGGACGAGTTCTCGTACATGCAGTACCATGATGGCTTTGCGTAGGCGACCTGGGTTGATGGGACTTCAGTGGGACTATTTTGAACATTTGATTTTGTTCATGTATATGTATATGAGACTCAGTGATGTATTCACACTTTAGAGACAGATGAGATCTACTTTGTTTTTTTCCTTACAGTGATATAGATATTGTTTAGTCTTCCGCTTACTTTTATCACTGGATCTGGAGTATGAATTGCAGTTTTGGTATACTTTTACTCATGTGAATGCTTTAACTCAGACAACAGAAAATCATAATCATTTTTGTTGCATAAGTGACGGTCTGGAACTCAGGAGTTGAGTTTATACACGACCCCCGATTTTCAGGGTGTTACACTTGTATGTAAATGGATCTTTGGCTTGATCCTGAGTAAGCTAGGATGTGAGTTGAACCATGATCAACTGGGCTAGGTTGGGAGGTTGGGATGGCTAGGAAGGCAAGGAGTGGGCTAAGAAGATAGTTGAAAAAATCTGAACTTGAAGGCTTTGGAGCACCTCCTCACCCTCCCTCTCTCCCTCTCACTCTCCTTTTCACTTAAGTTTGCAAGTGAAGAGTGGATCTTCTTAGTGTTGTGTGTGGAAATGGGAAGAGGAGAGGGCTATTTGTAGCCTTTTCTAATGACATTGTTGTAATTGCTGGGTTTGAGAGGGGTAAAAGGTGACATGATAAGTTATGGTTGGTTGTGGAGAGAGGAATGCCACATAACACTCTCTCATTGGCCATGAGGGGTGGTAAAAAGGTAAATAGTGAAGGTTGGGGGGGTAATTTTGAAGAAAAGTTGACTTTGGGGCGTTAGAACAGCTGTCCACACGCAGGCCACGAGGGGCAGCACTCGAAGTACCACAGGCAGCAGTCAGATTGCCACCTGGGCTTCGTTTGGGCCAGGCTTGCGTGTGTGGGCTTCGTACATAGTGTGGGTTCACCTGGAAGTCTTCTTTTGGGGTTTTTGGCTTAGAAAAGTGGGTTTTGGCTTAGGTGAAGGGGGTCTTGGTCAGGGTATAGGGTATAGGCGAGGTTGCATGTGTGCTGAATGGTTTGGATCTTGGTTTTAGATTGCGGATTGGGGACTTTTGGGTCGGGGTTCGGTTTGGGCTGCAGATCCTTTTTAAGGTATGATCATGATTCTCAGATGGTTTTAGCCTTTTCAAGATGCAGCCTGGGTGGGGTGTCTACAAATGCCCCTCTTAGGCTGAGGTTACGAGCAACCGAAGGTCAAAACAAGTGGACACCCCACCCTTCTGGTCAGAAAAAAGGGTAGTGACTTGAATCTGTTGCCAGCCATTGTATCATTGTCAGCTGATTATTTGGAAAAGAGATGACTTACACATATCACGAGGGTTGAGAAAAATATTATGATTGCCTCCTGCGCATTCATCTCGGCTTTACGGATCACCAATCACAATCCTTTCACGTCAGATTGTTGATAGCATTGGAGGGTAAGTCTGAAAAGTAAGGCCCTCTGCGCATTCGTCATGGTTTTATGAGGATTCCCATACTGTTTGGTCTGTCATTCCTTTACTACGAAATCACCCAAGGAGTATTCGGTCATTTGATTGTCAAAGTAGTTAGCTGCCCTGCACGTTGATGTGGCCTTACGGGAAACTCACTATGCCGACTTGGATTCAATTAAATTTTCTGAATATCTTAGACTAGGTATGTGTGAGTAATCTTTTGGCATGCAGTCTGTTGATTCTGATACTTTGGTTACAATGGATTATTATCACTTCGAGTTTGATGGTTCTTTCCAGAGATAGATCCACTCATTTTACTAGCATTCATATGACTGTCCAGATATAGAGATCGGGCCAATCGTACATGTATCATGTACGGATTCGATCATCCTCCGGGGAAACTGAAAGAGATCAAATCTTATTTAACGGTTTGTACTGACCGCAACTGGAGAATATCGAAGATTCCTCAGTGTACTACCCGCCCTGTGCGTAGTTGAAAACTTTGTTTGAAAGCTACTCCCTTTGGAGCTAGACTCCTTGGGGATTTTATTTGAAAATCTTTTTTTTTAGATTTTTTTTTAAAGATCCATTTGATCTCGCAGGAGGGTGTCGCCGTCTGGTTTTTATTGTAAGAAAAGTCAGATGGCGTCTACTAATAAATTAATGGGGCTAGTGGTGAGTTAGATAAAGTATCCTTTTTGAGGCTATACTCCCTGGGGATTTGTTCTATTTTTGACAATTTGGTAACCTTGGAATTTGGAAGTTTTTAAAAATTTTAGAGATTTTTTAGAGATTTTTTAGGATTTTTTGAAAATTTTTAGAGATTCTTTGGAAATTTCTGGAAATTTTGGAGATTTTTTAGATTTTTATTTATATATATATATATATATATATTTTTTGGGTTTTGGTTTTTTTTTGGGGTTATTTTGGTAATTTTGAACACCCGAGGGGTGTTTTAGTAATGAAAACTTGGGGCTGTTTTGGTAAAAATTGAAAACTTGGGGGTTGAGTTAGTAAATTTTAAAAAACTCATTTTTTTTGATATTATACAACGGTCCAAAGGGAGGACCGGTCCTTCACACCAGCCCATGGGGGATAGCCCGCTGCCGCAAGTTTGCTTTTGGTCGGGCGGCAGTCGGACTGCCACGGGCGGCAATTCGGTTACTGTCGATCCATTGTTTGGACCGCTGGTCTGTCCAGTGCATCAGTCCGTCCGGTGTGGTCTTCTCCTCTATTTAAATCTAGATTTTGGGACGTCTAGGGACTTCATTTGTGGTCCCTGGAGCTATCTTGGAGGGGTTTTGTTGAATTTCTGGGCCTTTGCTTGTATTTCCTCCCTTTCTCCAACTTCAGGTAATCTTGGCCCCTAAGTTCTGGCTGAATCTTATGGAACTACTTATTTGATGGGTTGGATCTTCCCTTGGGTGTGAAGAGGGCCATGATTGAGATTGTTGGGCCATCCTGATTGGAACTGATCCGTTGGATCTTGTTGGACTGATTTGTTTTGGGCCAAGTGGTGGACTGGACTATTATCATACTATATATATTTTTTTTGTTGGAGTGGGGTGTGATAAGAAAAAGGGCCTCACCCTTTATTCATTTTGATTTTGTGTTTTTTTTTTATGACGATCTGGACTGTTGGATGGATGATCTGGGGCTCACTTGGATGTGTTGGTGGCATGGATTGTGATAGTTGGCCATTTTTGGTGAATAATCGACGGGTAGGATTTTCGAAGTGGGCCCCACATCATGCTCCTAACATGTCCAGATAGATGGATTTGTGGTGGATGGTGATTTTTGAAAATAGTCCTTGGAGAGAAGTTTTTAGAAAATAGGCCTTGAGATGGGCTTTCTGAAATGGGCCTTGGACCTTTTTTAGAAATGGGCCTCCAAATGGGCTTTTAGAAATGGGCCTCCAGATGGGCTTTTTAAAATGGGCCTCCAGATGGGCTTTTGAAATGGGTCTCTAGATGAGCTTTTAAAAATGAGCCTTCAAATGGGCCTATGAAATGGGCTTTTCAAAATGGGCCTCCAGATGGGCTTTTAAAAACGGGCCTTAGGCTTTTAGAAATGTGCCTCCAGATGGTCTTTTGAAAATGGGCCTTGGAATGGGCATATGAAATGGTCTTTTTGGAAATGGGCCTTTAGATGAGCTTTTGAAAATGGGCCTTGGGCTTTTGAAAATGGGCCTTCAGATGGGCTTTTTGAAATGGGCCTATGATGGGATACTTGTGTGCTCTGCATGTGTAGCATGCTCCGTTGTGGTAAAATGAGGCCAGTTCCTCACGTCAGTCGGCTGATTCATGTTATGTACCAAGAAAGGGTTGACATTTGTCTGACATAGCCCCGGGAAGGTGCACCCATGGCATTAAGAGGACGTGGGGTCAGGACGCACTGACCTGATTAGTTCTATGATCCACAACTGTTATTCTTCGAGGTCTTGGAGCATACCCCATTTGCTCACCTATTCCGGATTCGTTTGAGCCAGAAAAATATGTCTCTCTTGTCTGCTTTGGCTAAGTAATGACATCTTGAAACCCATACTTTTCAGCTGCCTTTTGGAGAGTGAGGCATTACCCCGTATAACATATACATGCAGCTGGGTCTCCGATATGACAGGGGATCTGTCCCCTTCAAGGATGATCTCCTGGTGCCCATTGAGGAAGATTGGATGGGTCTATTGGGGATGATGCCAGATGCAGTAAATTTTATTGGTCCCCACTTCAAACCTCTCTGGCTATCGTCAAATTTTGCCAGACGCATCCCCGAGACCGAAGCGACGGCTGTGGTGAAGGCGCCTGCCCTGATTTTGTACACTATGGGTGCGGTGATCTTCTGCCACGGGAATGAACTGGTGAGTTCACGTTGTTGTCCCTCGTGGTAGACATCACCTTCCCCACATCGTACAATTGGAACATGGCCCCCTTGGCCCATTTGTACGAAGGGTTGGGCAAGACCAGTTGTTGCATCAGCCGATCCTTGACTGGCTTTTACCAGGTCATCGAGGTATTTTCTTGATCTCCATCTCTGCAATATTCTCCCTGGGGATGATTTGGTTTATCCTTCTTTAACCGCCATTTTATAGAGGTCTTCTTTTTTGACCACTTTCTCCATTTAGCCCCTCCTTTGATCGATCATTCGCCTCCATTTCCTCACATGATGCTGTGATACAAGGACAACCGTAGTTGCTTGTGCCTATTTTCTAACCTTGCCTGGAGGTCGAATGTCGATGCTCTCGTTCCGAGTGATGTAAGTGATCTACCTTTTTCTCGTGTTGCCCATGTGCTGCTTTTCTGCTGAGCCCTTGACTTTTCTCTTTACAGTTTCATACCAGGTCGTACCTTCGATCGAACGCGGAACTTACTCCTAGGGCTCAGGAGGCTTTCTAAGCCTCTCATCGACGTCGCATTCTGGAGGACCCGCGTGTGATGGAATGGTACCTGGGAGAGAGGCTTTTCTAGCAGTTGACTGATAGTCCCATGGTGCCACTTAGTCCACCGTCTGGTCCTTTTGACAAGAGATCGGTGCCCGAGAGGGAGCTGACTGCTGCATTAGATGGCTATGATGTTAGTGCCTTTATTGATCCAGCTAGAGAGTATAGCTCCTGGTGTGAGCAGTACGGTATCGGTCCGATCTTGGAGCTCGGCTATGCTCCTGGTGGCAGTGCGCATTTTACTAGACGAGGGATCTTAGGGCCCCACTTTCATCGTCAGGATACTGACACTTATCTTCCTGATGATGATTATCTTGTTGTATCATGCCCTCTCGTATCCTTGGATGTACAATCTTCATGTTTATAAAATCCCAGTTGGCCAACCTTGTTCCCTTTTGATCTTTGCTTTTGTTTGCCTTTGAGATCTCGGTTGAGTGCATGGATGTTTTTTCTAGGGTCTTTGCCTTCCGAGGCGGATCCTGTCCAAAAATTTCCTGAAAGTGGGCCTGGACAGCAGTTGGATTGCCATGGGCGGTAGTCGGACTGCCACCCGCTGACCTTTTTCCTCCAGTTTTGTCTTGTCAGCGCTGCAGCAATGCAAAAATGTCAGGTTTGAGGGACGGTGATTGGAATACTGTGGGCGGTAATCGAGGTGCTGCCTCCGTTCATCTTATCTTCCAACGAGCATCTCCTCTTCCTGTTCATTCGTTCTGGTCTTTTCCTATCTGTTCCTGTCCATTAACGCCCTTCGATCATTCTTTTTGCCCCCCTTTCCTTCCTTTTTTGTCTTCTTCTCCTTATCTCCTTCTTTCCCTTGTCTTTTCATTCTTTTGTCTTTATTATGGCTGCAAACATTGGAGAGGTTGGTGGGTCCATGAATGAGGGGGATTTGGGTGGTGGATCATCCATTTATGGTGGTGAGATCCCATTTATGGATGAGTTAATGAAAGTTGGTGGGGGAGTAATGGACTCCTTTGGGGAGGTCAATGCCATTTATGGCATTACTCCCACCACCATTAATGGAGGATGTGAGATTGGGTTAGATAGGATGAGAGGTTTTGATGGGTTTGATGGATCCATGCTAGATAGGCCGCCAGGATTTATGGATGTGAGAATTGATGGTTTGGGTGGTGTGGATAGTGTGGTGGTGGTGAGAGATGTCTTGATTAATGGGCCGATGTCCATTGGTCGTGTAGACGGTGGTACGATGATGGTGGATGGTACGGATGGGATGGGTTAGATTTCGATAGATGGCGGCCCCTTAGTGGCCTAAGCAGTTTGGATTTGGCAGGTGACGATTTTCTTGCAGACGGTATGACTTAGATTTTTGGCGTGGATATTGAGACGGTGTTGGGACAGGCAGTCGCAGTTGGGGCTCAGGGTGTCAGTCCTATCAGCCATTGGGAGACTTTAGGTGCTGCGGCTCCTGGGGCTCGTGTGTTTCAGACAGCTCCTGATGTGGCGATCGTGGGCGGCTCCAGCCCACCTGCTGCAGCTTTTCAGGACACCCTTCGTGATGCGATGGGTGATGCTAGTTTCTTTTAGCATCATGAGATAGACCTGCTGGATGAGAGGATGCCCATTTTTTATGATTCGCCTTTTGACCTGGGGATTTAAATTGTGGAGGGTGTGCCTGTCCGGACCTATCGATTACAGCCCTGTGTTACCTGCTTTGAGCGACTACACCTTTGGATAGAGAGCTTGATCGAGTTCGAGATCTTTGAGCTGAGTTCTTTGGGCTTCCGGGAGGTGCTCCACTTTCACCGAGTTCGCCTAGATTGACGACTCTTGAGTGTGGCATTGTATGATTGGGTTCCTTCCCTGAATCTGTTTTCCTTCAACGATCTGGAGTTAGGCCCATCACTGGACGAGTTCTCATGCCTGTTTGGTCTTCCTCTCATCCGGGAGCCCTACATTCCCTCATCTGAGCTGGTTCGTTCTTCTGATCTGACTTCCTGGTTTGGGTTCCTCATTGCTCTACCTACTCCCGAGGGTGGGGCTGGTGAGCTTTCACTAGCGATCCTGTATGATCATTGTTCGACCTCTTGAGGTGGCCCTGGTTCAGATCGCCAGCTTCAGTGTTTGAATACGCTGATATTTTGTGTTCTGGCCGAGCTGCTCTTCTCGGGTTGGCGGCATTCTTCTCTAGTGACCTTGCTAGATGTCTTCTGCCAGGTCCTCCATCGTAGGAGCATTACCTCCGTGGTGCTGGCGGAGCTCTTTTTAGGTTTGACCGAGTGCTCCCTTGGATGTACTCGTATCCTCCGAGGCTGCTGCTCATTTCTTCAGGTATTTTCCATTTTTTCCTCTTTCCTTTGTCTGGCATGGTTATCTGCTTGTGATCTGAGCTTAACCCGTATCTTCTTGCAGGTTTGGTTGTGGGAGCATTTGTTCATGACTCCTCAGCTTCTGTGGCCGGATTCCCGTCGTGGAGACGTGCTGTGCTTGCTGCTTGACGGCCTTCCTCTTAGTGTCGAGGCTACGGAATCGCTTTATCGCTATATGCTCACTCAGCTTCGAGCGTGGGAGATTAGCTGGGAGGCTACTTGGCTTTGTCGTTCGCCACTAATCTGTAGCGTTGCTCGCACTCCTCTTTTGTTGTTTGGATTGCAAGGGTACTATTCCTATCATCCTGTACGGTTCCTTCGACAGTTCGGCTTTTTGACAGGACATTTCAGAGTTCGCCTTCTTTGGGTTTGGACACGTCTCTCTTCCTTCTAACTTTGCTGCTTTATATAGGCGAGTCTGGATTTCGTGGCAGGGTTCTTTGGATGCGACAATGCTAGAGCTCGAGTCTTCGGCTCCTCCCTTGGAGACAGTATCGTAGTAGCGATGGGTAGTCGAGTAGTCACTTTATCATCAGGTTCCTGGCTGGCATTTGGCGGATGAGGCTGCTGATCAGGACATGGTGGGCGATACCGCTTCCTCCTCCTCTTGCATTGTTGATTCGTTCAAGGCATTTAAGGAGCACCCCTTCATTGATCCATCTTTTTTGTTGGCCACACATGTCACCTGGTCTTTGAGATCACTGTTCTCCCCCACACATGTGAGGACATGGCTCACCGACTGGCAATGGGGTGGTGATATGATGAAAGTATGCTTGCGACGCACCACCTAGGGAGAGATGAGGCCTTTTACCTGCGCATGGAGATAGAGAGGCTCAGGCAAAGGTTTCAATGTATGAGAGATAGGAGCTTACCTGCGGTTCTTGATGTTGACCAACTGCTTTGTTATGTATGCATGAAATCTTTATTTTTTGCATTTTTGGTTTTTTGTGAAAAAAGAGAAGACAATGTACTTGTAAGAAAACTTTGAAGGGATGAAAGAAAAGTTTTGTTTGTGCCAAATGTCAATGTATGTTTGTGTTTGGATTTGCGCTTTGGATGATTGGAATCAGAATCTTGGGCTCAACCCATGTTGTATGCAGTATTTTAGATTGTGTCCTTAGGATCTTGGTTCCCTAAGCAGGTGTCCGGGATTGCATCCCTAGATTTAAGCAGATTTTGATAGAGTACTGATCCGAAGTTGATCTTTCCTTGTATCTCGTTGTGTTACTTGCTGCTTCGAATTCTTCCGTATCTGCATCTTTATTTATTTATTTTTTTATTTTTCTTGCTATTTTTACCCATAGCACCTTTTCAGTTTTTCACTACGTCCAGCTCTCCCTATCATTTTGGCCATAGTGTCCTTTCAGATTTTCCCTATGTCCCAAGTTTTTAATCTTACCTGCCCCTTGATAGCTATGTTATTTTTTCCCTTGGTGCCTTTTCAGGTTTTCACCAAGTCCGTTACATGCGCGCTGTTTTTACTCGAGCCGTCCTTTCAGGTTTTCAACTCCCCCCTTTTGCTTAAGCATTCCCTTTTTAATTTAATTTTTTTAATTTTATATATTTCTCTTTAGAGCTCCACGAGTGATGGAGGAGACAGAGAGACTTCCTTCATAGTTAGCCAGCTGGTTACTTGCCAGTCCTTTGTCTTTGGGTATAATCATAAGCTGCATGGAGGTTTTGGGGATGGATTTTTTCCTTCTCTTTTTGGGTCTTTGAGATCTTTCTCCTTCTTTCTTTCTCTTCCTTTCTTTTCTTTTTTGCTTTCATTTTCTTTATTTCTTCTTTCTTTGGTTTTTTTTTTTTTGCTTTCTCCTTCTTTTGTGGGATGGATGATTGGTGTTTCTGATGGGAGAGGTGGTGGATATATATATATATATATATATATATATATATATATATATATATATATATATATATATATATATATTGTGGGGAAGTGATGAATGCAGCTTCACGATTGTAATCATTGACAAAATCAGGTAGGGTTACCCATGATATATTTTCACGTTGTCAGCATTGATGGGCTCAGGAAGATCCTCTTCCTTCAGTTAGTGAGTCAAAGAGCGCCTCCTGGGAGTACTTCTCGAATGATCAGTGGTCCTTCCCATGAGGGTTTGAATTTTCCCCTAGGATCTGGTAAATGCGGTGGTAAGATGCGCTTCATAACCATGTCGCCAACTTTGAAACTTCGCTTGTGAATCCTTTTATTATAAGCTCGAGTGATCCTTCTTGGTAACTTTGGGAGTGGCTTAGCGCTCACATGCGCTTCTCATCTGCCAGATGCAGTTGATCGTATCTTGCTTGTTGCCACTCGCCTTCCTCGACTTTACTTTCTAGGAGTATCCTGAGTGATGGGATTTTGATCTCAACTGGTAATACTGTTTCCATTCTATAGCTGAGTTCATATGGGGTTGCGTTTGTAGCAGACCGTACAGACATCCGAAAGGCCCAAAGTGCATAAAGCAACATTTCTGCCCAATCACGATATGTCTTCACCATCTCTGCTGTATGCGGATGATATTTTAGTTGGCAGCTTCGACCTCACCATTCATTTGAGGGCGGTAAGGGCTTGATAGATGACGTTGGATCTTGAACTTGTCGAGGAAATCGTCCATCCTTTTATTGATGAATGGGGTTCCGTTGTTAGTAATGATGGCCTGCGAGATCCCATAACGGCTGATGATGTTGTTTTTCATAAACTTGACCACATGAGATGTTGCGAAGGTGGTGTAGGATGCTGCTTCTCTCCATTTGGTGAAGTAGTTTACTACCACCAGGATGTATTCATGCCCATTTGAAGCTTTAGGGCTGATCTTGCCGATGATGTCTAGCCCCCATACAGAGAAGGGCCATAGTGATGTCAGGTTGTAGAGTTCGGAAGCAGGGGCATGGATCTTGTTTGAATGCTCCTGTCACTTGAAGCATTTCCTGACGTGCTTGCAACAATCTGTCTCCATCGTAAGCCAGTAATAGCCAAGTCATAAGATCTTTTTTACCATCATGTGCCCATTCATGTGTAGGCCACATAGTCTTTTGTGGATTTCTGACATGACTTGTGTTGCTTCTGTTTCATCCACGCAGCGGAGAAGGACTTGATTGAAGGATCGCTTGTAAAGGATGTCGCAAGTGATCACGAACTGTGCTGCCAGCTGTTGTATGATGCGACAATCTGTCAGTGTTGCTTCTTTCGAGTACTTCTGGTGCTTGAGATATTCCTTGATGTCTGTGTACCATGGCCAATCATTCGAGGGTGACTCAGCTTCGTTGATCTGTAGGCAAAATGCGGGTTCCTCTTGGAGCTCAATAGTGAGTTCCCATTCAGCAAATCCTTTCAGGATCTCTAGCATCGAGGCGAGGGTAGCCAAAGTGTCTGTAAACTGGTTCTTGACTCGGGGCATGTAAGAGAATGAGATCTCTTCGAATTCCTCAGCTAGGTTCTCCAGATAGACGTGATACGGGATCACTTTTCATCTTTAGTCTTCCAATAGCCGTTCACCTGATGATGATGATTTTCTAGTTCCCGAAGACCCGTAGCTTCTTTACATTAAGGATTATTGCTTCTCTTAGACCGGCGATACATGCTTCATACTGAGCTACGTTGTTGGTGCATTGGAATGCTAGCCTCATGGATATGGGAACTAGGACGTCTTTGGGAGAGTAGAGTATGGCTCCTACTTCACTCCCTTTCGAGTTTGCAGCTCCATCAAAGAAGAGCGTCCACTCTCCTGCCTTTCTTTCATTTTCTTCCTCAATGAGGAGGACGTCCTCATCAGGGAAAAAGGTCTTTAATGGCTGATAATCAGGCAGAGAATGTGCTGCTAGGTGATCGGCTAGTGCTTGCCCCTTGATTGCCTTTTGAGTGACATAGGTGATGTCGAACTCATAGAGCAGCAACTGCCGTTTTACGATCCTGCCTGTCAGTGCTGGCTTTTCGAATAAGTATTTCAACGGATCCATGAGAGTGAGCAGAAGGACCGAGTGGGCGATCATATATTGTTGTAGCCGTTGCATTGCCCAGATTAGGGTGTAACATCTCAAAAATCGGGGGTGGGTAGAAACCCAACTCCCGAGTTCCACAACGTCACTTATGCAACATAGATAATGATAAATGCATGTTGTCTGTAGAATGACATTAAACAAGATTGAGACTAAGCCAAAACAGAATGAGTGCGATAAATAGCAAGCGGAAGACTGTGAAATTAGCAAGCGGAAGACTATGATAAATTAGCAAGCGGAAGACTGTGATAAATACATAAAATACATAAGTAATTGTAAGTCTCCAGAGTGTGAACATGTTACCAGGTTAATTAAATACATGTATACACCAAAAATGGAAAGAAAAGAATATAAACGAGTGCTCCAAAAATATAAAATGACAAGTGTCAAGGCATCTAATCAACCTCCCTGTAATCCCGTCGATCAGAACACGCATAAAGGAAGGATCCTCCTCATCATCATCAAGTTCGGCTCAGCTTCACAAGCAGCGCCATCATCTGAAACTAAAATAGGGACTGGTGGGTGTCCGGAACACCATCTCGTAACGTGGGAGTAAGTAATCAATTCAGTGGAATCATAGAGCAAAGATTAGCATGTTATCAAATCAATCACACGATAATAGTAAAGCAGGCAATCAAACATTCCTAGATACTGTTGTTAATGCAAGCATGAAATGACATGATGGATGCCCTCACCGACATACTCCCTCATGCGGCGCCATCTGCGTCCGCGGCATGGTTGCGTTCCTCAGTGCTCCACATCTTCCAGGCACATGCGGTGTGATATGAATAATGATTACCGAATTGTTATTAGTCCTTTTCATATAGCAGGATTGGGAAACTAAGGTACTTCCTTTATATCAATACCTAAATAATGATCCTGTCTATGGTCATCACTCCTAGTAATCTCATACGATGATATATTTCTAGGTCACTGCAAGGGCTGACAGGGCTGTTGCATGCACTCCTTGCATCGCTCCCCCATCACCTTATCAATACAGGCCTAGTTTATATCCTTAAGACTGCATCAGGACTCGTCGTCCCTATGCGGTGTCAGGATAAACTCAAGGTCACTACAAAGGGCTGCCAGGACTGTTGCTCACACTCATTGCTCCACTACCCCATCGCCTTATCAATGTAGGCCGACAGTAAGAATATAGTGTCCCATACCACCATAATCTGCTCAGAGTAAGGTGCTCACTGGTCACTACGGGGAGGTTTGTGGCCCCAGCGTAGGCCGACAGCTTGACCACGGTGTCCCATACCACCATGCCCGGCTCATGAGTCTTTATGGATCAAGGTACCATGGTTGACATGATTTTCAATGGTAAGTTCAGTACCCTAGGTTCAAGCAGTTATGACTCATACATGGTTAACATACAATGGCCAGTCGGGTTACTTGACGGGCTCGATTAGTACGAGCGCATCTCAAGCTGAGCGACATGAAGTACATAAAACACATCGTGTGGCCTAACCATTGCCGCCAACCCAAAACACGACTCGCGTTCATCGATGTGTCCTTCGTGGCAATTAGAAACCAACTACGAATTCAATCCATTACCGACTGCCTGGACTAGGTCATAGCCCTGAGCATTTGTGTATCAACATCAGTAAGCATATGTGAGTAACAGAAAAGAATATACACAATACAAGCATGTTGACACATGTTTTATCATACTACGTAAGCAAATCAACCAACACATGCATTCCATATATGTATAATGAAATCGATTCATATAGCCAACATGTGGTAACCATATACATCATCATATTAATTGAGAATTCAATCTCAAAACTAATTTACAATACCATTTACTCAATACCTACTAATACAAACATTTATACAAACACTTACTCTACACACTTTAGTCTACATAGCGTATGTTGACTCAAAGTGCGCATTAGGGCGAATCTCTTTGCCAAACAGATCATGCACGCATTCCTAATATTATAACATGATAAATAGCCATGGCAATCATTTCAGCAAAATACGGACATATACTGTATTTCCTACAAATACCCAAAATGCCCTAAATCTCATATTTCCCGTACGTATACGAAATGGAAAACGGACAGCATGTTCTACATGTCAAACGGCGTTCTCTTCGATAATCTACTATTAAAAGACATTGAAAGCTTTGAAATCAGTCAATCAAAGCGTGTAAAATCCTCACCTTTCGCCTTAGACGTGTATGGATTCGAACAGAATTTCTACGCTTCGGCAACGGCGTTAAGGCGACCTATATCACAAGTTGCATAAGCTACACCACTACTCGCATCAAAGGAATCCCTAAAATAGCAAGAGGGTAGGGTTTTCTTACCTAGAAGTGAGTTAGAATCACTGGAAAAGTGATTTGAAGGCGGTGGATAAACACGTGTAGAAGCTGGTTCAAGTGGCAGGGAGATTCTCTCACAACTCTCCACAATCTCTCTCTTTCTCTCTCTTCTTTTTCTAGGGTTTGTTACAAATTTGGTTGAGAGAGATATGAGAGGGTTTAAAGCCCTTATATAGGCTAAAAACTCACCTAAATAGACTTGGGACAAAGGTATACTTGGGTTATAACCAAATCGGAACTTTTTCGATCCAAAAGAGCGTTTTGGGAGGTCCTCTGGCCGAACGCGGTCGGACTTAAGCTCATGCGTATCGGATCCTACTCACCCGAAGTTTTTAGACCGGTAGAGTTCCCAGATCGCACGTGGTGGACCAGTTTCAGTTCAGCGGTCATGGAGACTCGATCGAGAATTCTGAGTACACTGACTTGAGTGAGAAATGTTTCCTGATCCGAGGGTGTATTTGGGTCAAATTCTGACGGTCTGAATGCTTATACTGATCCCGCAAACGAAACGTGCCAGATTCATTTAAATCACATTTAGATTTTTATGAATTTCACTCTTTCTTACACTCCTCGCTCCAGGCTCAGTACAATAGCCTCAGAACATTGGTTGGAGTTGATTTTTGAAACGATTGTCAAGTCCAGCTAAGCGGTCCTATTGGTCTGAGATTGCGGATATCGGACTTTCGATGCGCGGTCTAGATCCAATACAAGGTTTCAAAGGGTTCCTGGGAACAAATCGGTTTAGAGTTTGATCATGGATTTCAGGGTATTATAGCGTTATTGATTCTACAAGTTTTGGGTCTTGCAGAACGTATTTAAAGCGATCAGGGACAATTTCACTGCTAATCTAACGTAGCGCTAGTTAACTTACGCTTAATTTCTAAAGAATTTGGTTCTAAATGAATTCTTTGGCTTTGAAATTGGGTTCCGAGAGGTTACCAAAGTGCTATGATTGACTCATTGCCTAAGGGCGTCTAATCCCAGGCTGGCAAAAAATCTGAGGTGTTACAATCTACCCCCCTTAAAATAAAATTTTGTCCCCGAAATTTGCCCAAGTGTAATGAGTCCCTAGAGAGACTTTAGTATTGACATTCTAAGGAAGGTTCAAATTCTATTTAATGACCTAACCTTACGTATAACCTAAACTAACTGTTTTGATCCTGGGCCAGTGGGGAAGAGGCTAACCACGCTTCCGCTGCACCACTCTGGTCTAACGGTTGCATTGGCTGACCTAACTAGATTGGGCTCAAAATGTTCTACCCCCCTTAAAACTTGGTTCTACTTAAGGTTCAAGAATCTATGTCTCGATCCGTATATCAGAACGAGGTGTAACTTAGGGCCTATCTTGACAAGAAATGGGAAACAATCTCTCGCTACGTTGGTCTTCCTTTGCTAATGATGCGTTTTATGGCATTAGTACCTATGGTGATAGAGATGAGTCGTTGATTTCAGGGGCAGGTGTGAGTTGGTGGCAAGATATCTAATTCTCTACTGGCTATAAGTCCTCGCCATTTCCTAAAGGCAAAACAATAACTTTTGGTTGTAGATGGTCGAGCCAACATGGAAGAAAAGTTGTGTAATGGGTCTGAGTTGGATACATAGACTTTTTATCTAGATAGGACAGAAAATTTGTTGTATCAATTCTTAATCCGAGTCGACGTCGATCTTCTGTTTGATCAGAGCATTGGATTCATTGGCAATTACCAAGATTGAGAAGTCAATTCAAATCACGAATACATCGCTAATATACAATTCCTTTACTCCGCGTTCCCGATTGCAATAAATTCTTGGGAAGGCAATTCTAAGGGGAGTTCTAAGGGGCATGCTGGTTTATTCTAAGTTCAATCTGAGGGATTTATAAGTTTTCCCTAAGAGTGAATGGTTCTTAGTTAAAATAACTTCCCTAAGGGTTATAACAGAAATCTATAAGTATTAAGGGGACCTATCGAAGAAATGAGGTCCTACTCCAACCAAATCTAACCTACTATTCCTTAGCATATACAGGCTTTACACTGCTTAATTCAACTAGTAGCCTAGTTTATAACTCACTAGCTATAATCCAAAACCTAAGCCTATACGCAAAATGATTTCATACCATTTCTACTACAGGGGATTGTTCTATCGCTTAGGGTCAAGATTGTCTAAATGGAATTGGATTTCCTATATCGTCAGATCCTTCAAATCTAGGAGTACTAACTCTAGGTCAAAAACTCTAGATGTCCATAACTACCGTATTTGGTCTCGCCCGACGGTAAAGTGGAGAGACCGAGAAGACGGCTATAACTAGCTCGAAAGAGCCATGAAAAATGAAGGAAAGGGGATGAAATGGCTTCTCTAAAGGAATACAACGAATCTAGGTCCTATAGAAGGGGTGAATCAAGCCCTCAAAGGCTAGGATTTCAAAGGGAAAAGAGCAAGATAGGTAGGAATGGAGGCTCACATGAATTTCATCATTCAATGGAGGATGTGAGAGCTCCAAACGATGAGAATGGGGAGAGGAGGGAGCTTGTATGGCTGTGAGTGGAGGAGTGGAGTCGGTTGTGACCGAAAATGAGAATGGAGGTAGTTTGAAATGGATTTTGAAGGGGAAGGCAGCAAAAACTTGAAGAAATGAGAGCTTGGGGTGGGTTTTTATGAAGGAGGTAATGCTTTGAGAGGGTTTTGACAGACGGCCCACATACCAGGGGCCTACTCTAGCCCCCAAAGCTCGTCAGCCCGAAGCCCAGCCCGAGTGGGGCCCGATGTACGGCGAGGCCTCGCTGAATCGGCGAGGTCCTCGCTGACCAAACTCTAATCCGGTGAGGTCCGGCCTATGGGGCGTGGTCCCCCTGCCCTAGGGACCCCAAATGCATGTGGCTCCCACCCTGGTTCATTTTATTTTAGCCTAGATAGGTCCATGACCCCGTTCGAGGTGTTTCGAGGCCAATTTGCAAACTGGGATGAATTTATGCATCATGTAACATATGATTTTGGGGTAGGAGAGGCTAATCCATCCAACTAACCCATTTATTCGATGATATTCCCTAATTGGAATGGCAAAAAGTCTAATTTATACATATATTTACTATTTATAGTAAATTTTTTATTTAGGTATGATTCACTATCCTTCACACATTGGGATTTATGTTTAGTGTGAAAGGAATTAGAAAAAGTTGAAGAATGGGGTTGTGGAACGAGAGATTCTGAAGGAATGGGATGAAAAGGGGTTTTAGGCCTTGAGATTGCGTGTAAGGGTGTTGTGGTTGCCCCACAACCCAAGGAAATTCATTGATAGGTTTGGAATCCTTCAGGGAATGACTCAAACCCGTTGATTTATGACCTAGAGGCGACTTAGGTCGCTTCACGCGACCGAAGATATGTATGGCCTGAATTATCGTATTGTCTCACCTGTCAGCGAAACTTGGGATTCTAATGTAGTTTCTAAGTTTTCATCGCCCCCTTCCTAAGTCAGAGTGTGTTAGTGTGCGTTGTGTTACCATAACTTAGGTCCGGTTTAATCCAAATCATGCTCTGATACCATCTGTAACATCCCGAAAGTCGAGGGTCGGGTAGAAACCCAACTCCCGAGTTCTAGAACGTCACTTATGCAACATAGATAATGACAAATGCATGTTGTCTGTAGAATGGCATTAAATAAGATTGAGACTAAGCCAAAATAGCATATCATACTCCAGAGACAGTTAAATTTGCAAGCAAAAGACTGTGATAAATACATAAAATACATAAGTAATTGTAAGTCTCTAGAGTGTGAACATGTTACCAGATTAATTAAATACATGTATACTCCAAAAATGGAAAGAAAAGAATATACATGAGTGCTCCAAAAATATAAAATGACAAGTGTCAAGGTGTCTAAACAACCTCCCTGTAATCCCGTCGATCAGAACACGGATAAAGGAGGGATCCTCCTCATCATCATCAAGTTCGGCTCCGCTTCACAAGCAGCGTCATCATCTGAAACTAAAATAGGGACTGGTGGGTGTCCGGAACACCATCCCGTAACGTGGGAGTAAGTAATCAACTCAGTGGAATCATTGAGCAAAGATTAGTATGTTATCAAATCAATCACGCAATAATAGTAAAGCAGGCAATCAAACATTCATAGATACTATTGTTAATGCAAGCATGAAATGACATGATAGATGCCCTCACCGACATACTCCCTCATGCAGCACCATCTGCGTCCGCGGCATGCTTGCGTTCCTCAGTGCTCCACATCTTCCGGGCATATGCAGTGTGATATGAATAATGATTACCGAATTGTTATTAGTCCTTTTCATACAGCAGGATTGGGAAACTAAGGTACTTCCCTTATATTAATACCTAAATAATGATCCTGTCTAGGGTCATCACTCCTATTAATCTCATACGATGATATATTTCTAGGTCGCTGCAAGGGCTGACAGGGCTGTTACATGCACTCGTTGCACCCTTCCCCCATCACCTTATCAATACAGGCCTAGTTTATATCCTTAAGACTGCATCAGGACTCATCGCCCACATGCGGTGTCAGGATAAACTCAAGGTCACTACAAAGGGCTGTCAGGATTGTTGGTCGCACTCGTTGCTCCACTCCCCCATCGCCTTATCATTGTAGGCCGACAGCAAGAATATAGTGTCCCATACCACCATAATCTGCTCAGAGTAGGGTGCTCACTGGTCACTATGGGGAGGTTTGTGGTCCCAGGGTAGGCCGACAGCTCGACCAGGGTGTCCCATACCACCATGCCCGGCTCATGAGTCTTTATGGATCAAGGTACCATGGTTGACATGATTTTCAATGGTAAGTTCAGTACCATAGGTTCAAGCAGTTATGACTCATACATGGTGAATATACAATGGCCAGTCGAGTTACTTGACGGGCTTGATTAGTACGAGCGCATCTCAAGCTGAGCGACATGAAGTGCATAAAACACTTCGTGTGGCTTAACCACTGTCGCCAACCCAAAACACGACTCACGTTCATCGACGCGTCCTTCGTGGAAATTAGAAACCAACCACGAATTCAATCCATTACCGACTACCTGGACTAGGTCATAGCCCCAAGTATTTGTGTATCAACATCAGCAAGCATATGTGAGTAACAGAAAAGAATATAAACAATACAAGCATGTTGACACATGTTTTATCATACTACGTAATCAAACAACCAACACATGCATTCCATATATGTATAATGAAATCGATTCATATAGCCAACATGTGGAAACCATATACATCAGCGTATTAATTTTTGAATTCAATCTCAAAACTAATTCACAACATCATTTACTCAATACCTACTAATACAAAAATTTATACAAATACTTACTCTACACACTTTAGTCTACATAGCGTATGTCGACTCAAAGTGCGCATTAGGGTAAATCTCTTTGCCAAACAGATCATGCACGCATTCCTAATATTATAACACGATAAATAGCCATGGCAATCATTTCAGTAAAATACGGACATATACCGTATTTCCTACAAATACCCAAAATGCCCTAAATCTCATATTTCCCGTACGTATACGAAATGGAAAACGGACAGCATGTTCTACATGTCAAACGGCGTTCTCTTCGATAATCTACTATTAAAAGACATTGAAAGCTTTGAAATCAGTCAATCAAAGCGTGTAAAATCTTCACCTTTCTCCTTAGACGTGTATGGATTCGAACAGAATTTCTACGCTTAGGCAACGGCGTTAAGGCGACCTATATCACAAGTTACATAAGCTACACCGCTACTCACATCAAAGGAATCCCTAAAATAGCAAGAGGGTAGGTTTTTCTTACCTAGAAGTGAGTTAAAATCACTGGAAAAGTGATTTGAAGGCGGTGGATAAACACGTGTAGAAGCTGGTTCAAGTGGCAGGGAGATTCTCTCACAACTCTCCACAATCTCTCTCTTTCTCTCTCTTCTTTTTCTAGGGTTTGTTACAAATTCGGATGGGCGAGATATGAGAGGGTTTAAAGCCCTTATATAGGCTAAAAACTCACCTAAATAGACTTGGGACAAAGGTATACTTGGGTTATAACCAAATCGGAACTTTTTCGATCCAAAAGAGCGTTTCGGGAGGTCCCATGGCCGAACGCAGTCAGACTTAAGCTCATGCGTATCGGATCCTTCTCACCCGAAGTTTTTAGACCGGTAGAGTTCCCAGATCGCACGTGGTGGACCAGTTTCAGTTCAGCGGTCATGGAGACTCGATTGAGAATTTCGAGTACACTGACCTGAGTGAGAAATGTTTCCTGATCAGAGGGTGTATTTGGGTCAGATTCCGACGGTCTGAATGCCTAAGGGCGTCTAATCCCAGGTTGGAAAAAAATCTGGGGTGTTACATAGGGCAAGGCATGTCTTATCTAAGCTGGAGTATTTAGCTTCATAGCTCGTGAATCGTCTGCTCAGATAATAGATCACTTGCTCCTTTCTTCCTGTATCATCGTGTTGACCAACGACGCATCCGATTGCTTCTGCTATGACGGAGATGTATAGTAATAACGGCCGACCTGGCGTGGGTGGCATGAGCACTGGAGGATTTAGCAGGTATCTTTTAATCTTATCGAAGGCCGCTTGACAATCGTCATTCCATTCCTTTGGCGAGTTCTTCCGCAAGAGCTTGAATATGGGCTCACAGACCGGAGTGAGCTGTGCGATGAATCAGCTGATATATTGGATTCGCTCGAGGAAGCCATGAATTTCTTTTTCAGTCTTTAGCGGCGGCATTTCGATGATTGCCCTAGTCTTGGTTTCATCCACACGAATACCTTCTTCACTGACAATGAAGCCTAACAACTTGCCTCCGGTTGCACCGAAGACACACTTTTACAAATTGAGTCGGAGCTTGAACTTTTCTAGCCTATCGAAGAGCTTCTCAAGGTCTTTGAAGTGTCCTTTGATCGTGTAAGATTTGATGGTCATGTCATCCACATAGACTTCCATTTCCTTGTTTATCATGTCGTGGAACAAGGCAGTCATGGCTTGCTTATATGTAGCTCTGGCGTTCTTCAGTCTGAAAGGCATAACCCGATAGCAGAAAGTTCCCCATGGTGTGATGAAGGAAGTCTTTTCCCAATCCTCGATGGCCATCTTGATTTGATTGTAGCCTGAGAAGCCATTCATGAAGGAGAAGATCTTGTGCCCAACAGTGTTATCTACCAGTGTGTCGTTGTGAGGTAGAGGGAAGTCATCTTTAGGACTTACTTTGTTGAGGTCCCTAAAGTCGATGCACATCCAGACTTTTCCATCTTTCTTTGGAACTGGTACGATGTTTGCGAGCCACTCCGAGTAGTTGGAGACTACCAAGAACCTTGCGTTGTATTGTTTGATGACTTCATCACGGACCTTCAGGGCCCATTCTGGCTTCATTCTTCACAGCTTCTGCTTGATAGGCTTCATGTCTGACTTTATTGGCAAGTGATGCACTACCAGATCTTCATCTAATCCTGGCATGTCCTCGTACGAGAAGGCAAAGTTGGACAACTTCGGTTTCAGAAATTCCATCATCCTCTGCTTGTACTCTGGGGAGAGTGACCATCCGATGCGCACCTCTCTGGGGAGTTTCACTGACCCTAAGTTCACAACTTCGAAGTCGTCTTCTACAACATTAGCCCTTGTTTCAAATTTTTTGAGTAAGTCCTCGAATTTAAGAGCTGTATCATGATCTCCCTCATCCGGGGCTTCATCCAAACCCATGAGCTTGAAGTCCAACTCAAGATCGAAATCGTACGAGTCGACCTCAAACTCTTGCGGTGTGTGTGAGATATTTGGCATAGTGGTTTTTAAAAGTTTTTCTATTGTTTTGGTATTTTGAAAATTTTTTGATGTTTTGGGATTTTAAAGAAATATTTAATTTTTTTGTACTTTGGGGAATATGTGATGTTTTTGTGTTTTAATTTTTTTTTAATTTTTTTGTGTTGCCTAGGGGTTCCGAACAGGATGGTGTTGTGAACTAAGATTGGTCCTGTCCTAGTCTAGGATATCAATTTCTATTTACATTGGCATTTTTTTTAAGGTCGGCATCCATGGAGGATTCACCAACCGACTCGATTGTTAAGGGGACAGCTGTCCACGGTGATTCTTTCCCCCTTCCAATCCTGCTATCCTGACCTATGTGTTCTTGTGGGTCACCTGTCTTGATGACCATGATGTCTGTTGGGCTGAACTCTGAGTCAGAATCTGATTTAATCTCTTCGTCCAAGAGTTGGAGTTCTTCTGGTTCCTCTGGCTCCTCTTGTGACGGGACCTTGATGTCTGTCCAGTCAAGGGCGAGCCACGTTCCTTTATCAACC
The DNA here is from genome assembly GCA_037074715.1 of Magnolia kwangsiensis. Lineage (NCBI taxonomy): Eukaryota > Viridiplantae > Streptophyta > Magnoliopsida > Magnoliales > Magnoliaceae > Magnolia > Magnolia kwangsiensis. The sequence goes on along the minus strand of CM073577.1, from coordinate 79,219,310 downwards.
AGTGGATGGGCTGCTTCTGCCCCTTGTGTCACTGAGCTGGTGGTAGGGATGTGTCCCCTTGACTGTGAGTGAAAATGAGTGTTTCCCTGTTCTTGCCTGTATCCCTTTCAAGGGGCACTCCTGGCTCTGGGTCTTCTGTGGGTGGATCATTTTCCATGCCGCTTGCCTCATGTGATGGGTTCGGGGGTTCTGCCCCTTGCGTCATGTGTGCTCTTGATGCCATAAGAATTTTGTCCCACCTTATTGGTGGCCAGACAGACTCTAGGTGGGCATGTTCAGAGAATTGGAGTTGTTGGAGTTGGTCCTCAATGGGAATCACTGTGTCTCCAAAAACTGTCCCAGCCTTGATGAACTTGACGGGTGTGCACTTGAAAGGTTGACCCTTCTTTGGCCTTTCAGCCTAATCCTCCGGTGTCGGTTTATATCCTAGTCCCTGTACTCTACGCGTTAGCACGTGCTGGCTTTATTACTATACCTTTCTCATGGAACTCAATACGGTAGTTCCAGATCAGTCGTTCAATAGGAGGAATGACATGTTCAGCAGTGAGAGGGTGAGGATTATCGATTGAGTTTACAACTCCAAACTCGAAGCTGTGATGTGATACGTCACCCTCTGTGTGCTGGATGTCGATCACAGGGATGTCAGTTTCTGGGATATTAACTGTTACTGGCAAGATAGTCTCTAACTCGGCCAACACTGTGATAATTTGATTTCCTGATGGGAATTTAACCCTTTGATGGAGGGTTGAAGGAATTGCTGCAACAGCATGGAGCTACGGCCGCCCCAACAGAAGGTTGAATGAGGCAGGGATGTCAATGACCTGGAATGTGATAAGGGTCAGGTCTGGTCTAATTTGTAGCTCAATGTCGATTTCTGCCTCGACCTGACTTCGAGAATTATCGAAAGCTCTGACACTCATGCTGCTGGGTCTGAAAGAAGACTGTTCTATCCCTAACCGTTTGGCAATCCTCAAAGGGCAAACGTTATGGTTAGATCCATTGTCAATGAGCATAAGTGGGACTTTGAAATTCTTGTCGCAGGCTACTATGTTCAGTGAGCGCCCATGTTTGCATCCCTTAAGTGGTAATTTATCATCAGAGAAAGTGATTGTAACATCCCAAAAATCGGGGGTCGAGGATAAACTCCACTCCCGAGTTTCAGAACATCACTTATGCAATATTTTCAATGATGGATGAATGTCGGCTGTAATAGTGCATAAAACATGAAGTGGATTAAGCCAAAACAGCATATCATACTCCAAAGACAGTTAAATTAGCAAGCAGAAGGATGTGATAGATATATGAAATATATGAACTGTTGTAAGTCTCCAGAGTGTGAACATGTTATCAGGTTAAACATATACATGTATACTCCAAAAATGATCAAAAAGAATATACATGAGTACTCCAAAAATATAAAATGACAAGGGTCATGGCGTCTAATCAACCTCCCTGTAATCCCATCGATCAGAACACGGAGGAGAAATCCTCCTCATCATCATACAAGTCTAGTTTCGCTTCACAAGCAGCGCCATCATCTGAAACTAAAATAGGAACTGGTTGGTGTGTACAACACCGTCCCGTAATGTGGGAATGAGTGGCCAACTCAGTGGAATCATAGAACAAAGGTTAACATGTTATCAAATCAATCAAGCGATAATGATAAAGCAAGAAAATCAAACATTCGTAAATACTGTAATTAATGCAAGAATGAAATGACATGATGGATGCCCTCGCCAACATACTCCCTCATGCGACATCATCTTACGTCCCCGGCATGCTTTCTTCCTTCAGTGTTCCACATCTTCTAGGCACATGCAGTGCGATATGAATATGATTACCGAGTTATTATTATTCCTTTTCATACAACAGGATTGGGAAACTAGGGTACTTCCCTTATATCATTCCCAACAAGGATCCTGTCTAGGGTCATCACTCCTAGTAGTCTCATACGATGATATATTTCTAGGTCGCTGTAAGGGCTTCCAGGGCTCTTGCACGCACTCGTTACTCCGCTCCCCCATCATCTTATCAATACAGGCCTAGTTGTACTCTTGTTGCTACGGAAGGGTCGTCGCCTCACGTAGACTCAGAGTACGCTCGAGGTCACTACAAAGGGCTGCCACAACTATTGCACGCACTCGTTGCTCCGCTCCCCCATCACCTTATCAGTGTAGGGCGATAGCTCGAATATAGTGTCCCATACCACCATAATCGGCTCACGAGTCTGGGTTGCGCACTGGTCACTACGGGGAGGCTCGTGGCTCCAGAGTAGGCCGACAGCTCGACCACGGTATCCCATACCACCATGCCCGGCTCATGAGTCTTAGTGGATCAAGGTACCACGGTTATCAGGGTTTTCACTGGTAAGTTCAGTACCCTAGGTTTAAGCAGTTATGACCAATACAATGTGAAGATACAATGGTCAGTCGGGTTACTTGACGAGCTCGACTAGTACGAGCGCACTTCAAGTTAAACGACATGAAGTGTATAAACACCTCGTGTGGCCTAACCACTGCCGTCAACCAAAGCACGACTCGGGTTCATCGAAGCGTCCTTCATGGCGAATAGAATCCAACCATGAATTCAAATCTGTTACCGACTGCTTGGACTAGAGTATAGCCCCAAACACTTGTAATCTAAATCAATAATCATATGAGAGAGACAGAATTGAAATACAAGTAATTCCAGCATGTTATCAGCATGTTATAACATACATCGTAAGTAGTTAACCATACACGAGTATTTCACTCATAAGTTAATCAATTCAAATACGACAAGCATGGAGGAAATCATGTGCATCATCAAATTAGTTGAGAATCCAATCTCAACGTTAATCTACAACACCATTTACTCAATACTTACTAATACATGCATTTACACAAACACTTAGACTACACAACTCCAATGTACTTGACGTATGTTGATTTCGACATATAATATGACAAATTCTTATATCAAGGAGATGTTTAATACACAACAATCATGTTCTTACATTCAATACATATGGCAGGCATAAATCATATTGATTTAGGCATTTCAACAAACACTTAGTCAATAGACATTAGTCTACATAGCATATGTCGGCCAATATGTGCATAAGGGTGAATCTCTTCACCAAATAGATCATACACGTATAACTAGTATAGGTACATGGTAAATACTCATGGCAATCATATCAGCAAAATACGTACGTATACAGTATTTCCTATAAATACCTAAAATACCCTAAATCTCATATTCTTTGTACGTATTCGAAATGAAAAATGGACAGCATGTTCTACATGTCAAAAAACATCCTTGTCAACAATCTACCATTAAACGGCATTGAAAGCTCTGAAAAATGGTAACCTAAGTGTCTAAAATCTGCAGCTTATGCCGTAGAAGCGTAATGAATTGAATAGGTACTCTACTCTTCCGTCAACGTCGATATGACGACCTATAACACCAGGTGAGTTAGCTACTTAGCTACTTATACCCATAGGAGCCTTAAAACAGGTTAAGGTTAGGGTTTTCTTACCTAGAACGAAACCAGAATCGCTGGAATAACGATGCAGGTGGATGGCTTTGGCACGTGGAGCAGCAGGGAAGAATCCTAGGAGAAAGTCCCAACTTCTTCCTCACTTTCTCTCTCTCTTTTCTCTCTCTTAATTTGGGTAGGGTTTGAAATTCGTATGGGATTTGTGAGAGAGGTTTAAGGCCCTTTTATAAGCCCAAACATAACGAAAACAGACTTGAAGTCAAGGCATACTTAAGTTATAACCAAATCAGATCTGTTCCAATCCAACAGAACACTTCTGGAGGTCCTGTTACTAAATGTGGTCGGACTTAAGTTCTCTAATATTGGATCTAAGTCTAGCTAAGTTTTCAGTCCGGTCAGGTTTCCAGATCGACCGTGGCGGACCAGTTTCAGTTCAGCGGCTACGGGAACTCGATCAGAGCCACAAGTGCTATGACATGTAAGGGCCACCTATCCTGATCCGAGGGTGAAATTTGGTTGAATTCCAATGGCTAGAACGCTTAAAAATGTCACACAAGCGACACGTGCCAGATTTATTAAAAATTGAATTAATTTTCTAAATATTTTCCTTTTTCTCAATCTCTTCACTCCGGACTCAGTAAAGTGGTCTCACGGTATCGGTTGGGCGTGAATTTTGAAATGATTGTCAAGTCCAACTAGGCGGTCATAATGGTCTAAGATTATAGATATCGGACTTTCGACGTGCGGTCTAGATTCAATACAAAGTTTCAAAATGCTCCCGAGAGCAATCGGGTTTAGAGATTGATCCTGGATTTCAGGGTAAGGTAGTGTCAATGATTCTATAGGTTATGGGTCTTACAGATCGTATTTAAAGTGGTTGGTGCTAATTTTACAGGTAATCTTGTTTAGCGCTAGTTAATTCACGTTAAATTTCTAAAGAATTTAGTCCTAAATGATTTCTTCGGCTTTGGAATTGAGTTTTGAGAGTGATATGGTTGACCCATTGCCTAAGAACGTCTGACCCCAGGTTGGCAAAAATTTGGGGTGTTACAATCTACCCCCCTTTAAATATAATTTCGTCTCTAAAATTGGCTAAGGGTAATGAGTACCTAGAAAGACTTTAGTATTGACATTCTAAGGAAGGTTCAAATCCTATTTAATGACCTAACCTTATGTATAACCTAAATCAACTTCTTCGATCCTGGGTCAATGGGGAAGAGGCCAACCATGCTTCCGCTGCGCTACTCTAATCCAACGGTTGTATTAGATAATCCTAACTAGATTAAGCTCGGTACTTTCTACCCCCCTTAAAACTTAGTTCTATTTAAGGCTCAAGAATCTATGTCTCGATCCGTATATTGGAACGAGATGTAACTTAAGGCCTATCCTTGACATGAAATGGGAAATAACCTCTCGCTACATTGGTCTTCCTTTGTTAATGATGCATTCTATGGCATTGGTACCTATGGTTGTAGACATGTGCCTAATCTCTATTTTGGTTGAGTTCAGGGGTAGGTGTGGTTTGGTGGTAAGCTACCTAATTCTACCCAATGAGGACTCTTACTACAGTCCCGACTTACCCTCTTTTAGTACATAAGAAAGTTAGGCAAAGAAGGTTGACGGGAAAACTATCTCTCTACGTTCATAAGAACAATATGTATGCCAGAATAGTCTACGATTTGAGACCTAATTCCTAACTGTCTATTGCCCACTAGAAAATCTCTATTGGCTATATGTCCTTAACATTTTCCAAAGGCAAAGCAATACTTTTGGTTGTAGGTGGTCGGGCCAACACGGAAGAAAAGTTGTGTAGTAGGTCTGAGCCGGATACATAGGCTTTTTGCCTCGCGATGACAGAAAATTTTTCGTATCAATTCTTAATCCGAGTCGATGCCGATCTTCTGCTTGATTAGAGCATTGGATTTATTGGTAACCACTAGGATTGAGAATTCGATTCAAACCGCGAATACTTTCCTTATATATACAGTTCCTTTACTCCGCGTTCTGGAATGCAATAAGCCCTTGGGGAAGGCAATTCAAAGGGGCGTGCTGGTTTATCCTAGCGTTTAATCTAAGGGATATATAAGTTTTTCCCGAACGTGACTAGTTCTAAGTCAAGCAAAATTCCTAAGAGTTACTAAAGAAGCCTTTAAAGTATTAAGGGGATCTAACGAAGGAATGAAGTCCTACTCCAATCAAGTCAAACCTACATTCCTTAGTATATTCAATTGTTTTTCAATTGTCTTAGCATATTCAATCTTTACACTGCTTAATGTAACTAGTAGCCTAGTTAGTAATTCACTAGTTGTAATCTCAAGTCTATGCTTATACGCTAGATGGTTTCATACCATTTCTACTACAGGGAATCATTCTATCGCTTAGGGTCAAAAGTTTCCTGATTAGGATTGAGTTGCCCGAACTTGAATCTAAATGCACTCGAGCACTTCACACAGTCCATCCACACAGCAATAACTTTATAAGTCAAAGAAGCAATATGCATTTCATTAACAAATTTCACAATACATGAAGCGTAGCATTACATGAATCGTGACGGAGAAAGCATATGAGCAAGACAACTAAGCTTCAAACACTGAACAACTATCAAACTATCAAACAACTACCAAGACACACACAAGAACAAACAACAAACAAATAAACAACAATTATATAAAGGACTATTTGTTAAAATCTGGCAATGGAGGAGGGGCACCCTTTCTCTTTCCCATGAGAGAGAATGGTGGAAAACGAGAAAACGTCCATAACAAGCGCGAATAAGGCCATGGAAGTGTAAAGAAAAGTGAAGGAAAGGGGAGAAAAGATTGGGTTCTTTGGTTCTCCATGAATTTGAGCCTCAACAGAGGTTGTAAAGGCCCAAAAGACAGGGATTGGAGAAGGGAAAATGAAGAAATGGGATGAGTTGAAAGCTTGAGCCTCAATGGAGGATGTAAAAGCTCAAATAAGAGAGAAGGGAAAGGGTGGCAGCAATAGTGAAGAGTTTACAGTAGGGTAATGGAGAGGGTGCACAAAGCTGGAAGAGGGAATGATTGGTGGGGCAATTTTTGCCAAAAACCAGAAGTTTGGAAGAGAAAGGAGAGCTTGGAGGGGTAGTTTGTAAAGGAAGTAGGTGATTGGGAGGGTTTTAATTATGGAACCGTGGACTAGTGGGGTCCACATGTCCTCAAACTCGGTCGGTGAGGCCTCGCCGACCCGGTGAGGTCCTCGCCAGTCTCTGGACTGTCCAGCAAGGGTTCGCCATTCCGGTGAGGCCCTCCCCCCTCCTTGGGTCCAGATTGATATGGGTCCCCCCTGGGTCTCCCTAAAAATGCCCTGATTAGGCCCGTGCTCCGATTCGACTCGCTTCGGGTCATTTCAGAACAAAATTGATGCATATTGATATCTACCGATTTCTAACAGCTGTGATGGAATAAAACACAATCTAAACTCATCAATCGATGGTCTAGAAGTGATTTGGGATCGTCATGTGTGATCAGGAGAGTGCACAGACTCGATCTCGGTGATCGTTTTCAGTAAACTTTCACCGACAAATAAAACTGGGAGTCCTAACATGTTTCTAGTTTCCATCGCTCCCTTCCTATGTCAGAGTGCTTCAGTGTGCGTTTTGTTATCATAACCCAGGTCCAGTTTAATCCAAATCATGCTCTGATAACATCTGTAACATCTCAAAAATCGGGGGCCGAGGATAAACTCCACTCTCGAGTTCCAGAACATCACTTATACAACATTTTCAATGATGGATGAATGTCGGCTGTAATAGTGCATAAAACATGAAGTGGATTAAGCCAAAACAACATATCATACTCCATAGACAGTTAAATTAGCAAGCAGAAGGATGTGATAAATATATGAAATATATGAACTGTTGTAAGTCTCCAGAGTGTGAACATGTTACCAGGTTAAACATATACATGTATACTCCAAAAATGATAAAAAAGAATATACATGAGTGCTCCAAAAATATAAAATGACAAGTGTCATGGCGTCTAATCAACCTCCCTGTAATCCCGTCGATCAGAACACGGAGGAGAAATCCTCCTCATCATCATACAAGTCCGACTCCGCTTCATAAGCAGCGCCATCATCTGAAACTAAAATAGGGACTGGTTGGTGTGTACAATATTGTCCCGTAACGTGGGAATGAGTGGCCAACTCAGTGGAATCATAGAGCAAAGGTTAATATGTTATCAAATTAATCAAGCGATAATGATAAAGCAAGAAAATTAAACATTCCTAAATACTGTAATTAATGCAATAATGAAATGAAATGATAGATACCCTCTCCAACATACTCCCTCATGCGACACCATCTTACTTCCATGACATACTTTTTTCCCTCAGTGCTCCACATCTTCCAGGCACATGCAGTGTGATATGAATATGATTACCGAGTTATTATTAGTCCTTTTCATACAACAGGATTGGGAAACTAGGGTACTTCCCTTATATCATTCCCAAAAAGGATCCTGTCTAGGGTCGTCACTCTTAGTAGTCTCATACGATGATATATTTCTAGGTCGCTGCAAGGGCTGCCAGGAGTGTTGCACGCACTCGTTGCTCCGCTCCCCCATCACCTTATCAATATAGGCCTAGTTGTACTCTTGTTGCTATGAAAGGGTCGTCACCTCACGTATACTCAGAGTACGCTCGAGGTCACTATAAAGGGCTGCCATGATTGTTGCACGCACTGTTGCTCCGCTCCCCCATCACCTTATCAGTGTAGGGCGATAGCTCGAATATAGTGTCCCATACCACCATAATCGGATCACGAGTCTGGGTTGCTCACTGGTCACTACGAGGAGGCTCGTGGCCCCAGAGTAGGCCGACAGCTCGACCACGGTGTCCCATACCACCATGCCCGGTTCATGAGTCTTAGTGGATCAAGGTACCACGGTTATCAGGGTTTTCACTGGTAAGTTCAGTACACTAGGTTCAAGCAGTTATGACCAATACAATGTGAAGATACAATGGTCAGTCGGGTTACTTGACGAGCTCGACTAGTACGAGCGCACCTCAAGTTAAACGACATGAAGTGTATAAACACCTCGTGTGGCCTAACCACTGCTTCAACCAAAGCACGACTCGGATTCATCGACGCGTCCTTCATGGCGAATAGAATCCAACCACGAATTCAAATCTGTTACCGACTGCTTGGACTAGAGTATAGCCCCAAACACTTGTAATCTAAATCAATAATCATATGAGAGAGACAGAATTAAAATACAAGTAATTCCAGCATGTTATCAGCATGTTATAACATACATCGTAAGTAGTTAACCATACACGAGTATTTCACTCATAAGGTAATCAATTCAAATACGACAAGCATGGAGGAAATCATGTGCATCATCAAATTAGTTGAGAATCCAATCTCAACACTAATCTACAACACCATTTACTCAATACTTACTAATACATACATTTATACAAACACTTAGACCACACAACTCCAACGTACTTGACGTATGTTGATTTCAACATATGATATGACAAATCCTTATATCAAGGAGATGTCTAATACACAACAATCATGTTCTTACATTCAATACATATGGCAGGCATAAATCATATTGATTTAGGCATTTCAACAAACACTTAGTCTACACACATTAGTCTACATAGCATATGTCGGCCAATATGTGCATTAGGGCGAATCTCTTCGCCAAACAGATCATACACGTATAACTAGTATAGGTACACGGTAACTACTCATGGAAATCATATCAGCAAAATACGTACGTATATAGTATTTCCTACAAATACCTAAAATACCCTAAATCTCATATTCTTCGTACGTATTCAAAATGAAAAATAGACAGCATGTTCTACATGTCAAACAACATCCTTGTCAATAATCTACCATTAAACGGCATTGAAAGCTCTGAAAAATGGTAACCTAAGCGTCTAAAATCCACACCTTATACCCTATAAGCATAATGAATTGAATAGGTACTTTACGCTTCCGTCAACGTCGATATGACGACCTATAACAAAAGGTAAGTCAGCTACTTAGCTACTTGTACCCATAGGAGCCTTAAAACAGGTTAAGGTTTACCTAGAATGAAACCAGAATCGCCAGAATAATGATGCAGGTGGATGGCTTTGGCACGTGGAGCAGCAGGGAAGAATCCCAGGAGAAAGCCCTAACTTCTCCCTCACTTTCTCTCTCTCTTTTTTCTCTCTTAATTTGGGTAGGGTTTAAAATTCGTATGGGATTTGTGAGAGAGGGTTTAAGGCTCTTTTATAAGCCCAAACATAATGAAAAGGGACTTGAATTCAAGGCATACTTAAGTTATAACCAAATCGGGTCTGTTCCGATCCAACGGAGCACTTCTGGAGGTCGTGTTACTAAATGCGATCGAACTTAAGCTCTCTAATATTGAATCTAGGTCCAGCTAAGTTTTCAGTTCGGTTGGGTTTCCAGATCGACCGTGGCGGACCAGTTTCAGTTCAGCGGCTACGGAAACTCGATCAGAGCCACAAGTGCTATGACATGTAAGGGCCACCTATCCTGATCCGAGGGTGAGATTTGGTCAAATTTCAATGGCCAGAACGCTTAAAAATGTCGCGCAAGTGTCACGTGCCAGATTTATTAAAAATTGAATTAATTTTCTAAATATTTTCCTTTTTCTCACTCTCTTCACTCTGGACTCAGTAAAATGGTCTCAGGGTATCGGTTGGGCGTGAATTTTGAAATGATTGTCAAGTCCAACTAGGCGGTCATAATGGTCTAAGATTATAGATATCGGACTTTCGACGTGCGGTCTAGATTCAATACAAAGTTTCAAAGTGCTCTCGAGATCAACCGGGTTTAGAGATTGATCCTGGATTTCAGGGTAAGGTAGCGTCAATGATTCTATAGGTTATGGGTCTTACAGATCGTATTTAAAGTGGTTGGTGCTAATTTTACAGGTAATCTTGTTTAACGCTAGTTAATTCACGTTAAATTTCTAAAGAATTTAGTCCTAAATGATTTCTTTGGCTTTGGAATTGAGTTCTAAGAGTGATATGGTTGACCCATTGCCTAAGAACGTCTGACCCCAGGTTGGCAAAAATCTGGGGTGTTATAGTGATGGCTCGTGGTCCTAGGAGTTTCCAATCTACTTGCCACCATTTCAGGGGGTACTTCAGGGGAGATATGGGCATCATTCAAGGTCTTTGCAAAGATTTCTTGATGCGATCTTGATGTGCATAGGAGCTCTCAGATGGATATATGTGCGGGAATAGTTTTGAGTTGGGCTTCTATGTCATAAGCAGCGTCAGTTTTGCAGGTGGTTCCTGACAAAGCTCCCCGGGTTTCTTTCTGGTTCTGGGTATGCTATGAGACTGCCTTCAGATTGTAGGATGGAACCATCCTTCCTTCCAAGTATATTAGTGGTTCCTGAGGCTGAGGGATTGTGGCTGAAACAGTTTGTGGTGAACTTGGTGGTTTCTCTTAAGGTACCACCGAGTTTTGGCGAGGTTTGACACTAGGGTTTTTGTTACACCCCAAATTTTTACCAACCCAAATTTAGACGTCCTTAGGCAATGGGTCAACCATAACACCTTGGTAATGTCTCATAACCCAAGTTCAAAGCCAAAGAAATCATTTAGAATGAAATTATTTAGAAATTTAATGTGGATTAACTAGCGCTACACTAGATTACCTGTGAAATAAGCACCAACCACTTTAAATACGATCCGTAAGACCCAAAACCTGCAGAATCAGTAACGCTACGCTATCCTAAAATCCAGGATCAATCTCTAAACCCAGTTGCTCTCGGGAGCACTTTGAAACCTCGTATCGAACCTGAACCGCACGTCGAAAGTCCGATAGTGATAAACTTAGAAGATATTGACCGCGTTGTTGGGCTTGACAAGCACCATGAAAATCACACCCAAACGATGTCCTAAGACCATTTTATTCCGTCCGGAGTGAAGAGAGTGAGAAAAGGAAGATATTTAGAAAATTATTATATTTTTTATGAAATCTGCCACGTTTCACTTGCACGTTGTTTTTAAGCATTCTGACTGTTGGAATTTGACTCAAATTCACCCTCGGATCAGGATAGGTGGCCCTTACATGTCAAAGTACTTGTGGCCTTGATCGAAGTTCGGTGACCGCTGAATTGAAACTGGTCTGCCATGTGCGATCTGAAAGTTCGACTAGGATGAAAACTTAACTCCACCTAGATCCAATATTGTTGAGCTTAAGTCTGACCGCATTTAGTAACAGGACCTCCAGAAGTGCTCCGTTGAGACGGAACAGTCCGGATTTGGACATAACCTAAGTATACCATGGCCCTGAGTCTAATTTGGAGAGTTTTGGGCCTATATAAGGACCTTAAACCCTCACTCTCTGATCCCATATGAATTTGAGAAAACCTAAGAGAGAGAAAGAGAAAAGAGAGAGAAAGTGTGAGAATTTTCCTTCTATCCTGCCCTGCTATCCTACATGCTTAACCATCACGATCTAATCGCTTTTCCGGCCACTCCGACTTTGTTCCTAAGTAAGAAAGCCTAACCCTAACCTGTTATAGGGTTTCAATTAGTGCAAGTGGTGAAGTAGCTAACCTAAATCATACTGTAGGTTGTCAATCAGTCATTAACAAAGACTTAGAGTCTCTATTGAATTCATTACACTTCTACGGCATAAGGTGCAGATTTTAGATGCTTAGGTTACCTGTTTTCAAAGCTTTCAATGCTGTTTAATGGTAGATTGTTGACAAGGATGTTGTTTGACATGTAGAACATGCTGTCTATTTTTCATTTCGAATATGTACGAAGAATATGAGATTTAGGGTATTTTATGCATTTGTAGAAAATACCGTATACGTATGAATTTTGCTGATAAGATTACCATGAGTATTTTCCGTGTATCTATGCTAGTTATGCGTGTATGATCTATTTGGCGAAGAGATTCACCCTAATGTATATTTTAGTCGACATATGCTATGTAGACTAAAGTGTGTAGACTAAGTGTTTGTATAAATGTTTGTATAAGTAAGTATTGAGTAAATGAGGCTGTAGATTAGTGTTGAGATAGGATTCTCAACTATTTTGATGATATATATGATTTTCTCCATGTTTGTTATATTTGAATTGATTATCTTATATATATGAAATGCTTGTGTATGGTTAAATTCCTTATGTTATATCTTATAACATGTTGCTAACATGCTTGAATTACTTGTTATTTTCATTCTGTTTACCTCATATGATTACTGATTCACATTATATGTGCTTGGGGCTATACTCTAGTCCAGGCAGTCGGTAATAGACTAGAATTCGTGGTTGGATCCTATTTGCCACGAAGGACGCATTGATGAACCCGAGTCGTGCTTTGTCTGACGGCAGTGGTTAGGCCATGCAAGGTGTTTATGCACTTCATGTCGTTCAGCTTGAGGTGCGCTCGTACTAGTCGACCTCGTCAAGTAACCCGACTGACCACTGCATGTTCACCTTGTATTGGTCATAATTGCTTGAACCTAGGGTACTGAACTTACCAGTGAAAACCCTGATAACCATAGTACCTCGATCCATTAAGATCCATGAGCCGGGCACGGTGGTATGGGACATCGTGGTCGAGCTATCGGCCTACGCTGTGGTGACGAGCCTCCCCGTAGTGACCAGTGAGCACCTCTGGCTCGTGAGCCGATTATGGTGGTATGAGACACTATATTCGAGCTGTCGGCCTACTCTGATTGGTGACGAGCCCTTTGTAGTGACATCAAGCATACTCTGAGTCTACGTGAGGCGACGACCCTTCCGTAGCAACAAGAGTACAAACTAGGCCTGTATTGATAAGGTGATGGGGGAGCGGTGCAAAGAGTGCGTACAACAGCCCTGACAGCCCTTGCAGCGACCTAAGAATATATCATCGTATGAGACTACTAGGAGTGATGACCCTAGACAGGATCTTTGTTAGAATGATATAAGGGAAGTACCCTAGTTTCCCAATCCAGCTGTATGAAAATGACTAATAATAACTCGGTAATCATGTTCATATCGCACTGCATGTGCCTGGAAGATGTGGAGCACTGAGGGATGAAAGCATGACTTGAACGTAAGATGGTGTCGCGTGAGGGAGTATGTAGGTGAGGGCATGCATCATTATTGCATCTCATCCTTACATTAATCAGAGTATTTAGGAATGTTTGATTGCTTGCTTTACCATTATCACGTGATTAATTTGATAACATGCTAATCTTTGCTCTATGATTCCACTGAGTTGATCACTCACTCCCATGTTACGGGATGGTGTTGTACACACCAACCAGTCCCTATTTTAGTTTCAGATGATGGCAATGCTTGCAAAGAAAAGCTGGACTTGATGATGTTGAGGAGGATTTCTCCTATATGAAGGTTCTGATCGACGGGGTTACAAGGTTACTGATTAGATGCCAATGCACTTGGTATTTTTCCTTTTATCAAAACACCCATGTATATTCTTTTCTTTCCATTTTTATAGTATACTTGTATTTAGTTAACCTGGTAACATGTTCACACTCTGGAGACTTACAATCAATTATACATTTTATATATTTATCACAGTCTTCCGCTTGAGAAACTTAACTGTCTCTGGAGTATGATATGCTGTTTTGGTCTAATCCCACTCATGTTTTCTGCACTAATATGAACAACATTCATCCATCATTGAAAATGTTGCATAAGTGATGTTCTGGAACTCGGGAGTGGAGTTTATGCTCGACCCCCGATTTTTGGGATGTTACAGTTTTCTTCCTCCATTTGTTGTGCGGGAGGGATCCTCTAGCCATGTGCCAGTTGGTGAGGCATCAGGAATTTTGAACCTTGAACAGGGGTGCCCCTTGCAAAGTTAGCGAGGCTAGATCGAGGAGACCTATTGGGAGAACGACAGGTTCAGAATTCGACCTTTTTGAATGTATTGGTGCGGAGTGTGCTCCTTGGGGGATAGGATGCTGCAAGTGTGACCTGTTAGATGCAATTTTGAGGTTAGCTGCTTCCAAAAATAGGAGGGGTTGTGTTGTTGGTGCTACTTCAAGGACTAACTGTGGCCCAGGTGTTGACGTGTGTTAGTGACCCCATGTGCAATTTGTTGAATCGGTCATGATTGCTTATATGGAATGATGCGGAGAGGGATATATGGATTGCCCCTCTTCAATGTGAATGATGGCAGAGGTACTTGATGTACTGGGCCCTGCTTGGTGGGATGTCAGGGGATTTTGGAGGATGTTTTCCTGAGCCGCATTATTAGCCTGTGGAGCGATCGTAATCTTCTGGCTTTCAATCAAATCTTAGACTGCATGCTTCAAAGCGAAGCAACGGTCCGTCAAATGGCCAGGAGCCTGATGATATGTGCAATATTGATTCTCATTGTATTCAGGCGGTAAGGGGTTAGGGGGAAGTCACTGTTGAAGCGGTGTCAGGAGTTACTTTTGTATTAACATTGTCAGAACTTGACTGTATGTTTATGCTAAAGGGATGAACTTCCTTCCTAACATTGCCTGTTTGTATGGACTTGGTGCATTTCCCCGAGGCTGTTGTTGCTGTTGTTGAGACGTCTGTCCTTGATATCCCTATTGGGCTTGCTGTGGTTAGTACTACCTATTTGACTGTGGCTGGTATTGCCTGTCTTGCTGTGGCTCCGATTGCGGAGCGTATTGATTGCCCTGAGTGTTAGTGACGATATTATTAACTTCTATTGTGTGCTGTGCAGGAGCAATGCCATTTCCATTCCCGTATCCTACAACTTTCCCCTCGACTTTGTTTCTTTTGATTGAGGGGGTCTAGTGTGGCCATGGGGAAATGGTTCGGGCTCTGATCCCGACTTCCACTTGTTCTCTGGCTCGGATGAGTTGGGAGAAGTTTACATAGGGATACAAGATTAGATATCCTGAAATGATGGGATTTACGGAGTGTACGATCATGGATATCTGTTCCTCATCGTCGATGAGGTTTCTCATTCGAGCCACCATTGCTCGCCATCATCCCACGTATGCTGACAATGATTCATCACTTTTTAATCTCAGGACAGCCAAGTCAGACCTTCTTGGAGCCATGTTCAGATTGTATGAGAATCTGTCAATGAACGCCTGGGAGAGTTTTTCCCAGGTTTTGATTTGATGTCTATCCAACGAGGTGTACCAATCTAAAGCGTCACCCTTGAGGGACTTCTGGAAAAGATGTATCAGGGCTCCATCATTTCCTGCCATCGCATTGAGTTCTCCACAAAATGCTTTTAGAAGTGCTGTGGGGCAGCCGCTACCGTCACACCTTTTGAATTTTGGTACCTCGAAGTTTGGAGGTATCTGGCATATGGGAAGGGACAAAGGTCCCTGAACTTGGTGGATGGGTGATCCACTCCTTGCTGTCTCTGAAGATAATTTTACACCATTTGTAATTGCTCTCGTAGTTCCTCGATTTTCGACTTACCTTGCTGCAGGTATTTTGCCCCTTGCTGTAGGGCTTGTGCTGCTTCCTCTTCATATGGATTAAGGACGGGGTGTTGTTGGAAAAAAGATGGACTCCCAGTGGCAGGAGGTAGCTGGAATTGAACACCGCTCCCTTTCAGAGGAGGGTGTGATGTTCGAAAATGGCTCCCGTCTGGAGTATTTGCCAATTTCAGAATGTTACTCCCATTAGGGGGAGTGAGTTGGACTCAAAACTAGCCCCCTTTGTGGGCATCTGCTAGTTCTTGTCGGAGGTTCCCGTTAGGAGGAACCTGTGTTGTAACCTGATTGTTGTGATGTGTTGAGTAGAGATGTGCGGGAGGGTTTCTCCCATTTACTGGTTGCTGTTGATCTTGCGCCGACTCTTCTAGAAGAGCGAGCACGGGATTTGCTAGAGGAATGAGGGAGAAGGCATATGGAGTCTTAGGAAGTGGACTGTTTTGTACACTAGGCTGGGTTGCCTATGTGTTTGGTGTGGCATTTGACATTAGGCGGTGTAGCAGCTCTTGCACTGCTCGTAGACTCTGGGCCATTTCTTGCATGGTGGTGTTAGCGTGTGGGTCTCTCGAAACTGCGGGTGATGGTAGTGCAGGTGCTGGTGCAGGTGTCGGTGCTAATGTTTCGAGAGCTAGCTGAGCTATTGGCTCCTCTTCATGGGTAACTTGAGAGGTCATGGCTGCGTGAGATCGGGTGGTCATGGTTCAGACCTACGCTTAAACAGGTGCAAGCCAAGGAATTTTTTTTATATTTTTGTATGAATGCAAATAATGATTTCCCTCGAGATTAGAGTACCACACACTTTCGAGTCAGGTCTCAGTTAGTGTGAGCTAGCATATTCCCCAGTGGAGTCGCCATTCTGTAGACACTGAAAATCGGTGCCCACGCTGATTTTATATTTGTAAGGGGTTGATTGGGGGGGGGGGTGATAGGCTGATTATGAATGTTTGGAGTCGCCACTAGTTGAAAAATTTTGAAATCCCATGGTCGGCTAGAACCACGAAATAGATAAGGTGAGGGAAATCCGAAGACTTCCCTACCTTAAATTGACTCCTAGTCTGCAATCCAGGATTCTGAGTAAGGGACCTTGGTTATAGAGGGGGAAGGCGTTAGGCACCCTCTTTGCCCATATAAACGTACGGTCTCTACTTTGTATGACAAAACAATCTCAAGATATGGATGATGTAGTCGGGATAGGACTAAGTACATATGTGGATTTCTGATGTGACAAGATACGAGATTTCGACAGGTCACAGAGCATACGTCTAACGGAGTGCTTAGAAAGTAGATGTGATGATGCTTATGCAAAGATAAAAAAATGGACTAGATCGCTAGGAATTTCTGATGTGATAGGATCCGATGTACGGCAAGCCATAGAGCATACGTTCACTATAGATCTAGAGAAGTAGGAGGGTTGAGAAGGGAGTATATGTCGTGATGAACGCTTGTATATAAATGGATCTTTGGCTTGATCCTGAGTAAGCTAGGATGTGAGTTGAACCATGATCAACTGGGTTAGGTTAGGAGGTTGGGATGGCTAGGAAGGCAAGAAGTGGGCTAAGAAGATAGCTAAAAAACTGAACTTGAAGGCTTTGAAGCATCTCCTCACCCTCACTCTCTTCCTCCCTCTCTCCCTCTCACTCTCCTTTTCACTGAAGTTTGTAAGTGAAGAGTGGATCTTCTTGGTGTTGTGTGTGAAAATGGGAAGAGGAGAGGGCTATTTATAGCCTTCTCCAATGGCATTATTGTAATTGCTGGGTTTGAGAGGGGTAAAAGGTGACATGGTAAGTTATGGTTGGTTATGGGGAGAGAAATACCACATGACACTCTCTTATTGGCCATTAGGGGCGGTAAAAAGGTAAATAGTGAAGGTTGGGGGGGTAATTTTGAAGGAAAGTTGACTTTTGAATGCTGGAACAGCTGTCCACACCCTGATAGCGAGGGGTGTCACTAGAAGTACCGCAAGTTGCAGTCAGATTGCCACCCGGGCTTCGTTTGGGCCAGGCTTGTGTGTGTGGGCTTCGTACGTGGTGCGGGTTCGCCTGGAAGTCTTCTTTTGGGGTTTTTAGCTCAGAAAAGTGGGTTTTAGCTTGGGTGAAGGGGGTCTTGGTCAGGGTATAGGGTATAGGCGAGGTCGCATGTGTGCTGAATGGTTTGGATCGTGGTTTTGTGTTACGGATTAGGGACTTTTGGGTCAAGGTTCGATTTGGGCTGCGATTCTATTTCAAGGTATGATCATGGTTCCTGGATGGTTTTAGCCATCTCAAGATGTAGCCTGGGTGGGATCTTTACAATTGTGCTATTAATATTTCAAAAAATCCCATTTGACATTCTCGTACGAAACATATCGACATTCGATATCATTACATTCGAGAATTATTTGAGGACAAGAGCATTTCATTAGAATACATTCAGATGAAAATGTAGTTTGTGGACATCGTGACCAAACCGCTTGACAGGAATAGATTTTCTAAATTAAAACATGATATTGGTCTATGCACTTTTAATTAAATCATGTTGTTTATGCATTTTTATTATTTGTATGTTTTATAATTTATTTTTAAAAAAATGTATAACATATAAATTTATAAATTTTTAAAATATATATATATATATATTTAAAATTTTCTTACTGCACGACTAGTAGAGCACGTCCTCGATCAGTCGAGCTTCGACGGGTTGAAGACCATATTCGACCGGTCGAAGTTCGTGGGTTGGCCTCTTAAAAGAAGGAAAAAACTCCTTTTCGTCCTTCTTCCTCGACTAGCCTTTTCTCGACTCGCCAAACCCATCTCCATAGAGTCTTTGTAAGTGGTTTATATTCTATTTCTTTCTAGATTTGGATTCCTTGTTACTAGTTATTCTTCATTTTGTAATTGATTTGAGATTTACATCTTTTCCATAGAGGATTTTTGGGCAAAAATCTGATTTGAGCCAAACCCATCTTTAATATCTTGTTTTACAAACTCTACATGGAGCATCGGTCTAAGAGGAAGGCTACACGTAAGGGCCCTAGTGGCTCCTCCTAACAGACGATTCCAGTTAGGGTAAAAAGCTTGAGAGCTTCTGAAGAAGATTCAGAGCATGTAAGGGATCTCCGCACTAGAGATATTATTATAGAAAGAACTATGAATATTGACCACATTGATCCATTCAAACTCATGCCTATTTTGTCTGCCATCGGTTGGGAAAATATTGTGAGTTGGGGTGAAATGACATACCGCTCCATAGCTCATGTAACGTCATGGAAAAATTCGTACTTAGATCTGAGTACCACCTTTATCAGAAATCATTAAAACCAAATCCTTTAGAAATTTAATGTGAATTAACTAGCGCTAAACTAGATTACCTGTGAAATTAGCACCAATCACTTTAAATATAATCTGTAAGAACCAAAACCTATAAAATTATTAATGCTGTATTACCCTGAAATCTAGGATCCAACTCTAAACCCAATTGCTCTCGACAGCATTCAGAAACTTCGTATCGGACCTGGACCGCACGTCAAAAGTCCGATAATGACAAACTTAGATAATATGACCGCCTAGTTGGACTTGACTATCACCTCGAAAATTAAGCCCAAACGATGTCCTGAGACCATTTCCTTGAGTCCAGAGTGAAAAGTGTGAGAAAGTGAAGATTTTTAAGAAATTAAATATGAATTTAAGTAATTTGAGTAATGTCGCTTGCACGCCATTTGTAAACATTTTGACCATTGGTTTTTGACCCAAATTCACCCTAAGATCAGGGAAGTTGGCCCACACATGTCAAAGTGCTTGTGGCCCTGATTAAGTTTTGGTGACCATTGAATTGAATCTGGTCCACCACGGTCAATCTGAAAATTTGATCGGACTGCAAATTTAACTTGCTTAGGATCCTATACTGGTGAGCTTAAGTCCGACCGCATTTGATAAGAGGACCTCCAGAAGTGTTCTGTTGGATCAGAAGAATCCCGATTTGGTTATAACCTAAGTATACCTTGGCTGTAGGGCTATTTCTGTCGATTTTGGGCTTATATAAAGGCCTTAAACCCTCTCTCACATATCCCATACGATTTTCCAACCCTAGCTAAGATAAGAGATTGTAAAGAGAGAGAAAGTAAGTGAGAACTTAGTGTTTCATCTTGGGATTCTTCCCAGTTCTTCTATGCACCAATCCATCGTATTTGAATCATTATTCCGGTGATTCTAATTCCGTTCTTGGGTAATTCAATCAAACCTTAACCTATTTTGAAGCTTAGAATACTTTAAGTGATGTTGTAGCTAACCTATTTCATACCTTAGGTTGCCTATCTGCTATTGACGAAGACTTATCATCTTAATCATATCCGTTTCACATTTTTCAGTTTAAGTTGCGGACTATATATGTTTAGGTTATGGTTTTCAAGACTTTCAATGTTAGATAATGATTTATTCTTGACGTGGACGCTATTACACATGCTAAATGCACTATTCATTTTGTTTTACGTATATGTGTAACCTATGTGGTAAATAGGATATTCCACGTGTATGTTGAAATATTTGAATGCGTAAGGAATTTGATGTTATGATTGCTATGATTATTTTTCATTAGTACATGATTGTTATGTATGCGACAACTCCTTGACGAAAGGATTTTTCCTAATATGTAATATGACCGACATATGTGATATATGTTGAATAGTGTAGTCTAAGTGTTTGTATAAATGCCTGAATGAGTTAGTATTTAGTAAAGTATGATTTTTGAGGGTATTGAGATATGAATCTCAATCACCTTACTTGTGTGTATGATTTTCTCCATGAATTGTTTAGCCTAATTTATTCATGTTGACTATGTGTATTCTTGTTTGAGTTGTATTTCATAACATGTTCATTTGAATATAGAATATGAATCAATTGTCTATTATTGAGCTTGTACGTGATTGGGACTATATTACAGTCCAGGTAATCGGTAACAGTCCTTAAACTGGTGGTTGAGGTTATTTTCGCCACGCAGGATGTGTTCGACGAATCTGAGTCGTACTTGGGATGTTTGACAGTGGTTAGGCCACACGGAGTGCTTATGCATTCCATGTCGATCAACTCAATATGCGCTTAGCCTAGTTGAGCTTATCAACTAACCCAATTGACCGATGTATGTTCACCATATTTGGTCGCTAATGTTTGAATCTAAGGTACCGAACTCACTAGTGAAAATCCCGTTAACCTTGGTCCTTGATCCCCTAAGACTCATGAGCCGGACATGGTGGTATGGGACACCGTGGTCGAGCTGTCGGCCTATGTTGGGGCGACGAGCCTCCCCGTAGTGACCAGTGAGCATCCTAGACTCGTGAGCCAATTATGGTGGTATGGGACACTATATTCACGCTCTCGGCCTACATTGATTGGTGAAGAGCCCTCTGTAGTGACCTCGAGCATACCTTGATACTGCTGACAGGCGACGAGCCCTTTTGTAGTAACTAAGGTATACTAGGCCTATATTGATTGGTGATGAGCCCTTTATAGTGACCTAGAACAGTAATATCGTATGAGATTTCATAGGATTGACGACCCTAGAATGGATCATTGTTTGGGAATTGATATAAGGGAGGTGCCTTAGCTTCCGAATCCTACTGTATGAAAAGGACTAATAAGAACTTGGTAATCATGCTCATAACATTGCACTGCATGTGCCGTTGGCGTTGGTGTAGAGCATAGTTGTAGTGATTCATGCCACGATCGTTAGATGAGTCGTAAGAGGGAGTTTGTGGTGAGGTCATGCATCATTTCCTCATACCATCTTGCATTAATAAGAGTATCTAGGACATGTTTGATTGTACTACTTTATCATTACTGCTTGATTGAATTGATAACATGTTAACCTTTGCTGTATAGTTCCACTGAGTTGATCACTCACTCCCACATTCTGGGATGGTTCTTAAACACCAACCAAACTCTGACTTAGTTGCAGGTGACGGTGATGCCTACAAGGCAGAGCCGGAGTTCGATGAGGACTAGGAGGCATTCTCGTTCATGCAGTTCTCAGGCGGGTTCATGTGAGCCATGTCCTAGTTGGAGGGGATTTTGGGCTATGATTGTAGCGATTAAGCACATTTTGTTATATGTATTTTGAGACATGACTTGTAATTATAACCTGACAGAGCATACATACCTTGGGGACTTATATTGGTTTATATACGTATATTAGTCTTCCGCTTGCGTTCTCAGACTGTCCCTGAATTATGTTTGTTGTTTTGGCTTATTCTACTTCATATTTTATGCACTAATATAGATAACATACATCCATCATTAATTATGTTGCATAAGTGATGTTTTGGAACTTGGGAGCTGAGTTCTGCTCGACCCTCGAATTTCAGGGCGTTACAAGTTGGTATCAGAGCATGATTTAGATTAAATTGGACCTGGGTTATGGTCACACAATATATGCTGACACCACTTTAGCGTAGAAGGGTGCAAGAAAAATCTTGAAACAGGTTTAGGACTCCCAGTTTTGTTTGTTAGCGGAAGTTTAATGAAAACGATTGCCAAGATCGAGTCTGTGCACACTCCTGATCACACACGATGATCCCAAATCACTTCTCGACCGTCAATTGATGGGTTTAGATCGTGTTTCATTCCATATCAGCCGTTAAAAATCAGTAAATATGCATATGTATTAGTTTTATTCCGGAACGACCCGAAACAAGCCGAATTAGAGTAGGGGCCCAATTGGGGCTATTTTAGGGGGACCCAAGGTGGGACCCACATCATTTCAGACCCAAAGGGGGGGTGGGAGGGAGGACTTCACTGGAGGGTCGAGCCCTTGCTGGGAGGTCCAGAGACCGGTGAGGCCCTCGTCGGTTCGGCCAGGCCTCGTCGACCGGCGGGCCAGGCCGTCGGGCCGACGTCCTTTGGGGCTTTGTGTGACCCACTGGTCCACAGTTATTCATCTTAAATCCCCCCAAACATCTCCTCTCTTCACAAATCCCACCTCCAAGATCTCCTTTTTCTTCAAAACGTCTCATTTTCCTCTCAATTCGCCCTTCTAATCCCTCTTTCCTTCATTTTTCTTCAAGCCTTACATCCTTCCACCGTTCTCAGCAATACACATCTTCCAACCCCCTCATTTCCTCGGATTCGAGCTCCTAAACCCCCCATTTGAGTCTCAAATTCGTGTAAACACACTAACCCATCTTATTTTAACATTTTTTTCTCTATATCCCCTTCATTTGAGCCTTTACGCTCTCTTTTGAGTCTAAAATCTGTGGAGACCCAAATATCTCATTCCTTACTTTCCTTTTCTTCACTTTTTCATGTCTTTCATGGAGGTTGTTGCGGCCCTATTCTCCATTTCCTCCATCATTTCTTTCATGGGGAAGAAGAGAGCCCTTATAGATGAAGCCATGCCTAGTCGCCCAACTCGTTCTAGAAGACTAAGAGGTGTCGTCGCTAGTTCAAGTGCCACTCATGAATTACAGACGAAGTAGGATCTAGATCCCCATGCTCCCATAGGAAGGTCCTTATTGGTGGAGTTGTCTCATGGCGTGTATGAAGGCTGTAGGGTCCTTTTTGAAGCTCATGTTGATGCACGGCTATTTGGAGAGTTCATGTTGTTCGAGCACCTAATTGAAGCCAAGTGGGGTCCGCTATTTGAGGGTGAGCATCGTGCTAATGTGGGCACTATTCGAGCTTTCTACGCCCACATCTGAGAGCCAACGCTAGAGCCCTTGCAGTTTAGAATTCCAGTTGGAAGAGATTGGGTGGCTACAGTTGACGTTTCTTTGATATCTCATCTTCTGAATGTGCCACTTGGCGAGGTTCATGCAAGTGAGAAGAATCTGAATAGTGCACGTGAGAGGGATCACCACACATGATTCCTTTATGGTCAGTCTAACAGAAGCCTCTTAGCAACAAATATGACAGACGACTTCCGTTTACTTCACCACATCTGTACGTTCAACGTCTATCCTAGGTGGAGCAACCGCAGTGAGTGCACGCGCCTGATGGTGGATTTCTTGTATTAGGTGGGGCAGGGAGAGAAACTTTGTATGCCTACATATGTCTTGCGACAGATAGTCCTTATCGCACATTTGAATAGAAGGACTGAATCTTTCCCGTTCGGTCGACTCATATGCAGGATTGCACTTGAGTTTGGCTACAGACTTGGGGCGAAATTGCCGGTGCCAATCCATTACATTACCGAGACTACTCTTAATCAGATGCAGATCGGGCCTCGGCAACGACAAGCCCTACTTAAGGAGAGTGAAGATGAGTTAGAAGGCGAAGAAGAAGAAGAGGAGAGCAATGAAGAAGGTGGAGTAGAGATAGAAGAGGAAGAAGAGCAGGACGAAGAAGAAGAAGAAGCTCAAGATACTGATGAGAGTCCTCCTACAACTTAGGAGCATGATCCTGATAGGGCTGATAGAGAAGCCTGTTTGGTTAGGCTTGAGGAGGGCCAGGCCACCCTACGACAGGATATTATGGATCTGCGGGGCCTCGTGAAGTACAAGTTCAAGAAAGTAACCCGCACTTTGTGGACAATCCTGTGTTGTCTGCAGGATAAGGGTGCCCCTCCTCCATCGCCAGATTCTGATACATAGTCCTTTATGTAGTTATTATTCATCTATTTGTTGTTTGTTCTTGTGTGTGGTTTGGTAGTTGTTTAGTAGTTTAGTAGTTGATTTGGTGTTTGAAGCTTAGTTGTTTTGCTCACATGCTTTCTCCATCGTAATTCATGTAATGCTGCACTTTATGTATTGTGACATTTTGTTAATGAAATGCATGTTGTTTCTTTGGCTTGTGAAGTTAATGCTACGTGGATGGACTGTGTAAATGCTAAATCTCACTGGTTGCACCCTCTGTTGTATGTAGGGTATGCCACCTAAGGGCTCGAGGTCTTCGGCCCGCGTCTCTCTGGGTGAGTCGCTTGATGGGGCCCTTCCCCTGAGCGATAGCCATATGGATCAACATTCAGGCCCATCTCATTCTGATCCTATGCCGGATTCTCAGCCAGCTTCTGGCCCTGCTGCTGGGCCGCCTCCTGTGACACCTTCAGTGGTGCCTCCTATCACACCTTCGCTTCCTGAGTAGAACCGTGCGTCTGCGTCGACGCCTTATGCATCACAGTCCGCTCCGCCTCTTGAGAGGTTAGAGAAAATGATGTTTTTGATGCAGCAACAGTAGATACAACAACAGTTCTTGACCTTCATGGCTGGTATCTTTGCTCAGTCGATGGGGGCGACTCCACCTACCTCGCCTATATACCCTGTTGGGAATACTAGTGCCAGCGACACATTCCAATGATTTCAGTGCTTGCGGCCTCCTACATTTATGGGTACTCATAGACCTGAGGAGGCTGAGTATTGGATTAACTGTATCTCGAAGATGTTGAGACCGTTGCACTGTTCTAAGGCAGAGCAGGTTAAGCTTGCCACCTTCATGTTTGAGAAGGAGGCCAGCTTATGGTGGGATAACTTTCTCCACACAGTTGCAGAGGGATTTGTATGGACGTGGGAGGCATTTGAGGCCCGCTTCCATGAGAAGTATTTTTCAGTCACTTACTGACACAATAAGGAGAGTGAGTTCCTTTGCCTCCGTTAGGGAGGGATGTCGGTGATAAAGTATGAGAACTGGTTTATGGAGCTAGGCAGGTATGCTCCTTTGATTTTGGGTGATCAGCTGTTGCGGATGCAGTATTTTTCTGAGGGTCTGCTGCCCAAGATTCGATCGAAGATGTGCTGTGCGAGCATTTCTTCTTATGCTGAGTTGGTGAGCATATCCCTGCGAGCTGAGTAGGATGGGGATAGGTTGTCCCATGTGCGTCCACCTATGGCTCCCAGGCCGTGACCTGATTTTTAGAGTAGGCCTTTCCTCAGTAAGAGGCCCCGTGTTGATTCACTGCTGGGGTTTGTGGCATTTCCTTCCCATGTGAGGTGACCTGATGTGTGGTGCAACTACTGCAAGAAGCCAGGCCACACTGAGGTGACTTGTTTCTCCAGGATGCAAGATAGTGGTTTCTCATCGCCCCAGAGGATCAACCATCCGACGCCTCAGGCTATTTCTGCACTACCCCTTCGATCAGCACCAGCTCATTCTTCTTTCAGACCACTAGCACCTCATTTCAGGCCACCACAACATCCCATGGTACCTCCACCGCATCGCCCACAACAGGCTCGGGTTCATGCGCTTATAGCTAAGGCACCTGAGGCAGATTCAGCACCGACATCTTTTGAGGTTCTCGCTCACATTCTAGGTACGCCTATCTTCTTATTAGTGGACATTGGGTCCACTATTTCGATCATCTCTTACGTTGCAGTCAAGCGGCTAGGTTTGGTTACGGCTCCTACGAAGGGAGTGAGACTCAAGACAGCTACAGGGACTTCTTCAGACATTACTCAGATATGTGAGTCTTGCTCAGTAGAATTAGGTAGCAGGACAGTGGTCGTCGAGCTGATTGTCACCCCACTGTGTCACTATGATGTTACATTTGGGATGGATTGGCTCATGAAGATGAGAGTAGAGATTGATTACGAGGTTAGAGTTGTAACAGCCTACGGACCTGAAGGCACGGTCTTTACATTTCTAGTTTAGGTCAGTTGGTCCTGTCGAGTTAGAAGCTACGCTTCTTTGTTAGAGAGTTCTGATATTCCGATGTTGGGAGTTATGCCAGTGGTTCGTGATTTCCCTGATGTGTTTGAGAAGATTTTGGGACTTTCTCCTCGGTGCGAGATTGACTTTACTATCGATCTTGTGCCCGGTGCGACACCTATTTCCTTGCCGACGTATCGTATGCCTCCATGTGAGATGGAGGAACTGAGGAGATAAATTGATGTATTGTTAGAGGCAGACTTTATTCGACCGAGTGTATCACCTTGGGGAGCGCCTGTCTTATTTGTGAAGAAGAAAGACGGTTCCCTGCGGTTATGTATTGATTATCGCAGGCTGAATCAGGTGATAATGAAGAATAAGTATCCCTTGCCCAGGATTGATCATCTGTTTGATCGGTTGAAGGGGGCACGTTATTTCTCGAAGATAGATTTGCAGTCTGGGTATCATCAGTTGCATGTCAGGGATGAGGACATGCAGAAGACTGCGTTCAGGATCAGTTTTGGTCATTATGAGTTCCTTGTGATGCCTTTTGGACTCATTAATGCTCCGGTCATGTTCATGGATCTGATGAACAGAGTGTTTCAGCCATTTCTGTTCCGATTCATTATTGTCTTTATGGATGACATTTTGATATACTCCACGAGTCGGGAAGAGCATAAGGAGCACCTGAGAGTGTTATTAAATACTCTCAGGGAGAATCATCTTTTTGTGCAGTATAAGAAGTACGATTTCTGAAAGGAAGAAGTCAAGTTCCTTGGACATGTGGTGTCCAAGGAAGGTATAGCAGTCGACCTCGCTAAGGTAGCTGTGGTTTAGGATTGGAAGCAGCCTGGTTTAGTTACTAAGGTGAGGAGTTTTCTGCGTCTGGCAGGTTACTATCGACGATTCATTCGAGACTTTTCCAACATTGTCAGACCGTTGTCTCAGTTGACATGGAAAGATTTGAAGTTTACCTAGAATGAAAAGGCCGAAGCAGCTTTTCAGGACCTGAAGGACAAGTTGACGTCCGCCCCTGCGCTAGTATTACCAGAGTAAGAGATTAAGTATACTATATATACTGACGCGTCACCCATTGGTCTGGGTTGTGTCCTGATACAGAAGAACAGGGTGATTGCTTATGCCTCAAGACAATTGAGGAAGCAAGAGGAGAATTACCCTACACCCGACCTAGAGTTGGTAGCCATCATTTTCGTATTAAAGATCTGGAGACATTACCTCTATGGAGAGCAGTTCGAGCTCTTTTACAATTACAAGAGCCTTAGATATATATTCTCTCAGCGAGACTTGAATATGAGGCAGCGCCGATGGATGGAAACCTTGAAGGACTTTAAGTTCGAGGTCTCCTACCATTCGAGCAAGGTAAATATTGTGGCAGACGCGTTAAGCCGCAAGAAGACTATAGAATTTATGGCTTTGCTTATGATTACAGAATGAGATATGGTGGAGTTTGTGCGAGATTTTGAGCAAAAAATCACGGTGGAAGAGCCGTATGAAGTCGTCGCACATGTTCGTGTACAACCCCTCATAGATGGCCAGATTAACGAGGCTCAGGTAGACGATGAGCTTCTGGTGAAGATGAAGGAGCGGGTTGGTATAGATGAGGACTCAGAGTGGACTATTGGTACGGATGGGGACTTACGTTATCGAGGCCGCCTATGCGTCCCAGACATTCCTGACTTGAGACGAGAGGTTCTCGAGTCAACCCACAGTTCGAGGCTTGCGATGCATCCATGTAGCACGAAGATGTATCAAAATATGAAAAGATTATACTGGTGGGATAATATAAAGGTTCACATTGCTGAGTTCGTATCCCGTTGTCTCACGTGTCAGTAGGTTAAGGTAGAGCATCGCCGACCTCCTGGATTGCTTCAACCCATGCCCATAGCTGAATAGAAGTGAGACTTCATTTCTATAGATTTTATTTCTGGACTGCCAAAGACGAGGAAGGGACATGACTCTATTTGGGTCATCGTTGACAGGTTGACAAAGTTAGCTCATTTCCTACCGATCAGAGTTATGAATTCTGCAGACGAGTTGGCTAGATTGTACATCAAGGAGATTATACGTCTGCATGGAGTTCCCGTGGAGATTGTGTTAGATTGAGACACGCGATTCACATCTATCTTCTGGACTCGTATCCAGGAAGCGATGGGTGTGAAGCTGAAGTTCAGTACCACGTTCCATCCACAGACAAACGGGCAGACGGAGCGTGTGATCAGGTGCTAGAAGATATGCTGCGAGCTTATGTATTGGATTTCAAGGACAGTTGGGATGACTATCTTCCTTATGCAAAATTCACATATAACAACAGTTTTTAGGCGAGTGTTGGTATAGCTCCCTATGAGGCACTGTATGGTCGCCGGTGTAGAGCACCGCATTGTTGGACAGAAGTGGGCGAGAAGACTCTGATTGGCCCACAGTTAGTTCAGGCGACCTCAGAGAAAATTGACATTATTAGGCGTCGACTGCTCACTGCACAGAGCAGGCAGAAGACTTATGCTGATACGAGACGACGACCGCTTGAGTTTGATGTTGGGGACCATGTATTCCTTAAGGTTTCCCCTATGAAAGGAGTTCTTTGGTTTGGTAAGAAAGGGAAGCTCACGCCGAGATTCATTGGCCCATTCCAGATACTTGATCGAGTGGGGGCAGTAGCGTATCGCCTTGCTTTGCCCACACCACTTGCAGGCGTGCATAACGTATTCCATGTGTCTATGTTAAAGAAGTACGTTCCTGATCCCTTGCACATTATCAGATGGGAGCAGGTACAGTTGAGCGAGGATGCCACTTATGAACTGCGGCCGACGAGTATTTTGGATAGGAAGGAGAAGGTATTGTGTAGCAAGGTTATCCCACTTGTGAAAGTACTGTGGACGCATCATAGTGAAGAAGAAGCTACTTGGGAGACTAAAGTTGAGGTCAGGAAGAACTACCCTCAAATCCTCGAGGAGTATGAGAAGTATGAATATCGAGGACTAAATTTTTTCTTTAGGGGGGTAGATTGTAATGTCTTGAAAAAATCTGTACTTAGATCCGAGTACCACCTTTAGAAGAAATCATTTAGAACCAAATCCTTTAGAAATTTAATGTGAATTAAGTAGCGCTAAACTAGATTACCTGTGAAATTAACACCAATCACTTTAAATACGATCTGTAAGACCCAAAACCTATAGAATTGTTAACGCTATATTACCCTGAAATCTAAGATCCAACTTTAAACCCAGTTGCTCTCAAGAGCATTCAAAAACTTTGTATCGGACCTGGACCGCACGTCGAAAGTCTGATAGCGATGAACTTAGACAGTTATGACTGCCTATGTAACACCCCATATTTTTGCCAACCTAGGGTTAGACATCCTTAGGCAATGGGTCAACCATATCACTCTCAGAACTCAATTCCAAAGCCAAAGAAATCATTTAGGACTAAATTCTTTAGAAATTTAACATGAATTAACTAGCGCTAAACTAGATTACCTGTAAAATTACCACCAACCACTTTAAATACGATTTGTAAGACCCAAAACCTATAGAATCATTGACGCTACCTTATCCTAAAATTCAGGATCAATCTCTAAACCCGGTTGCTCTTGGGAGCACTTTGAAACTTCGTATCGGACCTAGACCGCACGTCGAAAGTCCGATATCTATAATCTTAGACCATTATGACCGCCTAGTTGGACTTGACAATCATTTCGAAAATCAAGCCCAACCGATATCCTAAGACCATTTTACTGAGTCCGGAGTGAGAAAAGGAAAATATTTAGAAAATTAATTCAATTTTTAATAAATCCAGCACGTGTCTCTTGCGTGACATTTTTAAGCGTTCTGACCGTTAGAATTCGACCAAATTTCACCCTCGGATCAAGAAAGTTGGCCCTTACATGTCATAACACTTATGGCCCTAATCGAGTTTTGGTGACCGCTGAACTGAAACTGGTTCACCACGATCGATCTGGAAACTTGACCAGACTGAAAACTTAGCTGGACCTAGATCCAATATTAGAGAGCTTAAGTCCTACCGCATTTAGTAATAGGACCTCCAGAAGTGCTCCGTTGGATCGAAACAGACCCGATTTGGTTATAACTTAAGCATACCTTGACTTCAAGTCTGTTTTCATCATGTTTGGGCTTATAAAAAGGGCTTAAACCCTCCCTCATTCAGCCCATATGAATTTGAGAGAAACCCTAGGAGAGAGAAGAGAGAAAAGAGAGAGAAAGTGTGAGAGAAGTGGGAGAACCTTCCTGCTATTCTTTCCTTCCGATCTACGTGCTTAACCATCACTTTACAATCGCTTTTTCGGTGACTCCGACTTTGTTCCTAGGTAAGAAAACCTAAACCCTAACCTGATTTGAAGCTTAAACTAGCTGTAGAAGAGTTCTAGCTAACCAGTTTCTTGCCATAGGTAGCGTATCCGCCGTTGACGAAGACACATCGTCTGAATCATATCGAATACGCATTTTCTGGTTTAAGGTACAGACTATATACGTTTAGGTTATGGTTTTCAAGACTTTCAATGTTAAGTAATGATTTGTTTTTTCCTAGGATGCTATTTCATATGTATAAAGTGTTGTCCGTTTCGTCTTTCAGTTATACGTTAACTATGTTGAATATACTGTATTCCTCGTATTTATAGAAAATACCGTATATGTATAAAATTTGAATTTGTGTTTTCCATGATTAACTGCCGTCTATGTATGCTAGATGTATGTGTAACAACTCCTGGGCTAAAGGTTTAGTCCAAATACATGATATGCCAACATATGATATGTATTTAGTATGTGTAGACTAAGTGTATGTGAAAATGACTAAATGAGTACAGACTTTGTATTAGTGCTTGCCATGACAAATTGTCGTGGATATATGATTGTTGTATGGGCGACTACCCTTTGACGAAAGGACTTGCCCTAATACGTATGCTAACTAATACATACATGTATGACCTAATGTGTATGCTAAGTGTTTGTAAATAGATCCGTATGAATAAATACTTGTAAACTATTCTTTAAATGGGTGTTGAGGTAGGATTCTCAACCACTCTAATGATGTGTATGACTTCCTCCATTTACTCTATTTTCATACTCATTGCTTTTACTTAGAAATGCATAAGTGTGGATACATGTTTATGTTGTACTACGTAACATGCTCAATTGATTATATGATTTGGATCATTGCTCCATTACTACCTTGAGTATCTCATATGCTAGATCATTGTAATTGAATGTGATTGGGGCTATTGTATAGTCCAGGTAATCGATAATCGTACTCCAAATGGAGGTTGTTTTCGCCACATAGGATGAGTTTAATGAACCCGAGTCGTACTTGGAATGTTCGGCAGTGGTTAGGCCACACGGAGTGCTTATGCATTCCATGTCATTCAACTCAACGTGCGCTTGCCCTAGTTAAACTTATCAACTAACCCGATTGACCAATGTTTGTTCACCATGTTTGGTCACAACCGTTTGAATCTAAGACATCGAGCTTACCAGTGAAACTCCCATTAACCATGGTACCAAGATCCCCTAAGACTCATGAGCCGGGCATGGTGGTATGGGACACCGTGGTCGAGCTGTCGGCCTACGCTGGGGCCACAAACCTCCTCGTAGTGACTAGTGAGCACCCTACTCTGAGCAGATTATGGTGGTATGGGACACTATATTCTCGCTATCGGCCTATACTGATTGGTGACGAGCCCTCTGTAGTGACCTTGAGTTTATCCTAACACTGCATAGGGGCGACGAGTCCTGCTGTAGTCTTAAGGATATAAATAGGCCTGTATTGATAAGGTGATGGGGGAGAGGAGTAACGATTGCGCGCAACAGCCCTGACAGCCCTTGCAGCGACCTAAAAATGTAACATCGTATGAGATATCTTAGGACTGACGACCTTAGAACTGATCAATGTTGAGAATTAATATGAGGGAGGTGTCTTAGCTTCCCAATCCTGTTGTATGAAAAGGACTAATAAGAACTTGATAATCATACTCATGACATCGCACTGCATGTGCCATTGACGTTGGTGTGAGAGCATAGTGGTAGTGATTCATGCCGCGATCGTTAGATGATGTCACATGAGGGAGTTTGTGGTGAGGGCATGCATCATTCTTCATACCATCCTTGCATTAACAAGAGTATCTAGGACCTGTTTGATTGTACTGCTTTATCATTACTGCTTGATTGGATTGATAACATGTTAACCTTTGCTGTATAGTTTTCACTGAGTTAGCTACTCACTCCCAAGTTACGGGACGGTGTTGGCCACACCAACTAGTCCCTATTTTAGTTTCAGATGATGACGATGCTTGCGAAGCAGAGCCGGACTTGATGATGAGGAGGAGGATCCCTCCTATATGCAGGTTCTGATCGAGGGGGTTACAGGGTTATTGATTAGATGCCAATACACTTGGTATTTTACCTTTTATTTAAACACCCATGTATATTCTTTTCTTTCCATTTTTGAAGTATACATGTATTTAGTTAAGCTGGTAACATGTTCACACTCTGGAGACTTACAATCAATTATACATTTTATATATTTATCACAGTCTTTCGCTTGAGAAATTTAACTATCTCTAGAGTATGATATGCTGTTTTGGCTTAATCTACCTCATGTTTTATGCCTTATGCTGATAACATTCATCCATCATTGAAAATGTTGCATAAGTGATGTTCTGGAACTCGGGAGTGGAGTTTATGCTCGACCTCCAATTTTTGGGATGTTACAGCCTAGTTGGACTTGACTATCACCTCGAAAATCAAGCCCAAACGATGTCCTAAGATCATTTCCTTGAGTTCGGAGTGAAGAGTGTGAGAAAGTGAAGATTTTTAAGAAATTAAATTTGAATTTAAGTAATCTGAGTCGTTGTCCGAACTCGGGAGTGGAGTTCATGCGTGCCATTTGTAAGCGTTCTGACCGTTGATTTTTTTACCCAAATTCACCCTCAGATCAGGGAAGTTGACCCACCACGGTCGATCTGAAAATCCGATCAGTCTAAAAATTTAACTTGCTTAAGATCCTATACTAGTGAGCTTAAGTCCGACCGCATTTGATAAGAGGACCTTTAGAAGTGTTCCGTTGGATCAGAAGAAGCCCGATTTGGTTATAACCTAAGTATACCTTGACCGTAGGGCTATTTCCTTCGGTTTTGGGCTTATATAAAGGCCTTAAACCCTCTCTCACTTATCCCATACGATTTTTCAACCCTAGCTAAGATAAGAGAGAGTAAAGATAGAGAAAGTAAGTGAGAACCTAGTGTTTCATCTTGGAATTCTTCCCAGTTCTTCTACGCACCAATCCATCGAATCTGAATCATTATTCCGGTGATTCTAATTTCGTTCTTGGGTAAGTCAATCAAACCCTAACCTATTTTGAAGCTTAGAATACTTTAAGTGATGTTGTAGCTAACCTATTTCATGCCTTAGGTTGCCTATCCACCATTTACAAAGACTTATCGTCTTAATCATATCCATTACGCGTTTTTCAATTTAAGGTGTGGACTATATACATTTAGGTTATGGTTTTCAAGACTTTAAATGTTAGATAATGATTTATTCTTTACATGGACAGTATTACCATGCTAAATGCGCTATTCGTTTTGTTTTACGTATATGTATAACCTATGTGGTAAATAGGATATTTCATGTGTATGTTGAAATATTTGAATGCGTAAGGAATTTGATGTTATGATTGCCATGATTATTTGTTATTAGTACATGATTGTTATGTATGCGACAACTCCTTGACGAAAGGATTTTCCCTAATATGTAATATGGCCGACATACGTGATGTATGTTGAATAGTGTAGTCTAAGTGTTTGTATAAATGCCTGAATGAGTTAGTATTTAGTAAAGTATGATTTTTGAGGGTATTGAGATATGAATCTCAATCACCTTACTTGTGTGTATGATTTCCTCCATGAATTGTTTAGCTTAATTTATTCATGTTGACTGTGTGTATTCTGGTTTAAGTTGTATTTCATAACATGTTCATTTGAATATAGAATATGAATCAATTGTCTATTATTGAGCTTGTACGTGATTGAGACTATATTACAGTCCAGGTAATCGGTAACAGTCCTTAAACTGGTGGTTGAGGTTGTTTTCGCCACGCAGGATGTGTTCGACGAATCTGAGTCAAACTTGGGATGTTCGACAGTGGTTAGGCCACACGGAGTGCTTATGCATTCCATGTCGATCAACTCAATATACACTTGGCCTAGTTGAGCTTACAACTAACCCAATTGACCAATGTATGTTCACCATGTTTGGTCGCTACTATTAGAATCTAAGGTACCGAACTCACTAGTGAAAATCCGGTTAACCTTGGTCCTCGATCCCCTAAGACTCATGAGCCGGACATGGTGGTATGGGATACCATGGTCGAGTTGTCGGCTTACATTGGGGTGACGAGCCTCCCCGTAGTGACCAGTGAGCATCCTAGACTCGTGAGCCGATTATGGTGGTATGGGACACTATATTCGCGCTCTCGGCCTACATTGATTGGTGAAGAGCTCTCTGTAGTGACCTCAAGCATACCTTGATACTGCAGACAGGCGGCGAGCCCTTTTGTAGTAATTATGGTATACCAGGCCTATATTGATTGGTGATGAGCCCTTTACAGCGACCTAGAACAGTAATATCATATGAGATTTCCTAGGACTGACGACCCTAGAATGGATCATTATTTGGGAATTGATATAAGGGAGGTGTCTTAGCTTCTCAATCCTACTGTATGAAAAGGACTAATAAGAACTTGGTAATCATGCTCATAAGATTGCACTGGATGTGCCGTTGGCGTTGGTGTAGAGCATAGTGGTAGTGATTCATGCTGCGATCGTTAGATGATGTCGCAAGAGGGAGTTTGTGGTGAGGTCATGCATCATTTCCTCATACCATCTTGCATTAACAAGAGTATCTAGGACATGTTTGATTGTACTGCTTTATCATTACTACTTGATTGAAATGATAACATGTTAACCTTTGCTGTATAGTTCCACTGAGTTGATCAGTCACTCCCATGTTTTGGGATGGTGCTTAAACACCAACCAGACTTTGACTTAGCTACAGGTGATGGTGATGCCTGCGAGGCGGAGTCGGAGTTCGATGAGGATGAGGAGGCATTCTCGTTCATGCAGTTCTCAGGCGGGTTCATGTGAGCCATGTCCTGGTTGGGGGAAATTCTGGGCTATGATTGTAGCGATTAAGCACATTTTATTATATGCATTTTGAGACATGACTTGTAATTATGACCTGGCAGAGCATACATACCTTGGGGACTTATATTGGTTTATATACATATATCAGTCTCCCGCTTACGTTCTTAGATGTCCCTAAATTATGTTTGCTATTTTGGCTTAATCTACTTCATGTTTTATTCACTAATACAGACAACATACATCCATCATTAATTATGTTGCATAAGTGATGTTTTGGAACTCGGGAGCTGAGTTATGCTCGACCCCCGAATTTCAGGGCGTTACAATTCAAGGGATGTATGCATCAATAGGAGAGTTGTTTCTTGAAAACCTTAAATTCTCTATTAATTTTTGAGAAGAGACAGTTCCGGTTGATAGGCACATAATCTCAGGATTGCTTGATGTGAATGTAAATGATGAAAGCATACCCATTGCCCCACTTGCTGATAGAATGCATGAATTTGTGCATCAGGATATTACTCGTAAACTATGTCGGTTTAATACTGAATGGAGTTTTGGTAATGCTCTCCGTGCCACCCAGATGATTCCAAGATTTAGGGTCCTTCATCGTAGTTTTACATCGAATGTGTATCCACATTTCGGGAATAAATCTGAACTTACTCCCTTTATAACTCGTGTCCTTCACGTCGTTGCTTGTGGCATACCTATTTGTCTTCCCTCATTGATTTTCTACGTGATTATCAAATTTCATATTCATCCAGGTCATGGTTCCATTACAACGTTGTCATTCCATCGACTAAGGCACCTGAGGCAGTCCTATTTTTTGATAATACGAATATTCACAAGATGAACCTGACATACGTTCCTAACCAGAGAGATGAGGAGGAGGAAGAAGAAGCAGAAGCACCATTACCTAAGGACACATCTATGAATGAAATTTTTATAGAACTGGAATTAGATGATGAAGCCGATCCTGAGTATCAACTATCTCAGGTTGATGATCGGATTTAGTCTTTAAAAGAAAAGGTTATTGAGTTAAAGGTATCACAAGACAATCTGGTAGAAAGTCGTAAATCTTCCACGAAATATATGCATAGATACTTTCATCGCACTACTAGAGGACTTCACCAGATTAACTCATTTATACCTCCTCCATCCTCTTCCGAATTTGATTAGGTTGATATCATTTTATTTTATTCTTGGGTTGTATAACTTCCATGTGTGTTGGATGATAACTCTCTCCAACTCCTATATTATATCCTTGTTGATGACTTTATATTAACTCTTAATTACTATTCTCTATGCATTCTCCTCTTATCGGTCTACTATTTTTGTTGTGATTTATTGATTTGAATCACATGAGTATTCTTCCCTTTGTCATTTTGTGACAAAAAGGGGGAGAGATTTCTAATTCGATAAGTAAATTTAATGAGTTATGCATTATATTGAATGTTGATATATTAATATATGGATGTTTGTTAGGAGTTTTGTATTAGAAATGTATTATTTGTCATAACACAGGATAATCTCACATTGAGGAGTAAATTTTGTTGATTCAATAGAGCTGCATCTTCTACAAACATGGAAATCAAGCTGATAGTATGGATGTTGTTATGCTATGTGTTTTGTCATGAATTTGATAAAGCGGGAGATTTTAAGTGCTATAATGTATAAAGCACACTCTTGTTTGTCAAATTTCGATGAGACAAACTAGCTTATGATATGGTTCACACAATGTGAATCAAGATGGAAAGTTCACCTTCAAGAGATTAAAGATGGAAAGTTTACCTTCAAGAGAATTAAGAAGATGGAAAGTTTACCTTCAAGAGAATCAAGATGGCTGAAGAAAGTTCAAGTTCTACTAAAGACTTGTAGAAGTTCAAACTCTTACTTCAAGCTTTATTAAAGATTCAAGAATGAGTTCTGAGAAGTTCAAGCTACTACAATGTTTAGTCTTTTCAGGTATAATAGACCCTATAAAGACCTTAGGCTTAGGTCCTTTCAAAACATAATCATATATGGGTTTTTATACTTTATATAGGATTAACTTCGACTAGTCTAGGCTTATGGTCGACTAGTCTAAGTTGTGGCTCAACCAGTCTAAGAATTTTTTGACTAGTCTAAGTTCAAAATATGAAAATTAGACTTTTCTGTTGCTTCCTCGACTAGTCGAGCAGATTGCCTAACCAGTCGAAGAGGGACCTTCGACTAGTCGAGGGTTGCTTAAATTGAAGTCCAGCAACTATTTTTAGCACCCTCGGCCAGTCGAAGCCCATGCTCAACCAGTCGAGAAGGGCTTTTGACCAGTCAAAGAACAATTTTATCCAATCGCGCCCAAAATTTAAAATGTTGTTAGATCTTACACAAGTCGAAGGAGACCTTAGATGAGTCGAAATAACAAGATTTCTAACTATAAATAGAGGCTTTCTCTCATTCCAAAATTATTCATTTAAGCCAAAAAAAGGCTTCACCAAAAGAGAGAGAAGTCCTCACTATCTTCAAGCTATTTCATGGTATTTTAATATTTTGTTTAAATAACTTTTTATTTTAATTCCTTAATTTCTTTTCATGAATCTTAATTTTTAAAGAGAGTAATTGTTCTTCTTTGAGATCTTATGGAATTCAAATAAGTAGCATTTGGTTTGAATTAATTTAAAATCAATCTAGAACCTGGAACCCTTGTTTGTGTTACTGGACATTGTGTATGTTACCATAAGCAAAACAATTTTATAGGCTACATCAAGAATGTCTTCAATGAGAAGATATGTATATTTTTATTCTTTTTATTTTGGTTTCTTTGAGATAACTAGAAAATCTCATGTATTGTTTTTGACTGAGATAGCCAGAAAATCTCAGTGTGGGATTTTTGTTTGTGATAAGCCCTTTAAAATCACAACTGTGTAAGGTTTTAAGGTGAACCTGTGAAAACCATGTTTATAGTGAATGCCAATATCACATGGGTTGTGATTATTGAGAGTGGAGTAGGTGTGGCTATTTGAGAATGGTTAGTGTACACACTGAACCACTATAATTCCTGGTGTTGTGGTGAATGTTTAATTTTTGTATTTTTAGTGAATGATTGTAACTTTATTTCTGTAATAGTGGTGAATTTTTGTAATAGATAGCTTTATTATCTCTTGCTTGGTTTGAAGTCTTGATCCTTATGAACGTTCGTGAAATCAGGTTATCCTACCTAAAACTTTGTTTTTAGTGTAAGGTTGTCTTACGAACTAAGTTTGAATCAAATTTTCAATACTAGTGCTATTGAGATTTCTATTTTATTTTTTATTTCAATACTTTAAGTTTTTATTTGGTATAGTCCTATTCACCCCCGTCTAGGACTGTTAAGCTCGCCCTTTTTAGTAAGTTTCGATGACATCAAAGGACCCTTCGAGGACATAGATTGAGAGTTAGAGTTGTCCAGCAAGAAATTGGATTTTTTAACTTTCTCGATGGCATCGAATAATAGTTCGATGACATTGAAAATGGTCCAGACATGTCTAGAAAGAAAATAACATAAATATTTAGATTGTTCGATGGCATTGAGGATCCCTTTGAGGACATCGAATGTCCTTTCATGGCATCGAAAGAGCCATTTTCTGCCCATTTTTTGACCATTAAAGCTTCAAATTTTTATTAAGGGGAATCGGTTATTAGGCAGTTTGATGGGTTTTTGGAGTAATAAGAGGTAGGGTGATTTTATATTCATATCCCTCATCCCTAGCCTTTATTCCA
The DNA here is from genome assembly GCA_037074715.1 of Magnolia kwangsiensis. Classification (NCBI taxonomy): domain Eukaryota; kingdom Viridiplantae; phylum Streptophyta; class Magnoliopsida; order Magnoliales; family Magnoliaceae; genus Magnolia; species Magnolia kwangsiensis. Next base: position 79,179,956 of record CM073577.1, on the reverse strand, counting down.
TGGTGTTTTAAGCACTCTTCCTTGAGATTCACACTCATATGAGGATTCTAACATCTACATTGAAGATGTGCTTGAACCCTTTCATTTTTTAGAGTTTAGACTTAAGAAATCTTGGCATACCATTGTCCAAATCGTCTAGAATACCCATCTAGTTGAATCCCTTAGGAAAAAACTACTTCCCACTAGTTGAATGAGATCCAACCAACCTCCCATCACCTTGGTCACTTCGGATGAGCATCATATGTAAGGTAGTTGATCATGGAGTTGAAGCCTTGGAAAAGCAGCGACACTATGATCGGGGGAGCATTGGGGAGCTTGAAATTGTAGTAAAGACTACAATAGTAGATGTTGAAATAGGTGAAAGTGTCCTAGAGGGGGGTGAATAGGACTTTATAAAATTTTCTTGATAATTAAAAATCTTATTAACCTGATCTTGATATAATGTGCAACTATCAAGATATACTTTGAATCTAATGGCTTCTTTGCCAAGTAGAGGATCCAATCATAAGACTACTTAATATTTAAACATGATCTAGCAATTAGTCTATGATGGATGAGTAATGTGAAAATGTGTGTGGGATGTGATTCTTAGCAATTCTAAATATTCATGTTATCATGTTTCATGTAATCATTAAAAGTAAGCATAATAAATGAATATGCAAACATCAATCTTAAACATAATTGTTTATAGTGGTTCAGCTATGTGCTTACTCCACTCCTAGCGAATGCACTCAACCCTTGAGTGTACCGGATTTCACTAACGAAGGTTTTAAATTAGGCTCACCTTTAACCTTTATAACATACATAAGGTCGACTCTAGGACCTACATTAGGAACCTAGACATACTTACACAAGGCACAAGTTTTTGCCCTACACAAGAATAAAGGTCAATTTATGCCCTATACAAGAGAAAATGATCCACACAAGGAACCTCGATTTTAGGCCACACAGGCCAAGGATCCACACAAGGAACCTCGATTTTAGGCCACATAGGCCAATGATCCACACAAGGACCCTATTTTAGGCCACACAAGCCAAGGACTCACATAAGAACCCTAATTTAGGCCACATAAACCAAGGACCTACACAAAGGACTTGAGTTTATGCCCTACACAAGAGCAAGGATTAACACACAACACCCAAACGTACTCTCCCGTTGGAGGCCTCCTATGAAGGCTTGAAAGGGTGAGATGTACCTGTGACCCACTCCTACACAAGGAATGATCAATAGGGTCTTTAAACTCTAATGACTTATAGATAAGTAGATAAGCCCCATTTTGCACGTTGATGAAGATTTCCTCATTTAATGACGAAGATTCTTTAGCTCTCCTGATCCACAACACTGATGATGCTCCAATGTAAGGTGACGAGTTGGGTCAAGGTTATGTTGGAATCTACTCTAATGAATATTACTCATTTGAGAGATGGATTAATTCAAAGCTCTTAAGAATTCAAGGGATCCCAACTCAATGATTTACCATTAAGATGGTAGCTGGATGCTCCTTGAATGACGAAGTTCATTCACCAATCCACTCTATTGAATGTCAATGATAAAGTTGGATTGAAGGGTGAACTCCCATGAGAAAAATGGCTTAGGGTAACTGGTATGCAATTACTCTCTCAAAGCTCTCTTACTTTTTCTCTATCTAGCAACTAAGAGCAAGCTTTCCTTATATAGACGAAAAGTTCTAACGATAATAATGTTGTCAGAGACTGACTAGGTTCGATGTCATCGGACCTTATTCGATATCATCGAATGTATACTTTCAATGGCATCGAATCTAAGCTTGATAATACGAACTCAACTGAAAATATACCTGGAACTTTTCTGATTGAGGATCGATCCTATCTCGATATCATCGGTTTTTGAATTACGATGTCACCGTGACTCTATCGATTCCTCGATCATTTTCACATGATTTTCCTCATAAGCTTGTTGGAATAGTTTTGAATAGATTTGATGTCATTGAGACTCCCTCGATATCATCGTGATTTGAATTTCGATGACATCAAGTAATGTGTCGATTCCTTAAACATTCTAGATGATTTTCCTCTGAAGCTAGCTGGATAAAACTTATCTCGATTCAATGTTATCGAGATCCTATTGATGAGATCATGATTTGAATATTGATGACATCGATTTCGTTTTAATTCCTTGAGCAGTGTCAAAAATTTTCAAAGACTTTGCTAGATAATGCTTTGAGTCTATCGATATTATTGACTGACCTTCGATGTCATTGATAATTACTGGTCGATATCATCAAATGTATGTTTGATTTATCAAACATTTTGTCCAAATTACTTTGTGGTTGCTAGACATTAAAGACCTAATTCGATATTATTGAGAACTGTTCAATGTCATCGAACATGGGTGTTAGATGACACTAACACAGACTTGATATCATCGATCTTTACTGAGAAACTTAGAAGATTTTCCTATTTGAAACTTGAGTTTTTAGGCTATTATATCCTATGTTGTTCTAATTCTTTTAGGACTTTTATTTACCTGGGTGTTTTAGGATTTGGGATGTGTGGCTTGATTTACCTGTGACGGGCTCGGAACACACATCTAGTTGAGGCAATAGCTTAATCAATCTTCATATGAGGCTCACCTGACTCACCGACTCAACTTACACACTAATTGACAAACCAAGGTACTTTCAGAGCTAATTAAAGTATGGGAGAGTGACGATCAAGCAACCCAAAATGGGACTACAAAAGGTGCTTAATCCGACAAGTAAGTTGTTAATTGTAAGAGTCTGAGTTTACTCTCTTTCCTTATGTAGGATTGAATGTAAGAGTTTGTAAACTCAAACTTCTTATGTAGGGCCTAAACCTTTAGATTCTTATGTAGGACCTTGACTCGGGAGTAGAGCATAAATATCCAAGTTCTTGTGTAGGACCTTGGCCTTTGAATAGGGCCTAAAACTAGGTTCTTCTGTTGGACCTTGGCTCGAGAGTATAACCTAAATTTAGAGTCCTTGTGTAGGGTTGTAATGGTTAGAGGTGAACCTAATTTAAAACCTCTGATAGTGAAAGCCGGTACAATCATGGGTTGAGTGCATCCATCGGGAGTGGAGTAGGCAAGTAATTGAACCACTATATATGATTCTGTTTTGGATTGTCATTTTCATAATTGTTTAATTATACTAATAAGTTTAAATATTTACATTTATACATGCATGATTAGATGAGTGTGTAAATGCTTATACTTAAAGCACACGTAGGATTGTCAAATTTCATAGTCTCGGATGGATCACAGGCACTCATGAAGATTACATAAAGACTGGATCAACATCCCAAGTTTTAAAGGTTATGCATGGTTCAATAACTGAAGCACTCTGTGTCAACCATCAGGTGGTATATCCTTAGAATGACCCTAGGTTAGATGTATTTCATGTAGTGACATGATAATATAATACTAAATACAGTGAAATTAGGCCAGCCCGACTTCAAGTTCAGCTAGCCCAACTACCTTCGGCCAACCCAACATTATTCGGGCAAGTATATAGTAAGCTATGGTTTTTTCATGTCAAGTTTGGCCAACCCAACTTTGGGTTCGACTAGCCGAACATGTTCACTTGGGCAACTGGAATGTTTTCTGTTAAGTATCTAACAATATTAAAATTTCAGATCTCAAGGAGATTCGGCCAACTGAACCTTGTGTTTGGCCAATCGAATTTTTGAAAGATCTTATTCTGTGAAATTCTAGTGTCATTGAAATGCAATAGTTAGAATTCAGTTAACAGAACTAAAAATTAGGCCAGTCAAATTTCCAAGTCTCTTAGTTATAAATAGAGTCCTATTATTCATTTTAACAATGAAAAATTGTGAGCAATATCCTTAAGCATAGACAGAAAGTCAAGCCTTCTTAAACTATTTGTGTGGTAATTCTGAAATTTATTTTAGCTTATTCTATTCACTTTCTCATGTTTGTTTTAATCATTTTTAATACAATAATTCATACTCTACTTGAGAATTAGATAATTGAATTTGCAGCATTAGGGTTTTTGTTTATTACTTTGAAAATACATTAGATCCATTTATTCTTTTTGGGTTGAATGTTGAGGGTTAAATATTGCATATTAAACCCCATTTATATCTTGATTTTATGAACATAATACTACTTAATGTCCTATTTTATGCATGTTTGTGTTGCAAGGTGAATTTAAGAGCTTATATTAAAAAAGGTACTATAAGTATTGATTTGATGCTCAAAGATCACCAATGCAAGGAATGGATCTTAGGAGACAAAGATTGAAGATTTTAAGGTCCCAAGATGTAAGAAAATCAAGTGGAAAAGGAACGAAGTTAAAAGAACAAGTGCAGAAGTCACATTGACTGTGTCATCGAACACCGCTTGATGACATTGAGGACACATTTGATGACATTGAACATAGGTCGATGACATTGAATTTATGAAGGAAAATCGAGTTGGTCACTGGACAAATTGAAGATGTTTTTTGATGACTCGAAGCTTTGCTCAATGGCATCGAAGACTTGCTCGATGACATCAAATTTTTAGTGAAATTTTGACAAAACTCGATGGACATATTGGGTACCATTTTTTATTACTAGAAGCACTTCTCGATGACATCGAAGATCTACTCGATGGCATCGAAGGTCTCTTCGATGACATCGAATTTATTGAAGAAATTGGAATAACTCTCCGGACGGTTTTGGACACATTATCGATTCCTCGAACAATGTTTGATGACATAGAAGGCCTCTTCGATGACATCAAAGATAGGTTCGATGACATAGAAGGTCGCAGAGTCCGGATGAAGATACAAAAGTGTGGAAAAATCACGTATAAAAGACACCTTCGATGACATTGAAGCCTGTTTAATGTCATTGAACGAATCACGCGAAGTTATCAGAGTTACACAGAGTGCGTAAATTTTAGCTAGTTTTTCAGATTTTTTCAAAGAGGTGTGAAAAGAGGTGTTGCACAACTATAAATAGGAGTCCCCAGGGCATTCCTAGGGATCTATCTAATCTTCTAGGGTTTGAGGAGTGAAACAAAAGGGTGAAGCTGCTGTCCTAGATTTTTTCTCCTTCTTCCTTAGTTGATGTTTTGTTTAAGAGTCTTTAGTTTAATCATGTCTATGGTTGGCTAAACCTTTTGAGGCTAAGTGTAACATCCTGAAAATCGGGGGTCGGGTAGAAACCCAACTCCCGAGTTCCAAAACTTCACTTATGCAACATAGATAATGATAAATGCATGTTGTCTGTAGAATGACATTAAACAAGATTGAGACTAAGCCAAAACAACATATCATACTCTAGAGACAGTTAAATTAGTAAGCGGAAGGCTGTGATAAATACATAAAATATATAATTGATTGTAAGTCTCCAGAGGGTGAACATGTTACCAGGTTAATTAAATACATGTATACTCCAAAAATGGAAAGAAAAGAATATACATGAGTGCTCCAAAAATATAAAATGACAAGTGTTAAGGTGTCTAATCAACCTCCCTGTAATCCCGTCAATCAGAACACGGAGGAGAAGTCCTCCTCATCATCATATAAGTCCAGCTCCGCTTCACAAGCAGGGCCATCATCTGCAACTAAAACAGGGACTGGTTGGTGTGCGCGACACCGTCCCGTAACGTGGGAGTGAGTGATCAACTCAGTGGAATCATAGAGCAAAGATTAACATGTTATCAAATCAATCACGCGATAATAGTAAAGCAGGCAATCTAACATTCCTAAATACTTTTGTTAATGCAAGCATGAAATGACATGATGGATGCCCTCACTGACATACTCCCTCATACGGCATCATCTTACGCCCGCGACATGCTTACGTTCCTTAGTGCTCCACATCTTCCAGGCACATGCAGTGCGATATGAATATGATTACTGAGTTGTTATTAGTCCTTTTCATACAACAGGATTGGGAAACTAGGGTACCTTCCTTATATCAATCCCAACACAGATCCTGTCTAGGGTCGTCACTCCTAGTAATCATATACGATGTTATATTTGTAGGTCGCTGCAAGGGCTGTCAGGGCTGTTGCTCGCACTCGTTGCACTGCTCCCCCATCACCTTATCAATACAGGCCTAATGTTCTCTTGTCGCTATGGAAGGGTCGTCGCTTCCTGTAGACTCAGAATACACTCGAGGTCACTACAAAGGGCTGTCAGGGCTGTTGCTCGCACTCGTTGCACCGCTCCCCCATCACCTTATCAATGTAGGCCGACAGTAAGAATATAGTATCCCATACCACCATAATCTGCTCACGAGTCTGGGTTGGTCACTGGTCACTACGGGGAGGTTTGTGACCCCAACGTAGGCCGACAGCTCGACCACGGTGTCCCGTACCACCATGCCCGGCTCATGAGTCTTTATGGAACAAGGTACCATGGTTAACAGGGTTTTCAATGGTAAGTTCAGTACCCTAGGTTCAAGCAGTTATGACAAATACAAGGCGAACATACAATGGTCAGTCGGGTTACTTGGTGAGTTCGACTAGCACGATCGCACGTTGAATTGACCGACATGAAGTGCTCAAGCACTTCGTGTGGCCTGACCACTGTCGACGACTATAGTACGACTCGAGTTCGTCATACACATCCTTCGTGGCGAATAGAATCCAACCACGAATTCTAAACTGTTACCGACTGCTTGGAATAAAGTATAGCCCCAAGCACATGTAATGTGAAACAGTAATCAGATGAGAGAGGCAGAATTGAAATATAAGAAATTCCAGCATGTTATCAGCATGTTGTAACATACATCATAAGCAGTTAACCAAACACGAGTATGTCACACATAAGGTAACCAATTCAAATACAACAAGTATGGAGGAACTCATGTGCATCATTAAATTGGTTGAGAATCCATTCTCAACGCTAATCTACAACACCACTTACTCAATACTTACTAATACAGACATTTATACAAACACTTAGTCCACACAATTCCAACGTACTTGACGTATGTTGATTTCGACATATAATATGACAGATCCTTATATCCAGGAGTTGTCTAGTACACACAATCATGTTCTTACATTCAAAATATATGGCAGGCATAAATCATATTGATTTAGGCATTTCAACAAACACTTAGTCTACATAGCATATGTCGGCCAATATGTGCATTAGGGAGAATCTCTTCGCCAAACAGATCATGCACACATTCCTAATATCCTAACACGACAAATAACCATGACAAATATTTCAGCAAAATATGGACGTAAACGATATTTCCTACAAATGACTAAAATACCCTAAATCTCATATTTTCCATACGCAGTCGAAATGGAAAATGGACAGCATGTTCTACATGTCAAACGGCGTGCTCGTCGATAATCTACTATTAAACGACATTGAAAGCTTTGAAATCAGTCAATCAAAGTGTCTAAAATCCGCACCTTTTGCCATAGACGTGTATCAATTCGAATAGAACGTCAATGCTTCGTCAACGGCGTTATGGCGACCTAATACACAAGATACGTAAGCTACTTCGCCATTTGTATCAAAGGAATTCCTAAAACAGCGATAGGTTAGGGTTTTCTTACCTAGGAGTGTGTTGGAATCACCGAAAAAGTGATCTGAAAGCGGTGCTGCGATATGAGCAAAAGCTGGTGCAGGTGGTAGGAATTCCCTTCCACAACTCTCTCACAATCTCTCACTTTCTCTCTCTCTCAATCTAGGGTTTAAAGCAAATTCGGATGAGAGAGATATGAGAGGGTTTCAAGCCCTTATATAGGCTAAACCTTCACCTAAACAGACTTGGGAACAAGGTATACTTGAGTTATAACCAAATCGGGTCTTTTTCGATCCAAAAGAGCATTTCAGGAGGTCCCCTGGCTGAACGCGGTAGGACTTAAGCTCATGTACATTGGATCTAGGTCAGGCAGAGTTTTCGGTCCGATCGGATTTCCAGATCGACCGTGGCGGACCAGTTTCAGTTCGACGGCTACCGGTACTCGATCAGGGCCATGCGTTGACATGTAAGGGCCACCTATCCTGATCCGAGGGTAAAATTTGATCGAATTCTGATGGTCAGAATGCTTAAAAAATTTCACGCAAACAACACGTGCCAAATTTTCTAAATTATATTAATTTCTAACATTTCTCACACTCTTCACTCTGGACTTAAGGAAATCGTCGTGGGACATCATCTGGACTTAATTTTTGAGGTGATTGTCAAGTCCAACTAGGCGATTAGGATTGTCTAAGTTCGGGGTAATCGGACTTCCGACGTGCGGTCCAGAGCCGATATAAAGTTTTAAGGTGCTCCCGAGAGCAATCGCAAATAGAGTTTGATCCTAGGTTTTACGGTATTGTAACGTCACCTATCCTATACGTTTTGACTCTAGCAGATCGTATTGAAAGTGATTGGTGAGAATTTCACAGGTCATCTAGGGCAGCGCTAGTTAATTCAAGTTAGATTTCTAAAGGAAGTAGCCTTTATTGATTTTTGTTTGAGATGAGATTTGAAGGGTGGAGCGAAGGTGTTTGGAAACGGAAGAAGGAAGAGTTTGAAGGGGTGATTTTTGCCAAAAATCAGATGTTTGGGAGAGAAAGGAGATCTTGAGGGGTCACTTTGTGAAGGAGATGGTAGATTGGGGCTGTTTTGAGGGACGTCCCACGTATGGGGGAGGTGCCCTAGCCATTTAAGGGCGTCGGCCCGAAGATCAGCCCGAGTGGAGCCCACCTTATGGCGAGCCCTCGCGAAGTGAGATCCAGTGAGTTCGGCCTCATGGGCTGGGTTCCCCCTGCCTAGGGACCCCAAATATATGTGGGACCCACCCTGGTTCATTGTATTTGGGCTTGGATAGGCCTAAGACTCCATTTAAGGAGTTTCGGGGCTAGTTTGTAAACCATAATGAGTTTATGCATCATGTGGCATATGATTTTAGGGTAGGAGAGGCTAATCCATCCAACTAACCCATCTATTTTGTTAGATTCCAAAAGGCTAAGGGTCGAAAACCCATTTTACTCATTTATTTACTATTTATGGTAATTTTTAGATTCGGTATTGTTCTTCATCATTAATACCCTAGGATTGAGGTATATTATGAATTTGCTTTAAAAAATGAAGAATAAAGTGGTGGAGGGTGAGATTTTGAAGGAATTAGATAAAAAGAGGTTTTAGGCTTTGAGATTGAGTGTAAGATGTTGGGGTTGACCTACCACCTAAGGACATTCATTCTTAGGTTTGGAAGGGAATGAAACATAGTCTAAACCCTTCGATTGACGGTCTAGAAGTGATTTGGGGTCATTGTGTGTGTTTAGGAGTGTGCACGGACTCAATCTCTGCGACCGTTTTCAGTGAGTTCTAGTTTAAGTATAGTTCTTCACTTTTTAAACTTGAGGATTCATGTCTAATATAAAAGTACTTGGAGAAGTTTGAAAAATGAGGTGGTGAAAGATGAGATTTGAAGGAAATGGGTTGAAAAGTGATTTCTTTAGCCTTGGGATTGAGCTTTGAGAGTGTTATGGTTGACCCATTGCCTAAGGACGTCTAATTCCAGGTTGGCAAAAATCCAGGGTGTTACGATCTACCCCCCTTAAAAAATAATTTCGTCCTCGAAATTGGCTAAGGGTAATGAGTAAAGATTCTATTATTTCGTTCTCCTAAGCTTTATCGATTTCGCGTTCCTATGCGTGGTAGAGTGTACACTATCTATGCTCGTCTGGTGCATTTTAGTCTACCCTCCAAAAAAAACTTACTTCTTTATCCATTTCTTACACCCTGATGGTTTGCTACAATTTATTTCTTTATCTATTTAGAGTCTTGATGACACTTCCCAACCATATAGAGTAAGATGTATGTTTTTAATGGTCGACTAATACGGAGAGACGGTTGTAGTGGGCCTGATCCCGATACTTCGATCACCTACCTGACCAGGGTAGAAGAATCATCGTATCCCTTCCTAATCCTGGTAGATCCTGGTCTTCTGCTTGGTCAAAGCAGTGAGTCCATTGGTAGTCACCGAGGATTGAGAATTGGGTCAAGCCGCGAGTGCTTCCCAGTTGTATAATTTAGTAACTCCGTAGTCTGATCACTCTAAAAGATTAGGGAATGCCCATCACTACAAGGTTCAAATTTTCTATTTGGGTCTTGGTCTAAAGAGTCCTCGTCTTAATTTATATCCATGGTGAGAGTTAAGGGTTTCTATCTTTTCGTCTAACATGAACCAGTTTCTTTCGATCCTGGGCCAGTGGGGAAGGGGCCAACCACGCTTTCGCTGCGTCACTCTGATCTAACGGTTGTATTAGCTGACCTAACTAGATTGGACTTATAATGTTCTACCCCCCTTAAAAAAATATTTCTACTCTAAAAGGTCAGGGATCTATGTCCTAATTCGTATGTTGGAACGAGACGAAATTTAGGACCTATCATGTGTTGTGGTTAGTTCCAGGGACAGGTGTGAGTTTGTGGCAAGATACCTATACCTCATTGGCTATATGTTCTCAACACTTTCCAAGGTCGAATTAACAAACTTTTGGTTATAGGTAGTCGGGCCAACAAGGAAGAAAAGTTGCATAGTGAGTTTGAGTCGGATACATTGACCTTCTGTCTAATTAGGACAGAAAATTCGTTGTATCAATTCTTAATCCGAGTCGATGCCGATCTTCTGCTTGATCAGAGCATTAGATTTACTAGTAACCACTAGGATTAAGAATTCAATTCAAACCGCGAATACTTCGCTTATATATAGTTTCTCTACTCCGTGTCCTCGATTGTACTAAGTCCTTGGGAAGGTAATTCTAGGGGCGCGTTGGTTTGACCTAACATTAATTCTAAGGGATTTATAAGTGTCCTCTGAGCGTGAGGAGTTTCTAAGTCAAAGAGTTACTAAAGTGGTCCATAAGTATTAAGGGGATTCAACAAAGGAACAAGGTCTTACTCTAACTTAATCAAGCTAACTAACTAAGTCTATTTGCCAATTATCTTAGCATAATCAGTCTTTTACATTCCTTAGTATAATTAGTAGCCTAGTCTTAACTTAGGAGTAGCAGTGATCCACTAGTGGTAACCTAAAACCTATGTTTATACACTAAATGATTTCATACTCATCCTAATACAAGGAATTTGTTTTATCACTAAGGGTAAAAGTTGTCTAGTTGAATTTGAGTTTCCCGGACCTCAATCTAATTGCACTCGAACACTATACATGTGCTCATACCAGCTAAGAAGGTCCTAAGGTTCATGTTATTAATTTATAGAATTTCTTACACCACCAAATGCTTAAAGTCTATGAGTCCAACTTTAAGTCTAAAACTCTAAGTTGTATTCAATGGGTTTCGTTGCTGATACCATCGCGGGATTCAAAATGACATGTTTAGAAGGAGGGTGGGATGGGATTAAGATCGACTCATAGACTTTGGAAAATGAGTCATGTGTTGGGTAGTTAGAGATGGGATTTCCAAATCCTAAGATCTGGGGATTTTCTTCTAATTGCATACATTCTGAACACGGTATTAGAAATCATGGGATACACCTAATCTATGGGCAATACCTTACACATGCATCTATTGCTCCTTTTACAATTCCATCTGCCCTAATCTTACCTAATGCAGTTGGTCAAACAGGCCCTAAATGTCCCATCATTTGGAGGTTGTGAAGGTTATGAGACACAAAAGTGTAGGTTTTATGCCCACATGAGGGGGTATAATGAGGGTGAAAAGTCATACAGAGTAGTTTTTGGGTAATGGTGGTGGATGGGTGTAAGATGTAGAAGAAGACGGAAGCTTGAGTGAAAAGAAGTGGGGATGTGAGATCATTTTACGTGGTCTCGGTTACGTATGGGCTATTCAACGGTAGTTAATCTCGCCTGTCAGCGAAACTTGGGATTCTAATGTGGTTTCTAGATTCCATCGCCCCCTTCCTAAGTCAGAGTGGGTCAGTGTGCATTGTGTTAGCATAACCCAGGTCCAGTTTAATCCAAATCATGCTCTGATACCATCTGTAACATCCCGAAAATCGGAGGTCGGGTAGAAACCCAACTCCCGAGTTCCAGAACGTCACTTATGCAACATAAATAATGATAAATGCATGTTGTCTGTAGAATGACATTAAACAAGACTGAGACTAAGCCAAAACAACATATCATACTCCAAAGACAGTTAAATTATCAAGCGGAAGACTGTGATAAATACATAAAATATATAATTGATTGTAAGTCTCTAGAGTGTGAACATGTTACCAGGTTAATTAAATACATGTATACTCTAAAAATGGAAAGAAAAGAATATACATGAGTGCTCCGAAAATATAAAATGACAAGTGTCAAGGTGTCTAATCAACCTCCCTGTAATCCCGTCGATCAGAACACGAAAGAGAAGTTCTCCTCATCATCATACAAGTCCGGCTCCGCTTCACAAGCAGGGCCATCATCTGCAACTAAAACAGGGATTGGTTAGTGTGCACGGCACCGTCCCGTAACGTGGGAGTGAGTGATCAACTCAGTGGAATCATAGAGCAAAGATTAGCATGTTATTAAATCAATCACGCGATAATAGTAAAGCAGGCAATCAAATATTCCTAGATACTGTTATTAATGTAAGCATGAAATGACATGATGGATGCCCTCACCGACATACTCCCTCATACCGCACCATCTTACGCCCGCGGCATGCTTATGTTGCTCAGTGCTCCACATCTTCCAGGCACATGCAGTGCGATATAAATATGATTACCGAGTTGTTATTAGTCCTTTTCGTACAACAGGATTGGGAAACTAGGGTACCTTCCTTATATCAATCCCAACACAGATCCTGTTTAGGGTCGTCACTCCTAGTAATCATATACGATGTTATATTTGTAGGTCACTGCAAGGGCTGTCAGGGCTGTTGCTCGCACTCATTGCACCGCTCCCCCATCACCTTATCAATACAGGCCTAATGTTCTCTTGTCGCTACGGAAGGATCGTCGCCTCCCGTAGACTCAGAATACGCTCGAGGTCACTACAAAGGGCTATCAGGGCTGTTGCTCGAACTCGTTACACCGCTCCCCCATCACCTTATCAATGTATGCCGACAACAAGAATATACTGTCCCATACCACCATAATCTGCTCACGAGTCTGGGTTGCTCACTGGTCACTACGGGGAGGTTTGTTTCCCCAGCGTAGGCCGACAGCTCGACCACGGTGTCCCATACCACCATGCCCGGCTCATGAGTCTTTATGGATCAAGGTATCATGATTAACAGGGTTTTCAATGGTAAGTTTAGTACCCTAGGTTCAAGTAGTTATGACAAATAAAAGGTGAACATACAATGGTCAGTCGGGTTACTTGGTGAGTCTGACTAGCACGATCGCACGTTGAATCGACCGACATGAAGTGCACAAGAACTTCGTGTGGCCTGACCACTGCCGACGACTCTAGTACGACTCGGGTTCGTCATACACATCCTTCGTGGCCTGACCATGCAGATCGTATTAAAAGTGATTGGTGAGAATTTCACAGGTCATCTAGTGCAGCGCTAGTTAATTCTCGTTAGATTTCTAAAGGAAGTAGCCTTTATTGATTTTTGTTTGAGATGAGATTTGAAGGGTGGAGCGAGGATGTTTAGAAACGGAAGAAGGAAGAGTTTGGAGGGGTGATTTTTGCCAAAAATCAGATGTTTGGGAGAGAAAGGAGAGCTTGGGGGGTCACTTTGTGAAAGAGATGGTAGATTGAGGCTGTTTTGAGGGACGTTCCACGTATGGGGGAGATGCCCTAGCCATTTAAGGGAGTCGGCCCGAAGATCAGCCCGAGTGGGGCCCACCGTACGGCGAGCCCTCTCCGAACCGACGAGGTCCTCGCCAGTGAAAGTGAGATCTGACAAGTCCGGCCTCATGGGCTGGGTTCCCCCTGCCCTAGGGACCCTAAATATATGTGGGACCCACCCTGGTTCATTATATTTGGGCTTGGATAGGCCCAAGACTCCATATGGGACATTTCGGGGCCAGTTTGTAAATCTGAATGATTTTATGCATCATGTAGCATATGATTTTGGGGTAGGAGAGGCTAATCCATCCAACTAATCCATCTATTTTATTATATTCTAAAAGGTTAAGGGTAGAAACCCATTTTACCCATTTATTTACTATTCACGATAATTTTTAGCTTTGGTATTGTTCTTCATCATTAATACCCTAGCATTGATATATATTATGAATGTGCTTTAAAAAATAAAGAATAAAGTGGTGGAGGGTGAGATTTTGAAGGAATTGGATAAAAAGAGGTTTTAGGCTTTGAGATTGAGTTTAAGATGTTGGGGTTGACTTTTCACCTAAAGACATTCATTCCTAAGTTTGGAAGGGAATGAAACATAGTCTAAACCCTTCGATTGACGATCTAGAAGTGATTTGGGGTCATTGTGTGTATTCAGGAGTGTGCACGGACTCAATCTCAGCGACCGTTTTCAGTGAGTTCTAGTTTAAGTATAGTTCTTCACTTTTTAAACTCGAGGATTCATGTCTAATATAAAAGTACTTGGAGAAGTTTGAAAAATGAGGTGGTGAAAGATGAGATTTGAAGGAAATGGGTTGAAAAGCGATTTCTTTAGCCTTGGGATTGACCTTTGAGAGTGTTATGGTTGATCCATTGCCTAAGGACGTTTAATTCCAGGTTGGTAAAAATTCAGGGTGTTACATTAAGAGGTGAAGCTTGTAGTGTGATTGAGATGTTTGATTTGTTTTGATTCATGTTTTGTTGAACTCTGTTGGATTATAGTTCTTTATTAAGGAATATTTTTAGTGTTTAATGGTTTATTGTGACTCAAATTATAAATATCTTCTTTCCCTAAATTAAGATTGTGAAATTAGTAAGTCCTGTTGATGGGGCACAAAAAATGCACGAGTCGTTAGGAGTTTGGTTTGTTTTGCATCAAGGATCCAAGATAGGCAGTCGTGCTCATTACGCGACCCTCTCTTTATTCTCTGAAAAATCTGTGCTGCAATGAATAGTGTTTCGATGAATAATGAATAGTTACACGGGTGAATAGTCGCATAGATGAATAGTTACGTGGGTGCATAGTACGCAGTGAATAGTTGTGCAAATGAATAGTTTTGTGGGTGAATAGTACCATAATGAATAGTTACACGGTGAATAGTGTTGTGTAGAATGGGGCCTATGGCACATAAATCGATGCTTCACACATGTAAAAGTTTATAAATACCCCTTCTCCATCTCATTTGAAGGATCAGAAGTTTTAGAGAGGTGTCAGGTTCAGAGACAGAGAGTGTAACGTCCTGGAAAAATCCGTACGAAAATCCAAGTACCACCTCATGCAAAAATCACTTAGGACCAAATCCTTTAGATATCTAACGAGGATTAACTAGCACTAAACTAGATTACCTGTGAAATTAACACCATTCACATTAAATACATTCTGCAAGACCCAAAACTTGTAGAATTGTTAACGCTACATTACCCTAAAATCTAGGATCAATCTCTAAACCCAGTTGCTCTTGAGAGTATTCAGAAACTCCGTATCGGACATGGACTACACATCAAAAGTTCGATAGCAATGAACTTAGACAATTATGACCGCCTGGTTGGACTTGACAATCACCTCAAAAATCAAGTCCAGATGATGTCCTAGGACTATTTTCTTGAGTCCGGAGTGAAGTGCGTGAGAAAAGTGAATATTTTTAGAAATTAAATACGAATTTAAGTAATTTGAGTCATGTCGTTTGCGGCCCAATTATAAGCATTCAGACCGTCAGAATCTGACCCAAATTTACCCTCGGATCAGGGGAAATGTCCCACACATGTCCATATGCTTGTGGCCCTGATCGAGTGTCGGTGACCATTGAACTAAAACTGGTCTTTCACGATCGATCTGTAAACTTGATCGGACTGAAAACTTAGCTTGACCAAGATCCAATATCAGGGAGCTTAAATCTGACCACATTCAACAAAGGGACCTCCAGAACTGCTCCGTTGGATTGGAACAAGCCCGACTTGGATATAACCTAAGTATACCATGGTCTGGGACTGTTTCCGTCAGTTCTGGGCCTATATAAGGGCCATAAACCCTCTCTCACATATTCCAGAAGAATTCCAAAACCCTAGCTAAGAAAGAGAAGAAAAGGAGAGAAAGAGAGAATGAGTTGGAGATTCACCCAGGGATTCTACCCTGCCTCTCCTCGTGCTTATCCATCGCTACCAGATCGCTATTCCGGTGATTCTAATTTCATATTTGGGTAAGAAATCCTAACCCTAACCTGTTCTAGGGTTTTCAATAGTTTAAGTGATGTTATAGCTAACCAAATTCGTGTTTTAGGTTGCTAAACTACCGTTGACGAAGACTAAACGCCTAAATCATATCCGTTACGTGTTTATCAGTTTAAGGTGCGAACTATATACGTTTAGGTTATGGTTTTCAAGACTTTCAATATCAAATAATAGTTTATTACTGATATGGATGCTATTTCACATGCTAAATGCAATATCTGTTTCGTTTTACGTATACATATGAACTATGTGGTCTATAGGAAAATTCATGCATTTGTTGAAATGTTTGTGTACATTTGGAATCTGATTTTGTGGTTTCCATGCTTAACTGTCGTAGGTACATGATTGATATGTATGTGACAACTCCTTAGCAAAAAGATTTTCCCTAATACATAATATAACCAACATATGTGATGTATGTTGAAAAGTGTAGTCTAAGTGTTTGTAAAAATGCCTGATTGAGTTAGTAGTTAGTAAAGTGTGATTTATAAGGGAGTTGAGATATGAATCCCAACCACCTTAACTGTGTGTATGATTTCCTCCATGTACTGTATGACCTGTTGATTCATGTTTAATCGTGTGTATGATTTCCTCCATGTATTGTATATTCCTGTTTAAGTTATATTCCATAGCATGCTCACATGATTGTAGGATTTGACTTCAGTATTCATTACTGCTTTCTTGTCTCATATGCTTACTTGTTGTGAATGCACGCGGTTGGGGCTATAACATAGTCTAGGCAATCGGTAACAGGCCTTGTTCTGGTGGCTGAGATTGTTTTTCGCTACGCAAGATGTGTTCGATGAATTCAAGCCGTACTTGGGATGTTGGCAGTGGTTAGGCCACACGGAGTGCTTATGCATTTCATGTCGATCAACTCAACATGCGATCATCCTAATTGAGCTCGTCAATTAACCCGATTGACCCGATGTATGTTCACCATGTTTAGACGCTACTACTTGAATCTAAGGTACCAAACTCACCAGTGAAACCCTATTAACCTTGGTACCTCTATCCACTAAGACTCATGAGCCAGACATGGGGGTATGGGACACCGTGGTCAAGCTGTCAGCCTACGTTATAGGGGACGAGCCTCCCCGTAGTGACTAGTGAGCAACCCAGACTTGTGAGCTGAATACGATGGTATGAGACGCTGTATTCGTACTGTCGGCCTACATTGATTGGTGACAAGCCCTTTGTAGTGACTTCGAGTATACCTTGACACTACATTGAGGTGACGAGCCCTTTGCAGTGGCCTAAAACCATCACATCGTCTGAGACTTACTAGGATTAACAACCCTAGAATGGATCATTATTTGGAAAATGATACAAGGGAGGTACCTTAGCTTCCCAATCCTACTTTATGAAAGAGACTAATAAGAACTTGGTAATCATGCTCATAACATTACACTGCATGTGCCGTTGGCGTTGGTGTAGAGCATAGTGGTAGTGATTCATGCCGAGATCGTTAGATATTTTCGCAAGAGGGAGTACAGGTGAGGGCATGCATCATTACCTCATATCATTCTTACATTAACAAGAGTATCTAGGACATGTTTGATTGAATTATTTTATCATTACTGCTTGATTGAATTGATAACATGTTAACCTTTTTTGTATAGCTCCACCGAGTTGATCACTCACTCCCACATTCTGGGACTGTGTTTAAACACCAACCAGACTTTGTCTTAGTTGCAGATGATGATGAGACCCACGAGGAAAAATTGGAGTATGAGGATGATGAGGAGGCGTTCTCCTACATGCAGTTCTCAGGTAGGTTCATGTGAGCCATGTCCTGATTGATGGGGATTTAGGGATTATACTTATAGAGGACTATTACATTCCTTTTGACATTTTGTATCTTGACACGACACTTGTAAATATTGACCTAGTATTGCATACATACTTTAGGGACTTACACTAGGTTATATTTTTCTTTTAGTCTTCCTCTTACGTATTACAACTATCCCTGGATTATATTTTACTAATTTGGCTTAAACTAATTCATATTTTATGCACTAATACTGACAACATTCATCCATCATTAGAAATGTTGCATAAGTGATGATCTGGAACTCGGGAGCTGAGTTATCCTTGACCCCTGATTTTCAGGGCATTACAAGTTGGTATCAGAGCATGATTTGGATTAAACCAGACCTGGGTTATTGTCACACGACGTACACTGATGCCAATTTAATATAGGAAGGTGCGAGAAAAAACTAGAAACAAATCTAGGATTCCCAATTTCACCAATTGGCGAAGGATTACTGTAAACGATCACCGAGATCGGGTCCGTACACACCCGTGATCATGAAAAATGATCCCAATCCATTTTAGACCATCAATCAATGGGTTTAGACCGTGTTTTATCCCATCCCAGCCATTTAAAATCGATAAACTTGTATATGCATTAGAAATCACTCGAAATGACCCGAAATGAGTCGAAATAGAGTAGGGGGCCCAATCGAGGCACTTCCAAGGGGACCCAAGGTGGGACCCATACGATTTTAGACCCCAGGGGGCAGGAAGACATTGCCCCATTGGTGAGTCCTCGCCAGACTATCCAGAGACCGACGAGGGCCTCGCCAGTTTGGCAAGGCCTCACCGGGCCGATGCCTTTAGGGTGTTGTATGGCCCACTGGTGCATGGTTGGCTGAATTTAAACCCTCATACAATGTCTTCCTTTCACAAACCACCCCTTCAAGCTCTCCTTTCTTTAAAAAATCTCCCAAATCTTCTTAAAAATACCCTTCGAGGGCTTTCTTTTCCATTTTCGTGCACCCTCACTCTACCCAATTCAAAACCCACCTCCATTGCTAATTTTCCCCTTCTTTTCCTTCCATTTGAGCACTCAAATCCCACCTTGAGTCTCCCCTTCTTTTCCTTCCATTTGAGCACTCAAATCCCACCTTGAGTCTCAAATCCATGAAAACCCCATCACTCTTTCCATTTCCCTCTTTTTCTTCCTTCCCTTGGCCTTGTTTGAGCTAGTTACAGCCATATTTTCAATTTCCACCATTCTCTCTTTCATAGAAAAGAAGAGAGCTCCTGTAGATGAAGCCGGGCCTAGTCGCCCCACCCATTCTAGGAGGTCGAGAGGTGCCACCGCGAGTTTAAGCGCTAGTCGAGAGTTGCAGGCGAAGCGGGATCTAGATCCCCAGGCTCCCATAGGAAGGACTTTGTTGGTGGATTATCTCATGGTGTTTATAAGGGCCGTAGGGTCCTCTTTGAAGCCTATGTGGATGCACGACTATTTGGAGAATACTTGTTGTTTGAGCGCCTGGTAGAAGCCAAGTGGGGTCTGCTATTTGAGGGTGAGCATCGTGCAAATGTAGGCACTGTCCGATCTTTCTATGCCCACATTCGAGAGCCAATGCTAAAGCCCTTGTAGTTTAAAATTCTATTTGGAAGAGATAGGGAGGCCACCATTGACGTTGGTTTGATATCTCGGCTTATGAATGTGCCACTTGGTGAGGTGCATGCAAGTGGGAAGAATTTGAGTAGTGCACGTGAAAGGGATCATTGTACACATTTCCTTTGCGGTCGTCTGGTTGAATAGCAGCCAAACAAAAGTCTTTTAGCAACCAATATGACAGATGACTTCCACCTGCTTCACCACAACTACATGTTCAACGTCTATCCCAGGTGGAGCAACCGTAGTGAGTGTACGCGCCTGATAGTGGACTTCCTATATCAAGTGGGGTTGGGAGAGAAATTGTGTGTTCCTACATATGTCTTATGACAGATAGTCCTTACCACATGTTCTAATAGAAGGACTAAATTGCTCCCATACGGCTGACTCATATGCAGGATTGCACTCGAGTTTGGCTACAGACTTGGGGTGGAATTTTCGGTGCCAATCCATTACATGAACGAGACTACTCTCAATCAGATGGATATCGGGCCACGAAAACAACAAGTCTTACTTGAAGAAAGTGAGGATGAGACCGAAAGCGAAGAGGAAGAGAGCGATGAAGAAGGTGGAGCCGAAATAGAAGAAGAAAAAGAGCAGGATGAGGAAGAAGAGGAGGCCCAGGATACGGATGAGAGTCCTCTTGCGACTCGAGAGTATGATCTTGATCGGGCTGGTAGGGAAACCCATTTAGTTAGACTTGAGGAGGACCAGGCCACCCTACGACAGGATATTATCGATCTGTGGGGCCTCGTGAAATACAAGTTTAAGAAAGTAACTCACACTTTGAAGTCTATCCTGTGCTACCTGCAGGATAAGGGTGCCCCTCCTCCATCGCCAGATTCTGATGAATAGTCGAACCTGTAGTCATTTCTTATTTTACTTTATTGCTTGTTCTTGTGTGTGGCCTTTATAGGCGTAGTTGTTGGTAGTTATTTTAGTGTTTGAAGCTTAGTTGTATTAGCTCACATGCATTCTCTGTCGTGATCCATGTAATGCTGCACCATGTGTATTGTGATAATTTTATTAAATGAAATGTATGATGTTTCCTTGAATTGAGCTGTGAATGTTTTGTGGGTGGATTGTGTGTATGCTAAATCTCACATGTTGCACCCTCTGTTGAATGCAGGGTTGCCACCTAAGGACATGAGGACTTCGACCCTTCTCTCTTTGGACGAGTCGCTTGACGGGGCCTCTCCCCTGAGCGATAGCCATACGGACCCCCATTCAGGCCCGTCTCATTCTGATTTTATGCCGAATTCTTAGCCGGCTACTGGCCCAATCGTTGGGCCCATGCCTGTGACACCATCAATGGTACCACCTATCACTCCTTCGGTTTCTGAGCTGAACCGTGCGTCTACGTCGACGCCACATGCATCTCAGTCCGCTCCACCTCTTGATAGGCTAGAGCAGATGGTGCTATTGATGCAACAACAACAGATACAACAGCAACAACAACAATAGCAGCATTAGATCCAGTAGCAGTAGTAGCAGCAGTTCATAACCTCCATGGCTGGTATCTTTGCTCAGACTATGGGGGAGGCTCCACCTGCCTCACCTATGCACCCAGCTGGGAACGCTAGTGCCAGCTGCACATTTGAGCGATTCTTGTGCTTACGGCCTCCTACTTTCGCGGGTACTCATAGACCCGAGGAGAATGAGTATTGGATTGACTGCATCTTTAAGATGCTGAGGCCGCTACACTGTTCTGAGGCGGAGCATGTTGAGCTTGTCACCTTCATGTTTGAGAAGTAGGCTAGTTTGTGGTGGGATAGTATTCTCTGCATTGTTGCGGAAGGATTTGTGTGGACGTGAGAGGCATTTGAGGCTCACTTCCACGAGAAGTATTTCCCTGTCACTTACCGACATGAGAAGGAGAGTGAGTTCCTTCGCCTTTGTCAGGGAGGGATGACGGTGACAGAATATGAGAACCGATTCATGGAGCTAGGAAGGTATGCTTCATTATTAATGAGTGATTAGCCAATGTAGATGCGGTGCTTTTCTGAGGGGCTGAGACCCGAGATCTGATCGAAGATGTGCTGTGTTAGCATATCTACTTATGTCGAATTGGTGGGCATGTCCCTGCGAGCTTAGCAGGATAGGGACAAGTTGTCCCATATGCAAGCACCTATGGCTGCCAAGCCACGACGTAATCTTCTGAGCAGACCATTTCTCGACAAGAGGCCACGGGCAGATTCTCCGCCTAGGCTTGCGGCTCCATCAACTCACCTGAGATGACAAGACATGTGGTGTAACTACTGCAAGAAATCAGGCCACATTGAGATGACTTGTTTCACTAGGATGAGGGACAGTGGATTCTCGTTACCCCAGAGGATCAACCTCTAGTTCCCTCAGGCCATATCAGCACCACCTCTGAGTACTGCACCAGCGCATCCATCCTTCCGGCCATCTGATCCTCGCTTCAGGCCACCACAACGGTCTATGGTTCCATCACCGAATCGCCCACAACAGGCTCTAGTACACGCGCTTACTGCTGAGGCATCCGTGGCAGCAGTTTTGGTACCGCCAGCTTTCAAAGTCATGGTACACATCCAAGGTATACCGGTCTTTTTATTAGTGGATACTGGCTCCACTACCTCTATACTGTCCTGCGCTATAGTCAAGCGTCTAGGGTTGGAAACTAGCCCTACGAAGGGGGTGAGACTCCTTACAGCTATAAGAACTTTTTCAGACATTACCAAGTTGTATAAGGATTGCTTAGAAGACTTAGGAGGCAGGACAGTTTGCGTCGACCTGATCGTTGCCCCGATATGGCATTACGATGTTATTCTCAGTATGGACTAGCTCACAGAGATGCGAGCGGAGATCGACTGTGAGACTAGGGTGGTGAAGGCCTATGGATCCGAGGGCACGGCCTTTACTTTTCCAGTTCAGGTCAGTATGCCCTATCGTTTGCGTTGTTACATGTCCTTATTAAAGAATGTGGAAGGCCCAACACTTGGAGCTACGCCTGTAGTTTAAGATTTCAAGGATGTGTTCAGCAAGATATCTGGATTACCTCCGCGGCACGAGATTGATTTTACTATTGATCTGACGCTTGGCATGACACCTATCTCATTGCTAACATTTCCCATGCCTCCATGCGAGATGGAGGAGCTGAGGAAACAAATCGATGATCTGTTGGATGTAGGTTTTATATGGCCTAGTGTGTCTTATTGGGGAGCACCAGTCTTATTTGTGAAGAAGAAAGATGGTTCATTATGGTTGTGTATTGATTACCACAGGTTGAACCAAGTGACGGTGAAGAACAAGTATCCTTTGCCCAGGATAGACGATTTGTTTAATCAGTTGAAGGGAGCATGATACTTCTTGAAGATCAATCTGCAGTCAGGTTATCATCAGTTGTGTGTCAGGGATGAGGACATGCAGAAGATAGCATTCAGGACCAGCTTCGGCCATTACGAGTTCCTTGTGATGTTGTTCGGCCTTATGAATGCACTGGTCGTGTTCATGGACCTAATGAACAGGGTATTTCGGCCATTTTTGTTCTGATTCGTTATCGTATTTATTGATGACATTTTGATATACTCCATGAGTCAGGAAGAGCACGAGGAGCACCTAAGAGCAGTCTTGGATACTCTCAAGAAGAATCATCTTTTTGTACAATACAAGAAGAGTGACTTCTGGAAAGAGGAAGTCAAGTTCCTATGACATGTGGTGTCTAAGGAAGGGATAGCAGTTGACCTCGCTAAGGTAGCTGTGGTTCAGGATTGGAAGCAGCCCGATTCAGTTACTGAGGTGAGGAGTTTTCTTGGTCTGGCAAGGTACTATCGTCGATTCATTCAAGACTTTTCTAAGATTTTCAGACCGTTATCTCAGTTGACATGGAAAGATCTAAAATTTACCTGGAATGAGAAGGCTGAAACAGCTTTTCAGGAGCTGGAGGATGAGTTGACGTCCGCCCCTGTGCTAGTATTGCCGGAGCAAGGGGTTAAGTATAGTATATACACTGACGCGTCTTGCGTTGGTCTGGGTTATGTCCTTATGCAGAAGGACAGGGTGATTGTTTATGCCTCGAGACAGTTGTGGAAACACGAGGAGAATTACCCTACACACGACATAGAGTTGGCAGCCGTCATCTTCACACTAAATCACTGGAGACATTACCTCTATGGAGAGGAGTTCGAGCTCTTTTACCACCATAAGAGCCTTAGGTACATATTCACTCAGCAGGACATGAATATGCTACAGAGGCGGTGGGTGAAAATCTTGAAGGACTTTAAGTTCGAGGTTTCCTACCATCTGGGTAAGGCGAACCTTGTGGCAGATGCATTGAGCCACAAGAAGACTATAGAGTTTGTGGCTCCATTGATGATAGCAGAGTGGGACATGGTGGAGTTTGTATGAGACAACAGAATTATCGCGGCTCAGGGAGACGATAAGCTATTAGCGAAGATGAGGGAGCGGGTTAGTACAGATGAGGACTCCGAGTGGAGTGTTGGTTCAGATGGAGGCTTACGTTATCGTGGCCGCCTATGCCTCCTAGACATTCATGACTTGACTTGAGACGGGAGGTTCTCAAGTCAGCCCACAGTTCGAGGCTTGCGATGCATCCTGGTAGCACGAAGATGTATCAATACATGAAGAGATTGGGATGGTGGGATAACATGAAGGTTCACATTGTAAATTTTGTGTCCCATTTTTTCACGTGCCAGCAGGTCAAGGCAGAGCATCACTGACCTCCTGGACTGCTTCAGCCCATGCCCATAGCTGAGTGAAAGTGAGATTTCATCTCTAGGGATTTCATATCAGGGCTACCGAAGACAAGGAAGGGACATGACTCCATTTGGGTGATTGTTGACCAATTGACAAAATTGGCTCATTTTCTACCGATCAGAGTTACAAACTCTATAGACGAGTTGGCTAGGTTGTACATTAAGGAGATTGTACGTCTGCATGGAGTTCCCTTAGAGATCATGTCAGATCGAGACACACGATTCACATCTATCATTTGAACTCATATCCAGGAAGCGATGGGTGTGAAATTAAAGTTCAGCACCGCGTTCCATCCACAGACAGACGGGCAAACGGAACGTGTGAATCAGGTGCTAGAAGATATGTTGCGATCTTGTGTGCTGAATTTCAAGGATAGTTGGGATGACTGTCTTCCTTATGTAGAGTTCGCGTATAACAATAGCTTTTAGGTGAGTATGGGCATGGCTCCCTATGAGGCACTGTATGGTCACCTATGTAAAGCACCGCATTGCTGGGTAGAAGTGGGCGAGAAGACTCTGATTGGCCTAGAGTTAGTTTAGGCAACCTCAGAGAAGATCGACATTATTAGGCATCGACTTCTATCAGCACAGAGCAGGCAGAAGAGTTACGCCGATACGAGGCAGTGACCGCTTGAGTTAGAAGTTGAGGACCATGTATTCCTTAAGGTTTCCCCCATGAAGGGAGTCCTTCAGTTTGGTAAGAAAGGGAAGCTCATGCCAAGATTCATTGGCCCATTTTAGATACTTGATCGAGTGGGGGCAGTAGTATATCGCCTTGCTTTGCCCACACCACTTGTAGGCTTGCACAACGTATTTCATGTGTTCATGTTGAAGAAGTACGTTCCTGATCCTTCGCACATTATCAATTGGGACCAGGTGCAGTTGAGCGAGGATGCCACATATGTACTGCGACCGACGCGTATCCTATATAGGAAGGAGTAGGTGTTGTATAGCAAGGTCAACCCACTTGTGAAGGTACTGTGGACGCATCACAGTGAAGAAGAGGCTACTTGGGAAACCGAAGCTGAGGTCAGGAAGAACTACCCTCAGATCCTCGAGGAGTACGAAAAGGTATAAATTTCGAGGATGAAATTTTTCTTTAAGGGGGGTAGATTGTAACGTCCTGAAAAAATTCATGCGAAAACCCGAATACCACCTGAAGCATAAATCACTTAGGACCAAATCCTTTAGATATCTAATGAGGATTAACTAGCGTTAAACTAGATTACCTATGAAATTAGTACCAATCACATTAAATACGTTCTGTAAGACCCAAAAATTGTAGAATTGTTAATGTTACATTACCCTAAATTTTAGGATTAATCTCTAAACCCAGTTGCCCTCGGGAGCATTCAGAAACTCCGTATCGGACCTGGACTGCACATCGAAAGTCTGATTGCGATGAACTTAGACAATTATGACCATCTGATTGGACTTGACAATCACCTCAAAAATCAAGTCCAGATGATGTCCTGGGACAATTTTCTTGAGTCTAGAGTGAAGTGTGTGAGAAAAGTGAATATTTTCAGAAATTAAATATGAATTTAAGTAATCTGAGTCGTGTTGCTTGCGGGCCAATTATAAGCATTCAGACCGCCAGAATCTGACTCAAATTTACCCTAGGATCAGGGGAAATGTCTCACACATGTTCATATACTTATGGCCCTGATCGAGTGTCGGTGACTGTTGAATTGCAACTGGTCCACCACGGTCGATCTGTAAACCCGATCGAACTGAAAACTTAGCTTGACCAAGATCCAATATCAGGGAGCTTAAGTCTGACCGCATTCAGCAAAGGGACCTCCAGAACTGCTCTGTTGGATCGGAACAAGCCCAATTTGGATATAACCTAAGTATACCATGGTCCTGGGACTGTTTCCGTCAGTTTTGGGCCTATATAAGGGCCTTCAACCCTCTCTCACATATTCCAGACGAATTCCAAAACCCTAGCTAAGAAAGAGAAGAAAAAGAGAGAAAGAGAGAGAGTGAGTTGGAGATTCACCCAGGGATTCTACCCTGCCTCTCCACGTGCTTATCCATCGCTACCGGATCGCTATTCCGGCGATTCTAATTCCATATTGGGTAAGAAATCCCAACCCTAACATTTTCTAGGGTTTCCAATAGTTTAAGTGATGTTATAGCTAACCAAATTCATGTTTTAGGTTGCTAAACCGTTGTTTACGAAGACTAAACGCCTAAATCATATCCGTTACGCGTTTATCGGTTTAAGGTGCGGACTATATACGTTTAGGTTATGATTTTCAAGACTTTCAATGTCAGATAATGGTTTATTACTGACATGGATGCTATTTCGCATGCCAATGCAATATCTGTTTCGTTTTACATATACATATGAACTATGTAGTCTATAGGGAAATTCATGTATTTATTGAAATGTTTGTGTACATTTGGAATCTGATTTTTTGTTTGCCATGATTAACTGTCATAGGTACATGATTGATATGTATGCGATAACTCCTTGGCAAAAAAATTTGCCCTAATACGTAATATAACCAACATATGTGATGTATGTTGAAAAGTGTAGTCTAAGTATTTGTAAAAATGCCTGATTGAGTCGGTAGTTAGTAAAGTGTGATTTATAAGGGAGTTGAGATATGAATCCCAACTACCTTAACTGTGTGTATGATTTCCTCCATGTACTGTATGACCTGTTGATTCATGTTTAATTGTGTGTATGTTTCTTCCATATATTGTATATTCCTGTTTAAGTTATATTCCATAGCATGCTCACATGATTGTAGGATATGACTTCAGTATTCATTACTGCTTTCTTATCTCATATGCTTACTTATTATGAATGCATGTGGTTGGTGCTATAACATAGTCCAAGCGATCGGTAACAGGCCATGTTCTGGTGGCTGAGATTATTTTTCGCCACGCAGGATGTGTTCGATGAATCTGAGCCGTACTTGGGATGTCGACAGTGGTTAGGCCATACAGAGTGCTTATGCATTTCATGTCAATCAACTCAACGTGCGATCATCCTAGTCGAGCTCGTCAATTAACCTGATTGACCCGATGTATGTTTACCATGTTTAGACACTACTGCTTGAATCTAAGGTACCAATCTCACCAGTGAAACCCTGTTAACCTTGGTATCTCGATCCACTAAGACTCATGAGCTGGACACGGTGGTATGGGACACCGTGGTCATGCTGTCGGCCTACGCTATAGGGGATGAGCCTCCCCATAGTGACCAGTGAGCAAACTAGACTCGTGAGCTGAATATGGTGGTATGGGACACTGTATTCGTGCCGTCGGCCTATGTTGATTGGTGACGAGCCCTTTGTAGTGACTTTGAGCATACCTTCACACTGCATTGAGGCGACGAGCCTTATTATCGTAACTAGGGTATAACTAGGCATGCATTGATTGGTGACGAGCCCTTTGCAGCAACCTAGAACCGTAACATCGTCTGAAACTTACTAGGACTGATGACCCTAGAATGGATCATTGTTTAGGAAATGATAAAAGGGAGGTACCTTAACTTCCCAATCTTGCTGTATGAAAGAGAATAATAAGAACTTGGTAATCATGCTCATAACATCGCACTGCATGTGCCGTTGGCGTTGGTGTAGAGCATAGTGGTAGTGATTCATGCCGCGATCGTTAGATGTTGTCACAAGAGGGAGTGCAGGCGAGGGCATGCATCATTACCTCATATCATTCTTGCATTTACAAGAGTATCTAGGACATGTTTGATTGAATTATTTTATCATTATGCTTGATGGAATTGATAACATGTTAACCTTTACTGTATAGCTCCACTGAGTTGATCAGTCACTCCCACTTTCTGGGATGGTGTTTAAACACCAACCAGACTCTGTCTTGTTGCAGATGATGATATGACCCACGAGGTAGAACTAGAGTACGAGGATGATAAGGAGGCGTTCTCCTACATACAGTTTTTAGGCAGGTTCATGTGAGCCGTGTCCTGATTGATGGGGATTAAGGGATTATACTTGTAGAGGACTATTACATTCCTTTTGAGATTTTGTATCTTAACACAACACTTGTAAATATTGACCTGGTATTGCATACATACTTTGGGGACTTACACTAGTTTATATATTTCTTTTAGTCTTCCACTCGCGTATTACAACTGTCCCTGGATTATGTTTTACTGATTTGGCTTAATCTAATTCATGTTTTATGCACTAATACTGACAACATTCATCCATCATTAGAAATGTTGCATAAGTAATGATCTGGAACTCGTGAGCTGAGTTATGCTCGACCTTTGATTTTTAGGGCATTACAAAGAGGTGAGTTGTGCAGACCCACATAACTCAAAATGAGTTGTAGAGACCCGCGTAACTCAAAATAAGTTTTGCAGACCCGTGCAACTCGATATAAGTACTAATGATGAGTTGTGCAAACCCAGGCGACTCAAGGTAAGTTGTGCGGACCCAAACAACTGAAGATGAGTTGCGCGCACCCACGTAACTTGAGTGAGTTGTGCACCTCTATTTAACATGAGCTTTGTTGTGCAATGCAATTTTGTAGGTTCTATCTACACTTAATCTTCTGAAGAATACACTTCTTATATATTGGTTTGAAGCAAGGATTTTGGATCCACACAACTCCTCTGTCACTATGATGGATGTAAAACATGCTGAAATGCTGCCGAAATTATCGTTGAACTTCTTCTCCTTTCAAGCTTGCACTAATTCTTTGTACTTTGTTTCAAAATCAAGAGAGATACGAGGATGTAATTGAGACTCAAGATTAATGAAATCTGTAATGATCGTTCTCTATATCTTTTCTTCGTTAATTATGGAATGATAAATCCTCAAATCAAATACATTTGTTTCTTGTCGAAACAAAATGACAATTCTGTTGGGAACCATTATTCAACGATAACTTAGAAACTATTTAGAGGATTTTCATCACTATTTGGCATTGTATAGATACCAAAATGGTGACTCTCAACGGGAACATCCTCTCCTTCATCTCTAAAATAAAGTATAATTTTATTTAATTAAAATAACTGATACTCTATTTTGAATAACAGGTATTTTGTCCTTACAAAATCGTAATGACTTTTCTCCCAAATAACGTGGTTGTCTACTTCACACCTAATGGATTTACAGTAGACTACATCGACAATACGAAATCACTACTACAGAAAGTACCAGAGAAGGTTAAATCAGTTGTGATCAAGGATAGGCAATGTCAGGTGATGTCCGAAATGGTTTCTGCTTCACTAATAGCATAGGGAGACGATGAAGGATGGATGATAGTGACATCCAAAAGATGAAGGGTTCAATCTTCTCCCACAAGGAGTACTATCCTGCTAAGTACGATTAAAGGGTCGATTATGTGAAATGTCATGCGGCACAGCCTCACCTTAGTCACATAATATCAAAACAGTTCATCTTCCTCAACGGCATTAGCAATGCGGTGATCATTTTCTTCTTCAATATTAGGACAATCGAAGTATAAAGAAACAGAAAACTTGTCGGCAGATATTAATCAGCCTTCACCAAATGAGCATGTTGTTGAAGAAGTCCTTAATTTTCCAACAGTGACTGCCGTGAACAACATTGAACCACAACTACAAATGGTTATATTTCAAGGACCAATTTCTAATATTACTCAGAACATAACACATGAAGAAATCTAACAGATGGTCACCTAAACCATTCATCTAGAGAAGGAACAAAATCAAAACAAAACGTTCCAATATCAAACATCATATCCCACTAAAATAGAAGAAATGTCATTTCTTGCTGATTTCAAACACCCAAACTTTAAGAAGTTTAATGAGGATAGGTCATCAGAAGAACATATGATGCACTTCATAATAATGATGAGAAGTTTCTCTAGAGTTCCTCGGTAATGTTTGCTATTATTTGGGTCTTCTTTGACACAAAGCCTTCAGGTGGTATTCAGCTTTAATTCCAGGATCTATTCATACTTGAGAACAAATGCAGAGTATTGTTATGGAAAACTTCTTCTCTTCCGACAGAGAAGTTAGTTTGACCGAATTAGCCTCTGCTCGCCAATGAGAAGACGAATCAGTTGACAAATCCATCAGTCGATGGAGAACCCTGGGGGCATTATGCTCATAACTTGCTAGAGAAGAAGAGCAAGTCAAGATATGTATAGAATGTATAAAACCAGACATTGCGTTAGGACTTATTGGTCCGAAAATACAAACCTTTCAAGATTTGATTATAAAAGCTTGCAATTTGGAAATGATCAATGTGAAGCTGCTTAATTCTCATATGAGTTGGCTATTTCAAAATCTTAAGAGAGCAGCAACAGATATTTCCAAAGAAGCAAAGAAAATAAAGATTCGTCAAAATGTACGAAGAAACTCCGATAAAGAAAACATGAGTGATTCTACAACTAAGAAAGTAAAGAAAGAGATTGGACAATTCTAGAACTACGGGATTGATGTATGACTGGATTGTATGACTCATGCATCTTGCATTGTGTGTTGTGATTACTATATGCCCTAGCGACATCAGGGTCGTAGCCTCCACAGGCATTTCGTGGATGGCTAGATGGGACACCGAAAAAATCTGTTCTACATGGGGTGCTATAGATATCCCTGGGTGAAAGTCCCTAAACCCTCTTGGTTCCAGAGGTTGCTCCAACGTCCAGACCGAGTGGGTAGATGAGCGCCGAGTGCCGATTACCAGATGGCTGCGCTCTCCACTGTGTCGTGGTCGGTTGGAAGGGGGTGCGGCCTTACCTGCCCGAGAGGAGGGGGCATACTAGGCTGAGTCTGACCAGCTCAAGGAATGGGTCCGCTATTGACGAGTCGGGCCCGATATTGGCAGGTGGATAATGAAGTCTCTTCCACTCACCTTGGTGCGCGCGATGAGGCGGCAATCTGGTATGGAGTGTAATAGACCCCAGTGATTTTCCAGAGAGGAATTGTATTGATATGTGGACTTATTGAGTAGGAGTTGCATGCTCATTCATTCATTCATTCATTCATTCACTATCCACTCGGGCTGGTGGTGTACAACTAATTATTGTGTACCTTCATTATGGCAAGGATTTCGGTTGGGCACGCGACTAACCTGAGATCAGGAGTTTCCCACGATGAGTCTGACTATCCAAATTTAGGTATGGGACTGGTTTGGATAGAAGTCCCTTGTGGTGGACCCCGTAGCCTGCGATACTACATACTATCATCCCGACTTCACACTCCTAGCATGGTCATTTCGTTTGCATCACATATTGCATTACATCCGCAGGCACATGACATTTTGAGTTGCTATGTTTCTGCACTTATATGGCCTAGATAGACTTAGCAGGATTTGTATATTGCGTTGCATACCTAGCATATGATATTTAGCTCTTTATGATTCTTTATTGCATAACTGTTCTATATTGCGTATCCTGATATTTATTGACTTATGGATTTGTCAGTATTTCTGCTTATTCCGATAATGTACGAATTATGAATTACCAGTATTTTTGGTATTGTATGATTATGACATTGTATTGAATACTTGGCACTTACCTTGTGCACACACTTACACCACCCTCTAAGCTTTCTATAAGCTTATGCACGATAGATGCGTGCAGGTGATGTTAGGCTACAACAGTGTTGAGCTTGGAACGTGCGGTGGTCTTCTGGAGCTTGATTCTCTATTTATGTATTTCTCTTTCAGTATTGTATTTAAATGATTATATTAGTGGATATGTGATGACGATGTTGCCGTTGTGAATTGGGTAATCTTGTGGTTATGCTTATTATTAGTTAAATGTACGTTTAAAAAAATAATAATAAAAAAATCCTCCTTATAGGATCCCAGGATCGGAATCTGGCATATGAATGCTAGGAGCCGAGAATGGGGCACTACGGAGGCTGTCGGCACCGGATTCGACGATCGGGATTCCTATGAATCCGATTTTCGGGTTTGGGGCATGACAATAGGTATCTTATTTATACCGTTGGTACAGTGGGAACCCAAATTGATGTAGTGCTTAATTACACCAACCATATGACAGAGGACCCTACCTTCAATTAGTGTTCTACATCCACCCCATCCAGTCCTCTGGACAGGTGAGGCCCACCTTATGATGTGTTGCACCATCCATGAGATTTCATCGTGATACATCTATTAATCCAAGCCGTGGGAATACCCGACAAATATAAACTGTAATTTTAGGGGATTCCTTGAGTGACCTTGGGCCGTAAGGAGACTTGGACCGAGTTCACAAACCCAACCCTACAGGTGAGGATTCTACCCCTTGAGCTTTTCTCTTTCATGTTAACTCATGTGTTATTCTAAGTCTAATTTTACCTAATAATTAATGACTCTGCTTTTATGGTTATTTTTGGTAGTATTAAAATTAATTACATGCTTAATATCTATTTTATTGAAACCTATATATGTAGTATAGAAAAATTTTCTTGAAAGATAATTATGCAATACATGCTTATAAACTTTGAACTATGATACCTGTTAGAAAGTCTTTTTAAATTGGCTGCTTGCAAATTCAGATAATAATGATGGGAATTAATCATGCATGCATGACACTCCTATTTTTGAATGGACTAACTGTTGGAAAGTCTATTTCTCTTATTCAGATGAGCCGACTGTTTGAAAGGCCCATCCTCCTAGCATGAATGAGCCGACTGTTTGAAAGGCCCATTCATTGTTTAAGTGAGCCGACTGTTTGAAAGGCCCACTATCTTACTTGAGCAGGTCAACTATTTGAAAGACCCGTTCCTTCACAAGTTGAATGGGTTGACTGTTTGAAAGACACATTCTCTTGCCTGAATGGACTGACTGTTCGAAAGGTCCATTCCCTTGTTGGGGTGAGCTGACTGTTTGAAAGACTCATCCCCATGCACGAATGCTCAAACTGTTTGAAAGGCCATTCTCTTGCTTATCGGACCAACTGTTTGAAAGGTCTACTCATTGACCAACTGGATATGCACCCCCAGTTGACACACATTCACGCACCCATCATCAAGAAATGTTGTCTATTTTACTGTCTGGAACAATGCTTGGTTAATGCGGTGGTGTGTAATCTTGAGGGGAGTTCCCACTAAGCTAGCCACTCATCCTTTGAATATATAACTGTACAGATAATACAGGTATAGATGAGGGTGTGAATGTGACAGATGTAGAGAATGATAGTGCTGACCTTGATGGCGTGACCATGAAGCCCAAGGAGGAGTACTATGAGAAGAAGCTGCAACAAGACGCAGCGATGTATTTTGGGCTTAATCAGTAGTTCAATTTCTTTTTATTTCAATGGTTTAGTGTTTTAGGAACTTATGGAATTTTTGTAACTAAGACCCCCAATTGGGTGGGTCAAGTATTTGGGCTCATATAATTATTTATGCTTCATTTTCCTTGGTGGAACTTATAAAATTTTTATAACTAAGACCCCCAGCTGGGTGGGTCAAATATTTGGGCTCATATAATTATCTATGCTTCATTTTTCTATTGCACTCTGAGTTTGCATTTCCGTTGGTTCTCTAATTTATTAACTCCTGTATTTCTGAAGCAGGTCTCGTACTTGGGTTTTAGAAATCGGGGCATTATATGAAATTTGCACATTTTATTGCGATAAATGTGTCCTGCCCCTTGGACCATCTTGCTGGATTGTTCATCGAGGAGATTGTAAGGCTGCAAGATGTCCTAGTTTTGATTGTTTTTGGCCAAGTTTCAAGATTCATGTCTCAATTTTGGAGGAGTTTCCAGAAGGTGATGGGGCCTGCCCTGAAGTTCAACACATGTATCATCCACAAGTTGATAGTCAGACCGAGCAAGTCAATTAGATTCTTGAGGATATGCTTTGAGCTTGCGTGATGGATTTCATGGGTAGTTGGGATAATGACCTATGTTTGGCTGAGTTTGCATACAATAATAGCTATTGGGCGATTATTGGCATGGCTCCCTTAGAGGCATTGTATGACAGATCTTGCATGTCTCTAAGTTTTTAGATCGAGGTTAGAGAGCGTCGTCTCCTAGGTCTTGTGTTGTAACGTCCTGAAAAAATCCATACGAAGACCCGAGTACCACCTCAAGCAGAAATCACTTAGGACCAAATCTTTTAGAAATTTAATGAGAATTAACTAGCGCTAAACTAGATTACCTATGAAATTATCACCAATCACTTTAAATATGATCTGCAAGACCCAAAACTTGTAGAATTGTTAATGTTGCATTATCCTGAAACCTAGGATTCATCTCTAAACCCGATTACTCTCGGGAGCACATTGAAACTCCGTATCGGACCTAGACCGCACATCGAAAGTCCGATAGTGACGAACTTAGACAAATACTCGCCTTTTTGGACTTGACAACCACCTCAAAGATCAAGTCCATACAGTATCTCACGACGATTTACTTGAATTCGGAACGAAGTGTATGAGAAAAGTGAATATTTTTAGAAATTAAATATGAATTTAAGTAATCTGAGTCATGTCGCTTGTGGGCCAATTATAAGCATTCAGACCATCAGAATGTGACCCAAATACACCCTCGGATCAGGGAAGCTGTCCCACACGTGCCAAATACTTGTAGCCCTGATCGAGTATCGGTGACCGTTGAATTGAAACTGGTCCGCCACAGTTGATCTGTAAATCCGATCGGATTGAAAACTTAGCTTGATCAAGATTCAATTTTTTTGAGCTTAAGTCCGACCGCATTCAGTAAAGGGATCTCCATAAATGCTCTGTTGGATCGGAACAAGCTCGATTTGGATATAACCTAAGTATACCTTGGCCTGGGGCTGTTTCTGTCAGTTTTGGGCCTATATAAGGGCTTTAAACATCCTCTCTCATAATCCATACGAATTCTAAAACCCTAGCTAAGAAAAGAGAGAGAAAAAGAGAGAATGAGTTGGAGATTCTCCCAGGGATTCTACCCTGCCTCTCCACGTGCTTATCCATCGCTACTGGATCGCTATTCTGGTGATTCTAATTCCATACTTGGGTAAGAAATCCTAACCCTAACCTGTTCTAGGGTTTTTAATAGTTTAAGTGATGTTATAGCTAACCAAATTCGTGCTTTAGGTTGTTAAACCGCCGTTGACGAAGACTAAATGTCTAAATCATATCCGTTATGCATTTATCGGTTTAAGGTGCGGACTATATACATTTAGTTTATGATTTTCAAGACTTTCAATGTCAGTTAATGATTTATTACTGACGTGGGTGCCATTACACATGCCAAATGCGATATCTATTTTGTTTTACGTATATGTATGAACTATGTTGTGTATAGAGTATTTCATGTGTTTGTTGAAATGTTTGTATGCATTTAGAATCTGATGTTGTGATTGCCATGGTTAATTGTCGTAGGTACATGGTTGTTATGTATGCGATAACTCCTTGGCAAAGGATTTGCCCTAATACATAATATGGCCAACATACGTGATGTATGTTGAAAAGTGTAGTCTAAGTGTTTGTTAATGAGTTAGTAGTTAGTAAAATGTGATTTATAAGGGAATTAAGATATGAATCCCAATTACCTTAACTGTATGTGTGATTTCTTCCATGAACTGTATAACCTACTTATTCATGTTAACTATGTGTATGATTTCCTCCATATACTGTGTATTCATGTTTAAGTTATATTCCATAACATGTTGATATGATTATAGGATTGATTTAAATATTTATCATTATGATTGTACATGGTTAGGACTATATCACAGTGTAGGTAATCGGCAACAGTCCTTGAACTGGTGGTTCAGGTTATTTTTGCCACGCAGGATGTGTTCGATGAATCTGAGCCGTACTTAGGATGTTTACAGTGGTTAGGCCACACGGAGTGCTTATGCATTTCATGTCGATCAACTCAACGTGCACTCGTCCTAGTCGAGCTTGTCAATTAACCCGATTGACTCGATGTATGTTCACCATGTTTGGACGCTACTGCTTGAATCTAAGGTACCAAACTCACCAGTGAAGCCCTGTTAGCCATGGTACCTCGATCCGCTAAGACTCATGAGCCGGACATGGTGGTATGGGACACCGTGGTCGAGCTGTCGGCCTACTCTGGGGCGATGAGCCTCCGTGTAGTGACCAGTGAGCAACCCAGACTCATGAGCCGAATACGGTGGTATGGGACACTTTATTCGTGCTGTCGGCCTACACTGATTGGTGACGAGCCCTCTGTAATGACCTCAAGTATATCCTGAAACTGCAATGAGGCGACGAGCCTTATCATAGTATCTAGGGTATGAGTAGGCCTGTATTGATTGGTACGAGCCCTTTACAGTAACCTAGAACCGTAACATCGTATAAGAGATACTAGGACTGACGACCCTAGAATGGATCATTGTTTGGGAATTGATATAAGGGAGGTACCTTAGCTTCCCAATATTGTTGTATGAAAAGGACTAATAAGAACTTGGTAATCACGTCCATGCACCGCATTGCATGTGCTTTGGAGAGGAAGAACACTTTCAGGTAGTTGCCATGTGCGCCGTAAGATGAAGACGCTGAGGGAGTGCAAGCGAGGGTATGCATCATTGCTACATTTCATTCTTGCATTAATCAGAGTATGTAGGACATGTTTGATTGTACTGATTTATCATTACTGCTTGACTGAATTGATAACATGTTAACCTTTGCTGTATAGCTCCATTGAGTTGATCACTCACTTCCACGTTCTGGGACGGTGTTAAACACCAACCAGACTCTGTCTTAGTTTCAGAAGATGATGCGACGCATGAGGTAGAGCCGGAGTTCAAGGATAACGAGGAGGCTTTCTCGTGTATGCAGTATTCAGGTGGGTTCACTTAGACCGTTCTGAATCATCGAGACTTCAGGGTTTATGCTTTATAGAGGATTATCACATTTTGACATTTGTATTTTAAAACTTTACTTGTAACTATTGACCTGGCAGAGCTTACATATTTTGAGGACTTATACTAGTTTATATATTTGTTTCAGTCTTTCGCATGCGTATTATAACTGTCCCTGGATTATGTTTTACTGATTTGGCTTAATCTACTTCATGTTTTATGCACTAATGCACACAACATACATCTATCACTAAAAAAATATTGTATAAGTAATATTTTGGAACTCGGGAGTTGGGTTATACTCGGCCCCCGATTTTCAGGGCATTACATGTGTTGAAGACATTAAAGGCTATTGGCATCAGTAGGATGAGGATGCGCACAACTCAAAGCCGGTAGAATAGTATTAAAGATTATCGACGTTGTCCCTTGGAGTTTGCCATTGGAGATCATGTGCATCTCAAGGTTTCATTCATAAAGGGTTGGAGTTCATTTTAGAGCCAAGGGGAAGTTTGCTCCAAGGATCATTGGACCCTTTGAGATCATTGGGTATGTTGGTGTCGTGGCTTATCGACTTGCCTTGCCACTTCAACTATCTAGCATCCACAATGTTTTCCATATTTTTATGATATAAAAGTGTGGAATAGACGTGGTTCCCATGTTAAATTGACAACTGTTGGAGGTTCATGAGGATGCTTCTTATATTGAGCAACTGGTTCATATTCTTGACCGAAAGGAGACGGTCCTTCGTACTAATGTCATTGTTGAGTAGAAAATATTGCATATTTCTCCCGGTTTATATCTTGGTTTTCTGAACATGATAATGCTTAATGGGTATATTTTATAAATATTTGTATTGCAAAGTGAATCTGAGATCTTAGATTGAAAAGAATCTTAAAAGCATGGATTTTTTGCTCAAGAATCACTAAGGCAAGGGATGGATCTTAAGAGACCAAGATTGAAGATTTTAAGACCCTAAGATTCAAGGAAACCAAGTAGAGAAGGAAGGAAGTTGAAAGTGTAAAGTGCAAAAATTCACAAAATCTGAACTTCACTATCTGGTGGTTGATGACATCGAAACCGGTGTTTGATGACATTGAACACGGGTCGATGACATCAAACACAAGTCAATGTCATTGAAGAATTACATAAACATGGAGTTTGGTTGCTGGACATATTGGATGCATTTCTTAATGCATCCAAGCCCTATTTGATGACATTGAAGGCAGTTCGATGACATTGAGACTTTTACGAATTTTTGGAGCAACTCACTGGAACACTCTCGACACATTCTCAACTGATCGAACACCCTTCGATGACATCAAAGGTATGTTTAAGACATGAAAAGTTACATAGTGTAAAAAGGCAAGACTTCCAGATCTGACTAACGTTCGATGACATCAAAGGCATTACACGGAGTGCATAAATTTGAGGTAATTTTCAAAGATGGTTAGATAGAGGCTATAAATATGGGTTCTTTGAGGAGTTCTAAACATGAATTAGGTTTTAAAAAGCATAGCCAAAGGGGGGAGCAGCCTCTCAAGAGATTTTTTCCCTTCCTTATTTATTGATTTTTAATGTTTTCTTTAGGAGATTTAGTTTCAATTATTTTTATGGTTGGTTAAACTTCTTAGCTTGGGCTATGAGGTGAAGCTTGTAACTTGTTGGGATGATTTTCTTGCTTTGATTCTTATTTTTTTTTAAACCTCATTAATTTCTAGTTTGAATTTAAGGAATATTTTCAGTTTTCTATGATTTATTGTGACTCAAATTACAATAGATGTTGTGATGGTTTTGAATATCTTCTTTTTCTGTTTTAAGATTGTGAGATTGGTAAATCCTATTATTCACCATTGTCTCCTAGGCATGGTCGGATGTGGAATCCCTTCCAATCATCATAATACTCCTTCATGTGTGGGCTAGATCAATGGAAAGTTTAGAGATTTAATTTAATTGTTTCATCTTCCAATTGGATAGGATAGGACTTAAATTCCAATTATGTTTCTGGAATTAAGTAAGGTAGCATCTTGATAGCTACAAGGGAATCCCTGGTGCTCTAGTTTTCTTTTGATCATTAAAATTTCATTCACGATTACTCTATTTTATTCTAGATTTAGGTTTAGATCTTATTCTAGTTCTAGTTTTAGTTATTTTTAGAACACATACAAGTTTAGTCCTTGTGAATTTGACCTCGCTCTTACCGAGTTATTACTACATCGCGACCCTACACTAGGGGTTGTGAATAAGTTTTTGGTGTCATTGCCAGGGACTACGACTATGTTTTTCTGAGGTTAATTAGTACTGGAATTAGGTCAAATTAGGGTTAATTTCTTCTTTATTTTTAGGTTAGGATTTTCTAAATTTATTTTTAGAAACTGACTTTGTTTTCTGTTTTATAAAATCCTAACATAGCAACCTTAATTGGGTAACTTCTCTCCAACTCTCTCTTATCTTTTTAGATTTCTTATTTGCTTAAGTTTTTTTCTAGTTATTAGTTGTTTAGAATCTGAGGGCTGCGAGTGTTTCATGCCCAAGTGGGTTCGTGATAACACTCTACATCTCTTGAGTAAAGGAGGATTAGTTGAAGCGTTGCCTATCCATCACTGGATTAAACACCACTTAAGATCCTCTGAGTTAGTAAAAGGGATGGCTGCACATCAACCTCAACACCTAGTTAAGGAGGCCCAGTGTTGGAGCATAAAAAAGCAAGAAGAAAGATTAAATATTAGAAGATAATATGGAGTGAAGAAATGAGTGTTTTGTAGTTACGCGGGTCGTACAACAAGTTGTAGTTGCGTGGATCGCGCAATATGTTAGATAGACTGCATGAAAATTTTAATCCATTATGCGGATTGCTCAAATGATTTCATCGTTGCATGGGTCGCGCAACTAACTAAAATATTACATGAGTTGCGCGGGTCGCACAACCAAATTAACCATTGCATGGGTAGCGTAACCAAGAGCAAGATAGTAATTGACAGTAATTGAGATGAACGGTTAGATTTGGTGTAAAGTGGGCCCCATGGCACAAAGATCGAGGGTTGACACATGTGGAGGCCTATAAATACTCCACTCCCCCTCTCATTTGAGAGGGAGAATAATTTTGGAAGAGGAGAAGAGCTTGGAGGAAGACTGAAGGTGAGAAGGGAAGTAAGAGATCGGTTGCGAGGACCACACAACCAATAGACTAGTTGCGCGGGTTGCACAATTAATAAGCTGGTTATGCGGGTTACACAACTAGGTCACTATGTGGCTAGTTATAAAAGGGGTCAAGATGCTGATAAAATCATCCAGATCGACCTTCATTACTTCAAGCTCTCCTTTACATAAAGGACAAGTTTAAAAGGGAAGAAGTTAATCAACACAACATTCCTCCTAAGGAGATGACCGAAGTGACTGTCGAAAGGCTGTCGAATTCGAGATTTGACATTTTAATTTTGTTAATTTCAATTTTTATACTTCAAATGATCTATCTTAGAATCAAGGGATATTAGAGGGATGTAAATGAATTCAGTAGTGATAATAAGATGATTGTTTTATATCTATTCTCTTTGTTATGTTCGAATAACATAATTTCCCCAAATTGAATGCATTTGTTTCTTGTTCGAAATAAAATTGTGACTCTGTTGGGGAATTTTATTGTTATTTCAATACCAACATTGAGAGTATTATAGAATTTTCATTGTAGTTTGGCGTCTTTCGACGCCAAAATGGCGACTTTCAGTGGGAACATCCCCCCTTCATCTCTAAGATAGATTATTCTATTCTTCAAGTATTAACTATAATTATATTTTATAATTGAAGGTTTCTAAATCCAACTACAAATTACAACCAATGACAATTTCTACAAGAAAATTGAGGTTTCATTTTACTCCGACTGGATTCATGATAGAATACGCACCGAACCAACCCCGAGAATACATGACTCAACTTCTTACAAGCAAAAACAACCTGACTTGAGCAATAGCTGGGGTTGTATCTGCTTCACCTCAATCGCTGGAAGGAGATAAGGGTTAGACTGTTGTGATGTATCATAGGAGGAGGGCACAGAATATAAGAAGCCCTAAAATGAATCCGCCTTTGCAAGAGTTAGAGGGCCGATAACGCGTAATGCAGCTAGGAGGAACCCTGAACTCGCTGCTCCTGCGATATATCCCGGCAGATAGTTCCATAATTAACATTGCATGACTTATCAGCTTTTGACGCCCCAAGGGTCAGATGGACGAAAGAGCAGAAAGGTAAGGCATTATTAGCAAGTTCACCAATGTCTGTATCGCCCCAATCGATCAATAACAATGGAAGAATAAAGAAGTAGAATGAAACTCTATCCTTCCCTCTCTTTGTAAGTCCTATTACGTCGACATTTTCCTACCCCACTCCAACTATAGCTTCATCGAAAAGTGGAGAAGCTGCAATACATATGCTGTTGAGGGTCAAATATTGCATATCTAACCCCAGTATTATGTGGATTTACTAACATAATACTGTTTAACAGCCTGTTTTAATCATGTTTATGTTGTAAGGTGTAATTGCAAGCTTGGACAGGATCAGGATGCTAAAAGCTTGGATTTAATACTCCAAGATTGAAGAATTTATACGCTAAAGATTCGAGAAAATCACGTTATTCATGTTAAATGGGCCTGAAAATCGTCCAGAATGCGAGATCACAAGGTTCCCACCATCCGTTTGGCTCGAAACTACATACATGGCTTGGGGACCATAAATGAACTGTACACGCTGAATTTCAGCTCCTGGATCTTTGTAAAAGTGGACTAACGGACAAATCAGCTCTCAGAATCATGATTTTGGGCCCACCTGATGTATGGATGTGCTTTAATTTTGGTCTCAACATCTTACATGAGGTGAAAAAGCAGATGGATGGATCAGATTTCTCACATGCATCCATCTGGGACCCACTTTGCATACGTGGGAGTGCACACTGGCTATGCACTTGTAGTACACCAAGCAAAGCAAAGAGTTCAACTTGCATTTGACTGTATAAATTCTGCCCAAATTCAAATCGTTTGTGAAACAGGGACCTGCAGTCCTTTCTTGTGGGCCACATCCACATTTCAAAGGTCCGATCCGAACCGTCCATCGGACTCCAATGGCCCAGCTAATGCAGACCTAGGAGAGAATTTAAGGAGAGCAGCATGATCGGTTTTTCACCGTTCAAATGCAATTCGGACAGCAGTCTAAAAAAATCAGTAGGCCAGACCAAATTCAGTAAAAAACCATCCGTTTCCAGCTAGTTTTTCGATGCTGATCCAATAGATGGAGTGGATTTTCTCACCAATCAACGAATGTGGACCCCACAGCGTCCAGCGTAACTCGCGGTACGTAGTCTGTGAAATCCAGGAAATTTGAATTTTTCAACCATTTGTGGCCCACCTTCTTCGATCCATTTGACGATCCAGACTATCCAAGCTTCAGAACAGGGCATTTCGACCCTTCTTAGCTGGTCGGATTGACCGGACTGGACTAGCCTTTAGCCCAAATTCATTTCAAATGCAACCAGCTTCTGCATTTTCTTGCGTAGAAACAGAGGTTCACGAATTGATTCTTCTGTGAACTGGGATGCGTAAAGAGAGTCAGTTCTCCACCGACAACACTCCCTACCGCCTCCATCAACCTATAAAGAAAGACATGAGAAAGAGGAGGGGGGAAATCGATCTCGGTTGGAACATGAGAGAGAGAGAGAGGGAGTAGAGTTTTTTTTTATTTTTTTTAATGTTATTTTTCTGTTTTATTATGAGGCATAGTGTAATCATGTCCATGGGCTACTAAACCTCTTAGCTAGGGCTAAGAGGTGAAGCTTATAATGTGATGGGGAGGATTTTATGACTTTAATTTATATTGTTTGAACTACCTTGATTATAGTTTGATTAAAGGGAATGTTTTTAGTTTTTAATGATCTATTGTGACAATTACAATGGGTCTGTGATAGCTTTGAGCATGTTCCTTTCCTTTTATGTTTATGACATCAGGAAGCCCTATTGTTCACCATCGTCTTCTGGGCATGGTCGGATGACGGTACCCTTCCTAACCTTCATATCATGTTGATTGGTTGGTAATTAGGTTAATTTTGTTATTTACTTTGTCTCCTAGGCATGGTTTGTTAATGGAATCCATTCTAATTCATATACCTTTCATCTCTTGAAAACTATATCAAACGAAGTTCAGCTTGATTTTCATGGTTATGCCCTTTAACTGGATGAAGATGGACTCTAAGTCCAGTTGAATTTTTTATGCAGGCATAAGATCTCCCTGATCTTTATAAGTGGATCCTCTATATCCCTAGTTTTCTTTCTTCTGAATTCCTTAAGTTTTAAAATAATTATTTCATCTTTATTCCTCAATTTACACTCGATTTAGATTTCATCTTAGTCTAGTTCTAGTTCTGTTTAGTTTTAGATTATGTACAGGTATCAGTCCCTTGGGATTCGACCTCAGTCTTACCGATTTTATTACTGCATCACAACCCACTTAGGGAGTGAACATATGGCCAAAACAAACCCAGAAAATATGCCGACTACGGAAGATCGTATAAATGAAATGACAGAAGCACAAAGGGCACTAATGGAAGAGTGTAGAAACCTCAGAGAAGCCTTAGCAACCCTCGCACACAATGTAGCCTAGATAGTGGCTCCTCCGATGATGGGCACAATGAATGGACAAGAAAACTAACTCGAAGGCTTTCAACCACAGGGGGCAGGATCACTGGGCTCTGTCCCAGCAGGAAGAACTATGACACAAGAGAAGGTGAGACAAGTTGTCGAAGAAGCTATCAGAGTGGAGAGAGAGTGTGAAAATATTGGTCATTTCAGATACTGAACGCTGTATCCAAGAGAGGTAGAAGATGTCCCATTTCCAGCCAACTTCAAACATCCAGATTTTTAGAAGTTTAATGGGGAAGGATCTCCAGAGGAACACTTAATGCACTTCATTACTAGCATGGGGAATTTTTATATGATACCGTAATATTGTTTGTGATTGTTCGGGTCATCCCTGACAAATAAAGCATTCCGATGGTATTCCAGCTTGGTCTGGGGGTTGATACGTACTTGGGAACAAATGCAGGACACTTTTATGTCAAGTTTCTTCTCTTCAGAGCATGATGATAGTATTGCAGAATTAGCTTCCGTGTGGCAGAGAGAAAGCAAACAAGTAGAAAAGTTTATAGATAGATGGAAGACATTGGGAGCCACATGTAGGTAGCTGCTAGAAGAAAAGGAATAGGTCAAGATATGTTTGATCTCTATGGAAACGAAAATCATGTTTGGACTCACCAACGCCGATATCAGAACTTTTCGTGACCTAGCCACTAAGGTTTATGCTTTAAAATTGATGCCTCGGAGGATGTCAGCATTTCACTATGAGACAATTAGGAGGGTACCTAGCAGGATGGCTGTAAATACCGTCGT
This sequence comes from Magnolia kwangsiensis, assembly GCA_037074715.1. Lineage (NCBI taxonomy): Eukaryota > Viridiplantae > Streptophyta > Magnoliopsida > Magnoliales > Magnoliaceae > Magnolia > Magnolia kwangsiensis. Next base: position 79,135,436 of record CM073577.1, on the reverse strand, counting down.
TTGTGAAAAGAGAAACAAAGATGAAATAGCAGTGAAGACCGCTTGAGTTGAAATAGGAATATGCCAATATGTCCTAGAGGGGGGTGAATAGGACTTTTTAAAGATTTATGAGTTATATTAAAAATCCTATCACTCTAATCCTAATAGGTATGCAATTTTTAGGATTACTCAAATGTAACTCTACTTGCTTCCAAGCCCAGTAGAGGATCCAATCACAAAACTATTCAATTTAATAAGCATGAGGCAGTTATAGTCTATGATGGATGTAACTCTGTGTGTGAAGTATGAATGCAATTAACATTATCACACAAATAATCAAGCACAAGAATCAATCACAGACATAGTCATTTTTATAATGGTTCGACTACTTGTCTACTCCACTCCCGGCTGCCACACTCAACCCTTGAGTGTACCGGATTTCACTAAGGAGGTTTCCCATGGTTCACCTCAAACCTAAGGTTTTAAATCAGGTTCACCTTCAACCTTTACAACTGACACGGAGGCTGACTGTTTATGCTCTCACGAGCAAGGGTCAACATATAGCACCCGGTTTAGGCACACTAGCCAAGGATCTTACCCTAAGACCCTAATAGAGGATTTCACAGTTCACCTCATAACCTAGAGTTTTACTGGTTCACTCCTAACTAGATATTTATTCCCACACAGAGCAAGGGTCCACACAATGCACCCACATGTACACTCCCGCCGGAGGCCTCCTTTGAGGACTTCAAAGGCTGAGCAACACCTACGACCCAATCCTAGAAAGGAATGATCACAAGTGTTGTAATACCCCGGATTTTGGCCAATATGGGATTTAACGTCCTTAGGCAGTGGGTCAACTAAAACATCTGAAAAATCACTCAGAACCCAATTCCATAGCCAAAGAAACCACTTAGGATTAATTCCTATGAAAATTAAGCGTAAGTTAGCTAGCGTAACGATAGAGTAGCTGGGAAATAGTCCCTGATCACTTTAAATACGTTCTACAAGACCCAAATCGAGTAGAACCAATGGCTCTATAATACTCTATAACCTCGGATCAAACTCTAAGCAGGTTTGTTCTCTAGACCACTTTGAAATTTTGTAATGGATCTAGACCGCGCATCGAAAGTCCGATACCTCCTATCTTAGACCGTTAGGACCGCCCAACTGGACTTGACACTCATTTCAAAAATCAAGTTAAACCGATAATCACAGGCCATTTCATTGAGCCCGGACCGAAGAGAGTACGAATAGGGACAGAATTGAAATTTTAAATTCAAATCTGGCACACGACTTGACGCGTCAGTATTGAGCGTTCTGACCGTCAGAATTCAGCCAGATTACACCCTCGGATCAGGAGAATTTTCTATTCTATATCATGAGACTTTCAGCCCTGATCTACGTGCGGTGACCATTGAACTGAAACTGGTCCGCCACGTGCGATCTGCGAACCCTGCCAGACTAAAAACTTAATATGTGCTAGATCTGGTACGCATGAGCTTAAGTCCGATCCCATTCGGCCAGGGGACCACCAGAAAGCATCTTTTGAACCGAAGCAGCCCCGAATTGGATATACACTAAGTGAACTTTGTACCGGAGCCTATTTTCGGTGTTTTTGGGCTTATAAAAGGGGTTGAAACCCTCACTCCTCTCTCCCATCCAAAATTACAAGAAACCCTAGATTTGGGAGAGAGAAAAGGTGAGAGTTTGTGAGAGAGAGTAGGATAGATTTTTCCAGTCTTCATGCCACCTGTTGCTAGTGCCTACGCAACACCTCCTGATCACCAAGCCGGTATTCTTCCACTTTTTCAGGTATGAAACAACCCTAGAAGTTTCTGATTTAAGGTTCACCAGGATCCATAGCTTTTTAACCAATAGGTCTTGTAAAACAGGTTCTCTTATCACTGTAGACGAAGTGTATACGCTCCGTTTGAATTTACACATCCATAAGAGACAAGGTGCGAATTTTAGACACTTTGATTGACTGTTTCCAAAGCTTTCAATGACGTTTAATAGTAGATTATCGACGGCATCGCCGTTTGACATGTTCAACATGCTATCCGTTTCCTGTTTCGTAAATTAACGAAGAATATGAGATTTAGGGCATTTTAGTCATTTGTAGGAAGTACTGATTACAATCATATTTTGCTGATGTGATTGACATGGTTTGTTGTCGTATTAGAAAGTTAGGAATACGTGCATAATTAGTTTGGCGAAGAGATTCGCCAAATTGCGCACTTCGGGTCGACATACTATATGTAGACATAAGTGTGTAGTGTATGTGTTTGTATAAATGCTTGTATTAGTATGTATTGAATTAAATGATGTTATGAATTAGTTTGAGATGGATTTCTCAATTTATATGTTGACATAAATGATTTCCTACATGTTGACTATGTACATGATTCCATACTATGCATGAAATGTATGTGCTTGAAGATTTGCTTAAGTTGAATGTTATAACATGTGTTAACATGCTCACATGGTTGTATTTCAATTCCAATACTCTTACATAAATTGCTGATGTGAATTCATATGTGTTTGGGACTATACTTAGTCCAGGCAGTCGGTAACCGAGCGAATTCGTGGTTGGCTGGTCTTGGCCACGAACGACGCGTCGATGAACGCGAGCCGTGTTCTGGAGTTGGCGGCAGTGGTTAGGCCACGCGAAGTGTTTTATGCACTTCATGTCGTTCGACTTGAGATGCGATCGCGCTAGTCGAGCCCGTCAAGTAACCCGACTAGCCGATGTATGTTCACCCTGCACGAGTCATAACTGCTTAAACCTAGGGTACTGAACTTACCATTGTAAACCCTGTTAACCATGTGGTGGTATGGGACACCGTGGTCGAGCTGTCGGCCTACGCTGGGGCCACAAACCTCCCTGTAGTGACCAGTGAGCACCTAGTCTCGTGATCAGATTATGGTGGTATGGGACACTATATTCTTGCTGTCGGCCTACACTGATCAGGCGACGAGTCCTTTGTAGTGACCGCGAGCGTATTCTGAGTCTACGGGAGGTGACGACCCTTCAGTAGCAGTAGAGTACAGTAGACCTGTATTGATAAGGTGATGGGGAAGCGGAGCAACGAGTGCGTGCAACAGCCCTGGCAGCCCTTGCAGCGACCTACAAAATATACATCGTATGAGATTACTGGGAGTGACGACCCTAGACAGGATCTGTGTTGTGATTGATACAAGGGAAGTACCTTAGTTTCCCAATCCTGCTGTTTGAATGGACTAATAACAACTCGAAAATCATATCACCATAACATTGCATGTGCCTGGAAGATGTGGAGCACTTGAGGGACGATTGCATGCCGCGGTCGTAAGATGGTGCCGTATGAGGGAGATCGTCGGTGAGAGCATACATCACGTCATGTCATATTGCATTAACAACAGTATTAGGATTGTCTGATTTATTGCTTTACTATTATCGCATGATTGATTTGAGAACATATAAATCCCTGCTCTATTATTCCATTGAGTTAGCTACTCATTCCCACGTTACGAGATGGTGTTTGCAACACCCACCAGACCCTGTTGTAGATGTAGGTGATGCTGAGATCCAGGAGGCAGAGCCAGACTTTGACGAGGACAAGGACGAGCTCTCGTACATGCAGTACCATGATGGCTTTGCTTAGGTGACCTGGGTTGACGGGACTTCACAGTGGGACTCTTCTGGACATTTAATTTTTATCATTTACATGTATATGAGACTCAGTGATGTATTCATACTTTAGTGACAGTTGAGATCCACTTTGTTTTTCCATACAGTGATATATATATATTGTTTAGTCTTCCGCTTGCTTTTATCACTGGACCTGGAGTATGAATTACAATTTTAGTATACTCCTACTCATGTGAATGCTTTAACTCAGACAACATTGAATCATAATCATTTTTATTGCATAAGTGATGGTCTGGAACTCGGGAGTTGAGTTTATACACGACCCCCGATTTTCAGGGTGTTACAAGTTGGTATTAGAGCATGAATAAGAGTATACTGGGCCTGGGTTATGGTCTCACGACGTACGCTATCGCTTCTTTTGACTTAGGTGGGTGCGAGAAGGGTCTAAAAACATTTCTAGGATCACAGATTCGCCAGTAGGCGAAGTCTATTTGAATCGATCGCACGATCGAGTCTGTAACGCATCTCGGGTCACGTGAAGCAACCCGAATAGCTCCTAGGTCATAAGAAGTCGGGTTGAGACATTCTTTGAATGATTTTAAACCCATAAAAGTAAATCCTTGGGCCGTGGGATGACCACGACTCCTGTATTCAATAGTCAGGGCTTAAAAACCCCGTTTCACCAAAAATCCTCAAAATTCTTCCTCTCACCACTCCAATATTCATTTCTTTCTTATCCTTTTCATGTTAGGCATCAAACCTAATGTGAAAATAACATAAAATAATACTTTTATAAAATTTTACAGTGAATAGTAAAATTTCATAAAAAATGGCCATAAGGCCATTCTAACTTTACTTTCTTTAGTAACTAATAGTCTAGATGGATGTACTAGCTCCTTCTACCCCAAAATAATATGCTGCATGATAGGGTTTTGTATTCGAGTTGCGGATTGGTCCTGAAAAGCCCCGAACACATGTTTGGGCCTATATAGGTCAAAATACAATGAACCAAGGTTGGGACCATACATATCTGGGGTCCTTGGACCATGGGGGACCTAACCCATATGGTCCCACCGGCCGGATGCACCACCGGTCGGCGATGCCATCGCCGTACAGGTGGGCCCACTTGCTGCAAATTTTAGACGCACGCCCTATATTGGGTCGTGTACACCCCCCATGTAGGGTTCGTCCAAAGAAAACCCCTAAAACTTGCACTTCCTTCACAAACAGCCCTCCCCATAGCTCCATTTTCATTTTTCAGCAACTATCTCCAAAATTCGTGATTCCAAACCACCCCTAAATCCATCCTTGGCCAAAAACGACCACCCTCCATCGTTCCTTTGAAGTTGGAAGCCCTCCCTCTTGAAGATTTCATCTTTTGGAGCTCCAAAAACCCCCAAATCGAGCTGAAATCGTGAGGTGCTCCATTCCACTTTTTCATTTTCATTTCTCCTTAAAAATATATCCTTGAGAAGCTTGAAGCATCCCTCTACGATGCCTCGATCTCCCTTTTCCAGTTTGGATAGTCACTTCTTCGCATTTTCTCCGTTTTCCATTGGCTTTCATGGAAGCCATTTTAGGCCTTTTGTCACTCTCCACCATCTTATCTTTGATGGGTAAAAGGAAGACTGCAGTAGACGAGGCTGGGCCAAGTCACCCTGCTCAATCGAGAAGACTGCGGGTGGTGCCGCAAGTTCAAGCACCGCCACAGGTCCAGCTACAGCTCGAGAGTGCCGTACAAAGCGGGATTTGGATCCCCATACTCACCTTGGGCGAGTAATTCTATCAGAGATGCCTCACGGCCAATACACTGATCGCAAAGTGTTGTTTGAGGCGGACATGGAAGGGCGATTGTTCGGTGAATTTTTGTTGTTCGAGAGCATTGAAGCTGCGCATTGGGGTCCGATCTTTGAAGCTCGCGCTCGTGCCAATGTGAGCACCGTTCGTGCCTTCTACACTTGTATCCAGAATCCTACCTTGGAGCCATTACAGTTCAAAATTTCTTTTGGTAGAGATCAGATGGCTACGATTGATGTGCGACTTCTGAACGTGCCTCTTGGTGATGTTCATCCTAGTGAGAAGAATCTGAGGAGTAGGCGTGAACGAGATCGCCACACCAGATTTCTGTGCGGTAAGTTGGTTCCATGGTAGTCTAATAATAGCCTCAAGGCGACGTATATGTCTGATGATTTGCGCCTGCTACACCATATCTGCACGTTCAATGTTTATCCTAGGTCGACGAATCGCATTGAATGTATACGCCTTATGGTCGATTTCTTGTATCTGGTGGCCCAGGGAAAGAACGTATGTATGGCCACTTTTATCTTGCGACAGATAATCCTCATAGCCAAGTCAAGAAGAACGTCCGAATCGCTTCCTTTTGGCCGACTGATATGCAAGATCGCGCTTGAGTTTGCTTACAGACTTGGGCCGGAATTGCCAGTTTCGATTCATAGCAATGATGAGTCGACTATGGTCAAGATGAAGATTGGGTCTCAGTACTGTGAGAATCAGCTTGAGGAGGATAGCGAGGATGACTTTGATGATGAGAAAGATCCAAGTGAGGGAGAACCTGGAGCAGAAGTTCAGGAAGAAGTCCAAGAAGAGGCAGAAGAGGAGGCTCAGGATACAGATGAGAGCCCTCCTCCTTTTGCGCATGCTACTGGCGATGATCGCATTGCTCGGATTGAGGAGAGCCAGATCGCCTTGCGAAGAGAAGTTCAGGAACTTTGCGCTGAAGTCGAGGATGCCAAGGCCGTTACGAAGAGGAAATTTGGTAAGGTGACTCGTACCTTGAAGGCGATCCTGTGCTGCTTGCAGGATAAGGGTGATCCTCCTCCGTCACCTGATTCAGACTAGCGATGAGATCATTGATGTTGTTATCAGTAGTTAGTCATTTTCTGCTTTAAGTTGTGTAAGCCTGTTAAGGCTAGTGCTTTGCTTATGTTGCAGTTATAATTTTAACTGTCTTAGTTCTCATGTATTTCTCGTCATGATGCTTGTAAGGACATATCCCTTGTATTGTGACAATTTTGATTAAATGAAATGCATGGAATGTCTTTGACTCCTTGTGTGAATGATTGCGGTGTATATGTGCTATTGAGACTGACAAGGTTGCGCCCTATTTTGAATATAGGGAATGCCGCCTAAGGCTAAACGGAGCACGGCTCGGCTTGCATTGACTGAGCCTATGGATCAGGCTCCTTCACAGTCTGACACACATGCGGACCTTGCTGTGGGCCCGATTCCTGAGACAGTTCGTGCGTCTCAGCCTACTGTTGGTCCTACAGTTGGACCACCGCCGTTCACACCGCCAGTCAGAGAGCCTTATCGTGCATCTACTTCGGCGCAGCACATGTCACAGCCTGCTCCACCTCCCGACAGATTCGAGCAGATGATGGCTATGATGCTGCAGCAGCAGCAGCTCCTGACTACTATTGTGGGGACACTAGCTCAGGGCGGGGGTGTGACTCCACCTGCACCACCTGCTCATCCAGCTAAGGATGCTGATGCATATGCCCAGGATGAGGGCATAGCTCATCCTGCACCACCTTCTTACCCTGCGGGGAATGCCGCAGATACGCGGGGCTTGTTAGAGCGATTCCAGCGCTTACGGCCTCCCACTTTTACGGGTTCTCATATACCCGAGGAGGCCGAGTATTGGCTCGACCATGTGTTGAAGATATTGCAGATGCTTCATTGTATAGAGGCTGAGCAGGTAGAGTTGGCTACATTCCTGTTTGAGAGAGAGGCCAGCTTGTGGTGGGACAGCATATTGCGGACCGTTGCCGCCGATTATATATGGACATGGGCAGCGTTTGAGTTCCGCTTCCATGAGAAGTATTATCCCCAGACGTACAGGCATGACCGGGAGAATGAGTTTCTCCGCCTCAGACAGGGAGCCATGACAGTCACGGATATGAGCATCGGTTCACGGAGTTGGACAGATATGTCCCGACTATTTTGGCTGATGAGCAGATGCGCATACGGCGCTTTTCAGAGGGTTTGCGACCGGATATTCGGTCGAAGATGTGCTGTGTGAGCATTCCCTCCTATGTGGAGTTGATTCACATGTCCATGTGGGCAGAGCAGGATGTGGATCGGCTTATGCGATCTCGTGGCCCTGTTGCTCCCAGGCCACGACCAGAGATGCAGGACAGGCCCTCAGCGGGCAAGAGACCTCACGTCGACCCTCCTACTAGGGCTACCATGCCAGTACCCTCGATGCGGCGCTCTGATTTACTATGCACATATTGTGGGAGAGAGGGTCACTTGGCGCAGAGTTGTTTTTCTAGGATGCGGGACAGTGGGTTCTCGCCGCCCAGAAGATCGACCGTACACGTCCACAGGCGATATCGCACCGCCTATACGGTTGGCTCCTGTGCACCCTTCCTTCAGACCTCCGGTATCGTAGATTAGGCAGCCTTCACGGCCCATGGCGTAGTGGCCGAACAGCCACAATAGGCTTGGGTACATGCCTTGACAGCAGAGGCAGCTGCGACACAGACTTCTCAGCATTCAGCCTTCGAGGTCACTGCCCATATTGGAGGTACTCCTATTCTCGTGATGGTGGACACTGGTTCCATGATTTCTTTGATATCACGTGCTGTAGTTGGGCGTCTTAGGCTACAGTCTATTACTATGGACGGGGTGCGAGTTTATGCAGCTCACGGGTCCTTTACAAATACCACCCAGATGTGTGAGGGTTGTTTAGTGAATTTATGGGGCAAGAAGATGGCTTTAGATCTCATCGTCGATCCCGCTCTGGTTTATCTCGATGTCATTCTTGGCATGGACTGGTTGACTGCAGCGAGGGCCGAGATTGACTGCGAGACTCGTATAGTGACAGCCTACGAGCCAGAGGGAGCATCCTTCACGTTTCCAGTGCGGGTAAATCTCTCTTTCCGCATACTTAGTTACGCCACCTTATCGCGAGACGCTGGTGCCCAGATACTTGAGCATACGCCAGTCGTTTGCGAGTTTGGGGATCTGTTCAGGAAGATCCCTGGCTTGCCACCCTGACAAGTGATCGATTTCACTATCGATCTGGTTCCTGATTCCTCGCCCGTCTCACTGTCAACGTATCGCATGGCACCGTGTGAGATGGGGGAGTTGAGGACGCAGATTGAAGGGTCTGACTACATAAGAAATCCAATTCCATTTAGACAATCTTGACCCTAGGCAATAGAAGAATTCCCTGTAGTAGAAATGGTATGGAACCATTTCACGTATAATCTTAGGCTTTAGATTATAGCTACTGAGTTACAGACTAGCCTACTAGTTACTTTAAGTAGTGTAAAGCCTGTATATGCTAAGGAATTGTAGGTTAGATTTGGTTGAAGTAGAACATTATCCCTTCGATAAATCCCTTTATGACTTATAGACTTATGTTGTTGCCCATAGGAAAGAACCATTCACTCGCAGGGAATATTTATAAATCCCTCAGATTGAACTTAGAATGTACAAGCACGCCCCTTAGAATTGCCTTCCCCAAAGGGCTTATTGCATTCGGGAACGCGGAGTAAAGGAAATGTAATTATCTGCGAAGTATTCGCGGTTTGAATTGACTTCTCAATCCTGGTAGTTGCCAATAAATCCAATGCTCTGATCAAGCAGAAGATCGGCATCGTTTAGGATTAAGAACTGATACAATAAATTTCTGTTCTAGGCAGAAAGTCTATGTATCCGGCTCAGACCCACTACACAACTTTTCTTCCGCGTTGGCTCGACCACATATAACCAAAAGTTATTACTTTGTATTTGGGAAATGGCGAGGACTTAAAGCCAGTAGAGAATTCGATATCTTGCCACCAACTCATACCTGCCCCTAAACTTAACCACAATAGAGATTAGGCTCATCTCTAAGATCATAGGTACCAATGCCATAGAACGCATCATTAGTAAGGAAAACCCTGTAGAGAAAGGTTGTTTCCAGTTTAGGTTAAGGATAGCCCCTAAGTTGCGCCTCGTTCCGATATACGGATCGATGCGAAGATTCTTCAACCCTAAGTAAAACCAAGTTTTAAGGGGGGTAGAACGTAATGAGTCCAATCCAGTTAGGTTAGTCAACGCTGCCGTTCGATCAGAGTGGCGCAGCGGAAGAGTGCTTGGCCTCTTTCCCACTGGCCCAGGATCGAAACATTTGAGTTAAGATGTACGTACGGTTAGGTCATTAAATAGGATTTGAACCTTCCTTAGAAAAAGTACTCCTTACCCTTCACTAATTTCGGGGACGAAATTGTGTTTTAAGGGGGGTAGATTGTAATACCCAGGATTTTGGCCAATATGGGATTTGACGTCCTTAGGCAGTGGGTCAACTAAAACATCTGGAAAATCGCTCAGAACCCAATTCCATAGCCAAAGAAACCACTTAGGATTAATTCCTATGGAAATTAAGTGTAAGTTAGCTAGCGCAACGATAGAGTAGCTGGGAAATAGTCCCTGATCACTTTAAATACGTTCTACAAGACCCAGATCGAGTAGAACCAATGGCTCTATAATACTCTATAACCTCGGATCAAACTCTAAGCAGGTTTGTTCTCTGGACTACTTTGAAATTTTGTATTGGATCTAGACCGCGCGTCAAAAGTCCGATACCTCCTATCTTAGACCGTTAGGACCGCCCAACTGGACTTGACACTCATTTCGAAAATCAAGTCAAACCGATAATCACAGGCCATTTCATTGAGCCCGGACCAAAGAGAGTGCGAATAGGGACAGAATTGGAATTTCAAATTCAAATCTGGCACACGACTTGACGTGTCAGTATTGAGCTTTCTGACCGTCAGAATTCAGCCAGATTACACCCTCGGATCAGGAGAATTTTCTATTCTATATCATGAGACTTTCAGCCCTGATCTACGTGCGGTGACCGCTGAACTGAAACTGGTCCGCCACGTGCAATCTGCGAATCCTGCCGGACTGAAAACTTAATATGTGCTAGATCTGGTACGCATGAGCTTAAGTCCGATCGCATTCGGCCAGGGACCACCAGAAAGCATCTTTTGAACCGAAGCAGCCCCGAATTGGTTATGCACTAAGTGAACTTTGTACCGGAGCCTATTTTCGGCTTTTTTGGGCTTATAAAAGGGGTTGAAACCCTCACTCCTCTCTCCCATCCGAAATTACAAGAAACCTTAGATTTGGGAGAGAGAAAAGGTGAGAGTTTGTGAGAGAGAGTAGGATAGATTTTTCCAGTCTTCGTGCCACCTGTTGCTAGTGCCTAAGCAACACCTCCTGATCACCAAGCCGGTGATTCTTCCACGTTTTCAGGTATGAAACAACCCTAGAAGTTGTTGATTTAAGGTTCACCAGGATCTATAGCTTTTTAACCAATAGGTCTTGTAAAACAGGTTCTCTTATCGCTATAGACGAAGCGTATACGCTCCGTTCGAATTTACACATCCATAAGAGACAAGGTGCGGATGTTAGACGCTTTGATTGACTGTTTCCAAAGCTTTCAATGACGTTTAATAGTAGATTATCGACGGCATCACCGTTTGACATGTACAACATGCTATCCGTTTTCTGTTTCGTAAATCAACGAAGAATATGAGATTTAGGGCATTTTAGCCATTTGTAGGAAGTACTGATTACATTCATATTTTGCTGATGTGATTGACATGGTTTGTTATCGCATTAGAAATTTAGGAATACGTGCATAATTAGTTTGGCGAAGAGATTCGCCAAATTGCGCACTTCGGGTCGACATACTATATGTAGACTTAAGTGTGTAGTGTATGTGTTTGTATAAATGCTTGTATTAGTATGTATTGAATTAAATGATGTTATGAATTAGTTTGAGATGGATTTCTCAATTTATATGTTGACATAAATGATTTCCTACATGTTGACTATGTACATGATTCCATACTATGCATGAAATGTATGTGCTTGAAGATTTGCTTAAGTTGAATGTTATAACATGTGTTAACATGCTCACATGATTGTATTTCAATTTCAATACTCTTACATAAATTGCTGATGTGAATTCATATGTGTTTAGGACTATACTTAGTCCAGGCAGTCGGTAACCGAGCGAATTCGTGGTTGGCTGGTCTTGGCCACGAACGACGCGTCGATGAACGCGAGCCGTGTTCTGGAGTTGGCGGCAGTGGTTAAGCCACACGAAGTGTTTTACGCACTTTATGTCGTTCGACTTGAGATGCGATCGCACTAGTCGAGCCCGTCAAGTAACCCGACTGGCCGATGTATGTTCACCCTGCATGAGTCATAACTGCTTGAACCTAGGGTACTGAACTTACCATTGTAAACCCTGTTAACCATGGTACCTTGATCCATAAAGACTCATGAGCCGGGCATAGTGGTATGGGACACCGTGGTCGAGCTGTCTGCCTACGCTGGGGCCACAAACCTCCCCGTAGTGACCAGTGAGTACCTAGTCTCGTGAGCAGATTATGGTGGTATGAGACACTATATTCTTGCTGTCGGCCTACACTGATCAGGCGACGAGTCCTTTGTAGTGACTGCGAACGTATTCCGAGTCTACGGGAGGTGACGACCCTTCAGTAGCAGTAGATTACAGTAGACCTGTATTGATAAGGTGATGGGGGGGCGGAGCAACGAGTGCGTGCAACAGTCCTGGCAGCCCTTGCAGTGACCTACAAAATATACATTGTATGAGATTACTAGGAGTGACGACCCTAGACAGGATCTGTGTTGGGATTGATACAAGGGAAGTACCTTAGTTTCCCAATCCTGCTGTTTGAATGGACTAATAACAACTCGGAAATCATATCACCATAACATTGCATGTGCCTGAAAGATGTGGAGCACTTGAGGGACGATTGCATGCCGCGGTCGTAAGATGGTGCCGTATGAGGGAGATCGTCGGTGAGAGCATACATCACGTCATGTCATATTGCATTAACAACAGTATTAGGATTGTCTGATTTATTTCTTTACTATTATCGCATGATTGATTTGAGACCATGTAAATCCTTGCTCTATTATTCCACTGAGTTAGCTACTCATTCCCACATTATGGGATGGTGTTTGCAACACCCACCAGACCTTGTTGTAGATGCAGGTGATGCTGAAATCCAGGAGGCAGAGCCAGACTTTGACGAGGACCAGGACGAGTTCTCGTACATGCAGTACCATGATGGCTTTGCTTAGGTGACCTGGGTTGACGGGACTTCACAGTGGGACTCTTCTGGACATTTAATTTTTGTCATTTACATGTATATGAGACTCAGTGATGTATTCATAATTTAGTGACAGTTGAGATCCACTTTATTTTTCCATACAGTGATATATATATTGTTTAGTCTTCCGCTTGCTTTTATCACTGGACCTGGAGTATGAATTACAATTTTGGTATACTTTTACTCATGTGAATGCTTTAACTCAGACAACATTGAATCATAATCATTTTTGTTGCATAAGTGACGGTCTGGAACTCGGGAGTTGAGTTTATACACGACCCCCGATTTTCAGGGTGTTACAAGTGTCCTCTGGACTTTGAGTACTTACAGATAAGTTGATGAGTCCCTTTTAGTGCAGTGATGAAGATCTCCTTCTTTTTGATGAAGAGTCTTCAGCTCCCTTGATCCGCAACACAAACGATGTACCAATACTAGGCTTCAGGTTGGGTCAAGGTTATGATGGAATTCCACTCTCTAAAGATTTTCCTATTAGGAAGATAGAGTGATTCCAATCATCTATGCATTCAAGGCATCCCAGCTTAATGATTTTCCATTAAGATAGTAGCTGGAGGATTCTTGAATGCGGAAGTTCATTCCCCAATCTACTCTATTGAATATCAATTATGAGGGTGGATTGGAGGATGAACTCCCTGAGAGAAATGGCTTAAGATAAATGATATGAAGTTTAAAACACTCAGAAGCACCTTCTTTTTCTGCCAGCAATAAAGACAAGCCTCTCTTTAAATAGACAAAAGGTTCCAACGGATATAAAATGGTCATATTTATGACAAAGTTTGATATCATCGAGCAAGAGTCGATATGATCGAGCAAGGCATCCCAGCTTAATGATTTTCCATTAAGATAGTAGCTGGAGGATTCTTAAATGCGAAAGTTCATTCCCCAATCTACTCTATTGAATATCAATTATGAGGGTGGATTGGAGGATGAACTCCTTGAGAGAAATGGCTTAAGATAAATGATATGAAGTTTAAAACACTCAGAAGCACTCTCTTCTTTTTCTGCCAGCAATAAAGACAAGCCTCTCTTTAAATAGACAAAAGGTTTCAACGGATATAAAATGGTCATATTTATGACAAAGTTTGATATCATCGAGCAAGAGTCGATATGATCGAGCGTATACTCTCGATTGTATTGATGATTAGCTCGATGGTACAACTTCATGTCATTCGCTTTTGAAACCTTTTATCGGCTGGTCGATGGGATCGAAACACACATCGATGTTATCGGATTTCGAACTCCGATTCTATCGATAGATGGACCGATCTATCGACAGGTGAAAAAAAGAGAGATAAGCCTTGAAGAATTTCAGGTTCTAAAGATATGATCGGGGAACAGCTGATGTCATCAGAATTTGAATGTCGATGATATCGAGACCTTGTCGATAGGATCGATAAATCATATAGATTTACCTATAAGCACGCTGGTCAGTTTGTGCCAGCTCGATCCAATTGGCCAGGACTCGATGATATCGACATTAGAATATCAATTTCCTCGAATGGCCCCCGATCAACGTTTAAAACACCCTAAAATTTATGCTAGAGGAAACATGCACCCACTATCGTTTTGATCGAATGACTTCCAATATGATCGATATTTGAGTTCAGATTGAATCGGATAGTCATCGATATATCGAAGCTTATAGTAGTTTTCTTTAGAAAAACACAGGTGCCGGAAAACTATCTGTCGATATTATCGATCTACTTTTGATGGGATCAATATTCGAATATCGATGATATCGATTGAGATTCCGATATATCGATAAATCGTCCAGATGAATGTTTGATTGTTGGATGCTTTTTGTCCTCACTCGATTATATCGATTGAGATGCCGAGGACATCGACAGAGCAGGTCGATCATATCGAAAGGTGAATCGATATAATCGACAGGGTAAGAGAAACTTGAAGATTTTCCTGTTTGGTAAAAATTTTTCTTACGCTAAAACCCTAAGGTGTTCTACTTAGTTTTAAGGATTTTGATCACCTGGTGTTTTGGGACATGAGATGTGAGGGTATGATTTACCTATGGCAAGCTTCCACACATCCAATTGAGGCAGGCACTTGAATTGATCTTCCTGTTAGGCGCTGTTGTCCGACTGACTCAACTTACACCGTAATTGACAAACCAGGGCACTAGTAGGTGCACTTTCAATCTCCCCCTTTGTCAATTACGTGACAAAATACCCAAATCACCCTAGAAAAATATCTAAATAGATACATCTTAAATTGTGTGTACATGCATTAACATAATTTTACAAATTCTAATCACCCATGTACACACCCGGTAACTGCTCCCCCTTTCTACAAAAACTCCCCCTTTCTTGGTGCAGCTGCTCCCCCTTACACCTACAACATATAAGAACACAAATATCCAATTTTCCGCATGGGGTGTTTGTAACTGTTCTCCCCCTTTTTGTTAGTCATTGGCAAAGGCAAAACAAGTGATATTAACTAAATATTTGAAGCATATGGGATAACCACATATAGATAGATGTATATAGATATTCAACAGTGATAAGCATACATCAATGAAGGCAGGAAGAAAAATAGATGAAGCAATTAGCACAGTCAGTGTATAAGAAATAGGAATGACAATAAAATAGGAATGAAATTCAGCCATATCAACCAAAATATATAGATGCTGCCACAGACAGCAGAAGAATTTGTCCAAAGCAAAATACATAACACAATAGTAGACGCGTTGAATATTCAAAGGGCAACGGGACTGATGCTTAATGTTGTTGAGGAAGACCATCCGTGAACAAGACTACCATTTGCTGAGTAGTTTCCTAGAGGATGTCGAGTTTCTCTTCAATTATAGTGAGACATCTTTCATAATTGTTCAGACGGTCCTCTATACCGACCATCCCATTGAGTAGGTGACGTTCGAGATGATGAGCTGGGCGATTTGTAATCGACTCAGGGCTGACCAATGGCGTGCGATTTGATCCACCATGTGTAGGCAGCATTGTTGGTGGAGCAAGTTGGACGGCCCTTGGTATAGAAGGAGTATGCCTGGAGGGAGAGAAGGAAGGACAAAATCGTTGTGCCACCGGTGTTGTATCACTGTCAAACCATGCTTCAGGAAGCACTTCATCAGATGTGGCAGGAAGCCCCACATGATGTGTGAGTTTGCATATGAGCACGGGAAAAGGCAGTGTCTCCCCATGATTTCCTTGGATTACACGAATGATTTACTTAAGGAGGAGAGTTGGCAGGCACACTTGATTCTCTTGATATACATCATAGAGTACATTGATCACAGATGGAGAAAGATGATCACCATTGACATCGCAGGGATACACATTTGACTAAAAAATGCTATGAAAAATTTTGAAGGTGGGTCCAAGATGGTTGATATGCAGCAGATTTTCATCATTTCGTGGAACTGTAGTCCCTTGGCACAATGCATGGGTTATTTCTCCCCATACCCCCAACCCATTGAGATTTTGGTTGGTTACCGGAATTCTAGTGACCTCCAGATTGAGGAGTTTTGCCAAAGTGACTGGAGTGATAAGCTTTGAGTAATGTGCAAGAATAATTCGAATGCTGAGGGGATCTTTACAAATGACATGGCAATGTTTGAAGAATTCATGGATCACACCTAGTTGGTACGATCCTCTAAGATGTAGAATATTTTGCCAACCGATTACTTCGAGAAGGAGGTCAACTCCAGAAGGCTTAATGGCACTATTGAGCACTAATCGTTCAGTGATGACAGACGGACCACCTTCCTTTGGAGTAGGTTGATACCTACTGGAATTTGATTGCATGCTTTTCTCCTCTAAAGATTGAAAGTAAGCCTTACCTTTCCCTTTGATCTTGTTTTGAAGAGGTGAGATGCTGATAAGAACTGGAAGAGGTATTTAGAGAAGAAAGAGATATTAGTTCGAGTGGGCCCTTCTCTTTATATAACAGACTTATCGATCATATCAATCAGTTATCGATAGCATCGTCATAACTTTCACCAAATGTTGCGCTGACAGTTGTTGGAAAATAACAATCCGATTGAATGTAGTTCAAGGAACCATCGATTGCATCGATGTACCATCTCGATGGAATCGATTATAAAATCGAAACTACACAGATATTATCGAGGCTATAAGAATTTTGACATTTGTTCATCATTAGCATGACCATGAATATCTCAGACCTTAAGATTTTCCAGTGTGTGCCATAGTTTCGATATGATCGATATTTGAGTTCAGATTGAATTGGACAGTCATCGATATATCGAATCTTATAGTAGTTTTTTTTAGAAAAACAGGGGCACCGAAAAACTGTCTGTCGATATTATCGATCCACTTTCGATGGGATCGATATTCGAATATCGATGATATCGATTGAGATTCCGATATATCGATAAATCGTCCAGATGAATGTTTGATTGCTGGACGCTTTTTGTCCTCACTCGATTGTATCGATTGAGATGCTGAGGACATCGACAGAGCAGGTCGATCATATTGAAAGGTGAATCGATATAATCGACAGGGTAAGAGAAACTTGAAGATTTTCCTATTTGGTAAAAAGTTTTCTTACACTAAAAACCTAAGGTGTTCTACTTAGTTTTAAGGGTTGTGATCACCTGGTGTTTTGGGACATGGGATGTTAGGGTATGTTTTACCTATGGTGAGCTTCCACACATCCAGTTGAGGCAGGCACTTGAATTAATCTTCCTGTTAGGCGCTGTTGTCCGACTGACTCAACTTACACCGTAATTGACAAACCAGGGCACTAGTCGGTGCACTTTCAAAAGATACAAGAGACTCAAGAGATAAGAGGCCGGAGCGGAAAGAAGAATCAAATCATCCAAGAAATAGATATAGTGGAAAAAGGCCCAAGATGCCCAATTCTCATGAGGGGTTCACATTCGATAGGGAAGATTTATTCCTATGATGAACCAACTGCTAAAAGTCAGTATGATAGAATTACCAGAACCCAAATGCCTTGAAGATGTGATAAGAACCAAAGAGAAATTTTTACTGCTATCAGCCTGGTGGGACATATGATGGAGAATTGTTATACATTGAAATGAATAATACAACAAATGATAGACAAGGGTGAAATAGTAATTGGGAAAGAAAAAGAAAGGGTACGATTTCGACGGTAACTATGCTCACGATCTGAGAAAAGGCTCGAGAAATGAAAGAGAAAGAGGACCATAAGACGACAAAGAAGGTAGTGGTATTACGTTACAATCAGGAAAGAAGATAACAAGCCCTGTGAAGCAGAAAGCAGGGATTATAAGAAAAGAAGTCGTTGAAAGGCAAATCGATGATGATGAAAAAGAAAAGAAGAGTGAGATGATGAAAGTGGCTTATGATGTAGTAAGTCATTTGAAGGGCATGCTAGCTCGATTAAGCGTCTATGATGCGCTTAAGTTGTCAGAGGAATTTCTGCAGATCTTGGTCCAAGCATTGTCCAATCATGATGTCAGAGAAACCTTACTGGTAGAGATGGAACACGAAGAGTACAATGAGCAAGAAAACTGCCTACCAGTCATTTCCTTTTCCGATGATGATTTGATCTAAGATGCAGAACATAACAGGCCACTAATGATAGAAAGCCATATTCGTGGGAAGAAGGTTAAGTGGATTATGATAGATAATGGCTCTGCGGTGAACCTCTTACCACTCTTGATGTTGAGTAAACTAGGTTATTGTCGTTATGATCTACACCTTATTGGAATGATGATACAGGGCTTCAATCAAGATGGGCAATGTGCACTTGGTAAAATTACAGTGAAGCTGGAGATAGGAGAGCTAACTACTGATGTTGTTTGTCACATTATAAATGCAGTGACATATACAATATTCTCCTAGTAAGGCCATGGATACATCAGTATAGCATTATACCTTTTACCCTGCATCAATGCTTCAAATACTGTAAAGGTGGGATACAATATAAAGTAATGGACGATGCGAAGCCCTATACAAAGGCCGAATCCTTCTTTGCAGATGCTAGTTATTATAAAGGTTTCACTAAAGAAGAAAGAAAGAATGATGAAAGAAGAAATAGAAAAGGCAGAATCATCTAGGACTGCAAAAGCAAAGAAGAAATTCTATTTTGTGTCGAAACATCTGAGACAACCAGGGTAACCACCACTAACCCTGTTATCACCTAAATAGTTGAAAATTTTATAGTCCAATAATACAATTCCATTACTATATATTGAAAGAAATAAGCCATTTTCAGCCGCTCAAGGAAGATTTCAGGTTAGGGCTAGCGCAAAATACCTAAAACCAATAGAATTTTATGCCTTAGTGGAAGCAAAGGCAAGAGAAGAGACCAAGAATAATGTGTACCACGGTAGGCTGACACCGCAAGATCTTAAAAAATATAGCCCGGCATGCAAGAAAATTATGAGAAACATGGGTTTTGATTATGAAGAACCCAACGACTTTAATCATGGGAGAGGAATTCAAATTCCTATTGGAGTTAGTTAGGAAAAGAGAAAATTTCAAGGATTGGGGGCAGAATCATCAGTGAACATGGTTACAACTGAGCAGTTATCGGAAGGTCCTAAAATAGTTGAACATTCTGAAATGGCTCCAAAGAAAATGGAAGATGGGGGGCAGCCAACAATAAATAGTTTGTGAGAAATAAACCTGGGTACGGAGGAAGAGCCGAGGAACACATTCATCAATACCAGTCTTTCTGAATAAGAGTTTGAGAAATACGTTCAACTTCTCAAAGAAAATAAAGACGTCTTCATTTGGACGTATGTAGAGATGTCGGGTTTAGAGCCTTCTGTAGCAATGCACCGATTAAATATTTCCAAAGAGAAAAGGCTGGTTAAACAAGTACAAATGCGATTTCACTCAGACTTGGTTCCCTTGATAGAAGAAGAAGTGAATAAGTTTATAAAAGTTGGGTTTATCAGGGAGGTCAAGTATCCCAAATGGATATCGAAAATTGTCCCAATGAAGAAGAAAAATGGACAAGTTAGGGTATGCGTCGACTTCAGGGATATGAACAAAGCTTGTCAGAAAGATGATTTTCCTCTCCCGATAATAGAATTGCTGATTGACAATACGACTCAGTATGCTACCATGTCCTTCATGGACGATTATGCAAGGTATAACCAGATTAGAATGACACCTGAAGATGAAGAAGCAACAACGTTTAGAACTTCATTGGGGATTTATTGTTATAAAGTTATGCCATTTGGTCTAAAAAATGTCGGGACGACATATCAGAGGGAAATGCAGAATATCTTTCAAGACATGATGCATAAACATGTATGGTGTTATGTCGATGACTTGGTAGTTAGGTCAGGAGATTATCAGGAGCATCGCGAACATTTGACATCAGTTTTTTATTGGCTTAGAAAGAAATAGCTGAAGATGAATACGACTAAATGTGCATTTGGAGTATCTTCAGGAAAAT
Organism: Magnolia kwangsiensis; assembly: GCA_037074715.1. NCBI lineage: Eukaryota > Viridiplantae > Streptophyta > Magnoliopsida > Magnoliales > Magnoliaceae > Magnolia > Magnolia kwangsiensis. The sequence goes on along the minus strand of CM073577.1, from coordinate 79,115,249 downwards.
TTCTCAGTTTTGTTATCCGACATAGGGGCATTGAGATTGATCCAGGGAAAGTTAGATCCATTCAAAATATGCCACCACTAAAGGCACTAAAAGAATTGAAAAGTTTACAAGGAAAAATAGCGTACATTCGCCGTTTCATTTCAAATATGGTAGGGAGATGTCAGCCATTTTCCCATTTGATGAAGAAAGGCACAGAGTTTGTATGGGATCAAGCCTGGCAGAACGCGTTTGATACGATAAAGGAATTTCAGAAACAGCCGGCGGTACTGACAACTTCGATAAAAGGGAAGCCACTTATCTTATATATATTTGCAGCCGAGAATTCTTTAGGAACTTTGTTGGCATAGTTGAATGAATCCAAAAAAGAAACTGCTCTTTATTATTTAAGCCGAACTCTAATGGGCATAGAATGTAACTACTCTCCAATCGAGAAAGAATGTCTAGCACTGATATTCATGGTACAGAAATTGAGACATTATTGTCTCTCCCATGACATAAATTTGATCTCAAGAGTAGATCCGATAAAATTTTTAATGACAAGACCGATGTTTTCTGGGAGATTAGCCAAATGGATGTTGTTACTTTTGGAATATACTATCACGTATGAGTCGACAAAAGCGGTAAAAGGGAAAGTAGTGGCGGACTTCCTTGCAGCACACCCTGTAGCAGAGCGTGACACCATCAGTGATGATTTTCCCAATGAACTAGTTATGTTGACCAAGTTGCAAAGCCCATGGTAAATGTATTTTGACGGCGCCTCCCGAACATCAGGAGCAGGGGCAGGAGTGATATTCATTACTCCTCAAGGTGACTTGTTACCTTATTCCTTCACATTGGGAATTGTCTGCACAAACAATGAAGCTGAATACAAAGCCCTCATCATCAGAATGGAAATAGCTCAGGAAATAAAGATAAAAATGCTGCATGAATTCTAAATTGATGATAAATCAATTGGCGAATGAATTTGAGATAAGAAAGCAAGAGCTTTTACCATACTGCTGAAAAGTATGGCAATTGCTAGAACAGTTCTGTCATGTCGAAATTAAGCATATACCACGGTCTAAAAATACAAGAGAAGATGCTTTGGCCAGCTTGGCAGCAGCTTTGTCTTGCCTAGATTGAAGCCCTCTCTAGGTAACTATAGAAGAAAAAAGATTTTTACCATCTTCAGAGGTCATCGATGAAATTGTTAAGACACTTCCTATATCGTGTTTAGAGGTAAGAACAGATGATTGGTGTCAGCCTTTCATAGATTATCTCAAATATAATATCTTGCCAGAAGATCCAGCACAGAGACAACAAATCAAGCACCAGAAGATCCAGCACAAAGACAACAAATCAAGCAAAGGTCAAGCAAATTCATCATGTGTAGAAAAGTGTTGTATAGAAAATCTTACAATTGAATGCTGCTACATTACTTAGACGAACAAGTAGCAGGCCATATGTTGTGAGAAACACACTCTAGAGAATGTAGGGCACATCAAGTTGGCCAAAATTTATTCCATCGGATACATCGAATGGGGTATTATTGGACTGTCATCTTCAAAGATGCAAGAGATTATTCGAAGCAGTGTCATGAATGTCAGATTCATGGAGATGTTATACACATTCCCAAAGAAGACCTGCATCAGTCGGTCGCCTCTTGGCCCTTCTCTACCTGGGGACTTGACGTCGTTGGTCTTATAAATCCGCCTTTGTCCAAAGGAAAGCAATATATCTTGGCAACGATAGATTATTTCTCCAAGTGGACCGAAGCAGTTGCATTACACAATGTTAAGGAGAAAGATGTGGTTAATTTCATCAGACATGTAATAATATACTTCCATGGTATTTCAAAGAAAATTGTTATAGATAATGGTACTCCTTTAAAAAATAGAGGCATGAAAAAGTTATGTCAGAAATTTAGCATTCGCCATTCGTTTTCAATACCTTACTATCCACTGGCCAATGGATTAACAGAGGCGTTTAGTAAAATGATAGTCAAGATACTGAAGAAGACAGTGACAGGAAACAAGCGTGATTGGGATGAAAAGTTATAAGAAGCATTGTTAGCATATAGAACTACCCACCGGACAACAACCAAAACAACACCGTACTCACTGGTTTATGATATAGAAGTAGTGATCCTGATTGAAATACATGTAACATCACTCAGGGTAGCAGTGCATTAGTCTGTTATAGATGATGAAAATGCAAAAATAACGCTGAAGGGGCTAGATTTTCTTGATAAGAAATGCCTGGTAAGCCAACAACGATTGCAGTCGTATCGGGCAAGGATCTCAGCCGCCTTTGATAAATGAGTCAAGTATCGCTCTTTCAAAAAAGGGGATATGGTACTGATGTTGAAAAGACCTATAGTGGTCACCCATAGAACAGGGGACAAATTCGAGCCCAAATGGGATGGGCCGTACATAATAAAAGAAGTATACTCCAATGGAGCATACAGAATCATGAATCAAGATGGACAAAGTGTCAGTATACTGGTCAATTCTCGCTTCATCAAACAATATCGTCCCTGAAGATACTACTAATTTTGATCCAGAATATTATTAGAATTATGATTCTATATCAAAAGGGAGAAAAAATAAACAAGACCACGGCTATGTACCGTCAGATGAATGAATAAAGAAGAAATTTATGAGAATATTAGGACGATGTACCAACAAGTGTTACAAAAAAAAGTGACCATTGTTATCATCACCAAGGTAATATATTGTCAACAACACATATGAACATCATTGAAGATATTAGCAGAAGTGGTGACGTATCAATCTTAGTCAGAAATGTCTATCATTCTTGCGACAACGATGGACGCCTACTATTATCTTTTAAGGCAGCCTAACCAAACACTAAAAATGGTCATCTATGCATAAGACCTATCACTTTCACCAATCGGGTAGTAGTGAGAAGCCAGTAGCCCTAAAAATCCTGTGAAGGCCATCATGTGCATAGATATGCGGGCAGCGAATGAAGCCAGTGACTAAAATCCCTAAAAAGCCAAAAAGTCCTCAACAGCCAGTCATACTTGAGACCAATGTCGTCTATATAGTTTTTCCACAACGTCATGGGGAACGGAGGAAAATGCCCTCCGGTGAATGGGTCTGACCTTACAGATGAAGAAAACGCAAGCTGCAGTGTGAGCTCTTTGGCCATGTCCATAGATAGGCCAACCATGTGTAAGACCCCCAGATTTGTGGCTTAATTTTAATATTAACTCATGAGGAAGGGCTTAAACCTACTCATTGATGGACTGGTGGCCTTAGATTTGGTACCCAAAAGGTCGGCTTGCAAGCCCCGTGAACTCTAAAGAGTTACCGCGGCCAACCCTGTGCGTAAATCTAATCGAGTTCATAGCTCTGATAGCTTCACTGGGCCCCTCTGATGGATTGTGGTTTGTGAACTCACCAGGCTGTGAGAAGTTTAGTGAACTCCTAAGAGTTACAGAGACCATCACGTGAGACCCAGCTCCACTACTCAAGATTCTAAAAAACTGCGTGGACTCCACTACTCAAGAGCTTAAACTTGTGTAATTATCTTACTAAACTAAAACTTAACACTACCAATTAAGATAAGAATCATATAGGAAATCCCTTACTAACAAGTCATAAGGGGATATTAAGAAATTTAAAAAAGAAGAAGAGGCATAATACATCAATCAAAACATCACGTAAACAAGAAAAGAGCATCATTATCAAGAATATCATGAGATACTTGTATAACTTGCAATTCTAAAAGCATTTATAGTAGAAAAAAAGAGAAAATATCAAAGTTATACATCTTATAGTTCTCCCGTAATGCTTAATGCTGCTAAGTAATGTTGCAAATTTTCTTGAAGATTAACTTAGCATTTGAAATAATTCTGGTAGGATCCGGAATACCAGCTAGACAATTAGTTCTTCATTCTTAGTCAATTCAGATCTTTCAGAGTCCACAGAATGAAGGTTGCACTATATCTTTTCTTATATTCTTTCAATGTTCATATCTTCCTCTAAACTTTTCTTCTCCAACTGATCAATTTCTAAAGAGTAATACGATCCTGAATAGCCATTTTGTTATCAGCAAAAGTCTTCAGTTTCTCTCACAAAGATAATTGTTCTTAATCATGGTGAGAGACAATGGGAGCAATCTGAGAAGCTTTCTCCTTAGAGTACGCAAGCTATTTCCTATACTCTAAAATTTTGGGCGGGACAGTTGCAGTTTTAGCTAATGACAAAATAGTTATTGAATTATGGAATCTTAAGAGAGCATTGCGTATAGAAGAAACATTGACTTTAGCCATCCGTGTAGTACTATCCAGGACATTTAAAGAGACAGTCAGATCTGACCATTGATCAGGATCTTTGAACACCTCGACGATAGCTAATATGGAATTCCTGATCAGTGCCAATTTGTACGCAGAAATCTTCTCAAAGGACAACACATTTGATGAAGTCCCAATAGAGCCAGAACTTGCCGTACCACTTTGGGTTAAGTTCCCTACTAAGAAATATAAAGTTATAGTAAAACTGTATGTGCAGGTAAAATGGAAAGTATGAACGAGGAAAAGGATATACCTTCTGTTGGTGGCGAAACAACGAGCAATTGCGTCTGTCTAATAAGAGAAGGATTAGGTTCCACCATCTCAGCAAAAGATGGAGCCCTAACTTCAGTACTTGAATCAACAGTGGTGAGAGTTGGTAAATCAGTTGACTCCACTGGAAAAGCAATTTCACGTGCCACTGCTCGTGGGGGTATCGAGAATCTCGGTGAAGCCGCTGGTACAACGGGAGGTAAATCTATGGGAGAAGTGTTATCTGCCTCCATATTCGCAAAATTATTGCCTGAAGTAAAATATGTAAGATAGGAAAGGAGAAAAGAACAATAGTAAAAAAAGATAGTAAGATTCTCTTACATGGCGGATAACCATATCCCCCATAGTGTAACGTCTCAAAAAAATCTGTACAAAGGCCTGAGTACCACCTCAGGCAGATATACCTCAGGATCGTATCTTGTAGAAATTAAGGAAAAAATTAATTAAGTACTGAACTAGATTAGTCAGTGGATTTAGCTCGAACCACTATTTATACAAATGATAAGACCTAAAACCATCAAAATCACTAAATCAACACTGCTTGAGAACCTGGGAAAAATTTCAAAAGCCTATTGCTCTCAGGAGCACATCGAAACTCCATATCGGACATAGACCAAACGTCAAAAGTTTGATGATTGCAAAACTATAGGGTTATATCCATCCTACTAGGTTTGACGACCAACGCGAGAATTGAACCCAAATAGTATCCAAAAATGCACAACTTGAGCCCTGAGCGAAGTGTGTGAGAAACGTGAATATCATTGAAAAATGTAATGAAACTTAAGTAAATTGGCCCGTTCACTAACGCGTGAAATTGAAGATTTCAGACTGTTAGTTTCTGACCAAACTTCTCCCAGGGAGAAAGAAAATTTCCCTTCTCATATCCGTATACTCATGGCCCCGATCAAGCATGACCGTTGATCTGACACGGGTCCTCAATGGTCGATCAGCCTATCTAATTGCGCTAAAATCACATCCCGGCATAGATCCATTGTCAGGGAACTTACTTTATGATGTAGGTGAGTAATGGGCCTTCCTACGAGCCTGGTTTGTCAAAAATAGGCACCCTTAGGTTATAAATTAAGTATACTATGGCCCTCGGGCCATATACACCAGTTCTTGACCTATATAAAGCCCTTAAACCACCCTATTTCTATTCCATACGAATTTCTCTAACCCTAGGAGAGAGAAGAGAGAAAAAGAAGAGAAAAGAGAAAAGAGAGGAAATAGACTTTGGGAGATCGTTGATGGGATTCTCTCCCACAACTCCACGCACTGAATCACCTCCCCATTTCGCTACATGATCCATTTCATCTAGATTTGGGTAAGAAAACCTAACCCTAATCTTGATTTAGAAATCTAGATAGTGTAATCGATGAACTAGCTAACCTATTTCATTGTTTAGGTGCCCGACGTTTCGTTTTCAGGAACGTAGAATTCGAATCGAGTCCAAATCGAGTATTCCAATGAAAGGTGCGAACTATAAACATTTAGGTTATGGTTTTCAATGCTTTCAATGTCAGCAATGATTTGTATCTGGCTTGATTGCTACCATACGATCTTAGTTAATCCATTTTTAATATAATATACATGTGTGAACTATGTGGAACAAAATATGCATCTCATGTGTTTGTTGAAATATTTGAATGAACATGAAAATATGATTTGTGTTTACTATGTCTACTGACCTATGATTTCCATGAAAATATGTATGCTGACCTCTTTTTATGAGGATTTGCTAAAACACATGGTGTAACTATCCTAGTCTACGTATTTGGTGAAGTGTAACCTAAGTGTTTGATAAATTGCCTGAATGAGAAAAGGTTGATGATTTGTATTTATTAATAGTATTAAGATAGGATTCTTCATTACCTTGTTCATATGCATAGTTTCTTTCATGTAACCATATTTGCCGCTACACGATTTATGGATAAATTACAGGTGATTAGTAACAAGTTTAATGTGTTTGATGAAATTCTCAAATGAGAATTTTCACTTGGATTGTTTGTTAAATGCTTAATGGATTATTCCATGTACTAAATTACTACATCTGAGTAAGATCGAGGCTACAACCTAGCCCAGGAAATCGGTAATAATCCTTGTACAGGTGGCTAGATTAGTTTTACCACATTGGGTAACTCAAAGAATCCATGTCGCACAGCGATTATCGATAGTGGTTAGACCACAAGGGGTGTTTATGCACTCCATATCGATTAAATTAATGTGTGCTCGTACCAATCAAACTTACCAAATAAATAGATTATCCTTTTGTGTGCTTACCATGTATGGACACCACTGCTTGAATCTAAGGTACCACTTACCAATGTAAAGACCCGTTTCAAACATGGTATCACAATCCGCTAAGATTCATGAGTCGGGCATGATGGTATGAGACACCGTGGTCGAGCTGTCGGCCTATGCTAGGGTGACAAGCCTCTGCGTAGTGACTAGTGAGCAACCTAAACTCGTGAGCCGGGTATGGTGGTATGGGACATCGTGGTCGAGCTGTCGACCTATGCTGAGGTGATGAGCCTCCCCGTAGTGATTGCGAGTATAAACTTTTGAATTTGCCTATCCACTACTTTTCATTAGGAGTGATGCCCAACAACTTGCCTATCGTATGTGGTTAACTAGGATTGACGACCCTAGATGGATCTTCGTTTGGGTTAATGATATAAAGGGAGGAATCTTAGCTTCCCGAACCTGCTGTATGAATAAACTTACTTAAGTACTCGGCTAACACGATCATGCACTGCATTGCATGTGCTTTGGCGAGGAAGTTACACTTTAGGGAGGTTGTCATGCGCGAACTTGGTTATCGGAGTCGCTTGTGAGGGAGCTTCGTATGAGAACTTGCATCATTACTGCATACAATCCCTTCATTAATAAGAGTATTTAGGATATGATTATTATATTACTTTATCATTAGTACTTGATTGACTGGATAACATGTTAACCTTTGCCTTATAGTACCACTAAGTTGATCACTCACTCCCACCTAAGGATGGTGTTTTAAAACACCAACCAGACTCTGCTGTAGATTGTTGTTTTAATTTAAACCAATTTGATTTAAATGATTTTAACTCATAAGTATACGAATCAGATGTAGATATGGTATATATTACGAGATCATTCCCATGAGGACTGGTTGTCATAATTCAAAATTTACGACTCTTCTTAACTAATCCAACAAATGGTTTAGCAAACTATTAAGAAAAATAATCTAAAAGGATAACCGAGAGCAATGAGTAAAATTCAATCAAGGAGAAGACTAGGACTTTCGAATCCACCCCTAATTATCCTAACCCTTATTTTACCTATTGATTCACCCTAATTCAGATTGATATAAATTTTAATAAACAAAGCACCCTATGTCCTTGATTGGACACACAGAATGTATAATCCTTTAAAGAATATAGATCACATCTTTCCATCCATGATCAGGCATGGAGAGATGTAGATTCCTGTTTCTTCCTCTATAGGAAACCTGTTCATGGTCAGACACAAGTACCTAGTTAAGATTCCAAACAACATCCATATCTAGACTTTGGTCGAGCTCATAGAATGGAGAAGCATGAAAATTACAATTAAGCACACTAGCGAAAGAAACAAATTAATCAAATTAAAATAAATTCAACATAGATAAGAGTTATTCAAATTAGGGGCTTCATCTCAGCCCTAGCTACAAGATTAACAATCCATAATTTTAAATAAAAAGAAAGAAAAATAAGATTTAAATACTAAGAACATCTCCCTTCTTCCTTCCTCTCTCTCTCTCTCTCCTCTTTCTTCTCTTTCTCCTCTCCTTGGCTCTCCCCAGGCTCTGTCTCCCCTCTCCCCACGTTTTGTAGCTCTTTTTATAGCTGATGGAATCGTGGAAATCAGATTTGGAAAGCTGTTGCACGTGCAGCGAAAGCTTTTTCACAGCCAAGTTTAGGGCTTCATAACTCTCGTGTTCCTTGCATTATGTCTATAAAATCAACGTCTCTTGGGATGTTTTTGACTTCTCTACACGATGGAAGGCTTGGATCAGCCATATGATCAAAGATGGTGGGCCATAACTGCCTGGAAAAGTTAGTTTTTACAGATGTGCGAAAGCTTTCGCACTCTTTCGCCATCGTGATCAGTGGGCCCCACAGAGGTATTTTCAGGGAAATCCACCCCGTCCATTGGATTCAAGATGAAATTTCAGTAAAAAATGGATGGTTTTGAACGTTCATTGAAGCATCCCAGAGAAGAAATCACAAAAAGATCAGATTTGAATGTTGCAAGGCAGTCCTTTTGTGGCCCCTGTATCGTACACGTGTGCTTGTATGGATGCAAAGTATCAACATGGGTTTTTAGTATTCGTGCTCCTCTTCACAGTGGATGGTACAGATCGTCCGTACGGACGATAGGTGGGGCCCACAACTGATCACAAAAATGGCCAGCGGACATTCGTTTCCTCAGGCTGAAAACAGCAATAGCCGTTTCTAGAGAAGATGAGGGTCAAACGTCAGTTTGACCAAAGTGAAGGTACGGTGCACAGCTAGTGCATATGTGCTCTATGCACACTCTGTACATGTGGGGTCCACGATGATGTGTTTGTGAAATCTAATCCAGTCATTCATCTTCTCATATTATTGTAGCCATCAATACCAAAGTTGAGGCAGTTCCAGATATCAGGTGGGCCTCAAATTGGAGATTAATGGGCTGATCTATCCGTTGGCCCACTTCCTGAGATCTTCAATGGCTGAAATTTAATATGTATGGTTAATTTATGGCCCCCATCACATGTATGAAGTTTCGGGTCAATCAGATGGTGGGAACCATGTGATCTTGCATTCTGGACCAATTGCAGACCCGTTTAACGTGAACGGCTCAATTTTCTCGAATCTCTGGCATGTAAATCCGTTGATCTTGGTTCTCTGGAGTCCGTCCCTTGCTTTGGTGGCTTCGAAGCATCAAATCCATGCTTTTAGTACTCTTTTTCAGTCAACGCTCCTGATTACACCCTGCAGCAAAAACATGATTAAAATATTCCATTAAGCATTATCATGTACGTAAAATCAGGCAATAACTAGGGTCTAATATGTAATATTTAACCCCCAACCAACATTTTACTAGTCCTGAGCAAAACATGCAAAAAATAATTTTAGAAATAAAAGGGCAATTTCTGTAAACCCGAGTGACTTGTGAACAAATAGTCGAGATGTGAGAATTCTAAGATTCATGAATGGTGAGTAGAATTATCTCTTGGAATCAAGGTTACAGTAAACTTCATAATCAAGTTCAAAGTATTAATCCATCAATTAGAACATTCTAAATATTGAGTTCTATGAATGTATAGTGTAATATCGGCTTATAATCATTAAGAGATCCAAGTGCCATTTCATGTTATCATTGGTAACAAAATTCATTACAACGAAACCTGAAACCAACACTAGCGCTACAGATTAACTTTTCAAACTACCAGCCTTTGATTTTCTTGAATAGTAACGCCAAGTAGGGAAATCAAATCATCACCCATAGGGAGAAAACCTATAGTGAAAACTTGTCACCTAACTTTTTTTTTTCAAATGCCAATCAAAGAGGATCGAATCTACACCTATAGGGAGCAAACCTATAGTGAAGATTATGTGACTCACCCTTTCAATTCTTTTTACTGAACTTTTTTTTTCAGGCTGGTTCCTTTCATGCTTAGTGATTACCAAGTTAATCATTCAATTATCGAATCAGAACCTTAATGTGTAATCGAGATATGATATGCGAAATCATGACTCAATCAATGTTTAAAGCTTCTAATCACGGGTTAACAATTCAAACTTAACCGTGAAAATGTATCAGATGGCTAAATCCAAGAGTAATAAAGTACCAAAATTCTCTATCTTGTAATTTTAAAATCACGGCTATCCTTCAAAATCACTTCAAATTCATAAGAAATTCTAGAAAAATTTAAAAATTAAAAATTTTCACAATTCTTGCTCAAGACCAAGAAAACACTGATTAGGTAACCTAATCGCTCACCCCCAACCTAAAATCTACATTTTCCTCAATGCAAAAGAAATAAGCATGCAATGCACATGGGACAACAAAAGTAAATGAGAAGTGATGGGAAGATAGTACCTGGATGAAGGGATCAAGAGAGATTTTTTGAAAGATATCAACGTAAAAGCAAGTAAGCACAAGAAAGAAATCAACAAAAGTAAAATAACAAAAAGAAAATCATAAAAAGAAAATCCTACCTATACCACTTTCGCAGGTGCTCTCGATTGCAATTAGCGTATGCAATAAGCCTTTAAACTCCTAGGTTGCCCCTAGTGGACGAGTTGTAGTCTCGTGAGGGTTTGCAGCAATGTTACCCACAAACATTAAACTAACTAACTAGGAAAAAAAAGGAAAAGAAAAAGATGGGTTGCCTCCCAGGAGCACTAAGTTTAATGTCTTCAGCCAGACAAACAATGAAAATAATCATGGACCATCGGCTAGTATCTTAGTAAATTTCTCAGAAAGTTTTTTAAGAAGATCATCCAAAAGCCCATTTTGCAATAAGCTTGGATGTCCTAGAGCATTAATAACCAGAGAAATTGAGGGACCTCAGCATAAAGTGTTCTTTTTATTGTTTGAAGTGTCCAAAGTATAAATGATTCACCTGTGGCTGAAAAAATTTCAAAGTTAGTACACCATGATGAATCAGAGACTACAAGTAGATGAAATTCAGAAAAATTTGTAGTAGGTGGTGTAGTCTCGACAAACGTCGATGTTTCACTCTGTAGTTCAATTTTCAACTCTTCCTCATTTAATGGTAAACATTCAGGATCTGAGGAAGGAGGTACTTCAGAATATGGGTTCTCTCGATTCATAACAACTGTCGAGGTATTATTTTGCAAGGCATTCACTATTTCTTATAACAGGGGATCGTTTGAATCTGCATAATGCACTAAGCAATCATCTAAAGAGTTGGAATGTTTAGCTGAGCATGATTTATTTTCCACATTGGAGATTGTGATGATCTGCCCAAGGAATACATCATCTTTGAAAGTGGATGGAAGTACACTCTCTTGCTCTAACCCTACGCAAATAATTTGATGATCAAGAAGTGAAGTATTGATGTGAGGACTCTGCTCATTGATACTACTCAGAAGAGGTATTGAATAGTCAAAAGTGTATGACTAAGATGGTGGCCTCAACTAAGTGGTTTCAACTTTCAGAGTCATATCAAGCAGTTCGTTCATGTAAGACCCGTACCTTAGACCGTACCGTTCCGTAGACTTCCATAGTCTCCCCGGTCTAATTTCGAGAACATTCGACCCATATCCGACGTTTGCTTGCGATCCTAAGACGAGCCTTGTCAACCCGAATTGACTCAACCCGAGACTTGTACCCTGGCAACCGCGCTGTCGCAGCGGTTTCGATGCCGCGACTTGCCAGCCGAAGCGATACCCTGGCCAGGAGATGTGGGCCCGCGTTCAGTTCGAGGAAAACACCGCGCATTACAAAACCTAAGAGAATCTCTACAACTTGTCACATCAATCAATCCCATCATGACAAGTACATGTCAAGTACAACATCACATCTCACCCTTCCCCAAGCAACCCCTAAAGTCAAAAAGTCTCTTACACACCAATGCCTTTCTTACACAAATTGCCACAAAAGTCAAAAAGTGTTTTACATCCATCACTCACCACATCCATCTCTCTCTCTCTCTCTCTCTCTCTCTCTCTCTCTCTCTCTCCCTTTACAATCATCTCTCTCTCTCAATTTTTTTCAAAACCCATCCCCAAGAAAGAGAACCTCCACATGTCCAAGCTCTTCCATTCCAAGAGAGCCACAAGTGTGGCCCACCCTTCCTACCCTCTCATCTCCTATCTCAACCATCCAAACCTCATCTCCTCTGTTGGAATCGAAGCTAAGGAGCTAAGGAAGCCAAGGGAGTAAGAAGGAATGGTGGGTAATTTTGGATTTTATTTTTCATTCATTTGTTTGATTTAAGGGTCCATATCTATTGGGACTCACCTTGATGTAGGCTTATATCAAAGAGGGGCCCATAATCACGGGGCCCCTCCATCCTCACCGATGTCTCTCCCATAGGTTGTAGAAGCGTTCAGCTTAGAGCGTGCAGCAGACTTTTGGAGATTTGATTTTGATATATGTATTTACCTTTCAGCATTGTATTCAAATGATTATATTAGTGGATATGTGATGATAATGTTGCCTTTATGATTTGGGTATACTTGTGGTTATGCTTCTTATGAGAAAAAAAATGTACGATGAAAAATGCTCCTTGTAGGATCCCAGGATCAGAACCTGGCGTATATACGCTAGGAGCCGAGAATGGGGAACTACGGAGGCTGTCGGCACCAAGTTCGGTAATCAGGATTCCTGTGAATCCGATTTCTAGGTTTGGGGCATGACAAAAGTTGGTATCAGAGCATAACTTGGGAATACCTGAGGATAACATCCCATATCTGCTAATAGCTAAACTACACTGTGTGATTGTTGAGAACTTAGAATGGATAAACCCCCGAGTTTGAATAACTTAGAAACTTCCTGATATAGCTCCCTATCAAATGTGAATTCACGAGTGCCCAAGGATGAGAGACCCTTGTTCTTTCCAGTATTACATGACACCCAAGAGAGTGACCCGAGCGACTTTCGTTTCCTCACCTGAGATTCCTGTTCCCCCACCTGAGACTTCTACACCCCCATCCGAGTCTAGCGCAGCACCGACCGTGTCTATAAGTGTGGACATGCTACAGCAGATGTTGCAAGCAATGACCGCCATTCTTCAGAGAGGAGACCGGAAGAGGAAGGCCCCCTCCAGTAGCTCCCAGCTGCAGCGATGTCGACGACCACATAGGCATAGGAACCATCCATCCTTCTGAGCATTTGTGCCATTTAAACGTCAGTCTTTCAGTGTATGCTTCAGATGTGATGAGGCAGGGCACCGCTTCTCGGAGTGCCCTCACCCTCGGCAGCCCCTGCCACCCTGACTGTTCTCAGGTGCTTGCTTTGGATGCGGCGGGATAGGGCATCATAGGAGCGAGTGTCCCCTTCCTCAGTAGCAGTAGCAACGACAACAATATCTGCCGCCGGGACCCCATCAGCGGCGGCAGCAGCAGCAGGATCATCAGACATTAGGAGGAGTCATCGATGATTCGTGTGACTTAGCCCCTACACCGTCTTCCTAGATTGTTCATGAACGAGGCGTCTTAAGAGTTAGAGCTTGAGATTTTTGGGTGTTATCCCCATCTCTTAGACATTTGGTTATGATGGTGTGTTGTGTTCTGATTATATATATAATGGTGTGGTTTTCCTCCCTTCGTAAGCTCTGTATTGGTTATGTTGTGGTTTAAATTTTGAGGATGAAATTTTTATTAGGAGGGGAGAGCTGTAAGACCCGTACCTTAGACCGTACCATTCCATAGACTTTCACGGTCTCCCCGGTCAAATTTCGGCAAACTTCGACCCATATCCGACATTTGTGCGCGATCCTAAGCCCAGCCCTGTCAACCCAAATCAACTCAACCCGAAACTTGTACCCTGGTAACTTCGCTGTCACAGCGGTTCCGATACTGTGACTCGAGCGCTGAGGCGATACCCTGGCCAGGAGATGTGGGCCAACGTTCAGTTCGAGGAAAACACCGCACGTTACAAAACTTAAGAGAATCTCTATGACTTGTCACATCAATCAATCCCATCATGACAAGTACATGTCAAGTACAACATCACATCTCACCCTTCCCCAAGCAACCCCTAAAGTTAAAAAGTCTCTTACACACCCATACCTTTCTTACACAAATTGCAACATAAGTCAAAAAGTCTCTTACACCCATCACTCACCACATCCATCACTCCATCAACCATCCCTCTCTCTCTCTCCCTTTACAATCATCTATCTCTCTCATTTTTTTTCAAAACCCATCTCCAAGCACGAGAACCTCCACATGTCCAAGCTCTTCCATTCCAAGAGAGCCACAAGTGTGGCCCACCCTTCCTACCCTCTCATCTCTCATCTCAACCATCCAAACCTCATCTCCTCCGTTGGAATCGAAGCTAAGGAGCTAAGGAAGCCAAGGGAGTAAGAAGGGACGGTGGATGATTTTGGATTTTGTTTTTCATTCATTTATTTGATTTAAGGGTCCATATCTATTGGGACCCACCTTGATGTAGGCTTGTATCAAAGAGGGGCCTATAGTGGCGGGGCCCCTCCATCCTCACCGATGTCTCTCCCTCTCTCTCTCTCTCTCTCTCTCTCTCTCTCTCTCTCCCTTCCTATGATCAATGGCCGACATATGATGTGTGTATGTTATCCATAGATTTTGTTTTTCATTCATTTGTTTGATTTAAGGGTCCATATCTATTGGGACCCACCTTGATGTAGGCTTGTATCAAAGAGGGGCCTATAGTGGCGGGGCCCCTCCATCCTCACCGATGTCTCTCTCCCTCTCTCTCTCTCTCTCTCTCTCTCTCTCTCTCTCTCTCTCTCTCTCTCTCTCTCTCTTCCTATGATCAATGGCCGACATATGATGTGTGTATGTTATCCATGTCATCCAATAAGTGGGCCACTTTGAACCTAATTCGGGGTCCATATGACCGAATGCTCACACAGGCTCAAATGAAAGGGAAGAATAAATATCAGTTTGATCCAACTCTAGTGGCCCACTGTGTGGGACCACCATGATGTAGGCGCAATCATCCAGCACCGTCCAGCTTGCTGGACAGTGGCTGGATGTCGGATATAATACATATTGTATAATATATGTATATATATAAGATATGTACATATTATATATATTATATTATATAATATTATATAATACTACATATATATGTATATATGTACATATATGTTGCACGTGTGGACCCCATGTGGAACACACCTGTTGTGGACATGAACGGTTGTTGTGCATGCACAACAGCTGTAGAGCTACTGTAATTACCAAAAATGTGGGACCCACTTTGATGTATATATGTTGTACATTCCCACCGTCCATGGCCTAGGTCGGTGGGTCTGATCATGGGGTGTGTGTTTTATACACACCGTCCATCCAATTCAGCTGGGCCATCCAATAGGATGCTGCGTCCTCGACGATAGCAATGTCCGTGAGTCCTACGTGAGATCTAAACCGTCCAGTTAGTGGGACCCAGTTCCACGGCTCAATGGTAGGCTGAGTAAAAGATACCTTGTTTTAATGCTGGGACCCACCTGACTCCATGGATCAACTGGTAGACTGAGTGGAGACACCTCGTTGCAATGCTGAGGCCTTGGTACCGCTCCCTAGTGAGGGTGGCTAGCAGAGAAGTGTCAACTGACGGTGGGGTCCATGGGACCCACCCACGTGATCCGTCCATCCATTTGGAGTGGGCCACACAATTATGTACGAGTGGTGTCCACCGTCCTTGGACAGTGGGACCCACCCCACGTGTGGGGCCTCCATTGCATGTACGTGAAACGTGCAGGCCGTCCAGGGCCTGGACGTTGCATACTCTTAATATTATATTAATATATTATATTATATTATATTAGTATATATGATATAATATATTATATATTATATGCTATTATTCATTCATGAGGGTGGGTCCTACGTGGGACCCACCTCTCTCTTTTAGTACATAAAGCTGCACTGGCAACAGTTTCATAGCATATATTAAATATAATATATTATATACCTTACATGTATGTAAGGGTGGGCCCTACGTGGGACGCACATCTACTTCTCTCTTAGCAGCAGTGGCTGCATGTACGACAGCCATATGGTTGTCCCATTGCTGTTGTACATGGCAGTAAAATGTGTGGGTCCCACCTGATTGATCCATGCCATCTAATTATGCGACCCACCATGATGCATGTGTTGTATATATACCGTCCAACCATTTGAAACATCATTTTTGGCGTGAGCAAAAGAATGGGTTAGATCTAAGGTTCAAGTGGACCCCCACCATTTAAATAGTAGACCGTGGCATCCACTGTTCAAAACTTCTATGGGCCACCCTAGTTCCCAATATTGCTTCCACTTCATTTATCTCTATGTTAACTTGTGAAATAGGTCGGATCTTAAATATACATAAGGGTGGGCCCAATTTGATGTACATGAGGCCCATCGGTGTGACCTATTTGATTTACATGAAGCCCGTTGGTGTGACCCATATAGTGTGGCCCATGTGATGTGGCCTTCTTGACATAAGAGGCCCATTAAGGTGTATTCGAGGCCCTGGTGCGAGGCCCACGTGTTGTGTGTATTCGTGGCCTGATGTGATGTATGTTGGCCCGTATGACGAGGCCTATGTGATGTAAATGAGGCCCATCATAATTGTACGTAAGGCCATGGGCCACTATATGTTTATCCGTATGTAGGTCACCCCTTGGGAGCAATATTGGTTTGACGTCTACATTGATGGGCAATGATGGTTAGATGTCCTCATTGTGACCTTCCCTTACGCCTTGTTAGGCCCATTCTCTTCATGGGTTAACCCAAATAAGTGGGCCCCATTCGCTGTAGACGAATGACTTCATAACCATGGCCGATGCTGATTATCGACCCTGATTATCGGTGCCGATGCTGATTATCGGTGCCAACACTGATTATCGACCCTAATTATCGGTGTCAATTATCAATGTTGATTATCGGTGCCGATTGTCGAGGCCGACGCCAATTATCAACCTTGATTATCGATGTCGATTACCAATCCTCATTATCGATGCCGATTGACGTGACCGATTTACCGATTCTAATTATTGATTGATTCCGATTGTCAAGATCGAATTATCATTTTCGATTGTCATGGCCGATTACCGATTTCGATTGACTTGACCCATTGCTGATTAATGATCGAGGCCGTTTATCATGACCGATTGACGTGACCGAATTGTCGATTCCGATTATTGACCGATTCCGATTGTCGTGGTCGATTGTCGATTAGCGATTGAGGCCGATTATCATGACCGATTGTCGATTTTTGATTGACGTGACTGATTTGACAATTTCAATTATCAATCGATTCTGATTATTATGACTGATTTGTCGATTCCGATTGTCGAGGCTCATTGTGATGTATTTGAGGCCCATGGGACGTGGCCCATGGTGATATATTTTCGGCCCATATGGTGAGGCCCGACTTGATGTATATTAGGCTCGGGGGAACAACCCATTACGATGTATATTAGACCCGTGAGATGCAACCCACTGGATGCATATGTGGCCCATATGGTGAGGCCCGACTTGATGTATATTAGGCTCGGGAGAGCAACCCATTACGATGTATATTAGACCCGTGAGATGCGACCCACTTGATGCATATGTGGCCCATGAGTGAGGCCCATCACGATGTGTATTAAGCTTTTGAGTGTGGCCCATGGTGTTGTATATTTAGCCCTAGTGTGAGGCCATGAGTCCACTATATGTTAGGCTCTATGTGGGCCATTCCTTGGGGGCAATGTTAGTTAAATGTCCACATTGTCGAGGTTGATTGTCGATACCGGTTGTTGATACCGATTATGAGTATGTGACCGCATAACATCATGATAGGTGTCTATACGCATCATCTGCATGTTTGTTATGAGATGTAGTTGACCATTGCATGTGTCATTGGGTAGGTTGTTATGAGGCTCCCTGATAGGAGGAGGTAATCTCACATGAGCGCACAGTATGGGCAGGATTGACACATGACTGGATTGTATGACTCATGCATCTTGCATTGTGTATTGTGATACTATACGCCCTAGCGACATCAGGGCCGTAGCTTGCACAGGCATATCGTGGGTGGCCAGATGGGACACCGAAAATGTTTGGTTCGAGCATCGGGCTGCCATAGTTGGCCCTGGGTGAAAATCCTTAAAATCCTCTTGGTACCAGAGGAGGCTTTAACGTCGAGACCGAGTGGATGTATATGAGCACCCGAGTGCCGAATTTCAGGAGGCCATGTCTCCCACTGTGTCGTGGTCGGTTGGGAGGGGGTACAGCCTTACCCGCCCGAGGGAGTAGGCATAACTAGGTTGAGTTTGACCAGCTCGAGGAATGGGTCTGCTATCGATGAGCCGGGTAGGTATTGGCAGACTACTATCTAGGTGGATAGTAAGGTCTCTTCCACTTACCTAGTTGTACGCTTGATAGGGCGACAGGTGGTGTTAAGTGTACTAGACCCCGGTGATGATCCCAGAGAGGAATCGTATTGATATGTGGACTTATTGAGCAGGAGTTGCACACTCATTCATTCACTATCCACTCGGGCTGGTGGTGCGCAACGATTTGTTATATGTACCTTCGCAATGGCTAGGATTTCGGTTGGGCGAGCGACTAACCTGAGATTAGGAGTTTACCACATTGAGTCTGACTATCCAAATTTAGGTATGGGACTGGTTTGGATAAAAGTCCCTTATGATGGGCCCCATAGCTTGCGATACTACGTACTATCATCCCAACTTCACACTCCAGCATAGTCATTCCATTGCACCATATATTGCATTACATCCGCTGTATATGTCATTTTAGGTTACTGTGTTTCTGCATATGGTCTAGATATGGTATCTGATATTTGGTTCTCTATGATTCCTCATTCGTATAGCTAATCTACCTTGTTTCATCAGTATATGATATTGTTTTATTATATTTTTGCATCGCATAGCCTGGTAAGTCTTGTGGTATTTATGGTCCTATCAGCATATTTTTGCATTACTCTGATATTGTATGATTTATGAACTTGCCGGTATTCTGATATTGTATGATTACGGATTTATCAGTATTTCCACTTACTATGATTACTCTGATATTTTTTACTTGACACTTATCTTGTACACACACTTTCACCACCCTCTAAGCTTTCTGTAAGCTTATGCATGATAGATGCGAGTGCAGGTGGTGTTAGATTGCAAAAGCGTTCAGCTTGAACCGTGCAACAGACTTTTGGAGATTTGATTTTGATATATGTATTTACCTTTCAGCATTGTATTCAAATGATTATATTAGTGGATATGTGATGATAATGTTGCCTTTATGATTTGGGTATACTTGTGGTTATGCTTCTTATGAGAAAAAAAAATGTACGATGGAAAATTCTCCTTGTAGGATCCCAGGATCGGAACCTGACGTATAGACGTTGGGAGCCGAGAATGGGGAACTACGAGGCTGTCGGCACCAGGTTTGGCAATCGGGATTCTTGTGAATCCAATTTTCGGGTTTGGGGCGTGACAGTTCATTTCCCGAATCATATCATCATTCAATTCAGGGGAGTGGCCTAAACATGTTTCACGAGAGTTAGAAGGGTCGGTTGTAATGGGCTCATCCTCCACATTTAAATTAGACATGTTAGATGAGAGGAGTGGCTCATTTTGACCGACCACTTCGTGTACTTCTTGATCACTGACCTGGACCATACTCGAGATTGATTCCTGGGGAATTTGTGCTGAACATTCATGATCATCAAACCAATACATATCATCGTCTAATTCCCTGTCATGCACACTTGGGATGGGATTGTGTTCCTCACATTCTATTCCTAAATTGGGTGGAGGTTCAAATAAGCTGACCTCTTCATCATCATTAAACTCGAGTGTCTCATGTGAGTGGAGTGTGTTATCATCATTGTATTCAAAAGACACCCATGTCTCTTCACCATTCCTTTGAACCATCATCGAGATCGATTCATCTGAAAATTGAACCATATGCTCATTAACATAATTCAACTCTTCATCCCATATTCCAAAGTATTTTAAAAGTGAGTGAGGATCACCTTCCTCGTATTGTATTTCTGGATTGGATTGTGGCTGAGATGAACTAGCTTCCATTAGTGCATTATAAGTAGGGAATCCAAAGGAATAATCAACGGGTTGTGGTCGGGATGAATTAGTCTCCATTAGCCTATCAATGCATGATTCAAGTGCATCTAATAATTTCATCATGTTATAGGCTATGTAACTTGAAGATGACTCCTCTTGAATCGTTTCTAATGGATATTCAGAAGTAGGGAACCCAATAGAATAATCATTATAACATGTTGTTGGTTCATTTCTCCAATTTTGATGTTTCCACTGATTATAGTCATACGGATATAAGTGGGAGAATTTGATGGTTGGTAATAGTCCTCACGCCTATAGTTATGATAATCTCGACACTCTCATACTGTCTTATTAATTTGTAGGGTGTAATTATTCTCCTGCATATGATCGAGTAAGGACTTCTTTACCAGTGGATCATTAGATTCTGGTTGGTTCTCGATGATAGTTTCAAAAAAGTTTTGAGACATTGGTGGATTTCTATCATAATCATCATCCCAATATATGTTATTCTTCTTAGCATACTAACATTCCCACCCGTGCATATACATGGTGAAACCCTGAATCTAATTCTAAAGGAAAAATTCTACACCAATTTAGAAATAGGAAGAGAGATAATTAGAAAGAAGTTACCAATTTGGAGATCTCTGTTAGAATCCTACAAAAGAAAACAAAACAAGTTAGTTTCTAAAAATTAGAAAATCTAAAATTAGAAATTTTCTAAAGAACAACAAAGAAGAGTTAGTTTCTAAAAAGGAAGGAAATCCTATAATTAGAAAGTTACTAAAAATAAAAATAGAAAGTTACTTTCTGAAAAAAAAAGTTTCTAATCTTAGAAATAAAAAGATAAGTTAGTTTCTAAAAAGGAAAAAATTTCTAAAACTAGAAAATACAAAGTTACTTAAAAGAAGAATCTAAATCTAAAATTAGAAAATAGAAAATTTCTAAAAAGAAAGCCTAGACTTAGAAAATTTTTAAAAAATAAAACCCTAATTCTAAAAATAGAAATTAGAAAAAGTAAAGAATTTAGAAAGAGATTACCAAATTAGAAGTTCAAGTCAAGACCCTACAAAATAGGAAATATGTTAGTTTCTAAAATAAAATAAAATAAAACTTTAACCTAAAGCTAGTAAAATCCTAAGGCTATGAATTATGATAAGAGAGAATCCTAAATCCTATTGGACTGAAACAGTCCCCAACAATGGCGCCAAAAACTTGATGTTTTATATAAACCAATTTGATTCAAATGATTTTAAACTCGCAAGTATACGAATCAGATGTAGATATGGTACATATTATGAGATCATTCCCACGAGGACTGGTTGTCATAATTTGAAATTTACGACTCTTCTTAACTAATCCAACAAATGGTTTAACAAACTATTAAGAAAAATAATCTAAAAGGATAACCGAGAGTAATGAGTAAAATCCAATCAAGGAGAAGAGTAGGACTTTCGAATCCACCCCTAATTATCCTAACTCTTATTTTACCTGTTGATTCACCCTAATTCAGATTGATATAAATTTTAATAAACAAAGCACACCTTACGTCCTTGATTGGGCACAAAGAATGTATAATCCTTTAAAGCATATGGATCACATCTTTTCATCCATGATCATGCATGAAGAGATGTAGATTCCTGTTTCTTCCTCTATAGGAAACCTGTTCATGGTCAGACACAAGCACCTAGTTAAGATTCCAAACAACATCCATATCTAAACTTTGGTCGAGTTCATAGAATGAAGAAGCATGAAAATTACAGCTAAGCACACTAGTGAAAGAAACAAATCAATCAGATTAAAATAAATTCAACATAGATAAGATTTATTCAAATTAGGGGCTTCATCTCAGCCCTAGCTATAAGATTAGCAATCCATAATTTCAAATAAAAAGAAAGAAAAATAAGATTTAAACGTTAAGAACATCTCCCTTCTTCCTTCTCCTCTCTCTCTCTCTCTCTCTCTCTCTCTCTCTCTCTCTCTCTCTCTCTCTCTCTTCTTTCTTCTCTTTCTCCTCTCCTTGGCTCTGCCCAGGCTCTGGCTCCCCTCTCCCCACGTTTTGCAGCTCTTTTTATAGATACTGGAGTGGTGGAAATTAGATTTGGAAAGCTATCGCACGCGCAGCGAAAGCTTTTTCCCAGCCAAGTTCGGGGCTTCATAACTCTCATGTTCCTTGTATTATATCTATAAAATCAACGTCTCTTGGGACGTTTTTGACTTCTCTACATGATGGAAGGCTTGGATCAGCCATATGATCAAAGATGGTGGGCCACACTGCCTGGAAAAGTCAGTTTTTACGGATGTGTGAAAGCTTTCGCACTCTTTCACTGTCGTGATCGGTGGGCCCCACAGAGGTGTTTTCAGGGAAATCCACCCCATCCATTGGATTTTAGACAAAATTTCAGTCAAAAATGGGTGGTTTTAAATGTTCATTGACACGTCCCAGAGAAGAAATCACAAAAAGATCAGATTTGAACGTTGCAGGACAGTCCTTTTATGGCCCGTATGTCGTACACGTGTGCATGTATGGATGCAAAGTATCAACATGAGTTTGTAGTATTCGTGCCCCTCTTCATGATGGACAGTACAGATCATCCGTACGGACAACAGGTGGGGCCCACAAATGATCGTAAAAATGGCCAGCGGACATTCATTTTCGCAGGCTGAAAACCGTAATAGCCGTTTCTAGAGAAGATGCGGGTCAAAGGTCGGTTTGACCAAAGTGAAGGTACGGTGCATGACTAGTGCATATGTGCTCTATGCACACTCTGTACATGTGGGGTCCACGATGATGTGTTTATAAAATCTAATCCAGTCATTCATCTTCTCATATTATTTTAGTCGTCAATACCAAAGTTGAGGCAGTTCCAGATATCAGGTGGGCCCCAAATTGGAGATTAATGGGCTGATCTGTCCGTTGACCCACTTCCTGAGATCTTCAATGGCTGAAATTTAATATGTACAGTTAATTTATGACCCCCATTACATGTATGAAGTTTCGGGTCAATCGGATGGTGGGAACCATGTGATCTTGTATTCTGGACCAATTTCGAACCATTTAACTTGAATGGCTCGATTTTCTCGGATCCCTGGCATGTAAATCCATTGATCTTGGTTCTCTGGAGTCTGTCCCTTACTTTGGTATCTTCGGAGCATCAAATTCATGCTTTTAGTACTCTTTTTTAGTCAACGCTCCTGATTACACCTTGCAACAAAAACACGATTAAAATATTCCATTAAGTATTATCATGTACATAAAATCAGGCAATAACTAAGGTCTTATTTATAATATTCGACCCCCATCATAGATGCAGGTGATGATGGAGTCTATGTGGCTAAGTTGGACTTCCTAAATGAGGAGGATGAATTCTCTTATGTTCAGCTATCAGGCGGGTCTATGTAGACCTCGTGCTGATTCGACGGGATTACAGGGACATGGATTATTTGGACACCTACATTTTGACTTTTTTATATTTTGAAACAAACCTTGTATATATTAAAACCTATTACATCATCATACTCTGGAGGCTGTGAATCATTTACTTATTTCAATACATATATTTCAGTCTTCCACTTGTTTAATTTAATTAAATTTAGAGTATGATATGCTATTTTAGTATAATTTCACTCATGTTTAATACATTAATATGGACAAAATTTAAACATCATTACCCAAATTGCATAAGTGATGTACTGGATCTGGGGAGTTGAGCTTTGCTTGACCCTCAAAATCCGAGGCCTTACAAGTTAGTATCAGAGCATGATTTGAATTAAACTGGACCTGAGTTATAGGTAACATGACAAACTCTAAGAACACTCTGACTTAGGATGGGGTTAATGAAATGTAGAAATAATCATAGGATCCCAAGTTTCACCGACAGGCGAAATAAAATGCTATAAGGTAGTTTTCAGCGAATACCTGAGGGACTTGGATCACCTGCAATGATCCAAATCACCTCTGGGCCGTCGATCAATGAATTTGAACCATAAGTCAGCAAATTCTAAAACTGAAATAGGATAAAGAGTGCGAATACATGTGTAGTGAATGCCGAAAGTGGACCACATGGGCAAAGAGGCCCAAACCGGGAAATACCGTGGGACCTAGGGGGTCCCACACACATTTTCGGCACCCTAGGAGAGGGTGGCCACCTCCCCAAGACAGAGCCACCACAGGACACCCCAGGGGGGCGTGGTGGCACGGCCCAGCTCCACGGTAGGCCGCAACAGCACTGCTCAAGTTGTGACACACAGTCGTCTGACTGATTATGTGGGGACCACCTACGTGTGGGACCACCTATTTATCCTCTATCTTGCCCCTTTTTTCCCATTCCATCCTACTTCAAACCCTCTAAACCCTCAAAAACCCCATTTTCTCTCCCAAATCTCCATTCCATTCACTTAAAGCTCCTTTTTCTTCTACATTTCACACCCATCTTCCACCATTCTCTCAAAACTACCATTTTCAGCTCTCCATCTTCCTTATTTCCACCTATTGGAGCACAAAAATCCTCTTTTTATGTCTTATACTTCCCATATCCCCAAATCCACCTCATTCCTAAGCTTTTCCAACTCCATGGCTCTCTTTGAGCTATTTCCCACCATCTTCTCAATCTTAACGCTCCTTTCCCTTATGTAAATGAGAAGAGCAGCCCCGGATGAGGTCGAGCCCAGCCGTCCAACTCGCTCGAGGAAGAAGGCGAGCGGCGAGGCTAGTACAGGTGTCGAGCGAGAGCGAAGATCGAAATGAGATCTCGATTGAAACGAGATCTCGATCCTCAAATCCCGCTCGAAGATTGAAATGAGATCTCGATCCTCAAATCTCGCTCGAAAGATCTCTATCGGCGGGTGTCGAACTAGGTAGGTTCCGTAACCGTAGAGTTGTATTTAAAGCACATGTTGATGAGAAACTATTTGGACAGTACCCAGTTATTGAACTTTTATTGGAAACTGGGTGGGGTCCCATGTTTAAAGGGAAGGCTCATGCAAGTGAAGGCACCGTACGAGCCTTCTATGCCCACATACAGAACCCATTACTAGAGCCTCTTTAGTTTACAATTCCTTTGGGGAGGCAAGAAGCCATAGTCAATGTGGATGTTATCGCCTGTATTATGGGAATTGAGTACGGTGTGGTACATGTAAGTGCAACTCATCTCACTAGTAGACAAGAGAAAGATCATCGCACATGTTTTATTTATGCCCGACTGGATCATTGGAGGTAAGATAATAGCCTTGCCTTGACACGCATGAGGGTAGACTTCCGCCTACTCCACCACGTATGCACGTATAAGTGTATCCTAGGTGGAGTAACTGTATAGAATGCACTCGTTTAATGGTTGACTTCTTGTACAGAGCTGGACAGGGAGATAAGTTGTGTGCCTACCTTCGCCTTGTCATAGATAATCAGGACCGTACACTCTACTCGGGGAGATGCCTCACTCCTATTCGGCTGACTTATTTGTAAGATTGTTCGTAACTTCGGTTTCAAACTAAATATGGATAATCTTGTGTTGATCCACTTCATCAGTGAGACTACACTCAACAATATGGGGATTGGCCCTAGGAAATGCCAAGCCCGACTCGATGAGTATGAGGATAAAATAGAAGAATAGGAAAGGAGGAAGAAGGTAGTGAAGATGAGGAAGGAAGTGAAGAGGAAGAAGGTAGTGAGGAAGAAGGTAGTGAAGAGGAAGGAAGTAAGGAGGAAGAAAATGAAGAGGTAGAGGAGGCCCAAGATTCAGATGGGGAACCTCCTGCCACACATAAAGACCGCCATGATTCGGCGCCTTAGAAGCTCACATGGCCAGGATTGAGGATAACCAGGCTGCCCTGAGACAGGAGTTCAAGAAGAATCAGGCCTATCTGAAACAAAAATTCAAGAAAATGTCTTACACCTTAAAGGCCCTCCCGTGCTGTATGCAGGATAAGGGTGCGCCTCCACCTTCGCCAGAGTCAGAGGACTAGTCATGTGTTGCAGTTATCTTCTAATTTTCTTTGTCTCTTACTTTTCTTGTAATAGCCCTAGTTGGCTTAGTTGGATGTTAGAATAGTTAGTGTTAAAAATTTTGTTAAATAAGCTTACATGCATCTTCTGTCATAATTCATGTAATACTACATCTCATGTATTGTGACAAGTTTTGTCTAAATGAAATGCATGAAGCTTCTTTTGAATGAAATATGTAGAATGTTTGGAAGTGGGTAATATTATCCTAATCTTACACTTGTTTCACCCTATGTTGTATATAAGGAATGCCTACTAAAACCACTCTGAATATAGCACGTCTCGCACTTGGCAGATCGATTGATGGGGCACCTCCCCTGAATGATAGCCAAACGGTCCCTCGCTTGGGCCCAAATTTTGAGATAATGTCGGATTTACAGTTGGTCACTAACCCTACAAATGGGCAACACTGAATGCACCATCGGTTCTAGGATAGAACTGTGCGTCTTCGTCGACGCCACACATGCCTCAGATGTCTCCTCCTCTTAATAGGTTGGAGCAGATGATTCTCCTGACGCAGTAACAATAATAGTTTTTGGCCATTATTGCGAGGGCCATTGCCCAAAACATGAATATGGTCCCGCCTATGCCACCCGTGCAGCCCCTCGGGCCTATGATTGACAGTGGCCTATTTGAGCACTTTCAGCGCTTCCACCCTCCTACATTTGCGGGTACTCATCGACCCAAGGAGGAAGAGTATTGGTTGGATCATATATCCAAGATGCTGAAGCCATTTCATTGTATTAAGGTAGTGCAAGTGGAGCTTGTTACATTTATGTTTGAGAAGGAGGTTAGTCTTTGGTGGGACAGCATCTTACGAACCGTCCCCGCTGGATATGTGTGGATATGGGACACGTTTGAAACTCGTTTCTATAGAAAGTACTTCCCTCTCATTATAATGAAAAGGAGGGTGAATTTCTTCACCTTTGATAAGGGGGGATGATAGTGGCTGAATATGAGAACCACTTTACGGAGCTAGCTAGATATGCTCCATTGATCCTAGCAGATGTGTCGGCGAGGATGCAATGATTTTCAGAGGGTTTGTGGCCTGATATCCACACTAAGATGTGTTGTGCTAGCATTCTCAACTTCTTGAGCTAGTGAACATGTCCCTACGAGCTAAGTAGGATGGAGACAGTGTCTCGGACACGTATACCAATGGGCCCGAGGCCTTGGCCTGAATTGATGAACTGACCATTCCTCGGTAAGAGGCCATGTGTGGATTTACCTCACAGGCTTATGGCTCCACCGACCTAGTAGAGGTGATCAGATCTTTGGTGCACCTACTATAAGAAGACGGGCCATAACGAGCCCTTTTGCTTTAATAAGATGAGGGACACTGGCTTTATGTCGCCTCAGAAGATCAACCGCCAACTGCCACAAGTTATTTTGGCTCCACCTCTACAATCTGCGTCACCAATACAGCCATATAACTGACCTCTTGTATCCCGAAATAGGCCACCTCAACGACCTATGGCAGCACAACCCAATCATTCTCAACAGGTGCTTATACATGTACTTGCAGTTAAAGCATCTGAGTCAGCAACTACAGTACCTTTAGCCTTCAAAGTCACTGACCACATCCAAGGTACACCAATTTTTTCTATTGGTGGACACCGGGTCCACTATTTTCATGATCGCATACTCCACAGTTAAACGATTAGGGCTGAACACTACCCCTATGGTTGGGGTGACAGTTATCGTAGCAACAAGAACTTTTACTGATGCCACGAAGCTTTGTAAAGGTTGCTTGATAGACTTAGGAAGTAGGGTGGTGTGCATTGACCTAATTATCACCACGATATATCATTACGATGTCATCCTCGGCATGGATTGGCTCACTAAAATGAAGGCAGAGATTGATTGTGAAACCAGATTAGTGATAACACATGGGCTCGAGGGCACAACCTTCACTTTCCTAATTCAAGTCAGTTACCCCTTCTGCGTCCATTGTTATGCTTCCTTATTAAAAAATGTTGGGGGTCTAACACTTGGAAACACACCAGTAATCTAAGGCTTCACGGACATCTTCAAAAAGATCCCTGGGCTACCTCCTCAACGCAAGATCAATTTTATCATCGACCTAGTGTCGGCTGCGACACCTATCTCTTTACCGATGTATTGCATGCCTCCATGTGAAATGGAGGAGCTGAGGAGACAGATTGATGATTTATTGAATTCAGGTTTCATATGACTGAGTGTTTTCCCTTGGGGAGCACCTGTGTTGTTTGTAAAAAAGAAAGATGGATCACTGTGATTGTGTATTGATTATCGTAAACTGAATCACATCACCGTAAAAAATAAGTATCCTCTACCCAGGATAGATGACCTGTTCGACCAGTTGAAAGGGGCACAGTATTTCTCAAAAATTGACCTACATTCTGGGTATCAATAGTTACGTGTCAGGAATGAAGACGTGTAGAAAATAACATTCAGAACCAATTTTGGGCACTACGAGTTCCTCGTGATGCCATTTGGGCTTACAAATGCACCAGCCATGTTCATGGACCTTATGAACTGAGTGTTTTGACTGTATCTGTAACGATTCGTCATCGTGTTTGTAGATGACATTTTGATATACTCCAAGAGTCGGAAGGATCACGAAGAACACCTACGAGCAGTCTTCGATACTCTTAGGAAGAATCATTTGTTTGCACAATACTGGAAATGTAACTTCGGGAAAGAGAAAGTCAAGTTCCTGGGACATGTTGTTTCTAAGGAAGGAATAGCCGTGGACCTTGCTAAGGTGACTGTGGGGTACAGGACTGGGAATAACCTGACTCCATTACAGAAGTGAGGAGTTTCCACAGACTTGTTGGCTACTATCAGTGATTTATCAAAGACTTTTCCAAGATAGCCGGACCGTTGTATCAACTCACTCGAAAATATCTTAAGTTTTCCTGGATCAAGAAAGCAGAAGCAACTTTTTAAGAATTAAAGGATAAGCTGACGTCTGCACTCGTGCTAGTATTGTTAGAGCAAGGGGTCAGATATACTATATACACTAATGCATCTCATGTTGGTTTAGGTTGTGTACTACTGTAGAAGGATAGGGTGATCGCTTATGCCTCGCGACAATTGAGGAAGCATGAAGAAAACTACCCCACGCATGACCTGAAATTGGTAGCAGTCATCTTCATATTAAAGCTCTGGAGACATTACCTATACGAAGAGGAGTTTGAGCTCTTTTGCGACCACAAGAGCCTCGAGTACATCTTTACACAGAGGGACCTGAATATGAAGCAATGTCATTTGATAGAGACTTTGAAAGACTTCAAGTTTAAGGTCTCCTACCATCCTGGCAAGGCCAACCTTATGGCTGATGCGTTGAGCCACAAGAAAACAATAGAATTTGCAGCCCTACTGATGATAGAGGAGTGAAATATGGTAGAGTTTGTGTGAGACTTCGAACAAGAGCTTATAATAGAGGAACTATTCGATAGCGTCGCACACATCCACATACAGCCACTTATTGATGACTGAATCATTGTAGCTCAGAAAGAAGATGAACTATTTGTGAAAATGAGAGAACGAGCAAGTGACAACGAAGAATACGAATGGAGAGTTGGCTTGGACAGAGGTTTATGATATCACGGTCGCCGATGCATCCTGAATCTCCATGACTTTAAAAGGGAAGTCCTAGAAGCCGCTCACAATTCAAGGATGGTGATGCATCCAGGCAATACGAAGATGTATGGATACATGAAACATTTGTACTAGTGGGACAACATAAAGGCCCAGATAGCAGCCTTCATGTCTCGTTGTCTCATGTGCTAGAAGGTCAAGGCCGAGCATCGCTGACCTCTTGGTTTACTTCAACCCATGCCTAAAGTTGAATGGAAGTGGGATTTTATATCCATGGATTTCATTTTCGGGTTATTGAAGATGAGAAAGGGGCATGACTCCATTTGGGTGATTGTGGACCAATTAACCAAATCGGCTCATTTCCTCCCGATTAGAGTTTCAAACTCAGCAGATGATTTAGCCAAGCTGTACATTAAATAGATTGTACGACTGCATGGAGTTCCTATGTAGATTGTGTTGGATTGGGACACACAATTCACGTATATTTTTTAGACTCGAATCCAAGAAGTAATGGGAATGCAATTGAAGTTCAGTACCGCGTTCCACCCACAGACTCATGGACAGATGGAACGGGTAAATTAGATATTAGAAGATATGTTGCGATCATGCGTGATTGATTTCAAGGACAGTTGGGATGACTGTCTCCCTTATGCCGAGTTTGCTTATAACAACAGCTTCCAAGCGAGCATTGGCATGGATCTTACGAAGCTTTGTATGGATGCCCATGTCAAGCTTCACATTGAAGATCGATACTATCAGGCATCGACTCCTTGCAACTCAGAGTAGACAGAAGAGTTACACCAATACCAGATGATGACAGCTAGAATTTGAGGTTGTGGACCACATATTCCTGAAAGTTTCCCCAATGAAGAGAGTCCTTTGATTTAACAAGAAAGAAAAACTCACACCGAGATTCATTGGCCCATTCCAGATTCTATCGAGTGGGTGTGGTGGCATACTGTCTCACTTTGCCCACACCACTCGCCGGAATGCACAACGTATTTCACGTGTCCACGTTGAAGAAGTATGTTCCTAACCCTACCCATATTATCACATAGGAACAAGTACAACTAAGTGAAGATGCTACCTATGTGTTGTGACCAACACGTGTTCTAGATAGGAGGGAACAAGTGCTACATAACAAAGTTATCCCACTTGTGAAGGTATTGTGGATGCACCATACTGAGGAAGAAGCTACTTGGGAAACAGAAGCTAAAGTCTATAAGAACTACTCTCAGATCCTCGAGGAGTACGAAAAGGTACTAATTTCAGCGATAAAATTTTTCTTTAAGGGGGGTAGATTATAACGTCTCGAAAAAATCTGTACAAAGGCCCGAGTACCACCTCAGGAAAATATACCTAAGGATCATATCCTGTAGAAATTTAGGCAAAAATTAATTAAGTATTGAACTAGATTAATCGGTGGATTTAGCTCGAACCAGTATTTATACAAATGGTAAGACCCAAAGCCATCAAAATCGCTAACTCAACACTGCTTGAGAACCTAGGAAAAATTCTAAAAGCCTGTTGCTCTCAGGTGCACATTGAAACTCCGTATCGGACCCAGACCGCACGTCGAAAGTCCAATGACCGTGAAACTATAGGGTTATATCCATCTTACTAGTCTTGACGACCATCATGGGAATCAAGCCCAAATAGTATCAAAAAATGCACAACTTGAGCCCTGAGCGAAGTGTGTGAGAAACGCAAATATCTTTAGAAAATGTAATGAAACTTAAGTAAATTAGGTCATTCGCTTATGCACAAAATTGAAGATTTCGGACCATCAGTTTTTTACCAAACTTCACCCAGGGTAAAAGGAAATTTCCCTGCTCATATCCATATACTCGTGGCCCCGATCGAGTAAGCATGACCGTTGATTTGACATAGGTCCTTCATGGTCGATCAACCTATTCAATCGTGCCGAAATCACATCCTGGTATAGATCCATTATTAGGGAACTTACTTTGTGACGTAGGTGAGTAACGAGCCTGGTTTGTCAAAAACAGGCACCCTTAGGTTATAAATTAAGTAAACCATAGCCCTGGGGCCATTTGCACCAGTTCTAGACCTATATAAAGCCCTTAAACCGCCCCATTTCTATTCCATACGTATTTCTCTAACCCTAGGAGAGAGAAGAGAGAAAAAGAAGAGAAAAGAGGAAAGATAGGAGAGAGAGACTTTGGGATATCGTTGATGGGGTTCTCTCCCACAACTTCATACACTGAATCACCTTCCAATTTTGATACATGATCCGTTTCAACTATAATTTGGGTAAGAAAACCTAACCCTAATATTGATTTAGAAATCCAGATAGCGTAATCGATGAACTGGCTAACCTATTTCGTTGTTTAGGTGCCCGACGTTTTGTTTTTGGGAAGATAGAATTCGAACTGAGTCTAAATCGACTACTTTGACGAAAGGTGTGGACTATAAATGTTTAGGTTATGGTTTTCAATGCTTTTAATGTCAGCAATGATTTATGTTTGACTTGATTGCTGCCATACGATCTTAGTTACGCTGTTTTCAATACAATCTACATGTGTGAATTATGTTGAACAAAATATGCATCTCATGTGTTTATTGAAATGTTTGAATGAACATGAAAATATGATTTGTGTCTCCATGTCTACTGATCTAGGATTCATCATTATTATATGCATGCTGACCTCTTTGTATGAGGATTTGCTAAAACACATGGTGTAACTATCCTAGTTTACATATTTGGTGAAGTGTAACCTAAGTATTTGATAAATTGTCTGAATAAGAAAAAGTTGATGATTTGTATTTATTAATAGTATTAAGATAGGATTCTTCATTACCTTATTCATATGCATAGTTTCTTTCATGTAACCATATTTTCCGCTACATGATTTATGGATAAATTGCAGGTGCTTGGTAAAATGTTTAATGTGTTTGATGAAATGCTCAAATGAGAATTTTCACTTGGATTGTTTGTTAAATGATGAATTGATTATCCCATGTACTAAATTACTGTATCTGAGTAAGATTGGGGCTACAACCTAGCCTAGGCAATCGGTAATAATCCTTGTACAGGTGGTTGAATTAGTCTTGCCACATTAAGTAACTTGACGAATCTGTGTCGCACAGCGATTGTCGATAGTGGTTAGGCCACAAGGGGTGCTTATGCGCTCCATGTCGATTAAATCAACATGTGTTCATACCAATCGAACTTACCAAACAATCTGATTAGCCTTTTGTGTGTTTACCATGTATGGACACTACTGCATGAATCTAAGGTACTACTTACTAATGTAAAGACCCGTTTCAACCATGGTACCACGATCTGCTAAGACTCATGAGCTGGACATGGTGGTATGTGATACCGTGGTCGATCTATCGGCCTATGCTAGGGTGACGAGCCTCCCCGTAGTGACCAGTGAGTAACTTAAACTCGTGAGCTGGGCATGGTGGTATGAGACACCGTGTTCGAGCTGTCGGCCTATGCTGAGGTGACGAGCCTCCCCGTAGTGACCGCGAGTATAAACTTTTAAATTTTTCTATCCACTGCTTTTCATTAGGAATGATGCCCTACAACTTGCCTATTGTATGTGGTTAACTGGGATTGATGACCTTAGATGGATCTTCGTTTGGATTAATGATATAATGGGAGGTACCTTAGCTTCCCCAATCTGCTATATAAATAAACTTAATTAAGTACTCGACTAACCCGACCAGGTACCGCATTACATGTTCTTTGGCAAGGAAGTTGCACTTTAGGGAGGTTGTCATGCACGAACTTGGTTGTCGGAGTTGCTTGTGAGGGAGATTCGTGCGAGGGCATGCATCATTACTGCATATCATCCTTGCATTAACAAGAGTATTTAGGATATGATTGTTGTACTGCTTTATCATTACTACTTAATTGACTTGATAACATGTTAACCTTTGCCTTATAGTACCATTGAGTTGATCACTCACTCCCACCCTAGGATAGTGTTTTAAAACACCAACCAGACTCTGTTGTAGAGGCAGGTGATGATGGAGTCTATATGGCTCAATTGGACTTCCTAAATGAGGAGGAATTCTCCTATGTTCAGCTATCAGGCGGGTCTATGTAGACCTCGTGCTGATTCGATGGGATTATAGGGACACATAGATTAGTTGGACACCTACATTTTGACATTTTATATATTTTGAAACAAACCTTGTATATATTAAACCCTGTTACATTATCATACTCTGGAGGCTGTGAATCGCTTACTTATTTCAATACATATATTTTAGTCTTTCGCTTGCTTAATTTAATTATATCTGGAGTATGATATGTTGTTTTAGTATAATCCCACTCATATTTAATACATAAATATGGATAACATTTAAACATCATTATCTATGTTGCATAAGTGATGTGCTAGATCTCGAGAGTTGTGCTTTTCTCAACCCTCAAAATCTGGGGCGTTACACATAGTTTAGGGGTTCGTCTTCTTCTTCCCCTACAATAGGTGAAGTTTTTGTAGGAATAGCCTCAGAGGTTGGGAGGATATGTCCTTCATCGGTAGGAACATCTTTCACAATTATATCATCTTCACTGCTAATATCGACTTCTCCCTCCTCATAATCATCATCTTGATTTTCTCCTTTGGTCTCGTTTTCATCATAAATAATATGTCCAAATGAAGAAGTTGAACTTTCACTGTCCGAATCTCCTTTGCTATCTCTTCAACAATAGCTTGTTTCCCTTTAGAAGGAGGAGACTGGTGGCTTTCCGGTTGAGGATCTGCAGTGGCCAAAACTGGAGAAGCAGTAGTAATGATCCCTTCTTGGAGAGAAGCTTGGGTGTGCGTTCAAGACCTTGTCGTTGGTGAAGAAGGACTAGGACGAACAATCCTGGGGGTGGGAGAAGAAGTCGACTGCTGTTGAGGATGGGTAGAAGAGGTTAGCTAATCTTAAGGATTGGTAATATTCTCTAGCAAAGGGGAAGCATCTTCCGTGACTTCTTCTCTTCATGGACTGTGGAGAGGAATTTTTTCAAACTCACGAATGTCACCATAGGCTATCCACCCTTCGAGAATGTTGTCAGGCTTCCTCTCACGAATAGGTTCATCCATAGATATCTTGACATAGTGATGACTAGTAAAAGGAGCATGACTGGTCTCTGCTATGAAGTCGATTCCCTCTTCAATTGTGTAACCCTTGATCCTGGGAGGTGGAAGCCATATGGGCTTAGTTACTGACAAACCTTTTCTTACTAAGTATGATTGGTGCACCCACCATCTCATATGGTTATATGAAGCCCAAGGAGTACAATCGTAGCCTGGGATGATGAAAGAAGAATGGCTCAGCCTAACAGTTGCTTCCAAACCATTGCCCAATTAAAGGGCCCAGTGTCGTAGCTCCACATTCTTCAAGTAACAAGTCCACAATCTTCTGGAACTGCTTGATCAAAGCCAAATTAATGGGTAAAACGGCTAGGATAGTATCGTTCTCTCCAGCATTTTGTCCCTTCACACGATGGGAGACTACATGATCTAATTGACAGAAAGAATCCCCTTTCTCCGGTGGTGAGTGATTCTGTATCTGATTTCTCTGTGTCTACAATGTAATGAGGAAGATCGAAATGAAAGTAATTTATCTTGACATCAGAGGAGATGACATCTTTTGCCCAGTCATAAGATCTCTTTACCATGACTCTCTTTAAAAAAAAAAATAGAGAGGGACTTAAGAAGGATGGACGTAAGCTTTTTCTGGCACTTCGAAAGTCCACGGGAAATAGATACCAAGCCAGCCAAGAAAGTAATGCCATGGCATATAAGTCGAAGCAGAATCGACAGAGGGGCTTTTTACATAAGAAGCAATCTCTCCAAAAACTTTGTAAATCGAATATAAAGCGAGAGGAGCAAGAGAATATTTGATTCCCTCAGTCATGACACCTGTTACTACAAATAACGAAGGGTGGAGGGCATCTACTGACTTAGAGCTTGGGAAGACCAATATGCTTAGCTAATAAGCAATGAATGCTACAAGCTCCCCATAAATAGAATACTCAGCATGATCTTTCATACCCTTATAAAGATGTTCAAACTCTCGTGAATATTGCCATTAAACCTGGAAGAAAAAGAGATAAGTAAGTGAGATCAAGATTATGTACCAGGATACAATAGAGGCGTTAATTGAAGAAGGAAAATTACAGAAGAGCTCTGTTGAAGTGAGCCATCCATTGCATAGGCTGAATCTTGTGGATGTTCAGAAATTTGGACATTTCCTTAAAGAGTTTGGTGGTTAATTCTAAAATGGAGGGGATGCGATCAGGCGAAGAAACAAAGGACAGTTCCTCATTGGTGGGGATGAATTCATCAAATAATTTTTCAGTTATCGGCAAACCGATGATCTTGTGAATGTCTCAGAGCGTAATGCTCATTTCGCCTTCGGGGAGGTGGAAAGAATTGGTAGAAGGACACTAATAGTTGAGAAAAGCCTTCAAAATGGAAGACTCCTTGTAAAAGGGATGTGACGTTGCTTCAATTGCGGTGAAAATGTCAATCTTCAACAAAGTCCCCACATGTTTCATGAGAATAGTCATGGCCCATTCGGAATAATAATTGTGAGAAGTCAGGAGACCTCATGTTCTAAATTCTTCTGGGCTCCAAATGAGGCGACGATTGTTCGAACGTTGTTGAAGTGTTTCATAAAAATAAGTTGGATATAGGTTGTGAAGATCGTAGGATGGGACATGGAAAATCATAGAGTGAACGCTACCAATCTATTGTCTTGGTTTTGGTGGCTATAGGATGCCTTCTAATAATCTTGGTTCCCTGAACGACCAAGACTCTATATAAGCTAATATTTCCGCGATCAGATGATCCTTAAGCTCACAAATCAGCATGGAGTGATGGAAATGGATACTGACTGGAATCACTACGATGCCCTGCTTATAGGGGTTGTTAAATTTTAAGACACCCTGAATCACATGGATCAATTCCCAAGAATTGTGAAGCTTCTTCCTATTGTGTTCCTTGATCTTCTCTTGAAACTCCTGAGCCTTGTTTTGACAATTCTTCTTAGGTCTAGAGGGGGAAGTATCTTCTCTAGCGGGAGGCTTTTGGCTGATTGTTTGATGATGTGTCGTCGTCTTCAGCCATTCTTCCCAGTCGTATTCACGATTGTCTTTTGGAGGTCTTTCGAGATCACCCATCGCGATGGCTTTGTGGATGGGAGATGGTAGTGTCTCAATGTGTTGAGTGAATTCGAAGGTGGGGAGTATTGGCTCTTTTATATAGGCAGGGCACATAACGGTTGTTTTAAATCTCTTACGTGAGGGTTGGACTAGAGATGATGGGGATTCTATGGCTTAGAAAGACGTATTAGGGTTTGTTAATTCTTGATGGGAAGGCTGATCAGTGGGAGGCTTGATAAGGACAAAGGTTCTTTTTGTACGGGCCATGCTGAAACGAAGAAATTCAAAAATTAGGCTTAGTCTGGGAAATTAACCCAAGTGATTGTTGCGCGGGTCGCGTAATGGATTTCAGGTTACCTGGGCAGCACAACGATTAAACTCCTTAGGTGAACGGAAAATTGTTGCACGGGTCGCACAACCAGTGTTGGTTGCGTGGGGTGAAATCAAAGAAACAGAGTTTCACTGCAAAGAGAAAAGGTGACAAAATAAAATTCAGCCGACTATTTATAGAAGATGGGGTCGAGTACAAACTCAGGTGCCTATTGTGTGGGTTGTGCAACAACTTCAAGGAGTACAGAAATCTGAGAAGAATTGATCCTGACTCTTTGATTCAAGGGAACAAAGAATAGATCAAGGAGGCATCTATTGGAGCATAAAAAAAGTAAGAAGAAAGATTAAAGATTAGAAAGTAATATGAAGTGAAGAAATGAGTGTTTTGCAGTTGCGCGGGTCGGGCAGCAGGTTGCAATTGCGTGGATCGCACAATATGTTAGTTAGATTGCATGAAAAATTTAATCCATTGCATGGATCGCTCAAACGATTTCATCGTTGTGCGGGTTGTGCAACTAACTTAAATATTACATGAGTTACACTGGTCGCGTAACCAAATTAACCATTGCACGGGTAGCGCAACCAAGAGCAAGACAGTAATTGAGATGAACGGTCAGATCTGGTGTAAAGTGGCCCCCATGGCACAAAGATCGAGGGTTTACATGTGTGGAGGCCTATAAATACCCTATTCCCCCTCTCATTTGAGAGGGAGAAGAATTTTGAAAGAGCAGAGCTTGGAGGAAGACTGAAGGTGAGAGGGGAAGTAAGAGATCGGTTGTGAGGACCCTACAACCAGTAGACTGGTTACGCAGGTCGCGTAACCAGGTCACTATGTGACCAGTTATAAAAGGGGCCAAGATGCTGCTAAAATCATCCAGTTTGACCTTCATTGCTTCAAGCTCTCCTTTACATAAAGGACATGTTCAAAAGGGAAGAAGTTAATCAACACAACATTCCTCCTAAGGAGATGGCCAATGCGACTATCGAAATGCTGCCGAATTCGAGATTTGACATTTAAATTTTATTAATTTCAATTTATGTACTTCAAATGATCTATCTTAGAATCAAGGGATATTAGAGGGATGTAAATGAATTCAGTAGTGATAATACAATGATTGTTCTATATCTATTCACTTTGTTATGTTTGAATAAGATAATTTTCCCCAATCAAATACATTTGTTTCTTGTTCAAAACACCCAGGATAAGAATGAGGTGCATCATGCACCCCCGCTTTGTACATTATGAGATTATTTACAACCAACGGGGGTGAGTACACCTTCCTGCATGATATTCCCATTGAATGTAGGAACCATGGATGTTAAATTGGGGGTGATTTAATTTCTTCCAAAGTTTCATTGACTAGAATATGAAAGTCCATACTTACATATGAAAGAGTTCGATGAGATAATATCTACATTAAACTTCCCAAACTTGTTTGAGGACATAGTAAGACTGAAATTATTCCCTTTCTCTTTGAAAGAAGAGGCTAAGTCGTGGTTACATTCCTTAAGACCATGGTCCATTGACAAATGGGCTAAGATGACAAGGGAGTTTCTTAAAAAGTTCTTCCCATATAACAAAACAAATACATCAAGGAAAGCAATCATGAATTTTGAACAAAAAGAGGATGAGACCTTCTTCCAATGTTAGGTGCAATATAAGGATCTCATAAGTTCATGTCCACATCATGGCTACGAAACATGGCAGATAACAAGCTTCTTCTATAAAGGATTGACCTCGCCCATGCGTCAATTTGTGAAAATGATGTGTAATGAGGATTTCATGAACAAGGAAGCTGATGATGTGTGAGATTATTTTGATAAACTTGTTGAGAATGCACAATCATGGGATACCTCCTCAAGATCCACCACTTCTAAGCCTACTCAATCAAAGGAAAGGGGAGGAATTTATGTTTTAAAAGAGGAAGATGATATAAATGCAAGAGTGACAAATCTCACAAGAAAATTCGAGGCCATGGAACTTAAGAAGGTGGAACCTGTTAAACCTAATATGCCTGCAGAAGTTGTTTGCGTTATTTGTGTTTGCAACATACATACAACTAAAAATTGCCCAAAAATTCCTACTTTTCAAGAAATATTGAATGAGCAATCAAATGCCATGAACAACTA
Organism: Magnolia kwangsiensis; assembly: GCA_037074715.1. Taxonomy (NCBI): domain Eukaryota; kingdom Viridiplantae; phylum Streptophyta; class Magnoliopsida; order Magnoliales; family Magnoliaceae; genus Magnolia; species Magnolia kwangsiensis. Next base: position 79,075,744 of record CM073577.1, on the reverse strand, counting down.
CCAAAGACCTTTCAGTAGACTCACCTTGAATACATACAATTCTAGTTGGAGGAAACATCTAAATTTTAGTTAGAGGAATGGACAAATAGCTAGCTCACAAGAGGCCCTTACTCAACTCTTAAATCAAAAGAGGCCTCAGGAGGATCCAGTTTTGAAAGGAAGAGATATAGATAACCTAGAGGGGGGGAGGGGTGAATAGGACAATGCTACATATTTTGATATAATGTGGAATAATAAATCAATGGAATACAATTTTACAAAGTATTGAATGCTTGATATCAAATAGTTCGTAGGACAACCTTACACCTAAATGATTTAGGTAGGACTCACGTTGTCTTTGAAATTAAATTATCAAAAAGAATAAGTAAATACAATAATAATACAAATAATAATATCCAATCACCACAATACACAAAAGAGTTATAGTGGTTCAGTGCCTCAATGCAACCTACTCCACTCCCAAAATTACTACCCTCGCAATTTTGGCTTTCACTATTTTAAGGTTTTTCAGATTCACCTTAACAACCTTATACAATTATTGTGATTTTCATGGGATATCACAATCAAACCCACTTTATGATTTTACATGATCACCACAAACAAACCCGGTGAGATTTTTGGGCTAGCTCAGAAAAACCTAAACTGAAATAATTTAAAAGACAGTACTTATCTTCGATTTAGCGAGTTGAAGTCATAGTTGTAACATGAATGTAATGATATTCTTCTTGGGATATTGATGAAGTCGTTATATGAGTTCATTCCAAAAAGATATAAAGAGATGTAATTATAACGCCCTGAAAATCGGGGGTCGAGTATAACTTAGCTCCCGAGTTCCAAAACATCACTTATGTAACATTTTTAATTATGGATGTATGTTGTCTATATTAGTGCATAAAACATGAAGTAGATTAAGCCAAATCAGCAAAACATAATCCAGGGATAGTTGTAGTATACAAGTGGAAGACTGAAATAAAAATATAAACCAGTATAAGTCCCCAAAATATGTATACTCTAACAGGTCAATAGTTACAAGTATTGTTTCAAAATACAAATGTCAAAATATAATAGTCCTCTATAAAGTATGAACCCTGAAGCCCCGATGATTCAGAACGGTCTAAGTGAACCCGCCTGAATACTATATACACGAGATTGCCTCCTTGTTATCCTCGAACTCCGGCTCTGCCTCTTGGGACTCATCAACATCTTCATCTAAGACAGAGTCTGGTTAGTGTTTAAGCACCATCCCAGAACGCAGGAGTGAGTGATCAACTCAGTGGAACTCTACAGCAAAGGTTAACATGTTATCAATTCATTCAAGCAGTAATGATAAAGAAATATAATCAAACATCCTTAAGTACTCTGGTTAATGCAAGAATATATGAAGAAATGATGCATGCCCTCGCCTTTACTCCCTCTGGGATCTTCATCTCACGGTCGTGCATGTCAGTCACTTCCTTAGTGCTCTGCCCAATGCCAAATGGCACATGCAGTACGGTGTATATACATGATTACTGAGTTCTTATTATTCCTTTTCATACAGCAGGATTGGGAAGCTAAGGTACCTCCCTTATATCAATTGCCAAATAATGATTCATTCTAGGATCGTCACTCCTAGTAAATCTCATACAATATTATGATTTTAGGTCGCTGTAAAGGGCTCATCACCAATCAATACAAGCCTAGTTATACCCTAGATGCTACAATAAGGATCGTCGCCTCAATGCAGTTTCAGGGTAAGCTCGAGGTCACTACAAAGGGCTCGTCACCAATCAGAGCAGGCCGACAGCACGAATACAGTGTCCCATACCATCGTATTTGGCTCATGAGTCTGGGTTGCTCACTGGTCACTACGGGGAGGCTCGTCACCCGAGCGTAGGCTGACAGCTCAACCACAGTGTTCCATACCACCATGTTCAGCTCATTAGTCTTAGCGGATTGAGGTACCAAGGTTAACAGGGTTTCACTGGTGAGTTGGGTACCGTAGATTCAAGTAGTATCGTCCAAACATGGTGAACACACATCGAGTCAATTGGATTAATTGATGAGCTCGACTAAGACGATCGCACGTTGAGTTGATCAACATGAAATGCATAAGCACTCCGTGTGGCCTAACCACTATCAGCATCCCAAGTACGACTCGGATTTGTTGAACACATTTTGCATGGTGAAAACAACCTCAGCCACCAGTTCAAGAACTGTTACCGATTACCTGGACTGTGATATAGTCCCAACCACGTACAATCACAATAGTGAATATTTGAGTCAAATCCTACAATCATATGAATATGTTATGGAATATAACTTAAACATGAATACACAGTACATGGAGGAAATCATACACACAGTTAAACATGAATAAGCAGATTATACAGTTCATGGAGAAAATCATACACACAACTAAGGGAGTTGGGATTCATATCTCAACTCCCTCATAAATCACACCTTACTAACTACTAACTCATTTAGACATTTTCACAGACACTTAGGCTACACCTTTCAACATACATCACGTATGTTGGCCATATTACGCATTGGGGCAGATATGTTTGTCAAGGAGTTATCGCATTCATAACAATCATGTACCTACAATAATTAATCATGGCAATCATAACATCAGATCCCAAATGCATACAAACATTTCAACAAACACATGAAATACTCTATTCACAACATAGTTTATACATATACGTAAAACGAAATAGATAGCGCATTTGGCATGTGTAATGGCACCCATGTCAGTAATAAATCATTATCTGACATTGAAAGTCTTGAAAACCATAACCTAAATGTATATAGTCCTCACCTTAAACCAATAAATGAGTAACGGATATGATTTAGACATTTAGTCTTCGTCAACGGTGGATTTACAACCTAGAGCACGAAGTAGGTTAACTACATCGTCACTTAAACTATTTGAAAGCCCTAAAGCGGATTAGGGTTAGGATTTCTTACCCAAGTATGGAATCGGTATCGCCCGTATAGCGATACGAATAGGCGGATTCGACATGTAGTGTAGCTGGGAAGAATCCCAGGATGACTCATCAACTCACTCTCTCTCTTTCTCTCTCTTTCTCTCTCTTTTCTTAGCTAGGATTTTGGAATTCGTATGGAATATGAGAGAGGGTGTTTAAAACCCTAATATAGGCCCAGAACTGATGGAAATAGCCCCAGGGCCATGGTATACTTAAGTTATATCCAAATCGGGCTTGTTCTGATCCAACGAAGCAGTTCTGGAGGTCCCTTTGTTGAATGCGGTTGGACTTAAGCTTTCTGATATTGGATCTTGATCAAGATAAGTTTTCAGTCTGATAGGATTTACAGATCGACCGTGGCGGTCCAATTCAGTTCAACGATCACCGACACTCGATCAGGGCCACAAGCACATTGGCATGTGTGGGACATTTTCCCTGATCTGAGAGTGAATTTGGGTCAAATTCTGACGGTCAAAATGCTTATAATTGGCCCACAAGTGACATGACTCAGATTACTTAAATTTATATTTAATTTTTAAAAACATTCACTTTTCTCACACACTTGCTCCGGACTCAAGTAAATCGTCCCAGGACATCATTTGGAATTGATTTTTGAGGTGGTTATTAAGTCCAACAAGGCGGTCATATTTGTCTAAGTTTGTCGCTATCGGACTTTCGACGTGCGGTCCAGGTCTGATATGGAGTTTCTAAATGCTCCCAAGAGTAACTAGGTTTAGAGATAGATCCCAGGGTTCAGGGTAATGTACCGTTAATAATTCTACAAGTTTTGGGTCTTGCAGATCGTATTTAAAGTGACTGGTGTTAATTTCCCAAGTAATCTAGTTTAGCGCTAGTTAATTCTCGTTTAATTTCTAAATGATTTGGTCCCAAGTGATTTCTGCTTGAGGTGGTACTGGGATCTTTGTACGAATTTTTCCAGGACGTTATAGTAATGGATTTTCAATGAAATAAATGAAACCCTATTACTATAGATTCGATTCTCCTTTTTCTCAAGGTAAAGTAAGGATTACTCTATCAAAATAATTTAATCAAACCTTGAGAAGGAGAATGGAATAAGTTAATAATAATAAGAAGTATAACACAAATAACTTAAGGAGGCTTAAAGAATTTCTCTTTACAACACAATATGAAACCATGAATTTTGGTAGTTTTTAGAGGAAGAGAAAGCCTCTATTTATAACTAAGGATCTGAGTAGTTCGGCTAGCCGAACTTCAAAGATTACATTTCAATCAGAACTCGCATATCGTGTGGATAAAATCTTTTAAAACTTTGGTAGGCCTAAGCCCAAGTTTAGCTAGCCGAACTCCAGATTCGGTTGGCCGAGCAGGAGGTTCGCCTGGCCTAACTAGTCAAAAATCCAATTTTGTTCCATTACTGGAAACCTGAATGAAACCACCTTGGGCTGGTGGAAAGCAACTTCGGCTAGTCAAACCCCAGGTTGGGCTGGTTGAACCTATCGTCAAAAGATATTTTTAGATCTGTCTTTTTAACCAAATATTATAGGGTTGGCCCAAATGGTTAGGCTAGCCGAACTGGACTTCGAGCTGGCCTAACTTGAATATATTTAACATAAAATAAGATTCTATATGCATGAGTAAAATATGAAAGTGCACCCACTAGTGCCCAGGTTTATCAATTATGGTGTAAGTTGAGTCAGTTGGACAACAGCGCCTAACAGGAAGATCAATTCAAGTGTCTGCCTCAACTAGATGTGTGGAAGCTCACCATAGGTAAATCATAGCATCACATCCCATGTCCCAAAACACCAGGTGATTAAAACCCTTAAAACTAAGTAGAACACCTTAGGATTTTATTGTAAGAAAACTTTTTATCAAACAGAAAAATCTTCAAGTTTTACTTACCCTGTCGATTGTATCGATTCACATTTCGATATGATCGACCTGCTCTGTTGATGTCCTCGACATCTCAATCGATACAATCGAGTGAGGAAAAAAAACGTCTAGCAATCAAACATTCATCTGGATGATTTATCGATATATCGGAATCTCAATCAATATCGTCAATATTCGAATATCGATCTCATCGAAAGTGGATCGATAATATCGACAGGCAGTTTTTCGACACCCCTATTTTTCTAAAGAAAACTACTATAAGCTTCGATATATTGATGACTGTCCGATTCAATCTGAATTCAAATATCGATCATATCGGAAGTCATTCGATCATATCGATAGTGGGCGCATGTTTCCTCTAGCAAAAATTTTAGGGTATTTTAAACGTTGATCAGGGGCCATTCGAGAAAATCGATATTCTAATGTCGATATCCTCGAGTCCTGGTCGATTGGATCGAGTCTGGAACAAACTGTCCAGTGTGCTTATATGTAAATCTATATGATTTATCGATCCTATCGAAAAGGTCTCGATATCATCGACATTCAAATTTTGATGACATCGACTATTCCCCGATCATATCTTTAGAACCTGAAATTCTTCAAGGCTTGTCTCTCTTGTTTTTACATGTCGATAGATCGATCCCTCTATCGATGGAATTAGAGTTTAAAATTTGATAACATCGATGTGTGTCTCGATCCCATCGACCAGTTGGTAAAAGGTTTTCAAAAGTGAAAATGACATTTGAGTTTGTATCATCGAGAGGTCAGTAGATGCTATCGGGAGTATACGCTCGATGATATCGACCCTGCTCAAAGATATCGAACTCTATCATAAATGTGACCATTTTATATCCGTTGGAACCTTTTTCATATATATAGAGAGGTTAGTCTTTATTGCTGGTAAAGAAAGAAGAGAGTGCTTCTGAGTGTTTTAAACTTCATATTATTTATCCTAAGCCTTTTCTCTCAGGGAGCGGATTGGGGAATGAACTTTCACATTCAAGGATCCTCCAGCTTCTACCTTAATGGAAAATCATTAAGCTGGGATGCCTTTAATGCATAGATGATTGGAATCACTCTATCTTCTTAATAGGAAAACCTTTAGAGAGTAGAATTCTATCATAACCTTGATACAACCTAAAGCCGGATATTGGTACATCTTTTGTGTTACGGATCAATGGAGCTGAAGACTCTTCATCAATAAGAAGGAGATCTTCATCACTGCGCTAAAAGAGACTCATCAACTTATCTGTAAGTACCTAAAGTCCAGAGGACACTTGTGATCATTCCTTTCTAGGATTGGGTCGTATGTGTTGCTCACCCTTTGAAGTCCTCAAAGGAGGCCTCCGGCGGGATTGTACGTGTGGGTGCATTGTGTGGACACTTGCTCTGTGTGGGCATAAACATCTGGTTAGGAGTGAACCAGTAAAACTTTGGTTATGAGGTGAACCGTATAAAACCTCTGTTAAGGTCTTAGGGTAAGATCCTTGGCCAGTGTGCCTAAACTGGGTGCTATGTGTTGATCCTTGCTCGTGAGAGCATAAACAGTTAGCCTCTATGTAGGTTGTAAAGGTTGAAGGTGAACCTGATTTAAAACCTTAGGTTTGAGGTGAACCATGGGAAACCTCCTTAGTGAAATTCGGTACACTCAAGGGTTGAGTGTGGTAGCTGGGAGTAGAGTTGACATGTAGTCGAACCACTATAAAAATGACTGTGTCTGTGATTGATTCTTGTGTTTGATCATTTCTGTGATTATGTTAATTACATTCATATCTGCTCACACTTCACATACACAGTCACATTCATCATAGACTATAACTACTTCATGCTTATTAATTTAATAGTTTTGTGATTGGATCCTCTATTGGGCTTGGAAGCCAGTAGAGTTACATTTGAGTAATCCTAAAAATATCATACGTGTTAGGATTAGAGTCATAGGATTTTAATATAGCTCATAAATCTTTAAAAAGTCCTATTCAACCCTCTCTAGGACATATTGGCATATTCCTACTTCAACTCAAGTGGTCTTCACTGTTATTTCAATTAGTTTCAGAGCAGGTCACTCTTTAAGGGCTTCACCGCCTGAGAGTGATCTTGACTGAAGTTGAAATATGGGTAAAGGAGAGGGCTCATCAGTCACTAGACCTCCAGTATTTGATGGTTCAAATTTTGCTTACTGGAAGGCTAGAATGCATTACTTCCTGAGATCTTTGGATCATGATGTTTGAGATGTAGTTGAAAAGGATATGTGTTACCATCTGAACAAATCGTACTTGAAGATGAAACTAAAATCACTAAGCCCAAACCCAAAGAAAAGTGGACGGCGCTCGACAAAGAACAGCGAACTGCTGAAGTAAAAGCAATGAACGCCATATACTATGCCGTGTCTCAAGATATATTTAATCAGATAAGTATGTGCGAGACATCCACGAAAGCATGGGATCTACTGGAAACAACCCATGAAGGCACAAGCACTGTGAAGAGATCTAAACTAAAACTTTTGACTTCACAGTTCGAAAATCTCAGGATGGAAGAGCATGAGACATTTATGGAGTTTTTCACCAAATTGCTTATTATTTGTAACTCCATGGGTGGATTGGGAGAAAAAGTTCCGGTACCTAAAATATGTAGGAAAATCTTATGAGCCCGACCGGAACGGTTTAATCCCAAAGTAACAATAATTGAGGAGTGTAGAAATATTGATGAATTGAAAGCAGAAGAACTGGTAGGTTCCTTACAAACTTTTGAACTACACTTCACACAACTGTAAAAATCCAAAAACATTGTTTTAAAAACCTCTAAGAAAAGAAAACATGAGGACAGTGAGAGTGAAAAAGAAGATGAAGATGAGGAAGTGTTTTTGTTGGCATAGAAATTCAGAAGATTCTTTCATTAGAATCGTGGCCGTCCTTCCAGAGGAAGAAAGGTGAACTACAAACCTCCTGCAGGAAAATTGGTAAGCAGACCAAAGAACCACAATGTTATGCCTATCATGAGTATGGACACCTATCTACCGAATGCCCAAACAGAAAAACCAAGGGTAAGGCAATGGCCGCCACATGGGATGATACAGAAGAGTCAAATTCAAAAAATAGTGACTCAAAAAGTGATGGAGATCAAAAATCATTAAAAATTCTTATGGTCTCCACCACCACTCCAATCATTGCTATTGAATATGAAAGTAAGGAAGAACAACAAGCCATTGAATCATGTTCATCTGATAATGATGAATCTAAAGAAGAGGAAGAAATTGAAAATGATAAATTACAAGATGCTTATAATCAACTATACATTCATAGCATCCTTATCCTTAAAAAACTTGGCATGTCTGAAAATAAAAAGAAATTGTTGTAGAAAGACTTGGACAGAAGCTTGGAAATAAACATACATTTAATCAATGATTTGCAACAATATCACACAGACAATGATAAATTAGAAAGAGAAAACCTATCCTTAAAAGCAAAATTATCAAAACTTATGAACCAGGCTGAATTGCTAAGAGATGATAATTCACAACTCAAAAATGAGAACCACTCACTTTGTATTGACTTAGAAAAATCTAGAAAATTTACCAAGATAAACTACAAATTTTCTCAGAGTGGTGAGAAATTGGAAAAATTGTTAGGGATGGGAAGACTAGGAAGAGACAAGAGTGGACTAGGATATGAGAAAAGTAAAAAAGAAAACTGAAAATAAAGCCCAAACAAAACTTACTGCTTCAAGTAGCAATATGGGAATTTATCCAGTTTGTCATTTATGTGATGATGTTGGTCATTATAAATTTAAATATTTAACACCTAGACGGACTCTATGTAACTCTGACTGAAATCACAGTAAAATTCAAAACAATCAGAGAAACTCATAATGTTATAAGTCCATCTAGGAGAAGCACTCATCCATCACCACTTAAAGAAAAGAACAAAATGAAGAAATCTGTCCCACAATGGGTAGTAAAAGAAAAAGTGAATTGCCTGATAATTAACTCGCATATTTCCTAAAATATCAAGCAGAAAATGGAACAAGTCCAGGTTATGCATCTAGATCTGGATATTTGCTAAAATGATGCGATCTTGTTAAGCCTTCAATGTTACATCTGAAGTTGGAGACCTCAAACTTTTGTATATAAACATTATTATGTTTATAATTGTACAAAACTGGTACAAATTTTTGTGACATATACTGATCAAGTTAAGAAATACCCAATAGTGTATCGAAATTGTGAAAATTCTGAATATTATCTACTTTCGATACGAATGTCGGCCTTTTTTGATTTCATCGACCGAGGGTCGATACAATCGACGGCCTTTTAGAATGTGAAAAGGCGTATGATCATTGATGACATCTGAGACAGAATTGATATAATCGATCGGCAACTTGTCGATAGCATCGATACATTGGTCGATATGATCGACAGATAGCGCCCGATAAAAGTCAGCAGGATGAAAAAAAGGGTTATTTTATTCTTCAAAAGGCTTCTCGGTCGTCTTCCCTACCCAATCCTCTCAACCAATCACAAGAAGCCACGTCGGACTAACCAAATCCTTAAATAAATCAGGTAATATCCTTCGAACATCGATAAAAAAATTTTATTCTTGGTTTGTCGGGCGTTTTTGTCATTTTTCTCCAAAATACTTTAAACAGCCTATTCTTCCACATGGGAAAAGATAAAAACATATCATCCGGTCCGGGAGAGTCTTCAAGGACTACCCGATAAAAAATCCTCGCCTCAAGGGGAAGAACAAGGATCCCGAACCGTGGGACCCCCACATGGCAAAGATTACGACACAGTGGGTCCCAAACTGAAGTTCCTGTACCGTCTCAACCAGCGCCATCTCCTCCGGCTATCCAACGTCCTACAAAATACACCAGAAGGAAGCTGATCCATGAGAGAAAAGTTGACAAGGGCTGTTTGGCACCATACAATTTGGAACCTCTATTCACCGCAATCGGATGGCTGCATATTCTAGATTTTGGAGGACCCTATCAACTAGAATAAACACGCAACTTTCTTGCACCGTGTCATTCTCCAATATCTTATCCTCCTTCATTCATGGTATCCCTGGATGGTGATGATGCATTTATCACTCCCGCCACTGTAGCTCACATTCTCAATCTACAGTTGGCTCCAGAAGGCCTTCCAAATTGGGATCTCGATCTTCCAGATGTCTGATTAAAGATAACCAAATACCTATGTCACAACCGAGATATTCCATGGCATCAAGGGAATGCCTTAAAAGTAAGGTATATGGAGCCCCGATTTCGAGTCATGCATGGGATCTTCACTACTAATTTGTACCCAAGAAGTACAAACCGATCAGATCTCACAAGTCTCATGGTCATGATAGTACACTCCATTGTAATCGGGACAAAGATTTGCCTTCCAACACTGATTGTCAATCAGTTTGTCAATGCCATACATACATCTAGAGATTTGCATCTACCATATCCCTGAATTATTAGCAGAATCTGTCAAAGCATTGGCTTTCCTTCTACAAATGATCCTGTGCTTCCACTTCAAGTTTTTAATTTTAAAAACATTAGCAAGATGGATCTGATTTATCACGAGTACAAGGAAGGGGGAATTTAAGAAGAAGGAGGCGAAGGTACTAGTGTCCCTTAGGCTGAGGAAACTGAGATGGAAGGTGGTGAATCTGCCAGAGTTTATCCAATCCCATCTATGTCAATCCCTAGGCATACTAAACAATACAAGCTGGATAGGGTCGGGGCAATTCAGCAGGACATTCAATCAGTGCAAGACCGACTTACAATCTTGGAGCGTGTTGTCCACAAGGTACAACAGTCTGTGCAACAATTAGTAGATCTGATGACCTGTCGCCGAGATGACACTACTCCTCATTCTACTCCCTAGCGCTGATTTCCGAAAGCTGTCACACACACTCACTCTTTAACTAAGAGTATGAACTAGGATATCTTTTTGAATGTTCTATGCTTCCTTGAGTGCATGTGACAGCTCTCTTTTGTTTGCACAGGTTGAATTTTTTTTTTATGTGTTTTCCCTCGGATGGGATGAAATATTTGGTTATAATATTTGGCGGCCCTTAAATGGGCTTTGTTTTATTTGGATGATGGGTTAAATACTGCTGTCTGTGGTAGTATATATATATTTTTGGGATACTGGTTGATATGGCAGCATACAATTCGTATTTTATTATCATTCCTATTGCTTATACAATGACTGTGTTGATTGCTTCATCTATTTTTCTTCCTGCCTTCATTTAGGTATGCTTATCACTGTTGAATATCTATATACATCTATTTGTCTGTGATTCTCCCATATGCTTCAAATATTCAGTCAATATCACTTGTTATGCCTTTGCCAATGACTGACAAAAAGGGGGAGAACAGTTAAAAACACCCCATGCGAAAAATTAGATATTTGTGCTCTTATATGTTGCAGGTGTAAGGGGGAGCAGCTGCACCAAGAAAGGAGTTTTTATAGTAAGGGGGAGTAAATTATGGTTGTGTACATGAAAGTGTTAGAATTTATAAAATTGTATAATCACATGTACACACAATTTAGGATGTATCTATCTAGATATTTTCTTAGGGTGTTTTGGGTATTTTGTCACGTAATTGACAAAGGGAGAGATTGAAAGTGCACCTACTAGTGCCTTGGTTTGTCAATTACGGTGTAAGTTGAGTCAGTCGGACAACAGTGCCTAATAGGAAGATCAATTCAAGTGTCTGCCTCAACTAGATGTGTGGAAGCTCACCATAGGTAAATCATAGCCTCACATCCCATGTCCCAAAACACCTGGTGATTAAAACCCTTAAAACTAAGTAGAACACCTTAGGATTTTATTGTAAGAAAACTTATTGCCAAACAGTAAAATCTTTAAGTTTTTCATACCCTGTCGATTGCATCGATTCACATTTCGATATGATCGACCTGCTCTGTCGATGTCCTCGGCATCTCAATCGATACAATCGAGTGAGGAAAAAAAGCGTCCAGTAATCAAACATTCATCTGGACGATTTATCGATATATTGGAATCTCAATCGATATCATCGATATTCGAATATTGATCCCATCAAAAGTGGATCGATAATATTGACAGCTAATTTTTTGGCGCCCCTGTTTTTCTAAAGAAAACTACCATAAGCTTCGATATATCGATGGCTGTCCGATTCAATCTGAATTCAAATATCGATCATATCGGAAGTCATTCGATCTTATCGATAGTGGGCGCATGTTTCCTCCAGCAAAAATTTCACGGTGTTTTAAACGTTGATCGGGGGCCATTCGAGGAAATCGATATTCTAATGTCGATATCATCGAGTCCTGGTCAATTGGATCGAGTCTTTCACAAACTGTCCAGCGTGCTTATAGGTAAATCTATATGATTTATCGATCCTATCGACAAGGTCTCGATATCATCGACATTCAAATTTTGATGACATCGGCTGTTCCCCGATCATATCTTTAGAACCTAAAATTCTTCAAGCCTTGTCTCTCTTGTTTTCACCTATCGATAGATCGATCCCTCTATCGATGGAATCGGAGTTCGAAATCTGATAACATCGATGTGTGTCTCAATCCCATCGACCAGTTGGGAAAAGGTTTCCAAAAGCGAAAATGACATTTGAGTTTGTATCATCGAGAGGTCAGTCGATGCTATCAGGAGTATACACTCAATGATATCAACCCTGCTTGATGATATCGAACTCTGTCATAAATGTGACCGATTTATATTCGTTGGAACCTTTTGCCTATATATAGAGAGGTTAGTCTTTATTGCTGGTAGAGAAAGAAGAGAGTGCTTCTGAGTGTTTTAAACTTCATATCATTTATCTTATGCCCTTTCTCTCAGGGAGTTTATCCTCCAATTCACCCTCATCATTGATATTCAATAGAGTAGATTGGGGAATGAACTTTCACATTCAAGGATCCTCCTGCTACTACCTTAATGACAAATCATTAAGCTGGGTGCCTTGAATGCATAGATGATTGGAATCACTCTATCTTCTTAATAGGAAAACCTTTAGAGAGTAGAATTCCATCATAACCTTGATACAACCCAAAGTCAGATATTGGTACATCTTTTGTGTTGTGGATCAAGGGAGCTGAAGACTCTTCATCAATAAGAAGGAGATCTTCATCACTGCGCTAAAAGGGACTCATCAACTTATCTGTAAGTACTTAGAGTCCAGAGGACACTTATGATCATTCCTTTCTAGGATTAGGTCGTAGGTGTTGCTCACCCTTTGAAGTCCTCAAAGGAGGCCTCCGGCGGGAGTGTACATGTGGGTGCGTTGTGTGGACCCTCGCTCTGTGTGGGCATGAACATCTGGTTAGGAGTGAACCAGTAAAACTCTAGGTTATGAGGTGAACCATGTAAAACCTCTGTTAGGGTCTTAGGGTAAGATCCTTGGCCAGTGTGCCTAAACCGGGTGCTATGTGTTGACCCTTCCTCGTGAGAGCATAAACAGTTAGCCTCTATATAGTTTGTAAAGGTTGAAGGTGAACCTGATTTAAAACCTTAGGTTTGAGGTGAACCATGGGAAACCTCCTTAGTGGAATCCGGTACACTCAAGGGTTGAGTGTGGTAGCCAGGAGTGGAGTAGACAAGTAGTTGAACCACTATAAAAATGACTGTGTCAGTGATTGATTCTTATGTTTGATCATTTGTGTGATTATGTTAATTACATTCATATCTGCTCACACTTCACACACACAGTCACATTCATCATAGACTATAACTGCTTCATGCTTATTAATTGAATAGTTCAGTGATTGGATCGTCTATTAGGCTTGGAAGCCAGTAGAGTTACATTTGAGTAATCCTAAAAATAGCATACCTGTTAGGATTAGAGTGATAGGATTTTAATATAGCTCATAAATCTTTAAAAAGTCCTATTCACCCCCCTCTAGGACATATTGGCATATTCCTACTTCAACTCAAGCGGTCTTCACTGTTATTTCAATTAGTTTCAGAGCAGGTCACTCTTTAAGGACTTCACCGCCTAGAGAGTGATCTTGACTGAAGTTAAAATATGGCTAAAGGAGAGGGCTCATCAGTCACTAGACCACCAGTATTTGATGGTTCAAATTTTGCTTACTGGAAGGCTAGAATGCATTACTTCCTGAGATCTTTGGATCATAATGTTTGAGATGTAGTTGAAAAGGGATATGTGTTACCATCTGAACAAATCGTACTTGAAGATGAAACTACAATCACTAAGCCCAAACCTAAAGAAAAGTGGATGACGCTCGACAAAGAACAGCGAACTGCTGAAGCAAAAGCAATGAACGCCATCTACTATGCCGTGTCTCAAGATATATTTAATCAGATAAGTATGTGCGAGACATCCAAGAAAGCATGGGATCTACTGGAAACAACCCATGAAGGCACAAGCACTGTGAAGAGATCTAAACTAAAACTTTTGATTTCACAGTTCGAAAATCTCAGGATGGAAGAGCATGAGACATTTATGGAGTTTTTCACCAAATTGCTTATTATTTGTAACTCCATGGGTGGATTGGGAGAAAAATTTCCGGTACCTAAAATATGTAGGAAAATCTTATGAGCCCGACCGGAACGGTTTAATCCCAAAGTAACAACAATTGAGGAGTGTAGAAATATTGATGAAATGAAAGTAGACGAACTGGTAAGTTCCCTACAAACTTTTGAACTACACTTCACACAACTGCAAAAATTCAAAAACACTATTTTAAAAACCTCTAAGAAAAGAAAACATGAGGACAGTGAGAGTGAAAAAGAAGATGAAGATGAGGAAGTGGCTTTGTTGGCATAGAAATTCAGAAGATTCTTTCAGAAGAATCGCGGTCATCCTTCCAGAGGAAGAAAGGTGAACTACAAACCTCCTGTAGAAAAATTGGTAAGCAGACCAAAGAACCACAATGTTATGCCTATCATGAGTATGGACACCTCTCTACCGAATGCCCAAACAGAAAAACCAAGGGTAAGGCAATGGCCGCCACATGGGATGATGAGTCAAATTCAGAAAATAGTGACTAAAAAAGTGATGGAGATCAAAAATCATTAAAAATTCTTACGGTCTCCACCACCACTCCAATCATTGTTGTGGAATTTGAAAGTAAGGAAGAACAACAAGCTACTGAATCATGTTCATCTGATAATGATGAATCTGAAGAAGAGAAAGAAATTGAAAATGATAAATTACAAGATGCTTATAATCAACTATACATTCATAGCATCCTTATCCTTAAAAAACTCGGCATGTCTGAAAATAAAAAGAAATTGTTGTAGAAAGACTTGGACAGAAGCTTGGAAATAAACATACATTTAATCAATGATTTGCAACAATATCACACAGACAATGATAAATTAGAAAGAGAAAACCTATCCTTAAAAGAAAAATTATCAAAACTTATGAACCAGGCTGAATTGCTAAGAGATGATAATGCACAACTCAAAAATGAGAACCACTCACTTTCTATTGACTTAGAAAAATTCAGAAAATTTACCGAGATAAACTACAAAATTTCTCAGAGTGGTGAGAAATTGGAAAAATTGTTAGGGATGGGAAGACTAGGAAGAGACAAGAGTGGACTAGGATATGAGAAAAGTAAAAAGAAAACTGGAAATAAATCCCAAACAAAACTTACTGCTTCAAGTAGCAATATGGGAATTTCTCCAGTTTGTCATTTATGTGATGATGTTGGTCATTATAAATTTAAATATTTAGCACCTAGACGAACTCTATGTAACTCTGATTGAAGTCACAGTAAAAATTCAAAACAATCAGAGAAACTCATAATGTTATAAGTCCATCTAGGAGAAGCACTCATCCATCACCACTTAAAGAAAAGAACAGAATGAAGAAATCTGTCCGACAATGGGTAGTAAAAGAAAAAGTGAATTGTCTGATAATTAACTCGCATATTTCCTAAAATATCAAGCAGAAAATGGAACAAGTCCAGGTTATGCATCTAGATCTGGATATTTGCTAAAATGATACGATTTTGTTAAGCCTTCAATGTTACATCTGAAGTTGGAGACCTCAAACTTTTGTATATAATCATTATCATGTTTATAATTGTACAGAACTGGTACAAATTTTTATGACATATACTGATCAAGTTAAGAAATACCCAATAGTGTGTCGAAATTATGAAAATTCTGAATATTATCTACTTTCGATACGAATGTCGGCCTTTTTTTATTTCATCGACCGAGGGTCGATACAATCGACGGCCTTTCAGAATGTGAAAAGGCATATGATCGTTGATGACATCTGAGACAGAATCGATATAATAGATCGGCAACTTGTCGATAGCATCGATACATTGGTCGATATGATCGACAGATAGCGCCCGATAAAAGTCAGCAGGACGAAAAAAAAGGTTATTTTATTCTTTAAAAGGCTTCTCGGTCGTCTTCCCTACCCAATCCTCTCAACCAATCACAAGAAGCCACGTCGGACTAACTAAATCCTTAAATAAATCAGGTAATATCCTTCTAACATCGATAAAAAAATTTTATTCTTGGTTTGTTGGGCGTTTTTGTCATTTTTCCCCAAAATACTTCAAACAGCCTATTCTTCCACATGGGAAAAGATAAAAACATATCATCCGGTCCGGGGGAGTCTTCAAGGACTACCCGATAAAAAATCCTCGCCTCAAGGGGAAGAGCAAGGATCCCGAACCGTGGGACCCCCCCCCCCCCACATGGCAAAGATTACGACACAGTGGGTCTCAAACTGAAGTTCCTGCACCGTCTTAACCAGCGCCATCTCTTCCGGCTATCCAACATCCTGCAAAATACACCGGAAGGAAGCTGATCCATGAGAGAAAAGTTAACAAGGGCTGTTTGGCACCATACAATTTGGAACCTCTATTCACCACAATCGGATGGCTGTGTATTCTAGATTTTGGAGGACCCTATCAACTAAAATAAATACGCAACTTTCTTGCAGCGTGTCATTCTCCAATATCTTATCCTCCTTCATTCATGGTATCCCTATATGGTTATGATACATTTATCACTCCCACCACGGTAGCTCACATTCTCAATCTACAGTTCACTCCAGAAGGCCTTCCAAATTGGGATCTCAATCTTCCAGATATCCGATCAAAGATAACCAAATACCTATGTCACAACCGAGATATTCCATGGCATCAAGGAAATGCCTTAAAAGCTAGGTATATGGAGCCCCAGTTTCGAGTCATGCATGGGATCTTCACTACTAATTTGTACCCAAGAAGTACAAACCGATCAGATCTCACAAGTCTCATGGTCATGATAGTATACTCCATTGCAATCGGGATAAAGATTTGCCTTCCAACACTGATTGTCAATCAGTTTGTCAATGCCATACATACATCTAGAGATTTACATCTGCCATATCCCTGGATTATTAACAGAATCTGTCAAAGTATTGGCTTTCCTTCTACAAATGATCCTGTGCTTCCACTTCAAGTTTTTAATTTTAAAAAAAATAGCAAGATGGATCTGATTTATCACGAGTACAAGGAAGGGAGAATTTAAGAAGAAGGAGGCGAAGGTACTAGTGTCCCTCAGGCTGAGGAAACCGAGATGGAAGGTGGTGAATCTGCCAGAGTTGATCCAATCTCATCTATGTCAATCCCTAGGCATACTAAATGATAGAAGCTGGACAGGATCAGGGCAATTCAGCGGGACATTCAATCAGTGCAAGAGCGACTTACAATCTTGGAGTTTGTTGTCCACAAGGTACAACAGTCTGTGCAATAGTTGGTTGATCTGATGACCTGTTGTCGAGATGACACTGCTCCTCATTCTGCTCCCTAGCGTTGATTTCCAAAAGCTGTCACACACACTCACTCTTTAACTAAGCGTATGAACTAGGATATCTTTTTGAATGTTCTACGCTTCCTTGAGTGCATGTGACAGCTCTCTTTTGTTTGCACAGGTTTAATTTTTTTATGTGTTTTCCCTCGGATGGGATGAAATATTTGGTTACAATATTTGGCGGCCCTTAAATGGGCTTTATTTTATTTGGATAATGGGTTAAATACTGCTGTCTGTGGCAGTATATATATATTTTTAGGATACTGGTTGATATGGCAGCATACAATTCTTATTTTATTGTCATTCCTATTGTTTATACAATGACTGTGTTGATTGCTTCATCTATTTTTCTTCCTGCCTTCATTTAGGTATGCTTATCACTGTTGAATATCTATATACATCTATTTGTCTGTGATTCTCCCATATGCTTCAAATATTTAGTCAATATCACTTGTTATGCCTTTGCCAATGACTGCTAAAAAGGGGGAGAACAGTTAAAAACACCCCATGCAAAAAATTGGATATTTGTGCTCTTATATGTTGCAGGTGTAAGGGGGAGCAGCTGCACCAAGAAAGGAGTTTTTATAGTAAGGGGGAGTAAATTATGGTTGTGTACATGAAAGTGTTAGAATTTATAAAATTGTATAATCACATGTACACACAATTTAGGATGTATCTATCTAGATATTTTCTTAGGGTGTTTTGGGTATTTTGTCACGTAATTGACAAAGGGAGAGATTGAAAGTGCACCTACTAGTGCCTTGGTTTGTCAATTACGGTGTAAGTTGAGTCAGTCGGACAACAGTGCCTAAGAGGAAGATCAATTCAAGTGTCTGCCTCAACTAGATGTGTGGAAGCTCACCATAGGTAAATCATAGCCTCACATCCCATGTCCCAAAACACCTGGTGATTAAAACCCTTAAAACTAAGTAGAACACCTTAGGATTTTATTGTAAGAAAACTTATTGCCAAACAGTAAAATCTTTAAGTTTTTCATACCCTGTCGATTGCATCGATTCACATTTCGATATGATCGACCTGCTCTGTCGATGTCCTCGGCATCTCAATCGATACAATCGAGTGAGGAAAAAAAGCGTCCAGTAATCAAACATTCATCTGGACGATTTATCGATATATTGGAATCTCAATCGATATCATCGATATTCGAATATTGATCCCATCAAAAGTGGATCGATAATATTGACAGCTAATTTTTTGGCGCCCCTGTTTTTCTAAAGAAAACTACCATAAGCTTCGATATATCGATGGCTGTCCGATTCAATCTGAATTCAAATATCGATCATATCGGAAGTCATTCGATCTTATCGATAGTGGGCGCATGTTTCCTCCAGCAAAAATTTCACGGTGTTTTAAACGTTGATCGGGGGCCATTCGAGGAAATCGATATTCTAATGTCTATATCATTGAGTCCTGGTCAATTAGATCGAGTCTGGCACAAACTGTCCAGCGTGCTTATAGGTAAATTTATATGATTTATTGATCCTATCGATAAGGTCTCGATATCATCGACATTCAAATTCTGATGACATCGGCTGTTCCCCGATTATATCTTTAGAACCTGAAATTCTTCAAGGCTTGTCTCTCTTGTTTTCATCTGTCGATAGATCGATCCCTCTATCGATGGAATCGGAGTTCAAAATCTAATAACATCGATGTGTGTCTCGATCCCATTAACCAGTTGGCAAAAGGTTTCCAAAAGCAAAAATGACATTTGAGTTTGTATTATCGAGAGGTCAGTCGATGCTATCGGGAGTATACGATCGATGATATTGACCCTGCTCGATAATATCAAACTCTGTCATAAATGTGACCATTTTATATCCGTTGGAACTTTTTGCCTATATATAGAGAGGTTTGTCTTTATTGCTGGTAGAGAAACAAGAGAGTGCTTCTGATTGTTTTAAACTTCATATCATTTATCTTAAGCCCTTTCTCTCAAGGAGTTCATCCTCCAATTCACCTTCATCATTGATATTCAATAGAGTAGATTAGGGAATGAACTTTCGCATTCAAGGATCCTCCAGCTACTACCTTAATGGCAAATCATTAAGCTGGGATGCCTTGAATGCATAGATGATTAGAATCACTCTATCTTCTTAATAGGAAAACCTTTAGAGAGTAGAATTCCATCATAACCTTGATACAACCCAAAGCCAGATATTGGTACATCTTTTGTGTTGCGGATCAAGGGAGCTAAAGACTCTTCATCAACTAGAAGGAGATATTCATCACTGCGCTAAAATGGACTCATCAACTTATCTGTAAGTACCTAGAGTCCAGAGGACACTTGTGATCATTCTTTTCTAGGATTGGGTCGTATGTGTTGCTCACCCTTTGAAGTCCTCAAAGGAGGCCTCTGGCGGGAGTGTTCGTGTGGGTGCATTGTGTGGACCCTTGCTCTATGTGGGCATAAACATCTGGTTAGGAGTGAACTAGTAAAACTCTGAGTTAGGAGGTGAACTGTGTAAATCCTCTGTTAGGGTCTTAGGGAAAGATCCTTGGCCAGTGTGCCTAAATCGGGTGTTATGTGTTGACCCTTGCTCGTGAGAGCATAAACAGTCAGCCTCTGTGTCAGTTGTAAAGGTTGAAGGTGAACTTGATTTAAAACCTTAGGTTTGAGGTGAACCATGGGAAACCTCCTTAGTGAAATCCGGTACACTCAAGGGTTGAGTGTGGCAGCCAGGAGTGGAGTAGACAAGTAGTCGAACCACTATAAAAATGACTGTGTCAGTGATTGATTCTTATGTTTGATCATTTATGTGATTATGTTAATTGCATTCATATCTGCTCACACTTCACACACACAGTCACATCCATCATAGACTATAACTGCTTCATTCTTATTAATTGAATAGTTCTGTGATTGGATCCTCTATTGAGCTTGGAAGCCAGTAGAGTTACATTTGAGTAATCCTAAAAATTGCATACCTGTTAGGATTATAGTGATAGGATTTTAATATAGCTCATAAATCTTTAAAAAGTCCTATTCACCCCCCTCTAGGACATATTGACATATTCCTACTTCAACTCAAGCGGTCTTCACCGTTATTTCAAAATACACTTAACCTATGGTTAAACTAGGTTTATACCACCTTTAAGTTGACTCATACGAAGTGTTCTGAACCTCAAATTATCAATAGTCTTGCTTTGAGATGTTGAGCCTTCTTTCTAAATGCTTGATCGAGTTGATAACTTGTCTTCAATTTGAGCTCATGATTGTAACTGGACTATAAAATTTGATAAACTAAAATGTGCTTTAAGTATAAGCACTTACAATCTCCCCATTTGTCAAATTCGTGATAGAACTCACCTATACAACAATACAACTAAGCACAACATATTACAGTATCTCAAACAACACAAATCTTTTGAGTCGACACATTAAATCTTATTAATCCTCCTAAGATCATGCATCTGTATCACTCCCCCTGAGCACTTAGTCATATTTGTAAAAATATAGTTCATAGAGTGCATGCAAATGTTTGTACTCATAAATGAGAGAGAAATGTTGATTTCATATTCATATCAAAACTATTCTCCCCCTTTTAGTCAGAAGTTGACAAAGGAAGATGCAATCAATGAATCATAAAAGGATATAGTAAAAAGGAGCAAATGACATAAGGATAAAGTAGCATAGAGTAAACATAGCATAGTATCCAGATGTATGTCAGCAAGAGTAAAAACAAAATATATCTTAATTTATTACTGGCCAAGAGAATTTAAAATGGATCGGTCAGAACTAGAGGAGGACGGTGCCGACATGTCAGGATCATTAATCCCCAAACTCCTGTTGAAACAATAAAAGTACTTTTTCATGTACTTCACCTGTTGTTTCTGAGTCTGGAGTAATGTTTCCTGAGAAACATGCAAGTTGTCCACCTTCTTCTCTAAATTATACAACCTCTCTAAGAACTAAGAGAGCTGGAAGTCAGAGTCATTGGTATCATTAGATTCTTCTAGATCTACAAAGATATCAGCCATATTAATATCTTCTTCAGGAATAGCTTCCTAATCTCCTCACTGCTCAGGCCTGGGTTCAAGTTGCATCATTTTGAGATTAACATTACCAAATGGGAGCACATACTCCGGTGCTTCAGTTGCAGGGATTTGAACATTATAGCGCAATGCAATGTAAGTCATGAGATATGCAAAAGAAATAGAGCCATATGAGGATAAAGACAATACTGGGTGATCTAATATGTGATCAAAGATGGAAGACAGATACGGATACCAGTAACGACAGAATGAAGGATATGTATCATATAGGGAGTAAGGTCTATCTTATTCCCACCACGAGGATAAACATTTAAAGTGAAAATACGATGCAGGACATGGTATTTTAGAAGAAGATTGTAGGTGGGGAGTGGTTATGCCAGGCTACATTAAAACCGCATAACTCCCTAGTGAGAGAATCTCTTTCTGTTGGGTTCATATCTTCAAAGATTGGTGGAATAGAGATTCCCTCTTCGGCTATATCAATATCTAAGATTGATGATATGACGGAAGGATTAATAATAAGTGTATCTTCCACAAACTGAATGGAAAATGTTAATTGTTCTGAAGACACGGTATGTATGGATGCATACATCCCTCTTATGATAGACCGATATGATGCACCACCCCCTGTAAAAATCTTACCCCATCATACCGTGGATAGAATTTCTACAAGACCAAATCGGGTAATATGATTTGTATTAATGGTGCACTTAATGACAATATTACGGGAACAAAAATCCTGCACATTTTCTGGAAAACAGATAGAGCGCACAACCCAATTAGTGGATCGAGAGGAAGAACCGGTTTGGGGGCCTTGCATAGTACACTTAGAGCGAGATGCCATGATAGAAAATGACTAGATTTTTCAAAAAAAATACCAACAAATGGAAGGAAAAGATCTAAATCAGATTTCTACCCAAAAAACTAACAAAATAAAGTTCTAGATTCAAGAAAGAAGTTGGAATCTATGATGATGCATAACAAGGAACTTAAATATGTAAGGAAACTAAAAAATATTCACTTACAAGAGCACTAGAGTGATGGGTTAGCCGAAGGAACCACCAGCTGATCGAAGAAGATGAGAATGAAATGAGGGTTTTGAAAAAAATCTCCAATAAATCCCAATTGTACACGGTTCGACTAGCCCGAGTACATCCTCGACTGGCCGAATGGGCAGTCAGCATAGGGTTGGTCGAATTTTTTATTATAATTTTAAAATATTGACATTAAAAAAATATTATTCTATTAAAGCAAAGATGTAAAACAACAAATTACAATATAAAATAATTATTTAAGAAACACTACATAAAACAATATCATTTTTTAAATTAAAAAATCTGACACTATCAAGAGATTTTGTTAGAATGTCCGCAAGCTATTTTTCAGTATTAATATATTCAAGTATAACAAACTTTCTTTCAACCAATTCTCTGATATAGTGATATCGAATATCAATGTGTTTAGTGTGAGAATGTTGAATAGGATTTTGGGTTATATTTATTACACTCGTATTATCATAGTATAAATGCATTATTTCTTAATTAATACCATTGTTTGCTAACATCCTTTTCATCCACATTAATTGCATGCATGCATTTCCTACCGCAATATATTCAACTTAAGTAGTGGATAATGGTATTGAGTTTTGCTTCTTGCTCATCTAAGAGATAAGATAATTTTTTATGTAAAAACATCTACCACTTGTGGATTTTTTGTCATCCATATTACCTGCCCAATCAACATTAGTATATCCAGCAATTTGTAACGACGTATCATGAGGATACCATAAACCCAAATTAACAGTACTGACAACATATCTAATTATTCTTTTTTCTACAGCCAGATGAGATTCCTTAGGGTTAGATTGATATCTAGCACATATGCCTACGCTGAAAGAGATATTAGGCCTGCTAGCTGTTAAATATAAGAGACTACCAATCATACTATGGTAGAGATGAGGATTAATGATTTTACCTATGTCATCTTTATATAATTTAAGTGTTGTAGCGATGGGAGTAACAAAGTTCTTACCATTCTCAAACCCAAATTTCTTAACTAAGTTTATTGTATACTTAGTATGAGATATGAAAATTTCATTTTCAATTTGTTTCACTAGAAGTTAAAGAGAATAGTTCAGTTCTCCCACCATTCTCATCTCGAATTCTGATTTTATAGACTCTACAAACTTAGAAGAAAGGTTAGCATTTGTTGATTCATAGATAATATCATCTACATATATTTGAACAATCAACAACTCTTCATTAATTCTTTTAATGAATTTATCAACACTACCCATTTTAAAATTTTAACTGAGAAGAAATTTCATTAATTTTTCATACTAGGCTCTAGGAGCTTGTTTTAATCCATACAGGGCCTTTTTAAGATGGTATACATTGATAGGAAGTTTAGGATCTTCGAAACCTTTAGGTTATTCTACATAAACTTCTTCATTTAAATCACCATTTAAGAAGGCACTTTTAACATCCATTTGATAAACTTTAAAGTTTTTATGACATGCGATGGAGATAAATAGTCTGATGGATTCAAGACGGGCAATTGGAGCAATAGTTTCATCATAGTTGACTCCTTCAATTTGGTTGTACCCTTGTTTCTTAAGATATTCTCAAATTCATCAGATTTATTTTTAAATATCCATTTAGTTCCAATCGCATGTTTGTCAAATGGTCTAAGTACTAGATACCAAACATCATTTCTGACAAATTGATTTAGTTCATCTTGCATAGCTAAAATCCAATTTTTATCAGCTAAGGCTTCATTTACATTTGATGGTTCTATCTGAGAAGTGAAGCATACATGATTACAAATATTTTCAACTTTTCTTCTGGTTTGAACACCAGTGTGAGGGTTACTAAGAATTTGATTAGTCGGATGGTCTTTGACTAGTCTATTCTCAGTTGTATCCGATTTTAATGAAGTCGTTGATTGATTGAATATGATAACCTCATCATCATGTTTATTAGTTGGAGTGACAGTTTGATCATCGGTTATGACATTTATGGATTCTTGTATTACTCCAGTCCTTTTATTTAGGACATGATGTTCATAACCCCAAGTGTAGGGTCGCGATGCAGTAATAATCTCGGTGAGACTGAGGTCGAATCCACAGGGACTAATCTCGTGAGTAACTCTGAAAGTAATTATAAGTAAAACTAGAAGAAGATGTGAATCTAAACTGCAAATTAAAGAGAGTAATTGTGAAAGATTTAATGAAAAACTTGAGAAATTAAAGGTGGGGATTAGGGTTTTCAAGGATCCACTTGTAGCGATCAAGGAGATCTATGCTTGATTCAAAGACACAACTGGAATTAGAGTCCCATCTTATCTAGTTGGAAGGTATCTCAATAAAACCAAATCTGAACTTCCTTTGACCTAATTCTTAATGGATGAGAGTTGTGAGAACTGGAAGTGATTCCATCACAAAACCACGCCCATGAGATAATGATTCACAATAGGATATACCAATCTCATAACCAAACACAAGAGAATCATGAAGATTAGAAGGGATTTCATCATCCAACTATGCCTGAGGGACTATGATGAATAACAGGATTTCCTAATTTCACAATATCAATATATGAAAAGAACATACTCGAAGCTATCACAGATCTACTGTAATTGAGTCACAACAAACCATTAAAAACTAAAAGTATTTCTTAAATATCAAACTAGAAACAAAGAGAGTTCAACATAAACATGAATCAAAGCAATAAAAAAAATCTCATCACGCTACAAGCTTCACCTCTTAGCCCTAGCTAAGAGGTTTAGCCAACCATAGACATGATTGGAACTAAAACCCTAGAAGAAAGCATGAAAAACTAAGGAAGAGAGAAGAAAAATGCTTGGCGACGGCTCTCTACCCTTGTGCTTCTCTCCTCCAAACCCTATAATGGCTAGATAGATACCCAGGGATGCCCTAGGGACTCTTATTTATAGTTGTGCAACACCTCCTTTCACACCTCTTTAGAAAATTTCAAAAACTGCCTCAAATTTATGCACTCTACGTAAATTCATGCATTTCATTTTATGACATCAAATAGGCTTCGATGTCATCAAAGGTGGCTTTTATACGTTCCTTTTCCGCACTTTGTAACTTCATCAGGACTCTACAACCTTTTATGTCATTGAACCTACCTTTGATGTCATCTAAGAGGCCTTCGATGTCATCAACTCTAAATGAAATGAAATTTTGTAAGATGAGAGTAAACTTGGCAAATAATTTAGTAGTAAAAGTATGAAAAATTGTTATAAATAGTAAAGGTATTTTGGAATCAAACAAAAAATCATTGATATTTTGGATGGCTAGTACTTCTAGAATTTTTATAATTTTTTTGAAGTTTAAAATGTAATGGAATTTTTTAGGAGAAAATTTAACTTAGTAATGGATCACTAGAAAAATTATAAAAATAATGTAGTAGTTAAAAGTGGCAAGGATGTTACGAACAATACACATTTGAAACTAAAAATTTCTGCAACTTCGAGTTGTCGATGGACCAGACGTATCTTTTTAATATTTGAGTTTTAGAAATTTGTATCTATTTAGAAATTACTTTTAATCATGCTGGGGATCATCATGTATGATTAAATTAGATTATTTTTTGTATATTTTTATATTTCAAATAGTTAATAGTACGGTTGAACTAAGACTCTTGAGTTGAGTTTGATTGTTTAATACTCTCTAAGTTTGTATTTAAGGAGAACTTCACTAAAATACTATGAGTTCCTTATTCATTTGTGGACTCAAGGTTCATACCAAATTGGAGACAATATTCTTCCTCTTTCATTTTTTGTGCCCTTCTTAGCGCCATTAGTCCTCCAAACCTCCGAAATACCTTGTAACTCTTGATTCTTTATTTCCTCTTGAAATTAATGAAATTGAAGAATGGTTTTCTCATAACCCACTAGCAATATGATCAAAATGGTGATCTACACATATAATTTTAAACTATTGAATATCCTTCTAGTAGTCTTTTAAGTATAAGCACCATGGAAGAATTTATTATTCACCAAGTTAAACATATATTAAACAAGAACTCTCATTGGACAAGACCCAAAGGACAACCTTAAAAACCTAAGGCTTGAACCTTCTAACGAATTATAATACTCCTTAAATACTTAGGATGATTGGATTTCAGAATTACAGAACTATATCCCTATGAGGCATTTGCGACTTGACTAATTCTCAATCCTAAGCGACTACCAATGGACTCACTGCTTTGACCAAGCAAAAGACTAGGATCCACCAGTACTAAGAAGGGATGCAATGAGTTGTCTGTCCTGGTCAGGCGGATAATCGACGTATCAGATTTAAGCCAATCATAACCTTTTTTCTGTATGACCCTAATCGTGAAGAACAGAATACACCACCCCTATTTAAACTTCGTTACTAGTAATGATTTTGACATTTGTTCTCAAATCTCGAGGGTGAAAGCTTTAAGGGAGGTAAATTATAATAAGCAAGGCTAGTGTAGTTAGTACACAACCTACCACATATATAAACTTGAAATTAATAAAACTTAAGCAAATGAAATAATAATATTTTTACTTATTACCCTTAGGAAATTTTAAGGACGAAATTATTTTTAAGGAGGTAAATTGTAATGTCTCAGATTTTTAACATTTTGGATTTTCAAAAACCCTTGAAAATTTTCATTATAGTAACCTACATTGTCACTTACTGACCCTTAATGCTCAAGGTGAGCCTACACGCAGGTGGTACCAGTAAAGAATAGCATAAATCCGATTAATTAACCGTAGGAAACCAATGAATTTGCCAAATCACTTAAACAACGAGTTTAACCTTATAATTTGTTTACCTAGGGCCAAATATAGTCGACCTACCATAAACTAATCAAGACAACCACAGCTAAATAAAGAACTACCAAAAGCCAAAACAACTAGGGTTCAGATCTTAATTAACAAACCAAATCAATTCAGTTACTCCTTTAGCCTAAGAATCAATGATTTAGGATGATTATGATCAAATTATCATTTTCACTAGTTACGAATAGGCCACACTATGAACTTACCTAATCCAAACCCTAATCATTGCGCATAAGAAATATCGATACCCAATTCATTCAAGAAATGGCCTGATTATCCAAATAAGCTCTAGACCGCTCATTAGTGGGCCACTAAACTCGAAGTCATATAAATATGTTTGTCTTAGTGAGCTTGATGCCCATCGTGGGACATCAAGCCTAGATCGCGTCTTAAATAGTTCAACTTGGACTCGAAAGGTGAGTGCTTAGGTTGTGCGAATATCTTTGATGAAAATCTGGAACTTAAGTGAACCTAGCCACTTTATTCTTTTATATAGTTATAGCTTTCAGACCGTCGATTTATGGCCAAATTTGGGGTACCGACTAAAGATACTTCTCCAAACATATCCGTATAACCATAGCCTCGATCGACCATCGGTGACCGTTAAATAGACTTGGCGATCGGCGCATCCAAATGGTGGCCTGATCATATCTATACATAGATCATCATTATAGTTAATTATTATACAGTGTATATTAACCCCTACACCCCATAATATGCCTTAAATGTTAGAAACAACCCCCTCAATGGTTAATATAATGAATAAAGGGCCATTAGGGCCATATGCACCAAATCCGGTGTTATAAATATGTCATTTTAGGGCCTCCTTTACTCCCATACGAATTTCATACCTTATGAGAGAAAGAGAAAAAGGGAAAGAGAGAGAAGAAGAGAGAAAGAGCAAGAGAGATTGTGAGAGAGAGAGAGAATGAAGGACTTTAGTGTTTAGAGGTTAGTAGCTCATCGATCAAACCCTTTAACTTGTTGAATCTACCGTCACTTGTAACTAGAGGTGAGACTTACTTTTAACCATTTGATTTCACAACTTATACCTATTTTACTTGTAATTAACAATATGTATTTACTTTCCATTAGGAATTGGTGATTTTACCCAAATTCCCAATCCTAAGAGCTCGAAGATTGGAAATCCCCTGTTAAGGTCTGGACCATTATGCCTAGGTTTCTATTTATCGACCCTTGAGGGTCTCAGTAAATGATTTATTGTTGTGGATAGTTTATAAATAACTAGCATGTTCATATTTCATGTTTAATTGTAATATGTTGAATTACTTGTCTATGCATGCTCACATGTTTGATAAAATGCCTAAGTGATTAAATGTGTTCATATGTTTCAATCAAACAGTCTAGTGATGCTCATATGTTTAATTGAATGCTCAATTGAATGCATTGATTTGTTAATGCTCACGTGTTTGATTAAATGCTCTAGTGATTGTATTACTCTATTGAGGCTCACATGTTTGATGAAATGCCTAAGTGTTTGTGGTGTTGAATTTTTGATTCTTATGAAACCTCACAATGATCGCATGATGAGTTGCTAGGTCCATAGTGATATTAAAATTCTCTATTATGTTGGGTCAGTTAGCTAACCGCCTGAACTAAAGGGATGGCCCAAGTTAGGTTAGTCACCTTAGGTTTGTACGTTCAACCCTGGTCGAATGCAGACGACCGATAGTAGCTAGACTACACGGGATGCTTGCACCCAATGCCTGTTGCGTCAGAGTTCTCCCATGTTAATCATATTATTCCACAATGTATGGCATGACCAAATAGAACCTAAGGTACCCCATTCCAAATAGATGTGTCAGAAAGTGCCCTGGTTTGTCAATTAGCGTGAGTGTTGAGTTAGCTAGATAAAGAAGCTCCATAGGAAGATCAATCAACCATCTACCTTAACTGGATGTGGGCTCGAACTCATCACAGGTAAATATTAGCCTCACATCCCATGTCTCAAAACACTAGGTAATTAAAACCCTTAAAATTGATTAGAAAATCATAGGGTTTTTAGGTTAAAAAACTTTTTCAAAATTTCAGAAAATCTGTAAGTTTTCTACCTCTGTCGATTTATCGATAGACTAATCGATGTAATTGAATAGTGTTGTTGATGTCCTCGATGACCAATCGATACCATCAAAATGAGGACAAAAAATATCCAACAACCACATATATCTCGGGACGAAATTATTAATGTATCAATATACTTATTGATATCATCGAACTTTGAATCTCGAGTCTATTGAAGTTGACTCGATAAAATCGACATCACATCGGTTGTGTCCCTATTTTTCTAAGGAAAATCATAAAATCTTCGATATATCAAAGTTCTCCTCGATATCGTCGGAATTCAAATTTTGATGATATCAGAAGGCCTTCGATTATATCGATCTTGGACACATAGTTAACCAGCAATATTTTTAAGTTGTTTTATCTTGGATCAAGGGTCACTTGATAGAATCGATATTCAAATATCGATCATATCGAGGTTGGGTCGATTGCATCAAGAATGGACATAAATTGTCCAGCAAGCTCACTAGTAAAATCCTTAGATTTATCGATGCATCGACATTGTTATCGATATCATCGACATTCAAATTCTGATGATATCGAGTGTACCTCAATCATTCTTTTGACCTGAAATATTTCAAAGGAAAGTCTCTCTCATTTTCAAATGTCGAGGAATTAAACCTCGTGTCGATAAAATCAGAGTTCAAAATTCGTTTACATCGACGCACGTTCGATTTCCTCAACCAACTGGCAAAAGATTTCAAAAGCGTTTGACAATTGAGTTTGTGTCATCGAGCGACCATCGATGCAATCGAAAGTATATGCTCAATGATATCAACCCTACTCAATGATATCGAACTCTGTCATAAATATGACCATTTTATATCTATTGGAACCTTTTTCCTATTTATAGAGAGCTTGTCTTCAATTGCTGGTAGAGAGAAAATAGAGAGTGCTTTAGTGTGTTTAACCCTAGATCATATCCCCTAAGCCTTCTCTCTCATGAAAGCTCATCCTCCAATCCACCCTCATCATTGACATTCAATAGAGTGGATTGGGGAATGAACTTTCGCATTCAAGGATCCTCCAGCTACCACCTTAATGGAAAATCATTAAGATGGGATGCCTTGAATGCATAGATGATTGGAATAGCTCTATCTCCCTCATAGGAAAATATTTGAAAGTAGGATTTCATCATTACCTTGACCCAACCTGTCGCCATGTATTAGTACATCTTCTGATTTGTAATTGAAGGAAGCAAAAGATTCTTCATTAACAAATGAGTTGATCTTCGACAACGCACTGAATGGGGCTTATCTGTTTATTTGTAATTCATTAGAGTCTAGAAGACCCTTATGATCATTCCTTTGTAGGATTGGGTCTAAGGTGTTTCTCACCCTATATATCCCTTGTAAGAGGCCTCTGGCAGGAGTGTACATGGTGGGTGCTTTGTGTTGACCCTTGCTCTGTGGAGTATAAGACTCATGTTGTAACACCCTGAAAATCGGGGGTCGTGTAGAAACCCGACTCCCGAGTTCCAGACCATCACTTATGCAACAAATATGCTGATGATTCAATGTTGTCTGAGTTAGTGCATTAACATGAGTGAGATTACACCAAAACTGCAATTCATACTCCAGATCCAGTGATGAAACGTAAGCGAAAGACTAAAGAATATATATCACTGTATGAAAAATAAAACAATCTCGAACTGTCTCCAAAGTATGAATACATCTCTGATTCACATATACATAAATCAAACAAAAAAAAAATGTCGTAAGATAGTCCAACTAGCAAAAACTCGCCAATCCAGGCCACCTATGCAAAGCCATCAGAGAACTGCATGTACGAGAACTCATCCTGGTCCTCGTAGTAGTCCGGCTCCAGCTCCTGAATCACCTCACAACCTGCATCTAAGACAGAGTCTGGTAGGTGTTGCAAACACCGTCCCGTAACGTAGGAGTGAGTGATTAACTCAGTGGAATCATAGAGCAAAGATTAGCATGTTATCAAATCAATCACGCGATAATAGTAAAGCAAACAATCAGACATTCCTAGATACTGTTGTTAATGCAAGTATGAAATGACATGATGGATGCCCTCACCGACATACTCCCTCATGTGACACCATCTTACGTCCGCGGCATGCTTTCTTCCCTCAGTGCTCCACATCTTCCAGGCACATGCAGTGTGATGTGGATATGATTACTGAGTTGTTATTAGTCCTTTCATACAACAGTATTGGAAAACTAAGGTACCTTCCTTATATCAATCCTAACACAGATCCTGTTTAGGGTCGTCACTCCTAGTAATCTCATACGACGGTATATTTCTAGATCGCTCTAAGGGCTGCTAGGGCTGTTGCTCGCACTCGTTGCACTGCTCCCCCATCACCTTATCAATACAGGCCTAGTGTACTCTTGTTGTTACAAAAGGGTCGTCACCTCACGTAGACTCAGAATACACTCGAGGTCACTACAAAGGGCTCGTCACCAATCAGAGTAGGCCGACAGCTCGAATGTAGTGTCCCATAAAATCACAATCGGCTCACGAGTCTGAGGTGCTCACTGGTCACTAAGGGGAGGTTTGTGGCCCCAGCGTAGGCCGACAGCTTGACCACGGTGTCCCATACCACCATGCCCGGCTCATGAGTCTTAATGGATCAAGGTACCATGGTTATCAATATTATCTCTAGTAAGTTTAGTACCCTAGGTTCAAGAAGTTATGACCAATATAAGGTGAACATACAATGGTCAGTCGGGTTACTTGACGGGCTTGACTAGTATGAGCGCACCTCAAGATGAACGACATGAAGTTTATAAAACACCTCGTGTGGCCTAACCACTGCCGCCAACCCAAAGCACGACTCACGTTCATCGACGCGTCCTTCGTGGTAAATAGAAGCCAACCACGAATTCGAATCTATTACCTACTGCCTAGACTAGAGCATAGTCCCAAGCACTTGTAATCTTCATCAGTGATCATATGAGAGTAAAAGAAGTGAAATACAAACAATCCAAGCATGTTAACAACTTGTTATAACATACAACATAAGCAAATCAACCAAACACATGTATTCCATATATATGAGGAAATCAATTCAATAACAACATGGAGGAAAATCATGTACATCATCATATTAATTGAGAATTCAATCTCAAGACTAATCTATAACAACATTTACTCAATACATAATAATACAAACATTTATACAAATACTTAGTCTACACACTTTAGTCTACATAGCGTATGTCGACCCAAAGTGCGCATTAGGGCGAATCTCTTCGCCAAAAAGATCATACACGCGTATCTTGTATAATAACATGACAAATAAACATGACAATCATTTTAGCAAAATACGAACGTATACAGTATTTCCTACAAATACCTAAAATGCCCTAAATCTCATATTCTTCGTACGTAATTGAAATGGAAAACAGACAGCATGTTCTACATGTCAAACAGCGTTCTTGTCAATAATCTAGTATTAAACGACATTGAAAGCTTTGAAAACAGTTAATGTAAGCATCTAGAATCCTCACCTTTCGCCGTAGAAGCGTAACGAATCGAGTAGAAACTCTACGCTTCTCCAACGTCTGTATGACGACCTATATCACAAGATAAATCAGCTACTTCGCTAATTGTATCGATGGAATCCCTAAAACAGGTTGAGGTTAGGGTTTTCTTACCTAAAATGAAGTCGGAATCACTAGAGGAGTGATTAGAACACGGTGATTAGGTACGTGTAGAAGCAGGATCGAGTGCCAGGGACTTTCCCTCACAACTTCCACACAATCTCTCTCTTTTCTCACTTCTCCTTTCTAGGTCTTTTTGCAAATTCATATGGGAGGGGTGTGAGAGGGTTTAAGGTCTTTAAATAGGTTAGAAACTCACCTATTTAGACTTTAAACTAAAGTATACTTAGGTTATAGCCAAATCGGGTCTTTCCCGATCCAAAAGAGCATTTCTGGAGGTCCCCTGACCAAATGCGGTTGGACTTAAGCTCATGGATATTGGATCCTGATCATATTAAGTTTTCAGTCCGATAGTGTTCCCAGATCGCACGTGGCGGACCAGTTTCAATTCAACGGTCACGGAGATTCAATCAAGGATTCCAAGTGCACTGACCTGAGTGGGAAATGTTCCCTGATCCGAGGGTATATTTGGGTCAGATTTCAACGGTCTAAATGCTTATACTTAACCTGCAAGTGAAGCGTGTCAGATTTACTTATATCACATTTAATTTTCAAAGAATTTCACTCTTTCTCACACTCCTTGCTCCAGGCTCAACGAAATAGCTTCAAAACATTAGTTGGGCTTAATTTTCGAAACGATTATCAAGTCCAGCTAAGCAGTCATAATGGCTTAAGATTGTAGATATCGAACTTTCGATGAGTGGTCTAGATCCAATACAAAGTTTCAAAGGGTTCTTGAGAGTAAACGGGTTTAAAGTTTGATCCTAGGTTTCAGGATGTTATAGCGTTAACAATTCCATAAGTTTTGGGTCTTACAGAATGTATTTAAAGTGATCAGTGCTAATTTCACAGCTAAACTAGCATAGCGCTAGTTAACTTACGCTTAATTTCTAAAGGAATTAATCCTAAGTGATTTCTGCCTGAGGTGGTACTCGGGTCTTTGTACGGATTTTTCTGAGACGTTACACATGCCCTAGTCCGTACCGTTCCGCAGGCTTCCGCGGTTCTTTCGGTCGAATTTCGACAACTCTTGACCCGTATCCGACGTTTACACGTGATCCTAAGCTGGGTCCCGCGTATCGAAGTTGGCTAGACTCAAAACTTGTACCTTAGTGACCGTATTATTACCACAGTTCCAACGCCGTGACTTGCGCACCGATCCGATACCCAGGCTAGAAGTTGTGGGTCCACGTTCATTCTGAAGAAACGCTGCTCGTTACGAATTTTTAGGGAATCTCTATGACATGTCCCATCAATCAATCAATCAATTAATGTCAAGCACAAGTCATACCCCAAGTATAACAACCATCCTTCCTTTTCCAAAAGTCAACCCTCTCTCTCTCCCCTCACCATTCCTCTTTTACAAAAAATTCAAACTCACCCATACCTCCCATCCCCTTCCTTACATCATCCCATCCATATCATCCCATCACCCCTTTTTCTATCTCATTTCTCAAATCTCCCAAGCAACAAGCTTCATATGTCCAAGCCTCCCCAAGCTCTCTCTCAAATGCTAAGTGTGGCCCACCCTCTCATCTCTCATCCTCACCATCAAAACCCCATCATCCACCATTAAAAGTTGAGCATAGGAGCATACAAGACTAAGGGAGCAAGAAGGAGGCCAATAAGGTGGGTAATTCATCGTTCACTCCTATTTTAGGGCCCACTTATTGGTGGGACCCATTTTAATAAATGTGATGTAACCATGAGGGGCCCATAGTGGCGGGGTCCCTCTATCATCGTCTCTCTCTCTCTCTCTTTCTATTCCTTGTATGGTGATGATGATGAAGGGGTGAATGGCCCACCTGGTTTGTGTATGTCCCACCATGAAACCTATATTTTCCCCATGTCATTCACCTACATGTGGGACCCATCTGATGGAAGTAACAGATCTACATCATTCAGCCCATTAGCGGGCCTAGATGGAAGGGAAAACACAAACATCATGTTGATCCAGATCAAGTGGGCCACGCACATGTGGGACCCACCATGATGACTGCATTGTATCCACTGTCCAGTGTTAAGGGACGCTGGATGTGGCTTACAGTGAGGTATGAATGTTGTGGGTGGGGTGCAGCTAATAGTGCAGTGTGTACTGACGTGGGTTGTGGGTAGCAGTGAAGTGTGGACTATTCATGCAGGCCCCACCTTGATGTATATATTTAATTTAAGCCATCCATTTCATTCTTTAGATTATTTTAGGCGTTGAGTCGAAAACTGAAGTTAATTCGAGTATCTGGTGGGCCGTATCTTGGAAAATGGTGGTCTTTATTATTAAAAAATTCACCTGATGATCCTATACACCAAAATACCTCGGATATTAGACTCGTTTGGCTTGTCTTGAGCCATAGGACGAGTGGATGGAGTGGATTTTATTGATGCAGGCCCCACTTTTGAAAATCCTTAGTAAACCCCTCCCCCCCCCCCCCCCAAAAAAAAAAAAAAAGAAAAAAAGAGAGGCAGCAAGCGCTGCCACTGACTGAAGCGCAGTAGGCCTGCTGCGCTAGATGTGAAACAGCCAGGGTCAGTGGGCCCCACCTTAGGCCCCACCATGATGTAAGTTGAACATCATCACCATGCATTTGGTGGGCCTCCACTCCTAGCTTTGGGGCACCCAAAAATCAGCCATGTACGTGATCCAGGTGGCCCACTTCATAGGAAACAGTGGATTGAACATCTGCCATTAAAACCCTTTTTTGGTCAGAAGTTTTGGATCATATGAAATTCATTTTCCTCTTCACCCAGGTCTGTATGACCTTATCAACGGGTTGGGTGGAAAATGAACATTATGGTGGGCCCAGGTCCGTGTGACCTCATTAGCAGGTTGGGTGGAAATTAAACATTACAGTGGGCCCCAGGTCCACGTGATTTTATCAGCAGGTTGGGTGGAAAATAAACATTTCGATGGGCCCCATGTCTATGTGACCTTGTCAATAGGCTGGGTGGAAAATAAACATTCTGGTGGGCCCCACATGGGACCCACTGATGTATGTATTGTAATCCACACCTTCCATTAGTGTGGACCCCACCATAAGGTACGTACTTCATCTATGCTGTCCACCCCTATGGGACCCACCATGATGCATGTGTTGCATCCAAGCTGTCCAACCATTTTTTAAAAGATAAATTTAAGGCTTGAGGCAAAAACAAGATCGATCTATTTATCATGTGGACCACACTGCACGGTGAGGATTAAATGGCTACCATTGGAAATCCTTTGGGACCTTATGATGAGATTGGATGGGAAATAAAGGTTATGGCGGGCGTTGGGAATTTTAATGGTGAAAATCATTATCACCACTTATATTTGGGTGTGGCCCATTTGATATACATGGGGCCCATTGGTGTAGCCCATTTGATGTACATATGGCCCATGTGGTGTGGCCCACTTGCCATGTGGTGTGGCCCATTGTGATGTCTTCAAGGCCTATGAGTTATGGCCCATTGCAATGTATATAAGGCCCATTAGTGCGGCCCATTGATGCAACCCACTTGATGAATATAAGGCCCATGTGATGCGGCCCATTTGATGTATTTAAGGCCCAATGAGATGTATTTAGGTCCATTGCAATGTGTGATTTCTCCATGGCGTATATAATGATGTTTATAATCGACCGTGCTCTAAGAGCAATGTTGGTTTGAGGTCCACATTATAAGGATGATATTGATTAAATGTTCACATTGTCACTTTCCCTAGGGCCCATTGTTAGGCCCATACTAGTAATATAGGCCGTCTAGGCCCATCTTCGTTATGAAAAGAGCCCATCACCACATAACTTATTTAGTATAGATCCATGATTCATGATCATATGCATCATATGTATGCCTGATATGAGGAGTGACTGATCATAGCATATGCCTTCGGGCAGATTGTTTATGGGCTCTCTGATAGGTGGAGTTGCCCCACATGAGCGCGCGGTACGCACAGGATTGTTGCATGTCTGGTAGGGTGATTCATGCACTTGCATTTGTGTGATTATGATTACTAGATGCCCTAGTGACATCAGGGTCATAGCCTCCATAGACATATCGTGGATGGCTGGATTGGATACTAGAAATACTGTTTCTAGTATCAGGGCGTCATAGATGTCCTTTGGTGAAAATCTCTAAACCCGATGGTACTAGAGGATGACTCCAACATCGAGACCGAGTGAATTCATGAGCGCGTGAGGGCCAAATACTAGGAGGCCTCATCTCCCACTGTGTCATGGTTGGTTGGAAAGGAGTGTGGCCTTACCTGCCCGAGCGTAGGGGGCATTACTAAGCTAAGTTTGACCAACTCGTGAATGGATTCGCTATCGACGTTACAAATAGGTATTAGTAGACTATTAGTCAGGCAGATAGTGAGGTTTCTTACACTCAATTGGACTATGTGGCTGGGAGAGCGGCAGTGTCATTTGGAGTGTATTAAATCCCGGTGATTATCCAGACTAAGAACTGTAATGATATTGATGACATGTATAAGGATTTAGATGAGGATTGGCATGCTTGAGTTGCATTATGCATCGCATGGTCTTAATATGGCTGATAGCACTCATATCTTGCACCACATAGCCTTAATACAGCTACTTGCATTCATGTGCTCATCAGCATGATTCCTCATTACTCTGACCTTGTATTCTGAGCACGCTCATATTGCGCACACACTTACACCACCCTTTAAGATTTCTATAAGCTTATGCATGATTGATGGGCGAGGTGACGCCCGGACTCAGCAATAGCCTCGCCGTAGTTGGAGCATGCAGTCGAGCTTCTGGTGTTTTTGTTACTTTCATTATATTATATTTCATATGCATTGTACTTAAAGTTTTTTATCATAGTGGATTTTGTGATGGTGTTCTTGTGGTTATTGTTCGTGGGTTATGCTTGTGGTTATGCTCATTACGAATCAGATTGATGATTAGAAATCCTCCTTATAGCATCCCAGGATCAAAACCTGGTGTATGGGTGCTGAAAGCTGAGAATGCATTACTACGGAGGATGTCGGTGCCAGATTCAGTGATCGGGAATTTTGCGAGACCGGTTTTCGAGTTCGGGGCATGACATGGAGAGCATAAACTATTAGGTCCTTGTAGTAGGACCTTAGCCAGTGTGACTAAAAGTGGGTGTTTTTTGTTGACCCTTGGTCGTGGGAGCATAAACTTGTGAGGTTCCTTATGTGGATCCTTAGCCAGTGTGCCTAAAATCGGTTGCTATATGTTAACTCTTACTCATGGGAGCATAAACTGTCAGCCTAGGTGTAGGTTGTACTGGTTAGAGGTGAACCTGATTTAAAACCTCTAGTTTGAGGTGAACCTGTTGTGAAACCTCCTTAGTGAAATCCGGTACACTCAAAGGTTGAGTGCATATACCGGGAGTGGAGCAGACAAGTAGTCGAACCACTATAAAAATGACTGTGTTTGTGATTGCTATTGTCTTTCATTCCTTATGTGATTATATACTTTCATATTTGATTATCTAAGATCACACCTCACACACACAGTCATATCTATCATAAACTAATTTGCATATTGTTTATCTCTCAAATAGTTTTATGATTAGATCCTCTACCGGGCTTGGAAGTTAGTAGAGTTACTCTTTAATAATCCTAATGTATACTTGCTGTTAAGATTAGAGTGATTGGATTTTAAACTTTTATAAAATATTAAAAATTCCTATTCATCCCCCCCTCCCCCCCCCCCCTCTAGGACATATTGACATATTCTTACTTCAACTAAAGTAGTCATTACCGCAATTTCAGTGTCCATTCATAACCATTAGTGTTATATGATCCCAATAAGACTCATGAGCCAGACATGGTAGTTTGGGACAGCATGTCCAAGCTGTCGACCTATGTTGGGGTAACGAGCCTCCCCATAGTGATCACTGAGCACTAATGGAGGTGAAAGATTATTGTTCGAATGGTTCCCGTCAAATTATTCAACTAATGGTTCCATGTTAGAGTACCATTCGAATGACCCAGACATGAATGAAATTAGGTGACGAGCCTTTTCCTTTGCAGTGGTTTGATTTTATGTGACAAGTTCGCACCTTAGAACTGAGTGATCATACTTGGTGTTTGGGTGACAACCCATATTGGGTTGATCCTCATACCTTTGGGTATCATGATGTACCTTCAAAATTGTTGATTGGTAAGATAAATGGGTGATACCTAAAGTTGGATCAAGGGACACTAGTAAGGAGCTGTTACGAGCCGTAACGAGCCACATGATCCGGATAAGGACTCGTAATATAACGTTGGTATCTTGGTTTTGCCAATATGTTGGATGAATGGAATATAATAATTACTCAGCTAACATATACATCAATCACATTGTATTAAATAAGATATGGTAATTTGACATTGGAGTCGCGTGATGAGGGAGTGTTGGCATTTGCGAAATGAGCATTGAAGTCACTTATGAGGGAGTGTTGGATTGTGAGGTGCATGCATCATTTCATAATCTCCCTTAGGCATTTAACAAGAGTATTTAGCAAGTGCTTATTTCTTATTTTACCATTAATTGTGCTGATTTAGTTGATAACATGTGTGACTTAGAACTAATGAGACCACTGAGTTAACTATTCACTGCCACCTGGGACGGTGTTTTAAAACCCCAACCAGTCATATTATTGATGCAAGTACTTGCGAGACCTCAGACGGGTAGGCTTATATCAACTTGTGCCACCTTCGTCATGTTTTGAAGGATTGGGTGAAAACTAAAAACTTTAACTTTAATCGTCTTGGCTATGTTCATTGTAGCTTATATAATTCCCATTTTTGGCGATCACCATGATTGAAATTGTATTATTTTTTTACTGTTAGCCCTATATTTCTGATTTTTGTTATCTCTACCTTGCTTTGTATCCGTTAAAATGAATTACGTTACTTTGATAGTTAGTATGTGAAATAAATGTGAATCTGAACGAGGTCACACATGCGTTTTCATTTGGTTAACACTAGAGAACTCGGGATCGGAGTCTATGTACTCGGGTGCCAATTTTTGGGTCGTTATATCCTCCTAAACCTAGAACCACAATGAAATGGGTTCCAAAGGTTAAGTGTCTTGTTGCCCACATGACTTTCAAAGTTAATGGTCATTCAAGATGGTACTTAGATAGTAGATGTTCGAGACACATGAAAGGTGATAAGGCTATACTTTTAAACATTAACGAAGTAAATGGTGGCTTAGTTACATTCAGAGATGGAAGCAACTGCAAGATAATTGGCGAAGGTAATGAATAACTTCCTAACTTAGCTTTCTTAAAAAAATCTTCTATAAGTTGAAGGATTAAAACATAATCTTCTAAGCATATCTCAGATCTGTGATAATAAGTATAGTGTAAAATTTTCAGATCACGGATGTGAGATAATAAATGAGAAAGGAAATGTAATATTAAATGGTTGCAAAACGTCTGAAAATTTCTATATCATTAATAATTCTTGCTCAACAAAACATTCATGTTACATGGTCCAAACAGAAGACTGAATTATGACATCAACGTCTTAGACATGTAAGCTATAAAGATTTATATAAATTGAGAAAAAGAGATCACTTACATGACCTACCCAAATTGAAAAAGATTGAAAAAGTTTGTGGTGCATGTCAAATAGGAAAGAAAATTAGGAGTAGTCATAAGAAAGTGAACTCCTTATCCACGACTAAACCTATTGAGCTTCTCTATATGGATTTACTCGGACAAACTATAATGGAGAGTAGAGGTGGAAAGAAATATTTTTTGGTTGTAATTAATGACTACACTACATATACTTGGGTAGCCTTTCTAAGAGAAAAATCAAATACTCTTGATCAAGTCAAATTTTTTTTTAAAAAAAATGTATCTAGACTTAAAAAGAGAAAAAATATTAAAATTCTATAAGTAATAGGTGTCTTAAACTAATGATTTTTGGACGGTTGTCAAAACATCCTAATATTACATATATTTTTATTTTAATTTTAATTTTTATTTATTTTTATATAAAACTAGAATATCTGGCTTTTGAATTACCCCAATTGGAGTTATATTAAATGAGATATGAATTTTTGAAGTCATTCTAAAAAAAACTAAAAATCGCTAAAAAATTTAGGTGGTTACAACGCCATTTTCTGCTGCCGCTCTAAAGGAATTCGGCGGTGGCTTGGCCTTTCGCAGTGGCACCACCACTGCCTAGCAAATTCCAGTGGTGGTGCCACCGGGAAAAAAAAAAGAAGAAAATTTTACAAAGAGAATTTTTTCCTACCTTTTTCTCTAATACATGTATGTGTGTGTGTGTGTGTGTGTGTGTGTGTGTGTGTGTATTTCTTTCTTTATTCATTCAACATGAATATTTCGCAAATCGGAATTAGTTACTTGACGTACCATATATGATTTTAGGGTAGGAGAAGCTACTTTAACCAACTGATGTAGTTATTTTGTAATATTCCATGAGGTCGGTGGTTGAAAATTCATTTTATTTCTATTTCTACTATTTATAGTAAGTTTTAATTTGATTATAACTCTTTATCCTTCGAGCTTTGGGAGTTAAGTCCAAAATGAAAAGTTCTTAGAAAAATTAGGAGAATAACATGGTTTAAGACAAAAAGGACACTTACTATAAATAGAAAATTTACTATTTATATTAAGTTATGAATTTTAGGGAGTTTGAGTTAGAGTTTGATTTTGAAACTTCTTACAATGTTTGGTTTGGTATCACTATTTAAATGTGTGTAAATTCATTTTTATTATCTACCAATGAAATTTTAACTTTTTAAAAATTTATTTGTATTTTCTTATTTTACCTTCTGCATTCGAGGTATCTCTGTGAAGAGTCCAGAGAAGCTCCGTGGATTCAAAGTAGTTATACATGGTATATTTACAAGGGTTTAAATTTAATTACTAAATCAACTTTAATATCTCTAATTAGTGAACGTATGTATTGTTCGACATAATGATTGTAATAAGACCATTGAAATATATACTTCGCTCAAAAATGTCGAGATTCCAAGTATCAGATGGGCCACAAGCACAAGATCATGTATGAGTGACAAACAAATGATTTTTAACTGTTTATTTACGTGGACAATGTTTGAACAGTGTTGATCATTATATTAAAGTAATTATAGTGATGCAATTGATAATCTAGTTGTTTAAGATATCATTTTTCACACCCCAAACCTGAAAATCAGATTCACAGGAATCCCGATTGCCAAATCCAGTGCTGACAGCCTCTGTAGTACCCCATTCTCTATTCCTAGCGTCCATACACCAGATTTCGATCCTAGGATCCTACAAGGAGGAATTTTTTTTTAAGGTATATTTAACTCGTAATAAGCATAACCACAAGATTACCCAATTCATAAAGGCAACATCATTGTCACATATCCACTAATATAATCATTTGAGTACAATGCTGAAAGGGAAATACATAAATCGAAAATCAAGCTCTAGAAGATCGCTGCATGCTCCAAGCTCAACATTACTGCAACCTAACATCACCTGCACGCATATATCATGCATAAGCTTATAGAAAAGCTTAGAGGGTGGTGTAAATGTGTGCACAAAGTAAGTGTCAAGTATTCAATACAATGCCATCATCATACAATACCGAAATTACTGGTAATCCATAAATCGTACAATATCGGAATAAGCACAAATACTGAAAAGATCATGAATTATCAAAGTAAGTAAAAATACTAACAAGAACAGGAATTATCAGAGTAAACAGAAATACTGACAAGATCATAAATCATACGATAACAAAGTAAGTGGAAGTATGAACAAGTCCATAAGTCAATCAATATCAGAATACGCAATATAGAACAACTATGTGATAAGGAGTCATAAAAAGCCAAATATCAGATGCCGAGGATGCGATGCAATATAAAAATCCTGCTAAGTCTGTGTAGGCTATATAAGTGCAAAAACATAGCAACCCAAAATGTCATATGCCTGCGGATGTAATACAATATGCGATGCGAATGAAATGACTATGATGGAATGTGAAGTCGAGATGATAGTATGTAGTATCACGGGCTACGGAGTCCACCACAAGGGACTTCTATCCAAACCAGTCCCATACCTAAATTTGGATAGTCAAACTCAACGTGGTAAACTCCTAATCTCAGGTTAGTCGCACGCCCAACCAAAATCCTTATCATAATGAAGGTACACAATAATTAGTTGCGCACTACCAGCCCGAGTGGATAGTGAATGAATGAATGAGCATGCAACTCTTACTCAATAAGTCCATATATCAGTACGGTTCCTCTCTGGGATCGTCATCAGGGTTTAGTACACTCCAAATGGCACTGTCCGTCTCCCAGCAGCATAGTCCAAGTGAGCATAAGAAACCTTACTATTCGCCTGGCTAATAGTCTGTCAATATCTATCCGAAACGTCGATAGCGAACCCATTCACTATCTGGTCAAACTCAGCCTAGCTATGCCCCCTACCCTCGGGCGAGTAAGGCCACACTCCCTCCCAACCGACCACGACACATTGGGAGACGTGGCCTCCTGGTATTCGGCACTCAGGCGCTCATGTATCCACTCGGTCTCGATGTTGGGGCGTCTTCTAGTACCAAGAGGGTTTAGGATTTTCACCTATGGCCATCTATGACAGCCCAATGCTAGAACAAATTTTTGATGTCCAGTCTGGCCATCCACGACCTGCCTATGGAGGCTACGACCCTAATGTCGCTAGGGCGTATAGTAATCATAACATAATGTAAGATGTATGAATCATACAATCTAGTCATGCATCAATCCTACGCATGTCGTGCGCTCATATGAGTTAACCTCCGCTTACCAGGGAGTCTCATACCGTTCTGCCCAATGAG
This sequence comes from Magnolia kwangsiensis, assembly GCA_037074715.1. Lineage (NCBI taxonomy): Eukaryota > Viridiplantae > Streptophyta > Magnoliopsida > Magnoliales > Magnoliaceae > Magnolia > Magnolia kwangsiensis. The sequence goes on along the minus strand of CM073577.1, from coordinate 79,031,748 downwards.
ATATGCAATGATCAATCTTATCTCATAACAAACATGCAGATGATGCGTATGAGCATGTATCATGATGCTATGTTGTCACATACTCATAGTCGGTATCAATAATCGGCCTCGACAATGTGGACATTTAACCAACATTGCCCTAAAGAATGGCCCACATAAATCTTAACATATAATAGGCTCACGGCCTCACACAAGGGCCTAATATACAACACAATGGGCCTTACTCAAGGGCTACATGTACACAATAGGTGGGCCCTATTTATGGGCCTGACATACATCATAATGGGCTCCTTTGTCTAGCTCTCAAATGTGTCACAATGGGCTTCATCACCTAGGCCTCAATATACATCACATTGGGCCTTAGACACGGGCTAAATACACATTATGTCAGGCCTCAAATATGGGTCGTGTGTACATCACATTGGGCCCCGATAATTGAAATCGGCAATTGGCCACGAAAAATCAAAATCGATAATCAAGCTCGATCAATAATCAGCAATCGGCCATGACAAATCAGAATCAATAATCGGCCATTAAAATCGGTAATCGACCTCGATCGATAATTGGCAACCGGCCACGACAAATCAGAATTGGTAATCAGCCATCAGAATTGGTAATCGACCTCGATCGATAATCGAAAACCGGCCACGACAATCGGAATCAATCGATAATTAGAATCGACAAATCAGTCATGTCAATCAGAGTCGGTAAGAATGGGCCCAACAAGGCCTAATGGAAGGTCAACCATTATTGCTCATCAATTGGCCATTTAATCGACATTAATCCCAAGGGGTGACCTACATAGGGCCAAACATATAGTGGGCCCATGGCCTCACATACGATCACGATGGGCCTCATTTATGTCACACCGGCCTCGTCATATGGTCCGAAAATCATTACATCGGGCCTTGAATACACAACAGGTGGGCCTTGCACCTGGGCCTCAAATATATCATATGAGTCTCATCGCACGGGCCTCAATACTAGGCCTCATATATCTAGTGGGCCTCATTATATGGGCTTAACAATATAAATGGGCGGGTCCCACCCATGGGCCAAAATACATCATGACGGGTTGTACCAATGGACTTCACGTATATCAAATCGGGCTGCGCCAATATGCCTCATAAACATCAAGTGGGTTGTTCCGATCAAACACATATGTCACGGTGGGCCACACGTTCATCAAGCTGATATTTGTTTTCTCCCTTCATCCAGGGGTCCAACAAGGATGGTGAGGATGGGACACAAGTCGATAGGCCCTGTAGATGAACAATGTGGGTATACATGCATTATGGAGGGTTCCCATTTATCAAAGATGGATGGCATGAATATATATCATATGGGCCCCACGTCCCAACCCCTGTATTGCATGGGGAAGACACATACATCAGGGAGTCCCACATGGAACCCAAGATCTGGACTGACGGCCTAGTTATACGATACACATTTCAAGGTGGGCCACACATTTAACCTGATAGACGGCTGGATGCAGAACACATAAATCAAGGTGTGGCCCTGCACGCTGCGGATGGGCCTGCAGATAAACGGTCTTCATGAATGGAACAGAAATATCATGGTAGCGTCCGACACCACCTGTCCAGATAGACGGTGTGGATCAAACAGATACATCAAAGGTGAGCCTCACATAACTTGCTAACGTCGATAGGCAGCAATAATGACTGCTGACCTACCATCCAGATGGATGGTCTGGATTAACACATGCCATGGTGGGCCCCTCAGAACTTGTTGTCGTCAATACAGCCACTAAGAAGATGGTGGGGTTCACACGTGAGGATATAAAACCCATATCATGGTGGCCCTACACGTGATAGACAATGTGGATATCACACGTCATGATGATGAGACCCCCTGACTTGGACGGTAAGGGGATAACACATACCTCGCAAGCGACCCATGGTTCGGATGCATGGCGTGAATACAAAATACATACATTAATGTGAGCCCCACCTCCACATGTGTGACACATGTGGAGTGGGTCCCATGTCCTAGAAAAAATGGATGACTAGCGTGGATAATCACATACGTCATGGTGTGCTCCATGGAACATCGTCCAGGTAAGATAGCTTACATAAATCAAGGTGGGTCCCACCTACCCACACGTGTGGGGTGGGCCCACCCCTCAAATAAATGGATGGTATGGGTGTAATGTGTACATGATGCGGGGCCCACAGGGCTTGTTGAAGTCGGTTCCGCAGTAAATAGGTGGAGATGTCCACTGTCCATATGGACGGTGGTATGAAATACTTTAAGATGGGTCCTGCACAGGTGGCCGTGTAGATATAACACATACTCCATGGTGATCCAGCACCTAGATGGTGTGGATACCATGCTTGTAGTAAGGTGGGTCCCACGTGGGGCCACCACAACATAATATATATTATATTAATGCATATATTATTATTATATAAAGTATTATATATACTTTATATATGCAGGGGTGCAGGGTGCAGTGTCCAGCGTCCAGAACTTCTTCTGGACGTGTTGGATTTATGGTGTGGATATAATAAATGCATCAGTGTGGTGCCATGTGCCATCAAGGTGGGTCCATGCTGATGGATGTATGGATACAATATATATCAAAGTGGCCCCCACCCCACACGAGCAACACATGTGGGTGGGTCCCACGTCCTGCCCAAAATAGACAGACAGGTTGGATTGCAAATACATCATGGTCGGCCTTTACCAGCATGTGATTTTACGTTAATCATGTCTTCACATGATTTAATATGGTGTGGGCCACCTAGGTTCTATGTATGGCTGATTTTTGGAACAACCCATTATCTAAATGGGTCTCATCAAATGCACGGTATAGATATAGAACATGTATCATGGTGGGGCCTATGGTGGGACCCACAGTTCCACCCATCAAAGGCAGCAAGGATGCTACTTGCTGCAGCGTCCAGACGACGCTGGCAGCAACAGCGTCCAAACATTTCATTTATTTATATATTTTTTTTATAGGTGGGACTCTCATCAGGAAAATCTACCCTGTCGGTTGGGTTCTTGGGCTCGAGACAGGCCTAAAGAGCCTGACATTCGATATATATGGTGAGTAGAAGCATCACAGTGGGCCCTAATTGTTTACATCACCCAAACACCTGTTCTTTACAATATGGCCCGCCAGAGATTCAGTTCAACTTCAATTTTTGGTTCAACGCCTAAAATGATCTAGGTAATGGGATGGACGGCGTGGATTTGATCAATACATCAAGGTAGGGCTTGCACGAGTGGCCAACCCCAAAAGGCAAAACTAATGACTTTTTTTTTTGGCAGTGGGTACCACCTGTTCACGCTTCAGGCCACGTCCAGTGTCCAGGGAGGGTGGACTTTACATTTTTATCAAGATGGGTCACATGTGTGGGGACCACAATTGGTGGGTCCCACGTGGACGTGGCCCACTTGACTTGAATCCATTTAATATTTATGTTTTTTTCCATCGCCAAAGGGTATGGTGCACATGACTTAGACGGTTTGGATAAGGCATACATCAAAGTGGGGTCCATCCGAGTGGGCCACACATCACAAAAAAATGAAAGAGAGGGGGAGAGAGAGAGAGAAGCACCCACCTTTGATCGCTTATTCCTTCTTCCACCTATTCACTCTAGAGCTCTAAGAGGACATTTTCAACGATTAAGATGATGATCCAAGGGTTGGATTTTATAGTAAGAAGGTGGGCCATACCTAGCTTCTCCATGGAAGTCATGGACAGTTTCTTAGTTGGAGGATGAAAGAGAGAGAATGAGAGAGAGAGATGATGTAAGGAGAGAGGGATGGGTTGTTGTAAGGAGGGTTGACTTTGGGAATCGGAGAGAGAGAGAGGGGGCCATGCCTTGTTAGTAAGAGAGGTATGAATGTTGTACTTATTGTACTTGACTTGATTGATTTGATAGATTCTCTTGGGATTTGCAATGCGCGATGTTTTTCTTGAACTAAACACGGGCCCACATCTCCTGGCTCAAGTGTCCCCTCAGCGCGTGAGACACGGCATCAAAACCGCGGTGACAATGTGGTCACAATGAAATAAGTTTCAAATCGAGCCGACTCTGATATGCAGGACTTAGTTTTGGGTCATGCGCAAATGTCGGATACAGCTCAAGGGTCACCAGAATTTAACCGGGAAGACCATGGAAGCCTACGGAACGGTACATTTTAGGATACGGGCCTTACATCATTATTGGGTCATGCATCTAATGGTTTAATAGTTTAGTGACACACATATCACACATACAACTCTTAGAAGAATTTTAGATGTAATCTAAGCTCTCATCGAGGATTTCAAACCCGCTCTTTAAGGAGATTTGAAACTCTCAATTACTTTATGGTACCAAACAACTAGGGGATTTGAAATCCCCTCAAATCCATGGTGTCAAGTAACCCCTAACTATCACTTTGAGGAACAAAGCCCCACTATCCATATTCTATAAAACTTTAACTTTATACTTGTTGGTCGAGTTTTTACCAAGCCTGGATCACTCATGTCACTTAGTCTTTAAATCCCTATATTGAATCTTACTCTCTAGAGCTAAGGTTTACCATCAATGTGGACATTTAACCAACATTTCTCCCAAGGAGTGGCCCACATAGAGCCTAACATATAGTGGGGCCCATGGCCTCACATAAGGCCTCACATACAACATAATGGGCCTCACATAAGGGCCTCTCATACATTATAATGGGCCTTATCGTATGGGCCATATATATATCACATCCGGCCTCAACATAAGGGCCTCATATACATTACAATAGGCCACATCCATTGGCCTCAAATGCATCACAATGGGCTACATCCATGGGCCTCAAATACATCACGATGGACCACATCCATGGGCCTCAAATACGTCATGATGGGCCACACCTCTCGGCCCTTAAATGCATCACAATGGGCCTCATCACTTGGGCCCAATATATATCACAACAAGCCTCATTACATGATCCGCAATAATATCACAATGGGCCCTATCCCATGGGCCTTAAATACATCATAATGGGCCACACAGTAGGGCCTCATGTACAATCTCAATGGGCCTCACAAGATGGACAGTTAATACATACATCACAATAAGTCCCACACTTACACACATACACAGTGGGCCTCACACACAACAAATGGGCCTCACATAACACAATGGGCTTCACACACAACAGGTGGGCCTCACACACATAGTGGGCCTTATATCTATCAAAATGGGCCTGCTAACGGCCTAGACTGTGTGCATACAAAACATACATCAAAGGTGGGGTCTCACAGATCTAGACGATGTAGATAAAATGCATCAAGGTGGGGTCCACATATGGGGATGGATAGCCTAGATAAAATACGTACAGCATGGTGCAACCCACCATCCAGCAATCTGGATAGTGGAGAATAAAATACATATATCATGGTGATCCCACGTATTGGGTACAACACGATAGGCTCTACCTGAAATATGAATCTGCCTCATTCCCAGGCCCATGGCCCGGGATGATTGGATGGATGGTGTAGATGTAAGGCACATAAGTCTAGGTGGGGTCCATGTTAGTTTGGCCCACCTAGTTTTGAATCAAGCTAATATCTGTTTCTCCTTCATACAGGCTTGTTCGATCAGACAGCCAGGTGTACAGTAGGATGGGCCCAACTCATTGGACAAATGGTCCTGCTGGGCTGCTAGCTCTTTTATGGGTTGGACGGTGTAGATTTAAAACACGTACATCATACATCATGTGGGCCCACATCCACAGAACTTTCTGATGTCACTGCAGTGGGCCCACCATCCTGAAAACTAATGGATAGCTGGGATGAAATACATATATCAAGGTGGGTCCCATCCTACACATGCAGCACATGTGGGGTGGACCCCACACGTTTAAAAATAACTGGACGGTTATGGATATAACACCTACCATATGATCAGACCCCCCCTGCTTGCTGACGTCCCTTACAATAGCTATATAGCTGTATGAGGTATAATAGTCAATCCATTTTCACATCAGGTGGGTCCCATGTGGGGTTCACCATAATATAATATTATATTATTTATTATATTATGTTATAATATTTATACATTTCATAAGAAATGCTCCAACGTTCAGGCAATGAACGGACGACCTAGGGGAGCACATTCATCACATTGGTGGCCCACACCACCTAGGGTACAAGTTTTAAGTCAAGAAGACTCATATATGGGATGCGGCTTAAGGTCGCTCATAAACGCCGATTACAGGTCGTGGGTCGCGGATATTCGATGGGGAGGATCGCGAGAGTTTACGTAATGGTTCAGACTAGGATACGGGCCTTATAGATCTGCTCCATTCATCAACATGTCTGATTTAAATGTGGAGGATGAGCCCCTTTCAACCGACCCTTCTAACTCTTGTGAGACATGTTTAGACCACTCCCCTAAATTGAATGATGATATGATTCAGGAGATGGAAAAGTTGTTCGATATGACTCTAGAATTTGAAACCATCCCATTAAGGCCACCATCTGAGTTGCCAATTCTTGACAATACAGTGCCTTTACTAAGTAGTACCAATGAATACAGTCATCACATCAATTCTTCATCTATTGATTTTCAATCTGTCTGTGCAGGGTAAGAGCAAGAGAGCATGCGTTTATCCACTTCAAGAGATGATAGAATCCTTAGGTAGATCATCACAAACTTCAATGTGGAAAATGATTCACTCTCATGTAAATTTCCTAACTCTTTGGACGATTGCTTGGCACACTTTGTAGATTCAAATGAACATATGATAAAAGAAATAGTGGATGCCTCATAAGATAATACCTTGGTAGTTATCACTGACCGAGAGAACCTTCATTCTGAAGTCCGTCCTTCCCCAGATCCTAAATGTTTACCATTAAAAGAGGAGGAGCTGGAAATTGAACCAGAGTCTGAATTTCATCTATGTGTAGTCTTTGATTCACCATGGGGTACTAACTCTAAAAATTTTTCTGTCACAGGTAAATCATATATACTTTGGACACCTCAGGAGATTAAAAGGAAACCTTATGCTGAGGTACATAAGTTTCTTGGGACATTCATGCTCCAAGGCATCCAAGCGTTTTGCAAAAATAACTTTTGGATGATCTTGTTAAGAAACCTACTGAGAAATTTATCAAGATATTGGCCAGAGGAGAAACCTTGTAGCATGACTGAGTAGCTTTTCCCTTGCTTTCCTTGTTTAGGATTAGTTTATTATTCTTCATGGAATTTAGGATAGTTTGTTTTTATCTATTTTAGGATAGTTTGCTTATCATCGGTTTGAGTCTTTTGTGCTAACACATTTTTTGCACTGAGATCATTAGAAACACCCCAAAATTCCATTTTCATGTAATACCTTTCCATCACTTCTCCTTTACTTTCATTGTCTCATGTGCATTGCATGCTTATATCTTTTGTATTGAGGATAATGTAGATTTTAGGTTGGGGGTGTGGATTAGGCAAGCTAATCAGTGTTTTCTTAGTCTTTGAGACAAAAAATTTGTGAAATTTTTGAAAAATTTTATAAATTCGAGTGATTTTGAAGTTCATCCATGATTTAGAATTATAAGATACTTAATATTGGTGATTTATGACTCATGAATTTAGTTACTTGTTAGATTTCATAATTAAGTTCAAATTATTAATCCATGATTAAAAGTTTTAAACATTAATTGAGTTATGATTTCACATGACACATTTAGCTTTCACATTAAAGCTTTGGTCAACATTAAATTGTTAACTTAATGATTATTAAGCATGAAAGTGTAAGTGCTATGATTTCATATCCCTTTGGTTGTCAAATTTTGTCGTGCCAAAACCTATATCTATGTCTTGTATATCTTGTGTTTCATGTTTGAGACTATTCTTTACTTCAAGACATCGCATTTCAAGACAAGAACTTAAATGAAGAAAGTTTTCAAGTCATGGATGAAGAATTCAAGAATAGAAGTTTTCAAGTATGCATGCTCAAGATACAATCAAGTTCAAGTATAGTAGAAGACTGTGTCAAGTCAAGATCAAGCTCATGAAGGCCTACTACAAGTTTTGTATATTCTCAAGCTTCTCTTAAGGATCATTTGAGTGTACAGACTTTCAATGTCCATCTCACTTTTAAGGTTTGTTTGACCTTAGATTGACCGTAGGATGGGCTTTACTGTAGGTCATTCTGGATACATAATTCATATATTTTAATATGCTTGTTTGGGCTGTTCTAAGACCAGTCCTAGGGACTTTAAGACCAATCCTAGCTCTACTTCGACCAGAATTAAGTTTTTCAAGACCAGTCTTAGGTTGTTAAAGATTTTCAGATCTTTCTGGTTGTCCTACGACCAGTCCTGGACATCCTACCACCAGTCCTGTGAGTTCTACGACTCATCCTTCGACCAGTTGTAGCCCTACGACTCAAACTCCAACAACTAAATTGGGGGTTCTACGACTGGTCGTAGGTGACCCAAGACCAGTCGTAGGTGGCCCACGACCGGTCGTAGACCACCCAGGACCGGTCGTGAAACATCAAATCCTTATCCCGCGGAAATCTTTGAAAATCTTTGAAGCCACGACCAGTCTTAGGATCCTAAGGCCAGTCGTAGACGGGATTTTTTAGACTATAAATTGAGCACGAACTTCAAAGTTTTAGCAATTCAATTCAATTCTATTCAAGCATTCTTTAGGCTATACTCTGAGATAAGTTTGTGTTTGTTTTAAGCTACTTTGTGCTTATTTAATATTCCTTTTGCTAGCTTGTTTATTATTTAATTTTGATCTACATTCTAATCTTATTAGAAAAGGAGAATTTTTGATATTCCTTCTTCTTGGATTCAAAATCAAATAGAACTAGCCCTTTTGATTTAAAATCAATTAGACTTAGAACCATTCTTAAAGTGAGTATTGGACTTTGAATGTTGAATCGAACTTCTACTCCGATTGGTTCTACCGGGCTACTTCAAAAGGTGATTCAGGTATTTTACATTTGTGTAATTTACTTTCTTTAGTTTTGTTTGAGATTTGTCAAAAAAATCTCATTGTATTAGTTATCTAAGGAGAGTCAGAAAACTCAGATTGTGAGGGTTTTTGGATTATGTAAGCCCGAGATCAAAGACACAATTGTGAAGGTTTTAGGTGAACGTGTGAAACCTATTTTGATAGTGCATGCTAATATCCCCTGTGTGAGGATATTAAGAGTGGAGTAGCATTCTGTGTGGCTGTTGGATAACAGTTAGTGTACACACAAGCGAACCACTATATGTCATTGTGTTGTGGATGTGCTTTATTCTTTCATTCCTTTATTCATTCAGTTTGTGGTTTGTGTTTGTGGATGAATGTTGTAATCATTTTATTTTAAGTAAGTGTGGATGTATGTTGTAATAACTTAGGATTTATTTCTGCAAGTTATTTTGATTTCCTTATTTTTTATTCCTCATTGGTTTGTGATACAAAGGACGTTCTAGAAATAAGGTTGTCCTACCTTAAACCTTTGGTTTTTGGTGTAAGGTTGTCCTTAGAATTGATAAAGTATCATTCTCTTTATTTTAGGCTATTGAGATTACTTTAAATTCAGCATTGTGCTTTATTATTCCGCTGTTATTAGTTTTTATTTGGCATTTCCCTATTCACCCCCCTTTAGGGCATATAGCTAAGCCCTTTCAGAAAGGAACTAACGTGGGGAATTTGTCCATCATGTTCAATAAGAAGAATTGAAAAGAAAGAAGAATAAATAAATACCCAGATAAAAAAAAATAGTTTTCATAAAAAATGGCTACCTATTGAAGATCTTTAAAAAAGTTGATGTAGCATGGATAAATCAAAAGATGAAAGAATGAAAAGATGAACTATAAGGCAAGTTTTGGCTTAGGTTTTGGTTGTCCTGAATGCTCTTTTGATTATCAATGATATCATAAAAATTAAGAATTGAACCTTTGATTGTGATAAGTCCAGATTTTACTATGAGCTCAATGTTTAAAATTGTTCTAATTTGTAGATTAATACTTTGAACTATATTGTTAAATTTACTGAGTGCTACAGCTGAGGAGAAGTTGTTGCTCAACATTGATGTATCTTAGAATTCTATTATTTGGATTATATTTAAAAATCACTTGAGCTTATAGAAATTGTCGTGTGGTTCTCGAAATATTTTTCGTATACTTTCCTCGGGAGTAGCTAAATGTTGGTTGGGGATTGTGTTGAGCGTCAAATATTGCATATTAGACCCCATTTATTACTTAGTTGTATGAATATGATAATGCTTAATATTCTATTTTAATCATGTTTGTGTTACAAGGTGAATTTAAGAGTTTGGATTGAAAAGGATGCTAAAAGAATGAATTTAACGCTTAAGAATCACTAAGCCAAAGATTGGATCTTAGAAGACCAAAAATGAAGAATTCACATGCCAAAGATCTAAAAAAACCAAGTCAAGAATGAAGAGAATTGAAGTTTTGAAGTAAATTTTTCTGATCCTCGACTAGTCCTAGCTACTGCTCGACTAGTCTTGGCTTCCGCTCGACTAGTTCTGGCTCCTGCTCGACTAGTGCTAGCTTCCTCTCGACTAGTCGAGACTCTTGCTCAACTAGTCAAGGAAACTTCAACTCGAACTCCAAAGACAAAATCATTAAAAATCAGGTCATCCTCGACCCATCGAAAGAAACCCTCGACTAGTCGAGGTATGTCCTCGAGCAGTCCTGGGTTACGTAGACAGCACACAAAGTGCGGAAATTTAAAGTTGTTTCTTGAATTTTCCAACTCGTTGCGAAAGTTTGAAATGCAAAACTATAAATAGGGGTCCTCAGGGCATCCCTTGGCATCTTCTAAGGTTAGAGGAGTAGAGCAAAAGGATGGAGCCACCATCTATGAGTTCTTCTTTTTCCTCTTTAGTTGGTCTTTTTATTTTGTTTAAGAGTCTTTAGTTCAATCATCTCTATAGTTGGCTAAACCTCTTAGATAGGGCTAAGAGGTGAAGCTTGTAGCATGATTGGGATGTTTTCTTTGTTTTGATTTATATTTTGTTGAACTCTCTTGGATTCTAGTTTGATTATGAAGAAATATTTTTAGTTTTTAATGGTTTGTTGCAACAAATTACAATAGATCTGCAATAGCTTGAAATATCTTCTTTTCTTGAATTCAGATTGTGAAATTAGCAAGTCCTGTTGTTCACCATCGTCCCTTGGGCATGGTAGGGTGACGGAATCCTTAACTTTCACAATTCTCTTATGATTGTGGAATTGGTAAATCCTGTTGTTTTCCTTCTCTCCTGTACATGGTTAGGTGACAAAATCACTTCAAATTCCTCACAACTCTCATCCATTAATGATTTGATCCATGAGGAGTTCAGAGATCTGACAAATCTCTTCTTACCAATTGGATAGGATAGGACTCTGATTCCAGTTGTGTCTTTGAATTAAGTAAGGTAGCATCCTGAGAACCTACAAGTGGATCCTTGTAAACCCTAGTTTCTCACCTTTGAATTTCTTAAATTTTTCATTATATCTCTCACAATTACTCTCTATACTTTCAAATTTAGGTTTATATCTTCTTCTAGTTCTAGTTCTTGTTGCTTTCAGAAGACATACAAGTTTGGTCCTTGTGGATTCGACCTCAGTCTTATCGAGTTTATTACTACATTGCGACCCTAAACTTGGGGTTGTGAACAACTATCATAACCTTCTCCTCATCAATATGAACACGAATATCATCTAGGCCACCCGTGCTACTTGTACGATTATATATTCGATGAATGGGTGACCACCTTAGTATGAATTCCCTTCAAGATTACACACCGCTGCATTAGGTAAGCATACTTATAAATAAAGGCATTCAAAACATTACATGATGCAGTCTTATTAAATGCATGGATGTATGAGTGCACATCAACTGGGGATGGTCATCCAGTTGGCTTTTGGGCAAAACATATGCATGTGGCCGGTCACTAACGAAAGCACATAGTACATGTGTAGTGCCAAACTCACAGAAAGTAGGTCGATAGTTAATGGTCTGGGAGCTAGCAAAATGATACCACAACTAAGGGCACGTGCTACAACATCCAGAATTAGCCACCTGTCATCACCCATATGCTATAAATGTATGATTAGCCCATCTATTATTATTCCATTTACAACCAACCAGTTCAATAAAGCTCAAAGGTTACTATGAGGGGCTTATCACCCAGCGTAGGCCAATAACTTGGGCATAAGTCGTATACCACCATCTCTGGCTCATGAGCTACCACCTTAGAATGTTTAATGGAACCTCATCAACTAGTGGCCAATCATAATTCAGTATATGGGGCTTACCATCACACGGTTATGTAAAAATAATACATCTAACCCTTATAGGGAAAATACCAAAATGAAGCCACATAGGGCAAATATCAAAACTATGCTACATAGGGCAGTTATCAAAACTATGCGATAAAAGACCATCCTCAAAAATCACTTAGACACAACAACCCAAGGATGGTAGGCCCACATCAATATTCCATTTAACACATCATTCAAGTAACCACTAATTCAAAGGTCCATTATAACACAATTAATTAAGTTACATCTTAAGTATGGGTGTACATTTATAAGTGGAGTTTTTCACTAATCGATGTACCAGTTTAAGTTCCATAAGCAATCCACAAGCAATCCACAAGTAATCCACAAGTATGAGAAAGTATGTAGGATAAATATTGAGCATGTAAACTAGCATTCAATTCCAACAACTAGCACATGTAATTATAAGATAAAAATATCAATTATCAACCAAAATTAAAATAAAAATTATCACTTAAACTAATGTGAAAATGGAAAGCTCGAGGGGAAGAAATCATCACCTTATGTTTTGAATCACTTACATCATCGCTAGGAGATTCATGCGCCCTTAGGGTCGAATCATACCATGAATTATGAAATTATACGATTAGATCCAAGTTCTATGCACTATTTAGGGTTAAGATCATAGCCTAGGGTTTCAATTAATTATTCTTAGGGTTTTGATGTAAAATTAGGGTTTTCATCATAGGGTTTAGTTCTAGGCTTAGATTTTAGGATTTGAATGCTAATTGATTTACAGTCGATCGTAATGCTAATAATATTAATGATTTCAAAACAACCATTAATATTAATAGTATACTTAATATTAGCTAATGTGACACTAATAATCATTATCATGAAAATACATAGTATGTTATAACATTAATGATAATACTTAATAATGACAAAATAAAACACTATTATTTAATAATGATAATTTTTATATGTACTGACTAATATTAGTATAGATAATTTACTAAAGGCTATTCATTTCTAATATTAATAGTCCTAATAATGATAGAAATGGTAACATTGATAATTATAATCAAAAGAATTTCGATATGGAGAAGAAGCGTTGACTCGGTAATAAGTCGGGATCCCAACTTGATCAGTTCTCTCTCTCTCTCTCTCTCTCTCTCTCTCTCTCTCTCTCTCTCTCTCTCTCTCCATTTTCCTTCCAGTTGGGAAAAGGTCCAGTAATGGCTGTCAGACCCATCCTGACTCTCCCCAAACTCGTGGCTCGAGTGAGTTTGAGCCGAGTTAACTCGGTAGCATCCCATCTCCTTTGCCTTTATCTTCTTCTTCTTTTTCTTCCTCCATTTCTTTTCTTTCTCTTTCCCTACTTCCTCGTGCAAGTTCAGCGCCAACTGGACTTGGCCAAAGCTTGGCCCAAATGCATCAACCCATGCCCGTGACTCGCTCGAGTCAAGTTGGAGTGGCGAACCACCCTCTCTCTCTCTCTCTCTCTCTCTCTCTCTCTCTCTCTCTCTCTCTCTCTCTCTCTTTCTTCTTCCTCTTTCTTCCTGTTTCTCTTCTCTCTTTCTCATGACTAGAAAAATGTCTAGATTTGACTAGACCCATCCCTAGCTCGGACCGAACTCAGTCCAGTGAGCCAAACTTATCAGTGAGTCAGGCTGGATCAGTTCGTATAACGCCCTGACTATATGACTCGTTTCCCAAAAACCAAGTGTTATCCTTAAAGGATGGTCACATTCGAGTATATATATATATATATATATATATATATATATATATATATATATATATATATTCTTTCATCAAAGTAAGCAAATGAGCATAGGATGGACAAATCATCATAAAGGAAAATTTCATTTACATTTAAAATATACAAGAGCTGCCCATAATGACTTATATAAATTAATGTCCCCATTCTTACAATTACAAAATGAAATAATATTACATGTGAAATAAAGTAAATTATAACAAACTTGGGATATGAAATCCTGTAGTAACCCTTAGCAATTACAATCATGCATCCCTGTCAAATATAACTTGCTCCTCGTTAATATAGACATGAATTTTACATCGGCCACCTGTGCTACCTGTATGGTTATATATTTAATGGATGAGTAGCCAACACAGTATGAATTCCCCTTAAGATTACACATCACCACATTAGGTAAGAAATAGTATACCAGACAACCAAAATAAAGTAAATGTAGTCTTATTAGATGCATGGATGCGTGAATGCAATCATCGTCACAGGTAAAACATCTAGATGGACATTAAGGTCATCACCCATACAATCATCGACTCGGGTAAAACATCTAGATGGTTTGTGCCTTGGGTAAAACATCTAGAAAGGCATTAGGCTCATCACTCATGAATGTGACTGGTCATCAGTGCAACACTCAGTGTAATTGCATGGGTATGATGATCTAAGTCATCATCATAAATCGAATGACTGGCCATTAGCGCAACACTCGGCGCAATCGCATGGGCATAATGATCTAAGCCATCATATATGTCATGTATGCATGATTAGCCCAGTCATTATTAGTCCATTTACAACCAGCCAAGTTAAGAAAACTCAAAGCTCACTACGGGGAGCTTATAGCCCATCGTATGCCGACGGCTCAGGCATAGGTCCCATACCACCATCCCCAGCGTATAAGACTACCACCTTATGACGTTTAATGGAACCCCGTCGACTAGTGGTTAATCATATTACAATATATGGGGCTTACCATCGCATGGGTGCATAGTATAAAATATCGGACCCATATAGGGAAAATATCCAAAATAAAGCCACATAGGGCTAATATTAAAATAAGCCACATAGGACGAGTATTAAACCATGTAATAAAAGACTATCCTTGAAAACCATTGGACACAACAACCCTGGTGGTAGGCCCACATCAATGGTCAATTTAAACCATCATTTGATAATACTAAGTCAATAGTTCATTACAATCACATTTAATCAAGTTACATCCTGAGTATGGGTGTACATTTATAAGTAGGGGTTTCCCACTAATGTACTAATTTAAATCCCAGAAGCAATCCACAAGTAATCCAATCACATGAATTAAATATATAAGATAAACATTAAGCACGTGATGTAGCAACTCAATTCTAACAATTAACACATGTGGTTATATAATGGAGATATCATTTATAAATTAAAATAAAACTAAAACTTAAGCTAATGGGAAAATGAAAAGCTTAAGGGGAAGAATCATCACCTGACTAGTCGAATCGTCAATGCTAACTAAGGCTGGTAGGAAGCGTATGCCCTTAAAATCAAGTCCTACCACAAATTAGGAACTCGTACGATTGGATCCAAGTCCTACAAACTTCCTAGGGTTTAAGATCATAGCCTAGGGTTTTAATTACTTATCTTTAGGTTTTTTAGTGTAGAATTAGGGTCTTATCCTAGAGCTTAGTTGTAGTCTTAACTCTAAGGTTTGAATTGTAGTTGATGTGTAATAGCTTAAGAATGCTGACTTAATAATTATAAAATATTTATTAACATTAGTGTTATAAATATTAGTTAATAATCATTATGATGGCAATTAATATCATGATATATTATTTATGACAAAAATAATACATTAGTCATTTAATAATGATATCATTTTAATTTCTTTTATGTAATAACTTTTATTAAAATAGATAATTTACTAATGGTCATGCATCCTAATATTTAACAATCCTAATAATGATGGAAATGGTAATGATGTTAATTTAATAATTAGAAAATAATTGTTAACATTAGTGTTACAATTAATATTAGTTAATGTAGAAAAATAATCATCATGGTGACACCAATGACTATCCAAAATGAATATTTAAGAATTATAGATAAAATGCTAATATTTAATAATTACATTTTGTTTATAATAACTTATTTAGCATAATGATCTACTAATGGCTAATCTTTGCTAATATTAAAAATCCTAATAATAACAATGGTAATAAATAATAACATGCATCAAAACAATGCTAGAATGGGGAGGAAAGGTTGACTCACCTTGATGACTCGGTTCGAACCAAGATGACCCGGCTTAACACAAACACACATCTCTCTCTCTCTCTCTCTCTCTCTCTCTCTCTCTCTCTCTCTCTCTCTCTCTCTTCTTCTTCTTCTTCTTCTTCTTCTTCTTCTTCTTCTTCTTCTTCTTTCACTTAGAGACAAGCCAGACTGAGTCTGAACTCAGCCCATTCGTGTCAGTTCAACCTAACGCTTGGCCCAGTTGATGCAACACGTCAACTCACTGAGTCAACTCAGGAGTGACTGAATAGCCACAATGCACACACCCCTTAACCTTCTAAGGCTCTTCCTTGCTAGCACATCCAGGCCAGTGGGGTTTTTGGGCTAGACCAGACCTAACCTAACCCAGTTGGACTTGGCTCGGTTCGAGCGGCTTTGCCAGTCACCTCCTCCCTCTCTCTCATTTCTCCTTCTCGTGTCTCTCATCTCTTTCTCCTCCGCCCTTATTTTTCATTTCTCCTCCATCATTCTTCGTGTGTGTGTGTGTGTGAGCTAGAACTCTAGTAACACTCAAACTACCAAGGCCTGTAACTAGATCGAGCTTGGTTCGGTTCGGGCTGCACAGCAACCACACTCTCTCTCCATTCTTCTTCTCCTTCTTAATTTCTCCTTTGATGCAATGTGGGAGTCTGGACTTAGCCCCGGCCACTGCTTCGAGGTACGACTTGGTCCCACTTAGTGTGGGAGAACGATGGAGGAGAAGGTCGGCTCTAATGGCGGATCTCTAATGAAGGATTCTTTCTTCATTCAAGCAACATGGGATGATTTGTGTAAATGTAATAGTGCTCATAGGCTAAAGATTTTGAAGCTTCAGGGAGGATTAAATGGTGGGTTCGAAGGTAGAGCAAAAACAACCGTTCTTGAGTGCGGCTACAAGGATAGATTCGGATCTCATTGCTGTCCAAACCTCTCACTTTTATTTGCTCGCCCTAGCCTCCCAAACCGTTGCATCGAGATTAAACGATCGGTATTTGTTCTGTTTAAAATTTCCCCTAAAATTGGTCGGTATTGCAAAACCGATAATCGTTTTCTCTTCACCATGAGCGAGCCCTAAACTACTAGCATTGGATGGTTAAGATGGGACTGTTTGGATGCTCTAGATCATCCCAAACACCTCTCACATGGATCATGCCAGCTGGCTGAGCAAATGGTTTCTATTTTCGTAAACTAGTGTTTGTAAGGTCAACTTGCATTGGTTCTCGTGTGCTTGTAGGTGCACTCCAGCAAGACAAATCTCCTAGGGTTTGTTCAATTCTTGATTCCTGTCAAGATGAACGGTTCCGATCACCCAAATCGATCCTAATGGTGGGCCCCATCTTGATTAGAAGATTGGACGTCCATTCGTTCAAAAACGTGCTGAGCGCAAGACGAAAAAGGAAGGATTTCTTTCTTTTGGAAATCCTTGGTCAAACTAAGTTTGACTGGGTCCCTTAGTCCAGTGCACCATGTGTGTACGTGCACTCTATGCACATTCACTTGGAATGGGGGACTATAGTGGCGTTAAGGTGAAATCCACACTATCCATTCTTCTTAGAGGTCTTGTCATAGCTTTTTACCTAAGATGAGGTAGATCCAAGGTTTTGGGTGAGCCATACATCTTGGTTTAGGGCCCTACTTGGGGATTCCTGTTGATCTAAGGGTCGGATCCTTCCGAATTTGAACGTCAACGGTTAAAAGATCCTAATGGACCATTTGTAAGGCTTTTGTCATATATTATTAACCGATACTGATATTAATATAATTTTTATTATTTTTGTATATTACTTATAATCACAATGTTTAAAATCTCATACATATATATATATAAATATAGTTTTAATATTAACATACTATTAATCACATGCTGTTGTTCATACATTCATTAATATATATATAATTCATAATATACAATATCATATTATACGTATAAATGAATTGAATATTGTACAATATCATATTTAATTAAAATTATATTTTTATTTGATAATATTGTTAAGTAATATACAATTTCATTAAAGTATCTAATGATTTTTGTATACATACTTATAAAAGATATTCAATGCTACATTATTATTTATAATTTAATTTTATGTTGTGAAATTATTATTCATTATGTTTATTTAGTATAATATTATTTTCATAACATCTTATATACATTAAATACATAAATATCATTTTAGCATGAAATTTTAAATCTTTATAAAGTATATACATTTCATAGTGTATATATTTAGGTTGCAATATATATATGTATTTATATTAAATAAATCGACATGGTAACATTCGAGTACTGGAAAGTATGGGGTGTTACAGTTCGAGCTAGTGCAATGACGCACCCGCTGTCCTTCTTCTTCTCTTGTTCAATTTTCCTTCATGCTTCTCTTTTCTTCCTTCCTTTCATCTGCTTCTTCTTCCTCTTCTCTTCCAACTAGAAATGTCTAGCAATGGACGTCTGGCCCAACTTGACTCATGCTCAGTCGAGTTGAGTTGGGTTGGTGCGGTGCAACAGCCACATCCCCTCATCTTCTCTTCTTCCTTCTTCTTTCTTTCTTCTTCCATTTTCTTTCCGTCTCCCTCTTCCAACACCAAGGACGTCACCATATGGTGAAAGCCTGAAAATGGCATGCCCGAATCAATTTCAAGTCAATTTTAAGTGGTGGAGAAGATGACATGCTATTACCGGCGTCTTTGAAAATGTTGCTTCTTCCTCTAATCTGCTTATTTTAGACGATTCATATGGGTCCTAAAAATCTCTCAGACAAGATTTTCCAAAGCTTGAGGAAGGTTTAGGTGTAAGGCCTGTATCCTAGTTTATACCATTTCATAGATTCCCGCAATCCTCCTCATCGAATTTCAACAACTTGTGACCTGTAATCGGTGTTTGCACGCAATTCTAAGTCATATCCCATAGATATAAGTCAACTTGACCCGAGACTTATACTATTGCGATCACACCATTACCGCGGTTCCAACGCTACGTCTTGTGCACCGATGCGATACCCAGGCCAAGAGATGTGGGCTCGCATTTATCTCGAAGAAACGCCGTGCATTTACAATCCCAAGAGAATCTCTACAACCCATCCCATCAATCAATCAAATCAAGTCAAGTACACATTACATCTATACTTTCTTTCTCCCCAAGACAAGCAACCTACCCTAAGTCAACGCTCAAGTCAAGTACATCTATCACTCACACCCATCACCTATCTTACAACCTCTATCTCTCTCTCTCTCTCTCTCTCTCATTCTCCACCCATTCTCCCAAACAACCAAGAGAGGTGGGTGTCCAAGCATTCCTAAGGAGTGAGAGAGCTTTGTGTGTGGCCCACTGTCTACCCCTCTCATCTCCCATCCCAACCCTCCAACCTTCATCAACCTCCATCAAAGAGAGAGCCAAGAATTTTGGCATTCCATCGGACCAAGAAGATCCAATGGTGGGTGTTTTATAGGCTTATATTTTATATTTTGATGATGGGCCAAGTGGGGCCTACCGATTGATGGTATGGATTTCACTTTGGACCATAGGTGTGGTCGATGGCCCACCATGATTCATATATCCATCCCATGGTGGGGCCATTCTCCATGGACCCCATCATGATATTTAACTTCCTTGTATGAAAAGGATCATCTAGGCCTTACATTTTGGTGGAGAAGGGATCTCCACCATTGATTTTAATTGGTGGGCCCACATGTAATGGGACCCACTTAATGTATGTTGTAATACATGGAAGGGAGGGCCCAAAGTGTTGGGGTCCCTCCTTCACACACATCCTCTCTCTCTCTCTCTCTCTCTCTCTCTCTCTCTCTCTCTCTCTCTCTCTCTCTCTCTCTCTCTCTCTCTCTCTTTCCCTAATTTTAAGGCCTTCTTGTGATGTATGCATTTTATGGCCACTCTGTCCATCTTCGGGCCCACCATGATGGATATGTTCCATCCTGACTGTCCAAATGTGGGCTTGGACGAAGGAGAACACAAATATTAGTTTGGTTCAACGGGGGGCCACGTGTGCGTGGACCCCACTTGATGCATGCAACCATGATCATCCAGGCTGTCCATCTGCAGCATGTTGTTGAACTACTATCTAGCAGTTGTAGATGCCTAGACGCTGGCATGATTTAAAAAATATATATATTAATAATATATATATATATATATATATATATATATATATATATTATTATATTATATGGTGGTCCTTACGTGGGATCCACCTATGAGGGAAGGGGATTGGCTGGTGTATGCTGACACCAGTTGTATTACAGTCAGCAAGTTCCATGGGATCATTGCGATGTACGTGATGGTCCACACCATCCATATGGCTGGACGGTGGGCCACGCCATGAAGTATGTTTTATACCCACACCGTCCATCTGTTTTATTTCCAGACCATCCGTCTGATGAACGGTGGGCTAGCACCTGCAGCAAACAACTGCTATAGACGTCGCAGGTTCTGTGGGACCCACGCAGCTGGTAGCTGTTGTATACGTCAGCAAGTTCTTTGGGTCCCATGCATGAGGTATGTGCTACATCTACACCATCCATCCCAACTCCCTAACCATAGGCCAAGGAATGAGGCAGATTCAAATATCAGATGGAGCACACCACCATCCAAAAAAATGTGGTAGATTCAAATCTCTGACGGGCCATGCTCATGGACCCACTCATGATGTATATGTTGATTCACACCATCCACTACTCTGGACGGTGGAATCCCACTTGCCATGTATCTGTGGGGCTTGCACTGATGAATGGTGGACCCCACATGATTTATGTATTTTATTCACACCATCTAGCGGTCTGGACGGTGGACACCACCGTGATGTATGTGTTAGATCCAAACCGTCCATCCACAAGTGAGCTCGTCTTAAATCTTAAGAAGAAAAATGAGGCAGATCTACCTATCATATGGACCACACTGTAAAAACAGTGGAGGATTAAGCGCCTACCATTAAAACCCATTGGGAATCCAAAGGTTTTGGATCAGTATGAAATTTATTTTCCTCTTAATTCAGGTTTGGAGACCTTATGAATAGATTGAATGGAAAATCAACGTTATCGTGGGCCCTCTGATTGCTAATAATGAAAATCATTACCTCCACTGCTAGTTGTAGTATGGTCCAGATGATCTTTCGATATAATTATTTTTTTAGGAATGTATGAGGCCCATGTATATGAGGCCCACTTGATGTATGTGAGGCCCAATGCGACGTATATGAGGCCCATGAGTGAGGCCTAATGTGATGTATGAGGCACTTTAAGCAAGGCTCATGGAGATGTATGTGAGACCCTTGTGTGAGGCCAAATATGATGTACGTGAGGCCGATTGTGATGGATGAGGCCCACCCATGATGTATGTGTTATATACACGTGTTGTCCATCCTTTTCCTAGATAATTGGAGGGTCGGGAGCCTCGTTATGATTCCAATTCTGATTTCTAAAAAGACCGCACCTTAATACAATGGTGGTTAAATGTCTACCATTGTAAGCTTTCTTAGGGCCCATTGTTAAGCCCACTTCCACCCTTACCCAGTGGGCTAACCCAAATCATTGGGTCACCATCAATGATTGTATTACCACCTTTGCTTATTGGGCTAACCCAGACCGTTGGGCCCTATTGATTCCTTGAATAGGTTATGACAGTCTCAGATGGGCCATACCATAAAGACTACTTCGTGCCTAATGGGGTGTATCGTTTCACTCCTACTCCTTGTATATGACATACTAGTTAAGGCCAATCATCGCTTGCTAGATCTGAGAATCATGCTAGTTTACTTAGTCTAGTAGGACACACCGAGAATATGCTTAGTATAGCATCATGATACATGCCCATACGCATCATTTGTATGCCTGTTATGAGGAGTGTTAAAACATAACATACGCCATTGGGCTGAGACATTTATGGGACTCCTTATGAGATGGAGTACCCCACATGATCGTGCGGTACACATAGATTTGATGCATGACTGGATGGTGTGACTCATGCATTTCGCATTCCATGTGACGTGATTCACTGTATGCCATAGCGACATCAGGGTCGTGGCCTCCACAGGCACATCATGGATGGCTGGATTAGATACCAAAAATATTGGCTCTAGCACTGTGTGAACATAGGATGTCTGTAACGCCCGTGAAAAATCCGTACTTGGGTTCGAGTACCGATTTGACCCGAAATCGCGTAGGAATAATTTCCATAGAAATTAAACGTAAGTTAGCTAGCGCAACGCTAGAGTAGCTGGCAAATAGTCCCTGATCACTTTAAATACGTTCTACAAGACCCAAATCGAGTAGAACAGACAACTCTACAATACTCTATAACCTTGGATCAAACTCTAAGCAGGTTTGTCCTCTGGACCATATTGAACTTTTGTATTGGATTTAGACCGCGCGTCGAAGGTCCGATACCCCCTATCTTAGACCGTTAGAACTGCCCCGCTGGACTTGACAATCATCTCGAAAATTAAGTCAAACTGATAATCACAGAGTATTTCGTTCAACCCGGACTGAAGCGACCGCGAATAGGGACGAATTGGGAATTTCAAATTCAAATCTGGCATACGACTTGACGCGTCAGTATTAAGCGTTCTGACCGTCAGAATTCATCCAGATTACACCCTCGGATCAGGAAAAATTTCTATTTATTATCATGAGACTTTCAGCCCTAATCTATGTGCGGTAACCGCTGAACTGAAACTGGTCCGCTACGTGCGATCTGCGAACCCTGCCAGACTGAAAACATAATACGAGGTACATCTGGTACCCATGAGCTTAAGTTTGATCGCAATTGACCAGGGGACCACCAGAAAGCTGTTTTTGGACCGAAACAGCCCCGAAATGGATAGGCATCAAGTAAACTTCGTCCCGGAGCCTATTTTTGGCAATTTCAAGCTTATAAAAGGGGTTGAAACCCTCATTTCTCCTTCCCATCCGAATTTCAAAAACCCTAGAAAAGAGAGAGAGAGTTTGAGAGAAAGGGAAGAGGAGATTGTTCCCGCTTCCGAGCCATCAACGGTTGCTGCATCAGCACTTCCTTCCAATCACCTGGCTGGTGATTTCTACACTTTTTTAGGTATGAAATAATCCCAAAAACTTGCTGATTTAGGGTTTGCTTAGATGCATAACATGTTAGCTAACGTAATCCATAAATCAGGTTCTCTTACAGCCGTAGACGAAGCGCACACGCTCCGTTCAAAATCCCGCGACCGTAAGAGATTAGGTGAGGATTTTAGACGCTTTGATTGACGGTTTACAACGCTTTCAATGTCGTTTAATAGTAGATTATCGACGGCATCGCCGTTTGACATGTACAACATGCTTTCCGTTTCCTGTTTCGTAAATTAACGAAGAATATGAGATTTAGGGCATTTTAGTCATTTGTAGGAAGTACGGTTTCCATGCATATTTTGCTGACGTGATTGACATGATTTGTACCTTGACTCGTGAGCAGATTATGGTGGTATGGGACACTATATTCTAGCTGTCGGCCTACACTGATCAGGCGACGAGCCCTTTGTAGTGACCGCGAGCGTATTTTGAGTCCACGGGAGGCGACGACCCTTCCGTGCAGTAGAGTACAGTAGGCCTGTATTGATAAGGTGATGGGGGAGCGGTGCAACGAGTG
Organism: Magnolia kwangsiensis; assembly: GCA_037074715.1. Lineage (NCBI taxonomy): Eukaryota > Viridiplantae > Streptophyta > Magnoliopsida > Magnoliales > Magnoliaceae > Magnolia > Magnolia kwangsiensis. Next base: position 79,007,862 of record CM073577.1, on the reverse strand, counting down.
CGAGCAACAGCCCTGGCAGCCCTTGCAGTGACCTACGAAATATACATCATATGAGATTACTAGGAGTGACGACCCTAGACAGGATCCGTGTTGGGATTGATACAAGGGAAGTACCTTAGTTTCCCAATCCTGCTGTTTGAATGGACTAATAACAACTTGGTAATCATATCACCATAGCATTGCATGTGCCTGGAAGATGTGGAGCACTCTAGGGAGTGTGGCATGCCGCGGTCGTAAGATGTTGCCGCATGAGGGTGATCGTCGGTGAGGGCATACATCACGTCATATCATCTTGCATTAACAACAGTATTAGGATTGTCTGATTTACTGCTTTACTATTATCGCGTGATTGAATTGTGAACATGCTAATCTTTGCTCTATGATTCCACTGAGTTGATCACTCATTCCCACGTTACGGGATGGTGTTTGCAACACCCACCAGACCCTGTTGTAGCTGCAGGTGAGGACGAGATCCAGCAGGTGGAGCCGGAGATTGACGAGGACCAGGATGAGTTCTCGTATATGCAGTATCACGACGGCTTCCCGTAGGTGACCTGGATCGAGGGGACTTCAGTGGGACTATTTTGAACTTTATTCTTTTGTTTATTTACATGTATATGAAACTCAGAGTGTAGTCATACTTTGGAGACAGATGAGATTACTTTGTTTTTTCTATACAGTGATATATACATTGTTTAGTCTTCCGCTTGCTTTTATCACTGGATCTGAAGTATGAATTGCAGTTTTGGTATACTTTTATTCATGTGAATGCTTTAAATCAGACAACATTGAATTATAACTATTTTTGTTGCATAAGTGACGGTCTGGAACTCGGGAGTTGAGTTTATACACGACCCCCGATTTTCAGGGTGTTACAATGTCCTTGGGTGAAAGTCCTAGAACCTTTTTGGTACTAGGAGATGCTCCAACGTCTTAACTGAGTGGAAACATGAGCATATGAGTGTTGAATACCAGTAGGCGACGTCTCCCATTATGTCGTGGTCGGTTGGAAGGGGGTGTGGCCTTATCGGCCTGAGTGAGAGGCTTGTAAGCTAGGCTGATTGGATCAACTTATAAATGGGTCTGCTATCGATGAGTCGGGTAAGTATTGGCAGACTACTGGTCAGGCAGATAGTGTGGTCTCTTCTACTCGCTGGGCTGTGTAGGTAGGGAGGCGGTAGTCGGTATGGAGTGTACTAGACCCCGACGATATCCTAGAGGGGAGCTGTACTGATATATGTACTTGATAAGGACTAGCATGCTTGTGTTACATCTCGCATATGACATTTGGCTACGTAGCTGTAAGGCCCGTATCCTAATCTGTACTGTTTCTTATGAAATTACAGTAAATACTGCTTTAGTTGAAGTAGGAATATGCCAATATATCCTAGAGGGGGGTGAATAAGACTTTTTAACAATTTTATGACAATTTAAAATTCTATCACACTAATCCTATCAACAAGTATATATTAGGATTACTCAAGATTAACTGTACTGATTTCCAAGCTCGGTAGAGGATCCAATCACAAACTATTTGAGAGATGAACAATATGCAAACTAGTTTATGATGGATATGACTGTGTGTGTGAGGTGTGATCTCTAATAAACAGATTTGACAATATTAAAAGAAATCACACAAACAAATGAATAGCAATCTCAAACACAGTCATTTTTATAGTGGTTCAACTACTTGTCTACTCCACTCCCAGTAACTGCACTCAACCCTTGAGTGTACCGGATTTCACTAAGGAGGTTTTCCACGGTTCACCCCAAACCTAAGGTTTTAAATCAGGTTCACCTTTAACCTTTATAACCTATACTTAGGCTGACTGTTTATACTCTCATGAGCAAGGGCCAACACAACGCACCCAATTTTAGGCACACTAGCCAAGGATCTTCCATAAGACCCTAACTGTTTATGTTCTCCACAGAGTAAGGGTCAACACAACGCACCCAACATGTACACTCCCACCGGCAGCCTCCTAGAGGACTTGTAAGGGTGAGACAAACCTTAGATCTAATCCTACAAAGAAATGATCACAAGGGTCCTCTAGACTCTGATAACTTACAGATAAGCAGATGAGTCCCTTTTACCTAGTTGTTGAAGATCTCCTCCTTAGTTGATGAAGAGTCTTCTGCTTCCTTGAATCGTAACTCAGAAGATATACCAATGCATGACAACGGGTTGGGTCAAGGTTATGATGGAATCCTACTCTCAAATATTTTCCTATAAAGGAGATAGAGTGATTCCAATCATCTATGCATTCAAGGCATCCCAGCTTAATGATTTGCCATTAAGGTGGTAGTTGGAGGATCCTTAAATGCAGAAGTTCATTCCCTAATCTACTCTATTGAATATCAATGATGAGGGTGGTTTGGAAGATAAACTCTCTTAAGAGAAAGGACTTTGGATAAATGATCTAAGGTTAAACACTCAAAAGCGCTCTCTTCTTTCTTTACTAGCAACTAAAGACAAGCTTTCTACATATAGGCAAAAAGTTTCAACGGATATAAAATAGTCACATTTATGACAGAGTTCGATATCATCGAGTAGGGTTGATATCATTGAGCGTATACTCTCGATTACTTCGACTGGCCACTCGATGACACAAACTCAAATGTCATACACTTATGAAAATTTTCGCCAGCTGGTCGAGGGAATCGAAACACGTGTCTATGTCATCGAATTTCAAACTCTGATATTATCGATATGAGGATTGATTCCTTGACATTTGAAAATAAGAGAGACTTGCTTTGAAAATTTTTAGGTCAAAAGATATGATCGAGGTACACTATTTATCGATGATATCGAAGGTCATGTCGATGCATCAATAAATCCAAAGATTTTATCAGTAAGCTTGCTAGACAGTTTATGTCCTTTCTCGATGAAATCGATCTAGCCTTGATATCATCGATATTTGAATATCAATTCTATCGAGTGACCCTCGATCCAAGATAAAAACCACCTAAAAAATGTTGTTGAAAAACTGTGTGCAAGACCAATATCATCGATGGCCTTTCGATATCATCGGTTTTTAAATTCCAAGGATATCGAGGGGCACATCGATATATCGAAGGTCTATATGATTTTCTTATAAAAATAGGGACACAAATACTCTACTGTCAGTTATATCGAGTCTACTTCGTTAAACTCGACTTTTAAATATCGATGTTATTGACAGGGGTATTGATACATCGATAATTCTGTCCAAATGGATATGTGGTTACTTGTAACACCCCAGATTTTGGCCAATCTGGGATTTGACGTCCTTAAGCAATGGGTTAATTAAAACACCTGAAAAATCGCTCAGAACCTAATTCCATTGCCAAAGAAACCACTTAGGATTAATTCCTTTAGAAACTAAGCATAAGTTAGCTAGCGCAACGCTAGAGTAGCTGGGAAATAGTCCCTGATCACTTTAAATACGTTCTACAAGACCCAAATCGAGTAGAACAAATGACTCTATAATACTCTATAACCTCGGATCAAACTCTAAACAGGTTTGTTCTCTGGACCACTTTGAAATTTTGTATTAGATCTAGACCGCGCGTCGAAAGTCCGATATCTGCTATCTTAGACCGTTAGGACTGCCTAGCTGGACTTGATAATCATTTCAAAAATCAAGTCTAACCGATAATCACAGGCTATTTCATTGAGCCCGGACTGAAGAGAGTGCGAATAGGGACAGAATTGGAATTTCAAATTCAAATCTGGCACACGACTTGACGTGTCAGTATTAAGCATTCTGACCGTTAGAATTCAGCCAAATTACACCCTCAGATCAGGAAAAATTTCTATTTCATATCATGAGATTTGCAAGCCTGATCTACGTGCGGTGACCGCTGAACTGAAACTGGACCGCCACGTGCGATCTGCGAACCCTGCCGGACTAAAAACTTGATGTGTGCTAGATCCAGTGTGCATGAGCTTAAGTCCGACCGCATTCAGCCAGGGGACCACCAGAAATGTCCTTTTGGATTGAAACAGCTCCGATTTGGTTACCCCTCAAGTGAAACTTGTTCCTGAGCCTATTTCGGGCAAGTTTGGGCTTATAAAAAGGGTTGAAACCCTCACTCCTCTCTCCCATCCGAATTTGCAAAAATCCCTAGATTGGGAGAGAGAAAAGGTGAGAGTTTGTGAGAGAAGGTGGGAGAGAATTCCCTGCTGCTTGTGCCACGTGCTGTAAGTGGTTAAGCCACGTGCTCTAATCACTTTGCCGGTGATTTCTCCACATTTTTAGGTAAGAAATAACCCTAATAAGTTGCTGATTTTTCATTCGTTCCGTTCCATAGCATGTAAACCGATATAATTCGTAAATTAGGTTCTCTATTCGCCGTAGACGAAGCGTATACGCTCCGTTCGAAATGACACGTTTATAAGAGACAAGGTGCGGATTTTAGACGTTTTGATTGACTGTTTCCAAAGCTTTCAATGTCGTTTAATAGTAGATTATCGACGGCAACGCCGTTTGACATGTACAACATGCTGTCCGTTTCCTGTTTCGTAAATCAACGAAGAATATGAGATTTAGGAAATTTTAGTCATTTGTAGGAAGTACAGATTTCATTCATATTTGGCTGATGTGATTGACATGGTTTGTTGTCGCATTAGAATGTTAGGAATACGTGCATAATTAGTTTGGCGAAGAGATTCGCCTAAATGCGCACTTCAGGTCGACATACTATATGTACACTTAAGTGTGTAGTGTAAGTGTTTGTATAAATGCTTGTATTAGTATGTATTGAATTAAATGATGTTATGGATTAGTTTGAGATTGGTTTCTCAATTAATATGCTGGTGTAAATGGTTTCGTACATGTTAGCCATATGCATGATTTCATTATATGAATGAAATGCATGTGCTTGATGATTCACGTAAGTTGTATGTTATAACATGTGCTTGATGATTTCATTATGATTTAGTTTGAGATTGAATTCTCAATTACTTTGCTGATGGAAATGATTTCCTATATGTTGGCGATATGCATAATTTCATTATATGTATGAAAGGCATGTATCAGGTGATTTGCTTAAGTTGTATGTTACAACATGTGTTAACATGCTCATATGGTTGTATTTCATTTCCAATACTTCACATGCTTTGCTGATGTGATTCCACATGTTTGGGACTATACTTAGTCCAGGCAGTCGATAACCGAGCGAATTCGTATTTAGTTTATCTTCGCCACGAAGGACGCGTCGATGAACGCGAGTCGTGTTTGGAGTTGGCGGCAGTGGTTAGGCCACAAAAAGTTTTTTACGCACTTCATGTTGTTCAACTTGAGATGCGATCGTGCTAGTCGAGCCCGTCAAGTAACCCGACTGGCCATCGTATGTTTACCCTGCATGAGTCATAACTGCTTGAACCTAGGGTACTGAACTTACCATTGTAAACCCTGTTAACCATGGTATCTTGATCCACGAAGACTCATGAGCCAGGCATGGTGGTATGGGACACCGTGGCCGAGCTGTCGGCCTACGCTGGGGCCACAAACCTCCCCGTAGTGACCAATGAGCACCTAGTCTCGTGAGCAGATTATGGTGGTATGGGACACTATATTCTTGCTGTCGACCTACACTGATCAGGCGATGAGTCCTTTGTAGTCACCGCGAGCATATTCTGAGTCTACGGGAGGTGACGACCCTTCAGTAGCAGTAGAGTACAATAGGCCTGTATTGATAAGGTGATGGGAGAGCGGAGCAACGAGTACATCCAACAGCCCTGGCAGCCCTTGCAGCGACCTACAAAATATACCTCGTATGAGATAACTAGGAGTGACGACCCTAGACAGGATCTGTGTTGGGATTGATACAAGGAAAGTACTCTAGTTTCCCAATCCTGCTGTTTGAATGGACTAATAACAACTCAGAAATCATATCACCATTACATTACATGTGCCTGGAAGATGTGGAACACTTTAGGGAGTGTGGCATGCCGCGGTCGTAAGATGGTGCCGTATGAGGGAGATCGTCGGTGAGGGCATACATCACGTCATGTCATATTGCATTAACAACAGTATTAGGATTGTCTGATTTATTGCTTTACTATTATCGCATGATTGATTTGAGAACATGTAAATCCTTGCTCTATTATTCCACTGAGTTAGCTACTCACTCCCACGTTACGGGACGGTGTTTCCTGGACACCCACCAGACCCTTTTGTGATTGCAGATGATGGCGCGGCCTGCTAGGCGGAGCCGGACTTGATGATGATGATGAGGAGGAGGATCCCTCCTTTATGCGTGTTCTGATCGACGGGATTAAAGGGAAGTTGATTAGATGCCTTGACACTTGTCATTTTATGTCTTCAGAGCACTCATGTATATGTTTTCTTTCTATTTTGAGGTATACATGTATATGTTTAACCTGGTAACATGTTCACACTCAAGAGTCACACAACAGTTTATATATGTTATACATACTATCACAGACTTCCGCTGGTTAATTAAACTGTCTCTGAAGTATGATATGTTGTTCTGGTGTAATCCCACTCATGTTTCATACATTAACACAGACAACATTCAATTATACATATTTATGTTGCATAAATAACATTTTGGAACTCGGGAGTTGGGTTTTTACTCGATCCCCCGATTTTCGGGATGTTACAGATGGTATCAGAGCTTGATTTGGATTAAACCGGGCCTGGGTTATGGTCACGCGACATACGCTATCGCTTCCTTTGACTTAGGTGGGTGCGAGAAGGGTCTAGAGACTCTTTTAGGATCGCAGATTCGCCAATAGGCGAAGTCTATTCGAATCGATCGCACGATCGAGTCTGTAACGCATCTAGGGTCGCGTGAAGCAACCCGAATAGCTCCTAGGTTGTAGGTGAGTGGGTTGAGACATTCTTTGAACGATTCTAAACCCGTAAATGATAATCTTTGGACTGTGGGACAACCACAACTCCTATATTCAATCGTCAGGGCTTAAAAACTCCGTTTCACCAAAAATCTTTAAACTTCTTCCTCTCACCACTCCAATCTTCAATTCTTTCTTATCCTTTTCATGTTAGGCATCAATCCTAATGTGAAAATAGCATAAAATCATACTTTCACAAAATTTTACAGTGAATAGTAAAATTTCATGAAAAATGGCCATAAGGCCTTCTAACTTTGTTTTCTTTGGCAATTAATGGGCTAGATGAATGTACGAGCTCCTTCTACCCCAAAATCATATGCTACATAATAGGGTTTTGTATTCGGGATTGCAGATTAGCCCTGGAAAGCCCTGAACGCATGTTTGGGCCTCTATAAGTGAATATATAATGAACTAAGGATGGGACCATACCTTTTTGGGGTCCCTGGACCATGGGGGACCAGACCCATGTGGTCCCACCAACCAACATGAGAGTTGGTCGGCGATGCCATCGCCGGTTCGGCCATGCATCGCCGTCCGGTGGGGCCCACTTGATCTGATTTTTGGGCGCACGCTCTATTTTGGGTCGTGTACACCCCCCATGTGTGGTTCGTCCATAGAAAATCCCAAATAGGGGTACTTCCTTCACAAATGGCCCCCATTCCAAGCTCCATTTTTATTTTTACTGCCCTATTCTAAAAATCGTGATTTTGAATCACTCCCAAATCCATCCTTGGTTGAAAAGGACCACACTCCATAACTCCATCGAAATTTGCAGCCTTCCCTCTTGTAAATCTCGTTGTTTGGAGCTCTTACAATCCACAAAACGAGCTGAAATCGTGAGGTGCTCTATTCCCCTTTTTCATTTTCTTTTCTCCTTGAAAATCCATCCTTGGGGAGCTTGAAGCATCCCTCTACAATGCCTAGATTTCATTCTGTCCATTTGAGCAACGATTTCTCCGCATTTCCTTCGCTTTCCATAGCTATTGTTAAGGCTGTTTCAGCCTTTTCTTCCCTTTCCATCATCCTCTCTTTCAAGTCCCTTTTATTTGATCCTCAGACTCGTGGAAACCTGCTTACCCATCCCATTTCTCCACGTTCTTCGCTTGTTTGATTGCCGTTTGAAAATTCTGTGTTTTGTTGTTGTTAGGTAGAAAATATGTTTGTGTTGTGGTTTGGGCTTAATATAGCCGATTTTTGTTGAATGGAGTGCATGTCGTTCGTTTGTTGTTAGGTATTGTCCCTAGATTGGGAGTATTGTAACTCCTGGGATTCAGCCTACAAATTAGTTTATCCCACCCCACCCTCCTACCAAGCATAACGCTCCCTATCCCAATATGGGATTAGGAATGCAGTTCCATTTGATATAACTAAACGCTGCTGGCCACATAGGCCCTTCGCGTTTTGGACCTAGTGTTAGCACTCCTAGATTTGAAGGATCTTACGATATAGGAAAGCCAATTTTATTTTGATAATCTTGACCCTAAGCAATAGAACAACTCCCTGTAGTAGAAATGGTATGGAACCATTTGACGTATAAACTTAGGCTTTGGATTATAAGTACTGAGTTATAAACTAGGCTACTAGCTGACTTAGGCAGTGTAAGGCCTATATATGCTAAGGGATAGTAGGTTAGATTTGGTTGGAATGGGACTCCCTTCCTTTGATAGATCCCCATATGACTTATAAACTTCTGTTGTTGCCCATAGGAAGGAACCATACACTCTCAGGGAACATTTATAACTCCCTCAGATTGAACTTAGAATGTACTAGCATGCCCCTTAGAATTGCCTTCCCCAAGGGCTTATTACATTCGGGAACGCAGAATAAAGGAACTACATGTAAGCGATGTATTCGCAGTTTGAGTCGACTTCTTAATCCTAGTGGTTACCAATGAATCCAATGCTCTAATCAAGCAGAGGATCGGCATCGACTCGGATTAAGAACTGATACAATGCATTTTCTGTCCTGATTAGACAGAAGGTTCAAGTATCCGGCTTAGACCCACTACACAACCTTTCTTCTGTGATGGCCCAACCACCTACAACCAAACAGGATCACATTGTCTTTGGAAAATGACGAGGACTTAAAGCCAGTAGAGAATTAGACATCTTGCCACCAACTCATACCTGCCCTTAAATTAAATCACAATAGAGATTAGGCTCATTTCTACGATCATAGGTACCAATGCCATAGAACGCATCATTAGTAAGGAAAACCATGTGTAGAAAGGTTGTTTCCATTTTAGGTTAAGAATAGCCCCTAAGTTGCACCTCGTTCCGATATACGGATCGATGCAAAGATTCTTCAACCTTAAGTAAAACCAAGTTTTAAGGGGGGTAGAACGTATTGAGTCCAATCCAGTTAGGTTAGTCAACGCTACCGTTCAATCAAAGTGGCACAGCGGAAGCATGGTTAGCCTCTTTCCCACTGGCCCAGGATCGAAACAATTGAGTTAAGTTATATGTACGGTTCGGTTATTAAATAGGATTTGAACCTTCCTTAGAAAAAGTACTCCTTACCCTTTGCCAATTTCAGGGACGAAATTATGTTTTAAGGGGGGTAGATTGTAACATCCCGGATTTGGCCAATCTGGGATTTGATGTCCTTAAGCAATGGGTTAATTAAAACACCTGAAAAATCGCTCAGAACCCAATTCCATAGACAAAGAAACCACTTAGGATTAATTCCTTTAGAAACTAATCATAAGTTAGCTAGCGCAACGCTAGAGTAGCTGGGAAATAGTCCCTGATCACTTTAAATACGTTCTAGAAGACCCAAATCGAGTAGAACCAATGACTCTATAATACTCTATAACCTCGGATCAAACTCTAAATAGGTTTGTTCTCTGGACCACTTTGAAATTTTGTATTGGATCTAGACCACGCGTCGAAAGTCCGATATCTGCTATCTTAGACCGTTAGGACCGCCTAGCTGGACTTGATAATCATTTCGAAAATCAAGTCCAACCGATAATCACAGGCTATTTCATTGAGCCCGGACTGAAGAGAGTGCGAATAGGAACAGAATTGGAATTTCAAATTCAAATCTGGCACACGACTTGACGTGTCAGTATTAAGCATTCTTACCATCAGAATTCAGCCAAATTACACCCTCGGATCAGGAAAAATTTCTATTTCATATCATGAGATTTGCAGGCATGATCTACGTGCGGTGACCACTGAACTGAAACTGGACCGCCACGTGCGATCTGCGAACCCTGCCGGACTAAAAACTTGATGTGTGTTAGATCCAGTATGCATGAGCTTAAGTCCGACCGCATTCAGCCAGGAGACCACCAGAAATGTCCTTTTGGACTGAAACAGCCCCGATTTGGTTACCCCTCAAGTGAAACTTGTTCCTGAGCCTATTTCGGGCAAGTTTGGGCTTATAAAAAGGGTTGAAACCCTCACTCCTCTCTCCCATCCGAATTTGCAAAAATCCGTAGATTGGGAGAGAGAAAAGGTGAGATTTTGTGAGAGAAGGTGGGAGAGAATTCTCTGCTGCTTGTGCCACGTGCTGTAAGTGGTTAAGCCACGCGCTCTAATCACTTTGCCCATGATTTTTCCACGTTTTCAGGTAAGAAATAACCCTAATAAGTTACTGATTTGGCATTCGTTCCGTTCCATAGCACGTAAACCGATATAACTCGTAAATTAGGTTCTCTATTCGCCGTAGACGAAGCGTATATGCTCCGTTCAAAATGACACGTTTATAAGAGACAAGGTGTGGATTTTAGATGCTTTGATTGACTGTTTCCAAAGCTTTCAATGTCGTTTAATAGTAGATTATCGACGGCAACGCCGTTTGACATGTACAACATGCTGTCCGTTTCCTGTTTCGTAAATCAACGAAGAATATGAGATTTAGGGCATTTTAGTCATTTGTAGGAAGTACAGATTTCATTCATATTTTGCTGATGTGATTGACATGGTTTGTTGTCGCATTAGAATGTTAGGAATACGTGCATAATTAGTTTGACGAAGAGATTTGCCTAAATGCGCACTTCGGGTCGACATACTATATGTAGACTTAAGTGTGTAGTGTAAGTATTTGTATAAATGCTTGTATTAGTATGTATTGAATTAAATGATGTTATGGATTAGTTTGAGATTGGTTTCTCAATTAATATGCTGGTGTAAATGGTTTCCTACATGTTAGCCATATGCATGATTTCATTATATGAATGAAATGCATGTGCTTGATGATTCACGTAAGTTGTATGTTATAACATGTGCTTGATGATTTCATTATGATTTAGTTTGAGATTGAATTCTCAATTAATTTGCTGATGGAAATGATTTCCTATATGTTGGTGATATGCATAATTTCATTATATGTATGAAAGGCATGTATCAGGTGATTTGCTTAAGTTGTATGTTACAACATGTGTTAACATGCTCATATGGTTGTATTTCATTTCCAATACTTCACATGCTTTGCTGATGTGATTCCACATGCTTGGGACTATACTTAGTCCAGGCAATCGGTAACAGAGCGAATTCGTGGTTAGTTTATCTTCGCCACGAAGGACGCGTCGATGAACGCGAGTCGTGTTTGGAGTTGGCGGTAGTGGTTAGGCCACAAAAAGTGTTTTACGCACTTCATGTCGTTCAACTTGAGATGCGATCGTGCTAGTCGAGCCCGTCAAGTAACCCGACTGGCCATCGTATGTTTACCCTGCATGAGTCATAACTGCTTGAACCTAGGGTACTGAACTTACCATTGTAAACCCTGTTAACCATGGTACCTTGATCCACGAAGACTCATGAGCCGGGCATGGTGGTATGGGACACCGTGGCCGAGCTGTCGGCCTACGCTGGGGCCACAAACCTCCCCGTAGTGACCAGTGAGCACCTAGTCTCGTGAGCAGATTATGGTGGTATGAGACACTATATTCTTGCTGTCGGCCTACACTGATCAGGCAACGAGTCCTTTGTAGTGACCGCGAGCGTAGTCTAAGTCTACGGGAGGCGACGACCCTTCAGTAGCAGTAGAGTACAGTAGGCCTGTATTGATAAGGTGATGGGGGAGCGGAGCAACGAGTGTGTGCAACAGCCCTGACAGCCCTTGCAGCGACCTACAAAATATACCTCGTATGAGATAACTAGGAGTGATGACCCTAGACAGGATCTGTGTTGGGATTGATACAAGGGAAGTACTCTAGTTTTCCAATCCTGCTGTTTGAATGGACTAATAATCACTCGGAAATCATATCACCATTACATTGCATGTGCCTGGAAGATGTGGAGCACTTTAGGGAGTGTGGCATGCCGCCGTCGTAAGATGGTGCCGTATGAGGGAGATCGTCGGTGAGGGCATACATCACGTCATGTCATATTGCATTAACAACAGTATTAGGATTGTCTGATTTATTGCTTTACTATTATCGCATGATTGATTTGAAAACATGTAAATCCTTGCTCTATTATTCCACTGAGTTAGCTACTCACTCCCACGTTACGGGACGGTGTTCCTGGACACCCACCAGACCCTTTTGTGATTGCAGATGATGGCGCGGCCTGCGAGGCAGAGCCGGACTTGATGATAATGATGAGGAGGAGGATCCCTCTTTTATGCATGTTCTGATTGACGGGATTACAGGGAAGTTGATTAGATGCCTTGACACTTGTCATTTTATGTCTTCAGAGCACTCATGTATATGTTTTCTTTCTATTTTGAGGTATACATGTATATGTTTAACCTGGTAACATGTTCACACTCAAGAGTCACACAACAGTTTATATATGTTATACATACTATCACAGACTTCCGCTGGTTAATTTAACTGTCTCTGGAGTATGATATGCTGTTCTGGCGTAATCCCACTTATGTTTCATACATTAACACAGACAACATTCAATTATACATATTTATGTTGCATAAATAACATTTTGGAACTCGGGAGTTGGGTTTTTACTCGACCTCCCGATTTTCGGGATGTTACATTACTAGACATCTTTGGTCCACATTTCAATGGTATCGATTGATCATCGAGGACATTTACAACACTTCTCGATTTTAGCAAACTTAATATCGATAAATCGATAGAAGTAGAAAGCTTAGAGATTTTCTGATTTTGTAAAAAAGTTTTCTAACCCCAAAACCCTATGGTATTCTAACAATTTTAAGGGTTTTATTTACCTAGTGTTTTGGGACATAGTATGTGAAGTTTAGATTTACTTGTGGTGAGTTCAGGCACACATCCGATTATGGTAGACAACTGATTGATCTTCTTATGGACCTTTCCTGTCTAGTTAATTCAACACTCATGCTAATTGACAAACCAGGGCACTTTCAATCTCCCTGTTTGTTAATTATATGACAATGTAATGACTCGAAAAAATCCATACAGAGACCCGAGTACCACCTCAGGTAGAAATCCCTCAGGACCAAATCCTTTAGAAATTAGACGAGATTTAACTAAGTGCTAAACTAGATTACCTGTGAAATTAGCACTAATCGCTTTAAATATATCTGTAAGACTCAAAACCTGTAGAATCATTGAGGCTACATTACCCTAAAATCTAGGATTAATCTCTAAACCTAGTTGCTCTCAAGAGCACCTTGAAACTCCGTATCGGAACTGGATCGCACGTAGAAAGTCTGATAGCGATGAACTTAAACAACTATGACCGCCTAGTTGGACTTTACAATCACCTCAAAAATTAAGTCCAGATGATGTCCTGAGACTATTTTCTTAAGTCCGGAGCGAAGAGTGTGAGAAAGTGGATACTTTTATGAAATTAAATATAAATTTAAGTAATCTGAGTCGTGTCACTTGCGGACCGATTATAAGCATTCTGACCGTTAGAATTTGACCCAAAGTTACCCTCGAATCAGGGAAAATGTCCCACAAATGCCTATGTACTTGTGGCCCTGATCGAGTTTCGATACCATTGAATTGAAATTGATCCACTGCGGCCGATCTGTAAATCTGATTGGACTGAAAGATTAGTATGACCTAGATCCAAGGTTAGGAAGCTTAAGTCCGACTGCACGTCAAAAAGGGGCATCCAAAAGTGCTCCGTTGGATTGGAACAAGTACCCTTTGGCTGAATCCTAAGTATACATTGGCCCTGGGGCTAATTCCATCAGTTTTAGGCCTTTATAAGGACCTTAAACACTCTCTCATTCACTCCATACGAATTTGAGAAAAACTTAGGAGAGAGAAGATAGTAAAGAGAGAGAAAGTGAGATAGAAGTGGGAGCTACTCCTGGGATTCAATCCCCGTTACTCCTCATGCTTAAACATCATTACCGAATCGCTATTCCGACGATTCTAACTCTGTACTTGGGTAATAAAAACCTAACCCTAAGCTGTTCTAGGGTTTCCATTGATGCAAGTAGCGAAATAGCTGACTTAACTCGTGCTATAGGTTGTTATTTCATTGTTGACGCAGACTTAGAGTCTCTATCAAATTCGTTACGCTTCTACGGCTTGAGGTGTGGATTGTAGATGTATAGATTATGGTTTTCAAAGCTTTCAATGTCGGTTAATGATAGATTCCTGACTTGGGTGCTATTTCACATGCAAAATGTGATGTCTGTTTTACGTTTCAGTTATATACGAACTATGTGGAGTTTAGCGTATTCTTTGTAATTGTAGAAAGTACCATATATGAATAAAATTTAAAAGTGTGTTTGCCATGATTAACTACCATGTGTATACTCTAGCTATGTATATAATAACTCCTTGGTGAGAAGATTCACCCTAATACATGTCTGGGCCAACTTACGTTATGTAGGCTAATAAGTGTAGTCTAAGTGTTTGTGAAAATGCTTGTATAAGTAAGTACTTAGAAGATAGTGCTTTAGATGGGTGTTGAGATAGGATTCTCAACTACCCTAAGGATGTGTATGATTTCCTCCATGCAAGTTGTTTAGTTTTATTGCTTTACTTATGAAATGCATGTGTATGGATTCTTGTTTATGTTGCATCTTATAACATGTTTGCAATTATGATTGGATTATTTTGTTACTCCTGTTTGACTACTTCATATGCTTATTGGTTAAGGTTGAATGTGTATGGGGCCATTTTATGGTTCAGGCAATCGGTAACAGGCTTTGGTTCATGGCTGAGATTTATTCACTATGTAGGACGTGTTTGACGAACCTGAGCCGTACTAGAGTTGTTGGCAGTGGTTTAGCCACACGGAGTGTTTACGCACTTCATGTCGATCAACTCAACGTGCGCTCGTGCTAGTCGAGGTCGTCAAGTAACCTGATTGACCCGATGTATGTTCACCATGTATGGATGCTCCTGTTTTAATCTAGGGTACCAAACTTACCAGTGCAATCCCGTCAACCTTGGTTCCTCGATCCGCTAAGACTCATGATCCGGGTATGGTGGTATGGGACACCGTGGTTGAGTTGTCGACCTATGCTGGGGCAACGAACCTCCCTGTAGTAACCAGTGAGCAACCTAGACTTGTGAGACGATTATGGTGGTATGAGACACTATATTTGAGCTATCAACCTACTCTGATCGGTGATGAGCCCTTTGTAGTGATCTCGAGTATACCCTGAAAGTGCACCTACTAGTGCCCTGGTTTGTCAATTACAGTGTAAGTTGAGTCAGTCGGACAACAGTGCCTAAGAGGAAGATCAATTCAAGTGTCTGCCTCAACTGGATGTGTGGAAGCTCGCCATAAGTAAATCATAGCCTCACATCTCATGTCCCAAAACACCAGGTGATTAAAAACTCTAAAAATAACTTAGAACACATGAGGGTTTTTGGGTAAGTGAACTTTTTCAATCAGTAGAAAATCTTTAAGTTTTCTTGCTCTATCGATTGTATCGATTCACCTTTCGATATGATTGACCTACTCTGTCGATGTCCTCGACATCTCAATTGATACAATCGAGTGAGGACAAAAAGCGTCCAGAAACCAAACATTCATCTGGATGATTTATCGATATATCGAAGTTTCAATCAATATCGTCGATATTCAAATATCGAGCCCATCGAAAGTAAATTGATAATATCGACATGCAGTTTTCCAGCACCCCTGTTTTTATAAGAAATTCATAAGGTGTTTCGACATGTCAACACACTTCCGATATGATCTGAAATCAAATATCGATTAGATCGGAAGTCAGTCGATGATATCGACCTTGGGCGCGCATTTCTTCCAGTAAATATTTCAGGTTATTTTTAACTTTGATCGAGAGGCCAGTCGAGAAATCGATATTCATATGTCGATCATATCGAGGCCTGGTCGATTGGATCGAGACCCGACACAAACCGTCCAGCAAGCTTATAGGTAAATCTATACGATTTATCGATCCCATCGACACGGTCTCCGATATCATCGATATACAAATTTTGATGACATCAACTGTTCCCCGATCATATCTTAGAAACCTGAAATATTTCTAAGCTAGTCTCTCTCATGCTTCAAATGTCGATAGCTCGATCTTAGTATCGATGGAATCGGAGTTCAAAATCCTATAACATCGACACCTATATCGATCCACTCGATAAGCCGGCAAAAGGTTTCAAAAGCGAATGACATGGAGTTTGTGCCATCGAGTGGATCATCGATACAATCAAGAGTATACACTTGATCATATCGACTCTTGCTCGATGATATCGATCTCTTTCATAAATATGACCGTTTTATATCCGTTAGAACCATTTGTCTATTTAAAGAGAGGCTTGTCTTTATTGCTGGTAGAGAATGAAGAGAGTTCTTCTGAGTGTTTTAAACTTCATATCATTTATCTTAAGCCCTTTTTCTCAGGGATTTCATCCTCCAATCCACCCTCATCATTGATATTCAATAGAGTAGATTGGGGAATGAACTTTTGCATTCAAGGATCCTCCAGCTACTACCTTAATGGAAAATCATTAAGCTGGGATGCCTTGAATGCATAGATGATTGGAATCACTCTATCTTTCTAATAGGAAAATCTTTAGAGAGTAGAATTCCATCATAAGCTTGACCCGACTTGAAGCCTAGTACTGGTACATCTTTTGTGTTGCAGATCAAGGGAGTAGAAGACTCTTCATCAACAAGAAGGAGATCTTCATCACTGCGCTAAAAGGGACTCATCAACTTATCTGTAAGTACCTAGAGTCCAGAGGACACTTGTGATCATTCCTTTCTAAGATTGGGTCTTAAGTGTTGCTCACCCTTTGAAGTCTTCAAAGGAGGCCTCCGGCGGGAGTGTACATGTGGGTGCGTTGTGTGGACCCTTGCTCTGTGTGGGCATAAACATCTGGGTGCGTTGTGTGGACCCTTACTCTGTGTGGGCATAAACATCTGGGTGCGTTGTGTGGACCCTTACTTTGTATGGGCATAAACATCTGGTTAGGAGTGGGCCAGCAAAACTCTAGGGTTAGAGGTGAACCGAGTAAAAACCTCTGTGTAAAGGTTGAAGGTGAACCTGATTTAAAACCTTAGGTTTGAGGTGAACCATGGGAAACCTCCTTAGTGAAATTCGGTACACTCAAGGGTTGAGTGTGACAGCCGGGAGTGGAGTAGACAAGTAGTTGAACCACTATAAAAATGATGTGTCTTTGATTGATTCTTGTGCTTGATCATTTGTGTGATTATGTTAATTGCATTCATATCTACTCACACTTCACACACATAGTCACATCCATCATAGACTATAACTACTTCATGCTTATTAATTGAATAGTTCTGTGATTGGATCCTCTACTGGGCTTGGAAGCCAGTAGAGTTACATTTGAGTAATCCTAAAAATTACATACCTGTTAGGATTAGAGTGATAACATTTTTTTTATAACTCATAAATCTTTAAAAAGTCCTATTCACCCCCCTCTAAGATATATTGGCATATTCCTACTTCAACTCTAGTGGTCTTCACTGCTATTTCAATTTGGTATCAGAGCGGGTCTCTCTTTAAGGGCTTCACCGCCTAGAGAGTGATCTTGACCGAAGTTGAAATATGGCCAAAGGAGAGGGCTCATCTGTCACTAGACCTCCAGTATTTGATGGTTCAAATTATGCATACTGGAAGGCTAGAATGTATTACTTCCTGAGATCTTTGGATCATGATGTTTGGGATGTAGTTGAAAAGAGATATGTGGTACCATCTGAACAAATCGTACTTGAAGATGAAACTACCATCACTAATCCCAAACCCAAAGAAAAGTAGACGGCGCTCGACAAAGAACAGCGAACTGCTGAAGCAAAAGCAATGAACGTCATCTACCGTGCCGTGTCTCAAGATATATTTAATCAAATAAGTATGTGTGAGACATCCAAGGAAGCATGGGATTTACTAAAAATAACCCATGAAGGCACAAGCACTGTGAAGAGGTCTAAACTACAACTTCTGACTTCACAGTTCGAAAATCTCAGGATGGAAGAGCATGAGACATTTATGGAGTTTTTCACCAAATTGAATATCATTTATAACTCCATGGGTGGATTGGGAGAGAAGGTTTCGATACCAAAAATATGTAGAAAAATACTAAGGTCCTTACCGGAATGGTTCAATCCCAAGGTAACAATAATTAAGGAGTGTAGGAATATTGATGAGATGAAAGTAGAAGACCTAGTAGGTTCCCTACAAACTTTTGAACTACACTTCACACAACCCCAAAAATCCAAAAACACTGTCTTATGAGCGTCAAAGAAAACAAAACACGAGAACAGTGAGAGTGAAAAGGAAGATGAAGATGAGGAAGTAGCTTTGCTGGCATAGAAATTCAGAAGATTCTTTCAAAAGAATCGCGGTCGTTCTTCTAGAGGAAGAAAGGTGAACTACAAACCTCCTGCAGGAAAATTTAGTAAGCAAACCAAAGAACCAAATGTTATGCCTGTCATGAGTATGGACACCTATCTACCGAATGCCCAAACAGAAAAACTAAGGGCAAGGTAATTGTAACGCCCGTGAAAAATCCGTACTTGGGCTCGAGTACCAACTCGACCCGAAATCGCGTAGAATTAATTTCCATGGAAATTAAGCGTAAGTTAGCTAGCGCAACGCTAGAGTAGCTGGGAAATAGTCCCTGATCACTTTAAATACGTTCTACAAGACCCAAATCGAGTAGAATAAACAACTCTACAATACTCTATAACCTCGGATCAAACTCTAAGCAGGTCTGTTTTCTGGACCACATTGAATTTTTGTATTGGATTTAGACCACGCGTCGAAGGTCCGATACCTCCTATCTTAGACCGTTAGAACCGCCCAGCTGGACTTGACAATCATCTCGAAAATCAAGTCAAACCGATAATCACAGACTATTTCGTTGAACCCGGACTGAAGAGACTGCGAATAGGGACAGATTTGGAATTTCAAATTCAAATCTGGCACACGACTTGACGCGTCAGTATTAAGCATTCTGACCATCGGAATTCATCCAAATTACACCCTCGGATCAGGAAAAATTTCTATTTATTATCATGAGACTTTCAGCCCTGATCTACGTGCGGTGACCGCTGAACTGAGACTGGTCCGCCACGTGCGATCTGCGAACCCTGCCAGACTGAAAACTTAATACGTGCTACATCTGGTACGCATGAGCTTAAGTCCGATCGCAATCGACCAGGGGACCACCAGAAAGCAGCTTTTGGACCGAAACAGCCCCGAAATGGATAGGCACCAAGTAAACTTCGTTCCGGAGCCTGTTTCTGGCATTTTTAAGCTTATAAAAGGGGTTGAAACCCTCATTTCTCTCTCCCATCCAAAAATTGCAACCCTAGAGAAAAGGAGAGAGAGTTTGAGAGAGAGATTGGAAGGGATTTTTCCCGCTTTCGAGCCACCGATTGCTGCTGCTTCAGCAACTCTTCCCAATCACCTGGCTGGTGATTTCTCCGTTCTTTCAGGTACAAAATAACCCTAGAACTTGCTGATTTAGGGTTTATCCAGATTTAGGGCGTGTTAGCTAACGTATTTCGTAAATCAGGTTGTCCTACTGCCGTAGACGAAGCGTACACGCTCCGTTCAAAATCACACTTCCGTAAGAGACTAGGTGAGAATTTTAGATGCTTTGATTGACGGTTTAC
Source organism: Magnolia kwangsiensis (assembly GCA_037074715.1). Lineage (NCBI taxonomy): Eukaryota > Viridiplantae > Streptophyta > Magnoliopsida > Magnoliales > Magnoliaceae > Magnolia > Magnolia kwangsiensis. The sequence continues at coordinate 78,988,014 of CM073577.1, read as the reverse complement.
AACGCTTTCAATGTCGTTTAATAGTAGATTATCGACAGCATAGCCGTTTGACATGTACAACATGCTCTCCGTTTCCCGTTTCGTAAATTAACGAAGAATATGAGATTTAGGGCATTTTAGTCATTTGTAGGAAGTACGGTCTACATTCATATTTTTTGACGTGATTGACATGGTTTGTTGTCGCATTAGGGAGTTAGGAATGCTTGCATAATTAGTTTGGCGAAGAGATTCGCCTAGTTGCGCACTTTGGGTCGACATACTATATGTAGACTTAAGTGTGTAGTGTATGTGTTTGTATAAATGTTTGTATTAGTATGTATTGAATTGAATGATGTTATGAGATAGTTTTTGATTGATTCTTCAATTAATATGCTGACCTAAATGATTTTCTACATGTTGACTAAGTGCATGATTTCATTATATGCATGGAATATGTGTGTTGGAAGATTTGCTTAAGTTGAATGTTATGACATGTGTTAACATGCTCACATGATTGTAGTTCAATTTCAATACTCTCACTTAGATTGCTGATGTGATTCCATAAATGTTTGGGACTAGACTTAGTCCAGGCAGTCGGTAACCGAGCGAATTCGTGGCTGACTGGTCATAGCCACGAACGACGCGTCGATGAACGCGATTCGTGTTTAGAGTTGGCGGCAGTGGTTAGGCCACGCGAAGTGTTTTACGTGCTTCATGTCGTTCGACTTGAGATGCGATCGCGCTAGTCGAGCCCGTCAAGTAACCCGACTGGCCGATGTATGTTCACCTTGTATGTGTCATAACTGCTTGAACCTAGGGTACTGAACTTACCATTGTAAACCCTGTTAACCATGGTACCTTGATCCACGAAGACTCATGAGCCGGGCATGGTGGTATGGGACACCGTGGTCGAGCTGTCGGCCTACGCTGGGGCCACAAACCTCCCCGTAGTGACCAGTGAGCACCTAGACTCGTGAGCAGATTATGGTGGTATGGGACACTATATTCTAGCTGTCGGCGTACACTGATCAGGCGACGAGCCCTTTGTAGTGACCGCGAGTGTATTCTGAGTCCACGGGAGGCGACGACCCTTTCGTTGCAGTAGAGTACGGTAGGCCTGTATTGATAAGGTGATGGGGAAGCGGTGCAACGAGTGCGAGCAACAGCCCTGGCAGCCCTTGCAGTGACCTACGAAATATACATCATATGAGATTACTAGGAGTGACGACCCTAGACAGGATCTGTGTTGGGATTGATACAAGGGAAGTACCTTAGTTTCCCAATCCTGCTGTTTGAATGGACTAATAACAACTTGGAATTCATATCACCATAGCATTGCATGTGCCTGGAAGATGTGAAGCACTCTAGGGAGTGTGGCATGCCGCGGTCGTAAGATGTTGCCGCATGAGGGTGATCGTCGGTGAGGGCATACATCACGTCATGTCATCTTGCATTAACAACAGTATTAGGATTGTCTGATTTACTGCTTTACTATTATCGCGTGATTGAATTGTGAACATGCTAATCTTTACTCTATGATTCCACTGAGTTGATCACTCATTCCCACGTTACGGGATGGTGTTTGCAACATCCACCAGACCCTGTTGTAGATGCAGGTGAGGCCGAGATCCAGGAGGTGGAGCCAGAGATCGACGAGGACCAGGATGAGTTCTCGTATATGCAGTATCACGACGGCTTCCCATAGGCGACCTGGATCGAGGGGACATCAGTGGGACTATTTTGAACATTATTTTTTTGTTTATGTATATGTATATGAGACTCAGAGATGTAGTCATACTTTGGAGACAGATGAGATTTACTTTGTTTTTCCATATAGTGATATATATATTGTTTAGTCTTCTGCTTGCTTTTATCACTGGATCTGAAGTATGAATTGCAGTTTTGGTATACTTTTGCAGTTTTGGTATACTTTTACTCATGTGAATGCTTTAAATTAGACAACATTGAATCATAACCATTTTTGTTGCATAAGTGACGGTCTGGAACTCGGGAGTTGAGTTTATACACGACCCCCGATTTTCAGGGTGTTATAAGTTGGTATCAGAGCATGAATAAGAGTATACTGGGCCTGGGTTATGGTCTCGCGATGTACGCTGTCGCTTCCTTTGACTTAGGTGGGTGCGAGAAGGGTCTAGAAACACGTCTAGGATCGCAAATTCGCCGATAGGCGAAGTCTATTAGAATCGATCGCAAGATCGAGTCTGTAACGCATCTCGGGTCACATAAAGCAACCCGAATCGCTTCTAAGCTGTAGGAAGTCGGGTTGAGACGTCCTATGAGCGGTTTTAAACCACAAAAGTGAATCCTTGGGCCGTGGGATGACCACGACTCCTGTAATCAATCGCCAGGGCTTAAAAACCCCGTTTCACCAAAAATCTCCAAAACTCCTCCTCTAAACACTCCAATCTTCATTTTTTTCTTATCTATTTCATGTTAGGCATCAAAAATAATATTAAAATAACACAAATTAGTACTTTCACAAAATTTTACATTGAATAGTAAAATTCCATAATAAATGGCCATAAGGCCATTCTAACTTCACTTTATTTAGCAACTAAGGATCTAGATAGATATACTGGCTCCTTCTACCCCAAATTCATATGCTGCATCATATGGTTTGGTATTCGGGATTGTGATGTGATCCCGGAAAGCTCCGAACACATATTTGGACTCATACAGATCAAAATACAATGAACCAGGGGGTGGGCCATATATTTTTGGACTCCTTGGACCATGGGGGACTAGACCCATGTGGTCCCACCGGCCAACTTGGAGGTTGGCCGGCGATGCATCGCCGACCGGTGGGGCTCATTTGGCATGAAAGTTGGGCGCACGCCCTTAAATGGGTTGTACATCCTCCCCATACACCTCCCATCCCACGAAAACCCCTAAAACACACCTCTCCTTCACAAACAGCCCTCCCCTTAGCCCTATTTTCGATTTTTAGCAACCACCTCCAAACTCCGGCGTCCCAAATCACTCCTAGGTCCCTCCTTGGCCAAAACCGACCACCACCCATCACTTATTGGGAGTTGGCAGCCCCTCTTCTTGAAGATCTCACCATTTGGAGCTCCAAAAATCTCCAAATAGAGCTGAAATCGTGAGGTGCTCCATTCTACTTTTTTGTTTGTATTTCTCCTTGAAATTATAGCCTTGGGAAGCTTGAAGCATCCCTCTACGATGCCTAGATTTCCTTTTTCCAGATTGGGCAGCCACTTCTCCGCATTTTTGTCGTTTTCCATGGCTTTCGTGGAAGCCATTTTGGGCCTTTTATCACTCTCATCCATCATATCTTTGATGGGTAAGAGGAAAATCGCAACAGACGAGGCTGGGCCGAGCCGCCCTGCTCGATCGAGAAGACCGTGGGGTGGTGCCGCAAGTTCAAGCGCCGCCGCAGGTCCAGCTGCAGTCCTGGAGTGCCGTGCAAAGCAGGATTTGGATCCCCATGCACACCTTGGGTGAATAATTCTATCAGAGATGCCTCATGGTCAATACACTGATCGCAAAGTGTTATTTGAGGCAGACGTAGATGGACGATTGTTCGGTGAGTATCTGTTGTTCGAACGCATTGAAGCTGTGCATTGGGGTCCGATCTTTGAAGCTCGCGCTCGTGCTAATGTAAGCACCGTTCGTGCCTTCTACGCTAGTATCCAAAATCCTACCTTGGAGCCTTTGCAGTTCAAAATCCCTTTTAGTAGAGATCGGATGGCTACGATCGATGTTCGGTTGGTTGCGCGACTTCTCAACGTGCCTCTAGGTGATGTGCATCCTAGTGATAAGAATCTGAGGACTAGACGTGAACGAGATCGCCGCACCAGGTTTCTGTGCGGTAAGTTGGTTCCATGGCAACCTAATAATAGCCTCAAGGCGACGTACATGTCTGAGGATTTGCGCCTGCTGCACCATATCTGCACGTTCAATGTTTATCCTAGGTCAACGAACCGCATTGAATGTACACGTCTTATGGTCGATTTCTTATATCTGGTGGCCCAGGGAGAGAACGTATGTATGGCCACTTTCATCTTACGGCAGATAGTTCTCATAGCCAGGTCAAGAAGAACATCCGAATCGCTTCCCTTTGGCCGACTTATTTGCAAGATTGCGCTTGAGTTTGCCTATTGACTTGGGCCAGAATTGCCGGTATCGATTCACACCATCGATGAGTCGACAATGGTCAAGATGAAGATTGGGTCACAATACCGTGAAAATCAACTTGAAAGGGATAGTGGGGATGACTTTGATGATGAGGAAGATCAAAGCGAAGAAGAACCTAGAGCAGAGGTTCAGGAAGAAGCTCAGGAAGAAGCAGAAGAGGAGGCTCAGGATACTGATAAGAGCCCTCCTCCTTCTGCGCAGGCTACTATCGACGATCGCATTGCTCGGATGGAGGAGAGTCAGACCGCTTTGCGAAGGGAAGTCCAAGAACTTCGCGCAGAAGTCGCTGATGCCAAGGCCGTTACAAAGAAGAAATTTGGCAAGGTGACTCGCACCTTGAAGGTGATCCTGTGTTGCTTACAGGATAAGAGTGCTCCTCCACCATCACCAGACTCTGACTAGCGATGCGATCTTTGATGTTATTATCAGTAGTTAGTCATTTCCTGTTTTATGTGTGTAAGCCTGTTAGGGCTACTGCTTTGCTTATGTTGCTGTTGCTTAATTGTCTTAATTCTCATGTATTTCTCGTCATGATGCTTGTAAGGATATATCCCTTGTATTGTGACAATTTTGATTAATTGAAATGCATGGAATGCCTTTGACTCTTTATGTGAATGATTGTGGTGTATTTGTGCAATTGAGACTGACAAGGTTGCGCCCTATTTTGAATATAGGGAATGCCACCTAAGACTAAGCGGAGCACGGCTCGTCTTGCGTTGACCGAGCATATGGATCAGACTCCCTCTCAGTCTGGCACCCATTCAGACCCTGCTGTGGGCCTGATTCCTGAGGCGGTTCGATCGTCTCAGCCTGCCGCTGGTCCTACAGATGGACCACCGCCATTTACGCCATCAGTCAGAGAGCCACATCGCCCATCTACTTCCACACCGCATCCGCCACAGCCTGCTCCACCCCCTGACAGATTCGAGCAGATGATGGCTATGATGCTACAGCAGCAGCAGCTTCTGACTACCATAGTGGGGACATTAGCCCAGGGTGGGGGTGCGGCTACATCTACTCCACCTGAACCACCTGCGCATCCAGCTGAGGATGCCTATACATACGCCCAGGATGAGGGCATGGCTCATCCTACACCGCCTGCTTTCCCTGCGGGGAATCCTGTCGATACACGGGGCCTATTGGAGCGATTTCAGCGCTTGCGGCCTCCTACTTTCACGGGTTCTCACAGACCCGAGGAGGCTGAGTACTGGCTCGACCGGGTGTCGAAGATCTTGCGGATGCTGCATTACACCGAGGCCGAGCAGGTAGAGCTGGCTACCTTCCTGTTTGAGAGAGAGGCCAGCATGTGGTGGGATAGCGTACTGCGGACCGTTACCGCAGACTTTGTATGGACGTGGGCAGCATTTGAGTTCCGCTTCTATGAGAAGTATTATCCCCAGACCTACAGGCACAACAGGGAGAATGAGTTTCTCCGTCTCAGACAGGCAGCGATGACAGTTACCGAGTATGAGCATCAGTTCACGGAGTTGGGCAGGTACGTCCCGACGATCCTAGCTGATGAGAAGATGCGCATACGGCGCTTCTTGGAGGGTTTGCGACTGGATATTCGGTCGAAGATGTGCTGTGTTAGCATTCCCTCCTATGCGGAGTTGATTCACATGTCCATGCGGGCAGAGCAGGACGTTGATCGACTTGCGCAATCTCGAGGCCCGGCTACTTCTAGGCCACGACCAGACTTGCCAGACAGGCCCTTCGCGGGCAAGAGGCCTCGCATTGATCCTCCTACTAGGACTACGGCGCCTGTACCACCGTTTCGGTGCCCTGATTTGACATGTACATACTGTGGGAGGACGGGCCACTTGGCGCAGAGCTGCTTTTCGAGGATACGGGACAGTGGGTTCTCGCCGCCGCAGAAGATTGACCGTGTACGTCCACAGGCGATATCAGCACCACTTATACGGTCAGCTCCTGCGCATCCTTCTTTCAGACCTCCGGTATCGCAGATCCGACAGCCTCCACGGCCCTTAACACAGCGGCCGAACCGGCCACAGCAGGCTCGAGTTCATGCATTGACAGCTGGGGCAGCTGTGACGGGCACTTCTCAGCATTCGGCCTTCGAGGTCACCGCCCATATTGGAGGTACTCCTATTCTCATGATGGTGGACACTGGATCCACGATTTCTTTGATATCGCGTGCTATTGTCAGACGTCTTGGCTTACACACCATTACTATGGATGGAGTGCGGGTTTATACAGCTTATGGGTCCTTTACAGATGCCACCCAGATGTGTGAGGGTTGTTTGGTGGATCTGGGGGGCAAGACGATGGTTCTAGATCTCGTCGTCGACCCTGCTCTTTATTATCTCGACGTCATTCTTGGCATGGACTGGTTGACTGCAGTGAGAGCCGAGATTGACTGCGAGACTCGTATAGTCACAGCGTACGAGCCTGAGGGTGCATCCTTCACATTTCCAGTACGGGTAAATCTTCCTTTCCGCATACTTAGCTACGCCACTCTATTGCGCGACGCTGGTGCCCAGGTACTTGAGCAGACGCCAGTTGTTTCCGAGTTCGGGGATCTGTTCAGAAGATCCCTGGTTTGCCGCCCCGACGTGAGATCGATTTCATTATCGATCTGATTCCTGGTTCTACACCCGTCTCACTGTCGATGTATCGCATGGCACCATGTGAGATGGAGGAGTTGAGGACGCAGATCGATGGTCTGCTAGAGCTTGGCCTTATACGGCCTAGCGTGTCTCCTTGGGGAGCACCGGTCTTGTTCGTGAGGAAGAAGGATGGTTCGATGCGATTGTGTATTGATTATGGCAGGCTGAACCAGCTCACAGTGAAGAACAAGTACCCTTTTCCCAGGATCGATGACTTGTTCGATCAGCTAAGAGGAGCGCAGTACTTCTCGAAGATTGATCTTCAATCAGGTTATCATCAGCTGCGCGTCAGGGATGAGGACGTGCAGAAGACAGTATTCAGGACCAGTTTTGGCCACTACGAGTTCCTCGTGATGTCGTTCGGTCTCACGAACGCACCGGCCGTGTTCATGGATCTGATGAACCGGATATTTCGGCCATTCCTCTATCGATTCGTCGTTGTCTTCATTGACGACATTTTGGTGTACTCTAGGAGTTGAGAGGAGCATGAGAAGCACTTGCGTTTGGTCCTTGATACGCTCAGACGACATCAATTGTTCGCACAGTACAAGAAGTGCGACTTCTGGAAGCAGGAGGTGAAGTTTCTGGGACACGTGGTGTCCAAGGAGGGCATGGCAGTTGACCTGTCTAAGGTAGCTGCGGTGCAGGACTGGGAGCAGCCTGGTTCTGTCACTGAGGTGAGGAGCTTCTTGGGTCTCGCTGGCTACTATCGGTCCTTCATTCAGGACTTCTCGAAGATCGCGAGACCCTTATCTCAGTTGACACGGAAGGACGTGAAGTTTGCCTGGAATGATAAGGCGGAGTCAGCTTTTCAGGAGCTGAAGGACAGACTTATGTCCACCCCTGTGCTAGTATTGCCAGAGCAAGGGGTTAGATACACTATATACACTGACGCGTCTAGCGTTGGTTTGGGTTGTGTCCTTATGCAGAGGGACAGGGTAATTTCGTATGCCTCGAGACAATTAAGGAAGCACGAGGAGAATTACCCTACATACGACCTAGAGTTGGCAGCCGTTATATTCACACTGAGACTCTGGAGACATTACCTCTACGGAGAGGAGTTCGAGCTCTTTTGCGACCACAAGAGCCTCAAGTACATATTCACGCAGCGAGACTTGAATATGAGGCAGCGGCGATGGATGGAGACTTTGAAGGACTTCAAGTTTGAAGTCTCTTACCATCCTGGGAAGGCGAACCTTGTGGCTGATGCGTTGAGCCGCAAGAAGGAGATAGAGTTTGCGGCTCCGCTGATGGTTGCCGAGTGGGATATGGTTGAGTTTTTGCGAGACTTTGAGCAGAAACTCAACGTAGAGGAGCCATATGAGTTCATCGCACACGTGCAGGTGCGATCTCAGATCGATGACCGAGTCATCGAGGCGCAGAGGGACGATGCGCATCTTACTGAGCTTCGAGAGCAGGCCAGTGATGATGCTGACGCCGACTGGCGAGTTGGTATGGATGGGGGCTTACGTTACCGTGGCCGCCTATGCGTCCCAGATGTCCCTGACTTGAGATGAGAGATTCTCGAGGCTACGCATTCTACTAGACTCGCGATGCATCCAGGCAGTACAAAGATGTATCGTGACGTGAAGAGGACGTATTGGTGGGAAGGTATGAAGACCCACATAGCTGAGTTCGTGTCCCGTTGTCTCACTTATCAGCAGGTGAAGGCAGAGCATCGCCGACCACCTGGACTTTTGCAGCCTATGCCGATTGCAGAATGGAAGTGGGATTTCATTTCCATGGACTTCATTTCTGGGTTGCCGAAGACGAGGAAGGGACATGATTCCATTTGGGTGATCGTCGACCGATTGACGAAGTTGGCGCACTTCCTACCGATCAGAGTTACGAACTCTGCAGACGAGCTGGCTAGATTGTACATCAGAGAGATCGTGCGTCTGCATGGAGTTCCGTTGGAGATCGTGTCGGACAGAGACACGCGGTTCACTTCTATTTTCTGGACTCGCATTCAGGAGGCTATGGGTGTGAAGTTGAAGTTCAGTACTGCCTTCCACCCACAGACGGACGGACAGAGGGAGCGAGTGAACCAGATCCTGGAGGACATGTTGCGAGCTTGCGCATTGGACTTCAAGGACAGTTGGGATGACTGTCTTGCATATGCGGAGTTTGCGTATAATAATAGCTTCCAGGCGAGTATCGTCATGGCACCTTATAAGGCGCTGTATGGGCGACCTTGTCGCGCACCGCATTGCTGGTTAGAGGTCGGTGAGCGTAGCTTGATTGGCCCAGAGTTGGTGCAGGCGACGTCAGAGAAGATTGATATTATTCGATGTCGGCTTCTTATAGCGCAGAGCAGACAGAAGAGCTACGCCGATACGAGACGACGGCCACTAGAGTTCACAGTCGGGGATCACGTGTTTTTACGAGTTTCCCCTATGAAGGGAGTCCTTCGGTTCGGGAAGAAGGGGAAGCTGGCACCGCGATTCATTGGTCCATTCCAGATCCTCGATCGTGTGGGAGCAGTGGCTTACCAAATGGCTTTACCCACGCCCCTCGCGAGCGTCCACAACGTATTTCATGTTTCTATGCTGAAGAAGTACGTTGCTGATCCTTCCCATATCATCAGATGGGAGCAGGTGCAGTTAGGAGAGGATGTTACTTATATCCTGCGACCGACACGCATCCTAGACAGGAACGAGCAGGTACTACGTAGCAAGGTGATTCCCCTTGTGAAGGTACTATGGACGCATCACTCTGAGGAGGAGGCTACTTGGGAGACAGAAGCCGAGATCAGAAAGAACTACCCACAGCTTCTCGAGGAGTACGAACAGGTACAAATTTCGAGGACGAAATTATTTGTTAAGGGGGGTAGATTGTAACGCCCGTGAAAAATCCGTACTTGGGCTCGAGTACCAACTCGACCCGAAATCACGTAGAATTAATTTTCATGGAAATTAAGCGTAAGTTAGCTAGCGCAACGCTAGAGTAGCTGGAAAATAGTCCCTGATCACTTTAAATACGTTCTACAAGACCCAAATCGAGTAGAATAAACAACTCTACAATACTCTATAACCTCGGATCAAACTCTAAGCAGGTCTGTTTTCTGGACCACATTGAATTTTTGTATTGGATTTAGACCGCACGTCGAAGGTCCGATACCTCCTATCTTAGACCGTTAGAACCGCCCAGCTGGACTTGACAATCATCTCGAAAATCAAGTCAAACCGATAATCACAGACTATTTCGTTGAACCCGGACTGAAGAGACCGCGAATAGGGACAGATTTGGAATTTCAAATTCAAATCTGGCACACGACTTGACGCGTCAGTATTAAGCATTCTGACCGTCGGAATTCATCCAAATTACACCCTCGGATCAGGAAAAATTTCTATTTATTATCATGAGACTTTCAGCCCTGATCTACGTGCGGTGACCGCTGAACTGAGACTGGTCCGCCACGTGCGATCTGCGAACCCTGCCAGACTGAAAACTTAATACGTGCTACATCTGGTACGCATGAGCTTAAGTCCGATCGCAATCGACCAGGGGACCACCAGAAAGCAGCTTTTGGACCGAAACAGCCCCGAAATGGATAGGCACCAAGTAAACTTCATTTTGGAGCCTATTTTCGGCGTTTTTAAGCTTATAAAAGGGGTTGAAACCCTCATTTCTCTCTCCCATCCGAAAATTGCAACCCTAGAGAAAAGGAGAGAGTTTGAGAGAGAGATTGGAAGGGATTTTTCCCACTTCCGAGCCACCGATTGCTGCTGCTTCAGCAACTCTTCCCAATCACCTGGCTGGTGATTTCTCCGTTCTTTCAGGTACAAAATAACCCTAGAACTTGCTGATTTAGGGTTTATCCAGATTTAGGGCGTGTTAGCTAACGTATTTCGTAAATCAGGTTGTCCTACTGCCGTAGACGAAGCGTACACGCTCCGTTCAAAATCACACTTCCGTAAGAGACTAGGTGAGAATTTTAGACGCTTTGATTGACGGTTTACAACGCTTTCAATGTCGTTTAATAGTAGATTATCGACAGCATAGCCGTTTGACATGTACAACATGCTCTCTGTTTCCCGTTTCGTAAATTAACGAAGAATATGAGATTTAGGGCATTTTAGTCATTTGTAGGAAGTACGGTCTACATTCATATTTTCTGACGTGATTGACATGGTTTGTTGTCGCATTAGGGAGTTAGGAATGCTTGCATAATTAGTTTGGCGAAGAGATTCGCCTAGTTGCGCACTTTGGGTCGACATACTATATGTAGACTTAAGTGTGTAGTGTATGTGTTTGTATAAATGTTTGTATTAGTATGTATTGAATTGAATGATGTTATGAGATAGTTTTTGATTGATTCTTCAATTAATATGCTGACCTAAATGATTTTCTACATGTTGACTAAGTGCATGATTTCATTATATGCATGGAATATGTGTGTTGGAAGATTTGCTTAAGTTGAATGTTATGACATGTGTTAACATGCTCACATGATTGTAGTTCAATTTCAATACTCTCACTTAGATTGCTGATGTGATTCCATAAATGTTTGGGACTAGACTTAGTCCAGGCAGTCGGTAACCGAGCGAATTCGTGGCTGACTGGTCATAGCCACGAACGACGCGTCGATGAACGCGATTCGTGTTTAGAGTTGGCGGCAGTGGTTAGGCCACGCGAAGTGTTTTACGCACTTCATGTCGTTCGACTTGAGATGCGATCGAGCTAGTCGAGCCCGTCAAGTAACCCGACTGGCCGATGTATGTTCACCTTGTATGTGTCATAACTGCTTGAACCTAGGGTACTGAACTTACCATTGTAAACCCTGTTAACCATGGTACCTTGATCCACGAAGACTCATGAGCCGGGCATGGTGGTATGGGACACCGTGGTCGAGCTGTCGGCCTACGCTGGGGCCACAAACCTCCCCGTAGTGACCAGTGAGCACCTAGACTCGTGAGCAGATTATGGTGGTATGGGACACTATATTCTAGCTGTCGGCCTACACTGATCAGGCGACGAGCCCTTTGTAGTGACCGCGAGTGTATTCTGAGTCCACGGGAGGCGACGACCCTTCCATTGTAGTAGAGTACGGTAGGCCTGTATTGATAAGGTGATGGGGGAGCGGTGCAACGAGTGCGAGCAACAACCCTGGCAGCCCTTGCAGTGACCTACGAAATATACATCGTATGAGATTACTAGGAGTGACGACCCTAGACAGGATCTGTGTTGGGATTGATACAAGGGAAGTACCTTAGTTTCCCAATCCTGCTGTTTGAATGGACTAATAACAACTTGGAATTCATATCACCATAGCATTGCATGTGCCTGGAAGATGTGGAGCACTCTAGGGAGTGTGGCATGCCGCGGTCGTAAGATGTTGCCGCATGAGGGTGATCATCGGTGAGGGCATACATCACATCATGTCATCTTGCATTAACAACAGTATTAGGATTGTCTGATTTACTGCTTTACTATTATCGCGTGATTGAATTGTGAACATGCTAATCTTTGCTCTATGATTCCACTGAGTTGATCACTCATTCCCACGTTACGGGATGGTGTTTGCAACACCCACCAGACCCTGTTGTAGATGCAGGTGAGGCCGAGATCCAGGAGGTGGAGCCAGAGATCGACGAGGACCAGGATGAGTTCTCGTATATGCAGTATCACGACGACTTTCCGTAGGCAACCTGGATCGAGGGGACATCAGTGGGACTATTTTGAACATTATTTTTTTGTTTATGTATATGTATATGAGACTCAGAGATGTAGTCATACTTTGGAGACAGATGAGATTTACTTTATTTTTCCATATAGTGATATATATATTGTTTAGTCTTCCGCTTGCTTTTATCACTGGATCTGAAGTATGAATTGCAGTTTTGGTATACTTTTACTCATGTGAATGCTTTAAATCAGACAACATTGAATCATAACCATTTTTGTTGCATAAGTGACGGTCTGGAACTCGGGAGTTGAGTTTATACACGACCCCCGATTTTCAGGGTGTTACAGTAATGGCCACCACATGGGATGATACAGAAGAGTCAAACTCAAAAAATAGTGACTCATAAGTGATAGAGATCAGAAATCATTGAAAATACTTATGATCTCCACTGCTTCAATCATTCGAATAGAATCTGAAGAAGAACAACAAGCTGCTGAATCATCTCCATCTGACAATGAGGAAATTGAAGAAGAAGAAGATAAAGAGCAAAATGAATTACAGGATGCTTATAATCAACTATACATTCATAGTATCCATATCCTTAAAAAACTCGGCATGTCTGAAAATAAAAAGGAATTGTTGCAGAAAGACTTGGATAGAACCTTGGAAATAAACATACATTTAGCCAATGATTTGCAACAATATCACACAAACAATGATGAATTAGAAAGAGAAAACCTATCCCTAAAAATAGAATTATCAAAACTTATGAATCAGGCTGAATCGGATGATAATGCAAAAATAAAAAATGAGAACCACTCACTTTGTATTGACTTAGAAAATCTGCTGAGACAAACTATAAAATTTCTGAGAGTGGTGAGAAATTGGAAAATTTGTTAGGGATGGGAAGACTAGGAAGAGACAAGAGTGGACTAGGATATGATGTTGGTCATTATAAATTTGAATGTTTATGTGGTGATGTTGGTCATTATAAATAAAAAGAAAACTGGAAATAAAGCCTCAACAAAACTGGCTGCTTCAGGTAGCAATATGGGAATTTCTCCAGTTTGTCATTTATGTGGTGATGTTGGTCATTATAAATTTGAATGTTTAGCACCTAGATGGACTCTATATAACTCTGATCGAAATCATATTAAAAAATTCAAACCAATCAGAGAAACTCAGAATGTTAAAAGTCCATCTAGGAGAAGCACTCATCCATCACCACCTAAAGAAAAGAATAGAATGAAGAAATCTATCCCACAATGGGTAGTAAAAGAAAAAGTGAATTGTCTGATGATTAACTCGCATATTTCCTGAAATATCAAGCAAAAAATGGAACAAGTCCAGGTTATGCATCTAGATTTGGATATTTACTAAAATGATGCGGTTTTGTTAAGCCTTCAATGTTACATCTGAAGTTGGAGACCTCGAACTTTTGTATATAAACATTATCATATTTATAATTGTACGGAACTGGTACAAACTTTTGTGACATATACTGATCAAGTTAGGAAACATACAATAGTGTGTCAAAAATGAGAAAATTCTGAATAACATCTACTTTCAATACAAGTGTCGGTCTTTTTCGATTTCATCGACCAAGGGTCGATACAATCGACGGCCTTTCAAAATGTGAAAAGGCGTATGATCATTGATGACATCTGAGACAGAATCGATGGAATTGATCGGCAACTTCTCGATAGCATCGATGCATTGGTTGATATGATCGACAGATAGCGCCAGATAAAAGTCAACAGGACGAAAAAAAAAGGGGGGTTTGTTCTTCAAAAGGCTTCTCGGTCGTCCTCCCTACCCAATCCTCTTGACCAATCACCAGAAGCCACGTCGGACCAACCAAATCCTTCCACAAATCAGGTAATATCCTTCTAACATCAATAGATTTTTTTTTTTTATATTCTTGGTTTGTCGGGCGTTTTTGTCATTTTCCCCAAAATACTTCAAAAAGCTTATTATTTCAAATGGGAAAAGACAAAAGTGTAGCATCCGGTCCGGGAGAGTCTTCAAGTACAACCTGACAAAAAATTCTTGCCTCAAGTGAAAGAGCTAGGATCCCAGACCGTGGGACCCCTACACGGTAAAGATCACGATACAGTGGGTCCCAAATTGAAGTTCCTACACCGTCTCAACCAGCACCACCTCCTCTGGTTATCCAATGTCTTGCAAAATACAATAGAAGGAAGCTGATCCATGAGAGAAAAGTTGACAAGGGCTGTTTGGCACCATACAATTTGGAACCTCTATTCACCACAATTGGATGACTGCCTATTCTAGATTTTGGAGGACCCTGTCAACTAGAACAAATACGTAACTTTCTTACAGCGTGTCATTCTCCAGTATCTGATCCTCCTTCATTCATGATATCCCTGGATGGTGATGATGCATTTATCACTCCCGCCACTGTAGCTCACATTCTCAATCTACAGTTGGCTCCAGAAGGCCTTCCAAATTGGGATCTCGATCTTTCAGATGTCCGATCAAAGATAACCAAATACCTATGTCACAACAGAGATATTCCATGGCATCAAGGGAATGCCTTAAAAGCTAGGTATATGGAGCCCCAATTTCGAGTCATGCATAGGATCTTCACTACTAATTTGTACCCAAGAAGTACAAACTGATCAGATCTCATAAGTCTCATGGTCATGATAATATACTCCGTTGCAACCGGGATAAAGATATACCTTCCTACACTGATTGTCAATCAGTTTGTCAATGCCATACATACATCTAGAGATTTGCATCTACCATATCCCTGGATTATTAGAAGAATCTATCAAAGCATTGGCTTTCCTTCTATAAATGATCCTGTGCTTCCACTTCAAGTTTTTAATTTTAAAAACATTAGCAAGATGGATCTGATTTATCAAGAGTACAAGGAAGGGGGAATTCAAGAAGAAGGAGATGAAGGTACTAGTGTCCCTCAGGCTGAGGAAACCGAGATGGAAGGTGGTGAATCTGCCAGAGTTGATCCAATCCCATCTATGTCAATCCCTGGGCATACTAAACGATACAAGCTGGAAAGGATCGAGGCAATTCAGCGGGACATTCAATCAATGCAAGAGTGACTTACAATCTTGGAGCGTGTTGTCCTCAAGGTATAACAGTCTGTACAACAGTTGGTCGATCTGATGACCTGTCGATGAGATGACACAACTCCTTCTCATTCTGCTCCCTAGCACTGACTTCTAAAAGCTGTCACACACGCTCACTCTTTAACTCAGCGTATGAACTATGATATCTTTTTGAAGTTCTATACTTTCTTGAGTGCATGTGACAGCTCTCTCTCTTGTTTACATAGGTTGGATTTTTATTTTTATTTTTTTATGTTTTCCCTTGGATGAGATGAAACATTGGTTATAACTTTTGGTGGCTCTGAAATGGGTTTTGTTTTATTTGGATGATGGATTATAATACTGCTGTCTGTGGCAGTATATATTTCTTTTGATACTGGTTGACATGGTTGAATTCAATTCATATTTCATTACCATTCTTGATGCTTATGAAATGACTGTGCTGATTGTTTCATCTGTTTACTTCCTGCAGTAATGTATGCTTATCCTATTGAAAATCTGTATACATCTATCTGATTATGGTTCTCCTATATGCTTAAACTCTTCAGTCAATATCACTTATCATGCCTTTACCAATGATTGACAAAAAGGGGGAGAAAAATTATAAGCACCCCTGTGGAAAATTGGATATTTGTGCTCTTATATGTTGCAGGTGTAAGGGGGAGCAGCTGCACCAAGAAAGGGATCTTTACAGTTAGGGGGAGTAAATTATGGGTGTGTATATGAATGTGTTAGAATTTGTAAAATTTTGTAATCACATGTACACACATTTTAGGATGTATCTGTCTAGATATTTTCCTAGGGTGTTTTGAGTATTTTGTCTCGTAATTGACAAAGGGGGAGATTGAAAGTGCACCTACTAGTGCCCTGGTTTGTCAATTACGGTGTAAGTTAAGTTAGTCGGACAACAGCGCCTAACAGGAAGATCAATTCGAGTGTCTACCTCAACTAGATGTGTGGAAGCTCGCATAGGTAAATCATAGCCTCACATCCCATGTCTCAAAACACTAGGTGATTAAAAACCCTAAAAATAACTTAGAACATATGAGGGTTTTTGGGTAAGTAAACTTTTTCAATCAGCAAAAAATCCTTAAGTTTGCTTGCCGTGTCGATTATATCGATTCACCTTTCGATATGATCGACCTGCTCTGTCGATGTCCTTGGCATCTCAATTGATATAATCGAGTAAGGACAAAAAGCGTCCAGCAACCAAACATTCATCTGGACGATTTATCGATATATCGAAATTTCAATCGATATCATCGATATTCAAATATCAAGCCCATTGAAAGTGGATCGATAATATCGACGGGTAGTTTTTCGACACCCCTATTTTTTATAACAAATTCATAAGGTATTTCGATATATCGACACACTTCCGATATGATCTGAAATCAAATATCGATTCGATCGGAAGTCAGTCGATGATATCGACCTTGAGCGTGCATTTCTTTCAGAAAATATTTCAAGTTGTTTTTAACTTTGATCGGGGGGCCAGTCGAGAAATCAATATTCATATGTCGATCATATCGAGGCCTGGTCAATTGGATCGAGACCGGACACAAACCGTCCAACAAGCTTATAGGTAAATCTATACGATTTATCGATCCCATCGACAAGGTCTCCGATATCATTGATATACAAATTTCGATGACATTAGCTATTCCCCGATCATATCTTAGAAACCTAAAATATTTCTAAGCTAGTGTAACACCCCAGATTTTTGCCTACCTGGGATTAGACGTCCTTAGGCAATGGGTCAACCATATCACTCTCAGAACTCAATTCTAAAGCCAAAGAAATCATTTAGAACCAAATTCTTTAGAAATGTAATGTGTTTTAGCTAGCGCTAAACTAGATTACCTGTGAAATTAGCACCAACCACTTTAAATATGATCTGTAAGACCCAAAACCTCTAGAATTGTTAACGCTACGTTACCCTAAAACCTAGGATCAAATTCTAAACCTGTTTGTTCTCAAGAACCCTTTGAAACTTTGTATTAGATCTAGACCGCACGTCGAAAGTCCAATATCTATGATCTTAGAAAATATGACCACCGAGTTGGACTTTACAATCATTTCAAAAATCAAGCCCAACTGATGTCCTGACACCATTTTACTGAGTCCGAAGTGAAGAGAGTGAGAAAAAGGAAAATATTTAGAAAATTAAATACATTTTTATGAAATCTGGCACGGTTCACTTGCGTGTTATTTTTAAGCGTTTTGATTGTTGTAATCTGACCCAAATACACCCTCGGATCAGGAAATATTTTCCACTCTGGTCAGTATACTTGGAATACCTGATCGAGTCTCAGTGACCGCTGAACTGAAACTGGTCCGCCACGTGCAATTTGAAAATCCGATCGAACTGAAAACTTAACTTGATCAGGATCCAGTATCCATGAGCTTAAGTCCGACCGCATGTAGTAACAGGACCTCCAGAAGTGCTCCGTTGAGACGGAACAGTCCGTATTTGGACATAACCTAAGTATACCTTGACTTAAAGTCTGTTTTGGTTATGTTTGGGCTTATAAAAGGGCCTTAAACCCTTAGCTTTCTAACCCATACGAATTTGGGAAAAACCCTATGAGAGAGAGGAGAGAAAAGAGAGAGAAAGTGAGAGAGAGTTGGAGCTTTCTCCTGGGATTCTTCCCTGCTGCTCCACGTGCCAAAGCCATCCGCCAGCATCGTTATTCTAGCAATTCTGGTTTCGTTCTAGGTAAGAAAACCCTAACCCTAACCTGTTTTAAGGCTCCTATGGGTACAAGTAGCTAAGTAGCTAACTCACCTTGTGTTGTAGGTTGTCAATCAGTCATTGACGACGACGTAGAGTTCCTATTTAATTCATTTCATTTCTACGGCATAAGGTGCGGATTTTAGACGCTTAGTTTATCATTTTTCAAAGCTTTCAATGCCGTTTAATGATAGATTGTTGACAAGAATGTTGTTTGACATGTAGAACATGCTATCCGTTTTTCATTTCGAATACGTACGAAGAATGTGAGATTTAGGGTATTTTAGGTATTTGTAGGAAATACTGTATACATACGTATTTTACCGATATGATTGCCATGAGTATTTGTCGTGTACCTATGGTAGTTATGCGTGTAGGATCTGTTTGGCGAAGAGATTCACCCTAATGCACATATTGGCCGACATATGCTATGTAGACTAATGTGTGTAGACTTGTTTGTTGAAATGCTAAATCAATATGATTTATGCCTGCCATATGTTTTGAATGTAAGAACATGATTGTTGTGCATTAGACATCTCCTTGATATAAGGATCTGTCATATTATATGTTGAAATCAACATACGTCAAGTACGTTGGAGTTGTGTAGTCTAAGTGTTTGTATAAATGTATGTATTAGTAAGTATCGATGTAACACCCTGAAAATCGGGGGTCGTGTAGAAACCCGACTCCCGAGTTCCAGGCCATCACTTATGCAACAAATATGCTTATGATTCAATGTTGTATGAGTTAGAGCATTAACATGAGTAAGATTATACCAAAACTGCAATTCATACTCCAGGTCCAATGATAAAACGCAAGCTGAAGACTAAAGAATATATATATCACTGTATGAAAATCAAAATAATCTCGAACTGTCTCCAAAGTATGAATACATCTCTGAGTCACACATACATATCATAAACTAAAATTAAATGTTATATAATAGTACAACTAGTAAAAATCCCACTGATCAAGGCCACCTATGCGAAGCCGTCAGAGAACTGCATGCACGAGAAATCGTCCTGGTCCTCATAAAAATCTGGCTCCAACTCCTGGATCTCCTCAAAACCTGCATCTAAGATAGAGTCTGGTAGGTGTTGCAAACACCGTCTCGTAACGTGGGAGTGAGTGATCAACTCAGTGGAATCATAGAGCAAAGATTAGCATGTTATCAAATCAATCACGCGATAATAGTAAAGCAGACATTCCTAGATACTATTGTTAATGTAAGCATGAAATGACATGATGGATGCCCTCACCGACATACTCCCTCATGCGACACCATCTTACGTCCGCGGTATGCTTTCTTCCCTCAGTGCTCCACATCTTCCTGGCACATGCAGTGCGATATGGATATGATTACCGAGTTGTTATTAGTCCTTTCATACAGCAGTATTGGGAAACTAAGGTACCTTCCTTATATCAATCCCAACACAGATCTTGTCTAAGGTCGTCACTCCTAGTAGTCTCATATGATATTATATTTATAGGTCGCTGCAAGGGCTGTCAGGGCTGTTGCTCGCACTCGTTGCACCGCTCCCCCATCACATTATGAATACAGGCCTAGTGTACTCTTGTTGCTACGGAAGGGTCGTCGCCTCCCGTAGACTCAGAATATGCTCGAGGTCACTACAAAGGGCTCGTCACCAATCAAAGTAGGCCAACAGCTAGAATGTAGTGTCCCATACCACCACAATCGGCTCACGAGTCTAAGGTGCTCACTGGTCACTACGGGGAGGTTTGTGGCCCCAGCGTAGGCCGACAGCTCGACCACGGTGTCCCATAGCACCATGCCTGGCTCATGAGTCTTAATGGATCAACGTACCATGGTTATTAGGGTTTTCTATGGTAAGTTCAGTATCCTAGGTTCAAGCAGTTATGACCAATACAAGATGAACATACAATGGTCAGTTGGGTTACTTGACGAGCTCGACTAGTACGAGCGCACCTCAAGCCAAATGACATGAAGTGCATAAAACACCTCGTGTGGCCTAACCACTGCCGCCAACCCAAAGCACGACTCACGTTCATCTACGCGTCCTTCGTGGTAAATAGAAGCCAACCACGAATTCGAATCTATTACTGACTGCCTGGACTAGAGCATAGCCCCAAGCACTTGTAATCAACATCAGTGATCATATGAAAGTAACAAAATGGAATACAAACAATCCAAGCATGTTAACAACATGTTATAACATACAACGTAAGCAAATCAACCAAACACATGTATTCCATATATATAAGGAAATCAATTTAATATCACAACATGGAGGAAATCATGTACATCATCATATTATTTAAGAATTCAATCTCAAAACTAATCTACATCAACATTTACTCAATACATACTAATACAAATACTTAGTCTATACACATTTGTCTACATAACATATGTTAACCCAAAGTGTGCATTAGGGTGAATCTCTTTGCCAAACAGATCATACACGCCTAACTAATATCATAACATGACAATTACACATGGCAATCATTTCAAAAAAATACAGACGTATACAGTATTTCCTACAAATGCCTAAAATACCCTAAATCTCATATTCACCGTACGCAGTCGAAATGGAAAACAGACAACATGTTTTACATGTCAAACGGCGTTCTTGTCGATAATCTACTATTAAACGACATTGAAAGCTTTGAAAATAGTCAACCTAAACATCTACAATCCTCACCTTTCGTTGTAGACGCGTATCGATTCGAATAGAAAGTCTACGCTTCGTCAACGTCGATATGATGACCTAATACACAAGATAGGTTAGTTACTTCGCTACTTGTATTACTAGAATCCCTAAAATAGGTTGAGGTTAGGGTTTCCTTACCTAGAATGGCGTCAGAATCACCGGAAGAGTGATTAAAATGCGGTGATTAAGCGCGTGTAGAAGCAGGATCAAATGTCAGGGACTTTCCCTCACACTTCCACACAATCTCTCTCTTTTCTCTCTTCTCCTTTCTAGGTCTTTTGTAAAATTCGTATGGGAGTGGTGTGAGAGGGTTTAAGGTCTTTAAATAAGTTAGAAACTCACCTATATAGACTTGGAACAAAGGTATACTTGGGTTATAACCAAATCGGGTCTTTCCCGATCCAAAAGGGCATTTCTGGAGGTCCCCTGACCAAATGCGGTCAGACTTAAGCTCATGTATATTGGATCCTGATCACATTAAGTTTTCAGTCCGGTAGTGTTCCCAGATCGTACGTGGCCGACCAGTTTCAATTCAGCGGTCACGGAGATTCGATCAAGGATTCCAAGTACACTGACCTGAGTGAGAAATGTTCCCTGATCTGAGGGTTTATTTGGGTCAAATTCCAATGGTCTGAATGCTTATACTTAACTCGTAAGTGAAACGTGCCAGATTCATTTAAATCACATTTAATTTTTAATGAATTTCACTCTTTCTCACACTCCTTTCTCCAGGCTCAATGAAATAGCCTCAGAACATCAGTTGGGCTTGATTTTCGAAGCAATTGTCAAGTCCAGCTAAGCGGTCATAATGGTCTAAGATTGTAGATATCGAACTTTCGACGCGTGGTCTAGATCTAATACAAAGTTTCAAAGGGTTCCTGAGAGCAAACGGGTTTAGAGTTTGATCCTGGGTTTCGGGACGTTATAGCGTCATTGATTCTACAAGTTTTGGGTCTTGTAGAACGTATTTAAAGCGATCAGTGCTAATTTCACAGCTAATCTAACATAGCGCTAGTTAACTTACGCTTATTTTCTAAGGGAATTAATCCTAAGTGATTTCTGATCGAGTTGGTACTCGGGTCTCTGTACGAATTTTTTCGAGACGTTACAATTGAGTAAATGGTGTTGTAGATTAGCGTTGAGACTGGATTCTCAACTAATTTGATGATGCACATGATTTCCTCCATGCTTGTTGTATTTGAATTGATTACCTTATGTGTGAAATACTCGTGTATGGTTAAATTGCTTATGATGTACGTTATAATATGCTGATAACATGCTGAAATTACTTATATTTCAATTTTATCTCTCTCATATGATTAATGACTCAGATTACAAGTGTTTAAGGCTATACTCTAGTCCAGGTAGTCGGTAACAGATTAGAATTCGTGGTTGGATTCTATTCGCCACGAAGGATGTGTATGACGAACCCGAGTCGTACTAGAGCCGTCGGCAGTGGTTAGGCCACACGAAGTGCTTATGCACTTCATGTCGGTCGATTCAACGTGCGCTCGTGCTAGTCGGACTCATCAAGTAACCCGACTGACCATTGTATATTCACCTTGTATTTGTCATAACTGCTTGAACCTAGGGTACTGAACTTACCAGTGATAACCCTGATAACCGTGGTACCTTGATCCACTAAGACTCATGAGCCGGGCATGGTGGTATGGGACACCGTGGTCGAGCTGTCGGCCTACATTGGGGCCACAAATCTCCCCGTAGTGACCAGTGAGCACCTTGACTCGTGAGCCGATTATGGTGGTATGGGACACTATATTCGAGTTGTCGGCCTACACTGATAAGGTGATGGGGGAGCGGTGCAACGAGTGCGAACAACAGCCCTGGCAGCCTTTTGTAGTGACCTCGAGCGTACTCTGAGTCTACCTAAGGCGACGACCCTTTCGTAACAACAAGAGCACAACTAGGCCTGTATTGATAAGGTGATGGGGGAGCAGAGCAACGAGTGTGTGCAACAGCCCTGACAGCTCTTGTAGCGATCTAGAAATATATCATCGTATGAGACTACTAGGAGTGACGACCCTAGACAGGATCCTTGTTGGGAATGATATAAGGGAAGTACCCTAGTTTTCCAATCCTTCTATATGAAAAGGACTAATAACAACTCGGTAATCATATTCATATCGCACTGCATGTGCTTGGAAGATGTGGAGCACTGAGGGAAGAAAGCATGCTATGGACGTAAGATGGTGTCGCATGAGGGAGTACGTCGGCGAGGGCATCCATCATGTCATTTCATTCTTACATTAATCACAGTATTTAGGAATGTTTGATTTTCTTGCTTTATCATTATCGCTTGATTAATTTGATAACATGTTAACCTTTGCTCTATGATTCCACTGAGTTAGCTACTCACTCCCATGTTACAGGACGGTCTTGCGCACACCAACCAGTCCCTATTTTTGTTTCAGATGGTGGTGATGCTTACGAAGTAGAGTCGGACTTGATGATGATGAGGAGGATCCCTCCTATATGCAGGTTCTGATTGACGGGGTTACAGGGTTACTGATTAGATGCCAATACACTTGGTATTTTGCCTTTTATTTAAATACCTATGTATATTCTTTTTTCTCATCTTTGGAGTATACATGTATATGTTTAACCTGGTAACATGTTCACACTCTGGAGACTTACAACAGTTCATATATTTTATATATCTACCACATTCTTCCGCTTGTTAATTTAACTGTCTCTAGAGTATGATATGCTGTTTTGGCTTAGTCTCAATCTTGTTTAATGTCATTCTACAGACAACATGCATTCATCATTATCTATGTTGTATAAGTGACGTTTTGGAACTCGGGAGTTGGGTTTCTACTCGACCTCCGATTTTTAGGATGTTACAACTAGTCTCTCTCATGCTTCAAATGTTGATAGCTCGATCCCAGTATCGATGGAATCGAAGTTTGAAATCCGATAACATCGACACCTGTATCAATCCACTCGATAAGCCGGCAAAAGGTTTTAAAAGCGAATGACATAGAGTTTGTGCCATCGAGTGGATCATTGATACAATCGCGAGTATACGCTCGATCATATCGACTCTTGCTCGATGATATCGAACTCTGTCATAAATATGACCGTTTTATGTCCGTTGGAACCTTTTGTCTATTTAAAGAGAGGCTTGTCTTTATTGCTGGTAGAGAAAGAAGAGAGTGCTTCTGAGTGTTTTAAACTTCATATCATTTATCTTAATACCTTTCTCTCAGGGAGTTCATCCTCCAATCCACCCTTATCATTGATATTCAATAGAGTGGATTGGAGAATGAACTTCCACAATCAAGGATCCTCCAGCTACTACCTTAATGGAAAATCATTAAGCTGGGATGCCTTGAATGCATAGATAATTAGAATCACTCTATCTTCCTAATAGGAAAATCTTTAGAGAGTAGAATTCCATCATAACCTTGACCCAACCTGAAGCCTAGTACTAGTACATCTTTTGTGTTGCAGATCAAGGGAGCAGAAGACTCTTCATCAATAAGAAGGAGATCTTCATTACTGCGCTAAAAGGGACTCATCAACTTATCTGTAAGTACCTAGAGTCAAGAGAACACTTGTGATCATTCCTTTCTAGGATTAGGTCTTAAGTGTTGCTCACCCTTTGAAGTCCTCAAAGGAGGCCTCCGGTGGGAGTGTACGTGTGGGTGCATTGTGTGGACCCTTGCTCTGTGCGGGCATAAACATCTGGGTGCATTGTGTGGACCCTTACTCTGTGTGGGTATAAACATCTTGGTGCATTGTGTGGACCCTTGGTCTGTGTGGGTATAAACATCTGGTTAGGAGTGGGCCAAAAAAACTCCAGGGTTAGAGGTGAACCGAGTAGAAACCTCTGTATAAAGGTTGAAGGTGACCTGATTTAAAACCTTAGGTTTGAGGTGAACCATGGGAAACCTCCTTAGTGAAATCTGGTACACTCAAGAGTTGAGTGTGGCAGCGGGGAGTGGAGTAGACAAGTAGTCGAACCACTATAAAAATGAATGTGTTTGTGATTGATTCTTGTGCTTGATCATTTGTGTGATTATGTTAATTACAGTCTTATCTGCTCATACTTCACATACACAGTCACATCCATCATAAACTATAATTACTTCATGCTTATTAATTGAATAGTTTTGTGATTGGATCCTCTACTGGGCTTGGAAGCCAGTAGAGTTATATTTGAGTAATCCTGAAAATTGCATACCCATTAGGATTAAAGTGATAAGATTTTTAATATAACTCATAAATCTTTAAAAAGTCCTATTCACCCCCTTCTAGGACATATTGGGGTATTCCTACTTCAACTCAAGCGGTCTTCACCTCTATTTCATACTCTGAAACTGCATTGGGGTGACGAGCCTTATTATAGTATATAGGATATAACTAGACCTGTATTGTTTAGTGATAAGCCCTTTACATCGATCTAGAACTATAATATCGTATGAGATTGTCTAGGACTGACGACCCTAGAATGGATCATTATTTGAGTATTGATATAAGGGAGGTACCTTAGCTTCCCAATTCTGTTATATAAAAAGGACTAATAATAACTCGATAATCATACTCATAACATCGTACTGCATGTGCCCCGGGTTGAAGAGCACAAAGGGAAGAAAGCATGCCGCGATTATAAGATGGTGTCACACGAGGGAGTGTAGGCGAGGGGATGCATCATGAAAATATTTCATCCTTGCATTAATAAGAGTATCTAGGAATGTCTGATATGTCTACGTTATCGTTACTGCTTGACTGAATTGATAACATGTTAATTTTACTCTATAATTCCACTGAGTTGATCACTCACTCCCACGTTGTGGGACGGTGTTCTGAACACCCACCAGACTCTATCTTAGTTGTAAATGATGACGCGACTCAGGAGGTGGAGCCTGATTACTATGATGATCAGGACGAGTTCTCGTATATGCAGTTCTCCGACGGTTTCGCTTAGGCCGTCCTAATCGACAGGGCTACAAGGCTTATCATTGTAGTTGAACTATCTGTTCACATTTTATTTTTTAAACTATTACTTGTATATAGTGACTTAGTGATGTATTCATACTCTAGGGTTCGACAGTGATCTTTTGGACTCATATACGCTTATATACATCTTTTAGTCTTCCGCTTGCGTTATATAAATTGATCTGGAGTATGAATTACTGTTTTAGTATAATCCCACTCATGTTCAGTGCGCTAATATGAACAATATTCAATCATCATTATCTATGTTGCATAAGTGATGCATTGGAACTTAGGAGCTGAGCTTTTGGTCGACACCCAAGTTTCAGGGCGTTACAGACAAAATACCAAAACACCCTAGAACAACATCTAGGAAAAAACATCCTAATTTATGTGTACATGTGATGCATTGGTCGTACTATAGACAATCAAAAACTTTTACTGTGATAGTAAGACATTTAGAATTTGTTGTATATTATGTTACAAAGTCGCCAGCATGGTTTTAACCTCCAATAAATAGACTACACAGTCATCCAGCCATTTCATTATATATGAATGGCTATCAAGCAGATCCTATATAGTGTCTTGTGTGGTGACAGCCTGAATGTTCTCAATTGAGACAGGGCTGTGCACAGGATAGCCTTTGTCTGAGCTTGAATCGATTTTTCCCCCTAGGGCGCATTCGCAACGATATTGCAGATGTTTTCTTGATTGAAATAGGCACGCGAGTGTGGGAGATCGTTAGTAGGAGGCAGCCCAAATTGTCGTGATAACTTGGACATAAGATATGGGAATGGAAGTGTAGTGATGGATTCATCTGAAGACACCTGAATTAATTGTTGTAGAACAAGAGTGGGTAGGCAGACATGAATACCAAGATGAACATCATACAAAATATTTAGAATGTATGGAGAAAGCTTGTTCCCAGAGACTTCACAGGGATAAATATTTGTGTTGAAAATGCTATGAAGAATTTTGTATGCAGGATGAAGATATTTAACATGAAGAGCATTCTTTGCATTTCTCAATATAGTAGCACCATTACATAGTGCTCGAGTAATTTCTTACCATACACCAAGACCATTCATATTTTGTTCTAATACAGGTATCCTAGTGACTTCTACCCCAATCAGTCGA
Organism: Magnolia kwangsiensis; assembly: GCA_037074715.1. Classification (NCBI taxonomy): domain Eukaryota; kingdom Viridiplantae; phylum Streptophyta; class Magnoliopsida; order Magnoliales; family Magnoliaceae; genus Magnolia; species Magnolia kwangsiensis. The sequence continues at coordinate 78,960,985 of CM073577.1, read as the reverse complement.
CTTATCAGTCTAGGGGTGATGTGCTTAGTCCGATTTATGACAGCGACTAAAATAATTGGAGGATTATTTTCAACATTGTAAATTAAATTTAGGAACTGATGCACAAGATTATGTTGAAATCCTCCACCAAAATTCACGATATTCCCTCACCCAATCAGTTCTAAGAGACCGATAATCCCAAAGGGTTCAATACATTTTCTCTAAACTGTTCATTCTGCCACAAAGTTTATGTTGAAAAGTGGAGATGAGCCAATTGTATTCTTCTTACCTTTCTTACTCTCCGTTGAGGAACATTGTAGAACAACCAGTCCTTTAGACATTTTTTCTTGAGATGAAGGGGGAAAAACGAATGTTCTGAGACATGCTCTGTCATACCAAGATTAACAAGTGAGCCTCTTTTTTTATTCTTCTATTCTTAATTGAGTAGTAACTTTCGATATCATCAAACATCGTTTTGATGATATCGAAACACTTTATCTGATATTTTCAATGAAGATCAGAGGGAAGACCAACTAACCCGACGATTCAGGTGCTTGAGAGTTCGTCGATGGTATCGATTCACATTCGATGTAATCGAACCGTTCACTTGATGTATCGACAGGTATATCAAAGGTGAATGTTTTCAATTTTCAGTATTCAGACAACCTTTCATGTATACCTTAGAATATCTATGAGTTACATAGTATACATAGTACAAGCATTATACCAATCAAAATTATAAACATTGGAATGTTTATAAATAAAAAGATTGAGGTGAGAGACCTCAGATGTATAACAAAAAATTGCATCATTTTAACAAATATCCAGATCTTGATGCATGACCTGGACTTTTTTTTCTTTACTCAACATTTCTAGGCATATGCATCATCCTTTCCTTTACCTTTGATAACATAGCAGTGGTTATTTGTGCGAGAACCCTTCATTACTGATTTTCCTAAAAGGTCTAGGATTTTACATTTTTTTCCTTGTTGAATGTAACCACATGCTCTATAACACCCCAAAAATCGGGGGTCGAGTAGAAACCCAACTCCCGAGTTCTAGAACATCACTTATGCAACATAGATAATGATAAATGCATGTTGTCTGTAGAATGGCATTAAACAAGATTGAGACTAAGCCAAAACAGCATATCATACTCCAGAGACAGTTAAATTAGCAAGCGGAAGACTGTGATAAATACATAAAATATATAATTAATTGTAAGTCTCCAGAGTGTGAACATGTTACCAGGTTAAAATATACATGTATACTCCAAAGATGAACAAAAAGAATATACACGAGTGCTCCAAAAGTACAAAAGAAAGACAAGTTCATGGCATCTAATCAACCTTCCTGTAATCCCGTCGATCAGAACACGGAGAATTCCTCATCATCATACAAGTCCGGATCCGCTTCACAAGCAGCGCCATCAACTGCAACTACAACCGGGTCTGGTGGGTGTCTGAAAATACCGTCTCGTAACGTGGGAGTGAGTGATCAACTCAGTGGAATAATAGAGCAAAGATTAGCATGTTATCAAATCAATCACGCGTTAATAGTAAAGCAAACAATCAAACATTCCTAGATACTGTTGTTAATGCATGCATGAAATGACATGATGGATGCCCTCACCGACATATTCCCTCATACGGCACCATCTTACGCTCGCGGCATGCTTTCTTCCCGTAGTGCTCCACATCTTCCACGCACATGCAATGCGATATGGATAATGATTACCAAGTTATTATTAGTCCTTTTCATATAGCAGGATTGGGAAACTAGGGTACCTTCCATATATCAATCCCAACAAAGATCCTGTCTAGGGTCGTCACTCCTAGTAATCTCATATGATGTTATCTTTATAGGTCGCTGCAAGGGCTGTCAGGGCTGTTGCACGCACTCGTTGCTCCTCTCCCCCATCACCTTATGAATACAGGCCTATTATATCCTTAAGACTACATCAGGACTCGTCGCTCCCATGCGGTGTTAGGATAAACTCAAGGTCACTATAAAGGGCTCATCACCAATCAGTGTAGGCTGACAGCAAGAATATAGTGTCCCATACACCAAAATCTGCTCAGAGTAGGGTGCTCATTGGTCACTACGGGGAGGTTTGTGGCCCCAGCATAGGCCGACAGCTCGACCACGGTGTCCCATACCACCATGCCCGGCTCATGAGTCTTTATGGATCAAGGTACCATGGTTAACAGGGTTTTCAATGGTAAGTTCAGTACCCTAGGTTCAAGCAGTTATGACTCATATAAGGTGAACATATAATGGCCAGTCGGGTTACTTAACGGGCTTGACTAGTATGAGCGCATCTCAAGCTGAGCGACATGAAGTGCATAAAACACCTCGTGTGGCCTAACCACTGCCGCCAACCCAAAACACGACTCGCGTTCATCGACGCGTCCTTCGTGACAAATAGAAGCCAACCACGAATTTAATCCATTACCGACTGCCTGGACTAGGTTATAGTCCTAAGAACTTGCAGTTTACATCAGCAAACATATAAGAGTAATAGATATGAAATACAAACAATCCAAGCATGTTAGAAACATGTTATGACATACAACGTAAGCAAATTAACCAAAACACATGTATTCCATACATATAAGGAAAGCAATTCAATAACAACATAGAGGAAATCATGTATATCATTATATTGATTAGGAATTCAATCTCAAGACTAATCTATAACCACATTTACTCAATACATACTAATACAAACATTTATACAAACACTTAGCCTACACACTTTAGTCTACATAGCGTATGTCGACCCAAAGTGTGCATTAGGGCGAATCTCTTCGCCAAACAGATATGCACGCATTCCTAGTATCATAACACGACAATTAACCATGGCAATCATTTCAGCAAAATATGGACGTATACAATATTTCCTATAAATGACTAAAATACCCTAAATCTCAAATTCACCGTACGTATACGAAATGGAAAACGGACAGCATGTTCTACATGTCAAATGGCGTTCTCGTTGATAATCTACTATTAAATGACATTGAAAGGTTTGAAATCAGTCAATCAAAGCGTCTAAAATCCGCACCTTAAACCAGAAATTGTGAAACGGAGTTGATTCAGACGATAAGTCTTCGTCAACGGCGGGTACGCTACCTATGGCATGAAACAGGTTAGCTATACCAATACTACAACTATTCTAAGCTTCAAATCAGGTTAGGGTTAGGATTTCTTACCTAAGAATGGAGCTGAAAACACCGGAATGGCGGTGTAGAAGCGACGGCTATGGAACATGGAGCAGTAGGGAAGAATCCCAGGAGAGAGCTCCAAATCTCCCTCCCTTTCTCTCTCTTTCTCCCTCTCTTTTCTCTCTTCTCTCTCCAAATTTGTATGGAATGAAAGAGTAAGGGTTTAAGCCCTTTTTATAAGTCCAAAAGCGACAGAAATAGGCTTGGGGCCAAAGTATACTTATTTTATGTCCAAATACGGACTGTTCCATCTCAACGGAGCATTTCTGGAGGTCCCCTGGCCGAATGCGGTTGGACTTAAGCTTATGGATACTGAATCCTTCTCACATCAAGTTTTTAGTCCGGTAGTGTTCCCAGATCGCACGTGGCGGACCGGTTTCAGTTCAATGGCTACCGGTACTCGATTAGGGCCACAAGTGCGTTGACTTGTAAGGGCTACCTATCCTGATCCGAGGGTAAAATTTGATCGAATTCTGACGGTCAGAATGCTTAGAAATTGTCGCGCAAGAGACACGTGCCAGATTTCATAAATTATATTAATTTCTAACATTTCTCACACTCTTCACTCCGGACTCAAGGAAATCGTCGTGGGATATCATTTGGACTTAATTTTTGAGGTGATTGTAAAGTCCAACTAGGCGGTCAGGATTGTCTAAGTTCGGGGTAATCAGACTTTCGACGTGCGGTCCAGAGCCGATACAAAGTTTCAAGGTGCTCCCGAGAGCAATTGGGAATAGAGTTTGATCCTAAGTTTTACGGTATTGTAGTGTCACTTATCCTATACGTTTTGACTCTAGCAGATTGTATTGAAAGTGATTGGTGAGAATTTCACAGGTCATCTAGTGCAGCTCTAGTTGATTCTCGTTGAATTTCTAAAGGAAGTAGCCTTTATTGATTTTTGTTTGAGATGAGATTTGAAGGGTGGAGCGAGGGTGTTTGAAAATGGAAGAAGGAAGAGTTTGGAGGGGTGGTTTTTGCCAAAAATTAAATGTTTTGGTGAGAAAGGAGAGCTTGGAGGGTCACTTTGTGAAGGAAGTACCTGATCGGGGAGGTTTTTACGGACGGCCCACATACCAGGGGGCTACCTAAACCCCCAAACACTTCCAGTCCAAAGGCCGGCCCGAGTGGAGCCCACCGTAAGGCGAGCTCTAGCTGGTGAAGGTGAGATCCGGCGAGTCCGGCCTTAAGGGTTGGGTTCCCCCTGCCCTAGGGACCCCAAATATATGTGGGACCCACCCTGGTTCATTGTATTTGGGCTTGGATAGGCCCAAGACTCCATTTGGGGCGTTTCGGGGCCAGTTTGTAAATCAGAATGAGTTTATGCATCATGTGGCATATGATTTTGGGATAGGAGAGGCTAATCCATCCAACTAACCCATTTATTTTGTTAGATTCCAAAAGGTTAAGGGTCGAAACCCATTTTACCCATTTATTTACTATTCACGGTAATTTTTATCTTCGGTATTGTTCTTCATCATTAATACCCTAGGATTGGTGTTCTTTATTATTTAAACATGAGGAGTCGTGTTTAAAATGAAAGTACTTGGAGAAATTTGAAGAATGAGGTGGTGAAAGGTGAGTTTTGAAGGAAATGGATTGAAAAATGATTTCTTTGGCTTTGGGATTGAGCTTTGAGAGTGTTAAGGTTGACCCATTGCCTAAGGACGTCTAACCCCAGGTTGGCAAAAATCTGGGGTGTTACATGCTCATTGTCACATATTTGAGAAATGCTTAAAAGATTGTGTGTTAACCCTTTTATGCAAAAGGCATTCTCATATTTGAGTAAATTTATTCCCTTAATAATTTTCTATCCAATTACCTTAGCGGTGCTTCCATCTTCATAGGTGACAATCCCATTATTAAGATCAGAATAATTTGTAGGGAGAGATTTTGTCACCTGTGACATGTCTTGAACACCCGCTATCTAGGTACCGCATACTATCATTGCCCGTTATATAGTTTAAATGAGTAACCAGACAATTCTTCTTTTCTTCTGGAACCCATTTTGTGACAGGAGTTTTTATTGAGGTAAATTCAGCCACTTGATTCAACACTTCCTTCACTCTGTCATGCATTCTAGGTGGTGATGGATATATATTTCTTTTAACCAATCTCCTAGGTGGACTCTTGACATTTTGTGTTTCTATGGTTGGTTAGAATTTACCAATATGATTTTGACCAGAGTTCTGTTGTGTCCTCCTAAGTGTCAAGCATTTAAACTTATAGTGACCCGAATCACCACATTAATGATAGATTGGAGTAGTTCTTGTGTTACTTCCAGAGGCGATAGATTTTCCCATTATTTGTGCAGCTTTTTTAGATTTTTTTTTAGATTTTTCATATCCTAAGCCGCTCTTATCATTTCCATGTTTACCCATACCTAAGAGTTTTTCTAACTTCTTACCACTCTAGGAAAACTTACAATTTAGCTTAGCAATTTTTCTAGATTCTTCTAAATCAAATAGGAGTGTATGATTTTCATTTTGAAGGAGCATGTTTTTGTCTTTTAATTGCTCAACCTATTTGTTTAGTTTTTTATATTCTGATTTAAGGAAGGTGTTAATTCTTTTAAGTCTATCATTATCTGAGTGATATTGCTGTAAATCATTGATTAGGTGTGTGTTTATTTCCAGAGTTTTATCCAAATCTTTTTACAGCAATTCCTTTTTGTTCTCAGATATTCCAAGTCTTTTAATAACTTTGATGCTATGAATGTACAGTTGATTGTAAGCATCTTGGAGTTTATTTTGTTCTTTTTCTTCTTCTTCCTTTTCAGTTTCTTCATTATTTGATGGAAATGATTCAATGGCTTGTGGTTCTTTCTCGTTCTCATCTTCACTGGGAATGATTGGAGTGGTGGAGACCATAAGAATTTTTAAAGATTTTTTGTCACCATCGCTCTTTGAGTCACTAGATTTTAAGTTTGACTCTTCTGTATCATCACATGTGGCAGCCATTGCCTTGCCCTGAGTTTTTCTATTTGTGCATTCAGTAGACAGATGTCCAAACTTCTGACAGGCATAATATTGTGGTTCTTTGGTCTTTTTACCAAATTTACCTGGAGAAGATCTGTTGTCCATTTTTCTTCCTTTAAGTGGATGGCCACAATTTTTCTAAAAGATCTTTCTGAATCATTGAGCCAACAAAGCCACTTCCTCATCTTCATCTTCTCTATCACTTTCAATGTCCTCATTTGTTGTTTTCTTTGAAGTTTTGAGGACAGTATTTTTAGATTTTTGGGTTTGTTTGAAGTGTTATTCAAATGTTTGTAAGGAACCTAGCAGTTCTTCTACTTTCATTTTGTCTATGTTCCTACATTCTTCAATGGTTGTTACTTTAGGATTGAATCGTTCCAGCTGGGATCTTAGAATTTTCCTATAGATTTTAGGTACCAGAACTTTCTCTCCTAATCGACCTATGGAGTGGCAAATGATATTTAACTTTATGAAAAACTCCATAAAGGTCTTTTGCTCTTTCATTCTGAGACTTTTAAACTGTGAAGTCAGCAGTTGCAGTTTAGATCTCTTCATAGTACTTGTTCCTTCATGGGTTGCTTCCAACAAATCCCATGCTTCCTGTAAGACCCGTATCCTAGGCCATACTGTTTCGTAAGCTTCTACGGTCCTCCGAATCGAATTTTGGTGACCAGTGATCTATTTTCGGTGTTGGCGCACGATCCTGAGACATGTCCTGTATATCAGAGTCGGCTCAACCCAAGACTTGTACTAATGTGACTGCACCATCGCTGTGGTTCCAATGCCACGACTCGGGCATCGATCCAGTACCTGGGCCAGAAGATGTGGGCCTTTGTTCAGTCTGAAGAAACGTAACATGTTGTGAATTTTGAGAGAATCTCTACCAAATGTCAAATCAATCACATCAATCAATCAAAGTACACAACCCATCAAGTCAAGTACCCTATCCCATCCCCAAGTACACAACACCATCCCCAAAGTCAACCCTTTCCATCCCATCTCTTACACACCCCATCACTCATTCCATCACTTCTCTCTAATCACATCTCTCTCTCTCTCTCTCTCATTCCTCCATTTTCAAACAAACAACTCAACGTCCATGAGAGCTTCCATGAGAGAAGCTAGTGTGGCCCACATCCCTATCACCCAATCCCACCATCAAAAGGTCATCTCCACTGTTGAAATGCATCCCTCGAAGCTCTAGGATGCGTTGATGGAAGAGGTCCAAGAAGATTAAAGGTGGGTGTTCATAGTTTTGACGTAGGGCCCACCTATTTTGGGACCCATCTTTATGCATTGTAAGATCTAGGGGAGCTCTTAGTGGTGAAACTCCCCCACCTCACGTTTCCATCTCTCTCTCTCTCTCTCTCTCTCTCTCTCTCTCTCTCTCTCTCTCTCTCTCTCTCTCCATCTTTTTAACTGTTTGATGGCCCACCCGTGATGATCATGTATTTTATCCACGCCATCCACCATGTGGACCACACCGCCATCCAAGTGGAGCCCACCTCCCTGCCATGTTTAGGCTTACCTTGCTGATTAGTTTGGATTGGCCCAGACAAAAAGGAATCATAAATATCAGTTGATCTCTTGTGGGGTGGCCCACATGCGTGGACCCCACCTAGATGAAAGTGTTTCATCAAAACTGTCCAAACGGTGGGACCTACCCAACATGGTGTATGTGTTTATGTCAACACTGTCCATCCCAACGTCTAGCGTCTGGATGCTGGACATGCTGGAGGGTTTTAAATATTGTACATAGTACTATAATATAATATTATATATAAAATATATATTTTATATCAGGTGGTGATGGCCCCACGTGGGACCCATCATGATATTAGCAACGGATTGGCTGGTGTACACCACACCAGCAAACAGCTGGTGTAAATGACGTTAATGGGTTCTGTGGATCCTACGGGATGTAGATGTTACATCCAAGCCGTCCAGATGGTGGGACCCACCACTGTACTGACATCAGCAGAATATGTGGATTCCCACGTGATGTAATTGTTTCATCCACACCGTCCAAGTAATCTAGATGGTGCTAAACTTAATGGACGGTGCTATATGGGCCACACCGTGATGTATCTATTAGCCAGGCCGCTCATCTGTGTTCTGGAAAGGCAGGTCCCACTTGACTATTTGTTGTATATTCACGCGTCCATCGGTTTTCCCTGCCAGCAGGTGGGAACCACCCGTGTATATGTGGTCTAGAGCCGTCTGTCCAAACCTCTTTCATGGAAAAAAAGAAGAAGAAGAAGAAAGAGAATCATTATTATTATATAATATATATCACATATACGTGGTGAGACCCTTATCGGACCCACGTTGTTATATTTATAATATATATATATATATATATATATATATATATATATATATATATATATATTATATATATATATATATAAATATATTACATATAGTTGGTGGGCTCCATGTGGGACCCACGTTGATATATTTGCATCTGCACTATCCCTCTGGATGGTGCTTATGAAACCCACCATGACGATCTGGCATATCTCAACCGTCCTTCCATTTGTTGGGCTGGGACCCACCCCACACGTACTACACTTGTGGGGGTGGGGTCCACCCTAATGTATGTATTTTACATCCGCATGGTCCATTTGCACGGTGCATGGTAGCCCACCTGATACAGGTGCTTTATATTCAAGCCATCTGTCCAGCAGGGGCTAGGACGGTGGGCCACTTCAAGTAGTTTATCTAGCCGTCCATCACTGGACACTGAACGTTATAGATCTGGAAATCAAAATAATAATAATAATATATATTATAATATATTATGGTGGGCCCCATGTGCGACCCACCTTTATATGTGGCTGATTGGCCGGCGTACCTATGGTAGCGTTGCAGCTATATAGCTGTTATATTGTTGTTAGCAGTTTTCTGGGTCCTTCAAACCAAGCCGTTCATCTGCTAGGAACAGCAGCGGTAGCTGCTGTTGCAGTGACGTCAGCCAGTGTGGTGACCCACTGTAACACCCTGAAAATCGGGGGTCATGTAGAAACCCGACTCCCGAGTTCCAGACCATCACTTATGCAAAAAATATGATTATAATTCAATGTTGTATAAGTTAAAGCATTCACATGAGTAAGATTATACCAAAACTGCAATTCATACTCTAGATCCAGTGATAAAACGCAAGCGAAAGACTGAAAAATATACATATCACCGTACGAAAACGAAATAATCTCAAACTGTCTCTAAAGTATGAATACATCACTGAGTCTCATATACATGTCATAAAGCAAGAAATAAATATCAAGTGATAGTCCACTAGCATGTCCCGCCGATCCAGGCCACCTACGCAAAACCGTCAGAGAACTGCATATACGAGAACTCATCTGATCCTCGTAGTAATTCGGCTCTGCGTCCTGAATTGCCTCATCACCTGTATCTAAAACAGGGTCTGGTGGTGTTGCAAACACCGTCCCGTAACGTGGGAGTGAGTGATCAACTCAGTGGAATAATAGAGCAAAGATTAGCATGTTATCAAATCAATCACGCGTTAATAGTAAAACAAACAATCAACCATCCCTAGGTACTGTTGTTAATGCAAGCATGAAATGACAAGATGGATGCCCTCATCGACATACTCCCTCATGCGGCACCATCTGCGTCCACGACATGCTTTCTTCCCACAGTGCTTCACATCTTCCAGGCACATGCAGTGCGATATGGATAATGATTACCGGGTTGTTATTAATCCTTTTCATACAGTAGGATTGGGAAACTAAGGTACCTTCCTTATATCAATCCCAACACAGATCATGTCTAGGGTCATCACTCCTACTCATATGATGTTATATTTGTAGGTCGCTGCAAGGGCTGTCAGGGCTGTTGCTCGCACTCGTTGCACCGCTCCCCCATCACCTTATCAATACAGGCCTAATGTACTCTCGTCGCTACGGAAGGGTCGTCGCCTCCCGTAGACTCAGAATACGCTCTCGATCACTACAAAGGGCTCGTCACCAATCAGAGCAGGCCGACAGCTTGAATGTAGTGTCCCATACCACCACAATCAGCTCACGAGTCAAATGTGCTCACTGGTCACTACGGAGAGGTTTGTGGCCCCAGCATAGGCCGACAGCTCGACCACAGTGTCCCATACCACCATGCCCTGATCATGAGTCTTTATGGATCAAGGTACCATGGTTGACAGGGTTTTCAATGGTAAGTTCAATACCCTAGGTTCAAGCAGTTATGACTCATACATGGTGAACATACAATGGCCAGTCGGGTTACTTGACGGGCTCGACTAGTACGAGCGTATCTCAAGCTGAACGACATGAAGTGCATAAAACACTTCGCGTAGCCTAACCACTACCCCTTGCCCAAAATACGACTCACGTTCATCGACGCGTCCTTCGTGGCAAATAGAAGCCAACCACGAATTCAGTCCATTACCGACTGCCTGGACTAGGTCATAGCCCTAAGCATTTATAAATCCACATCAATAATCATATGAGAGTAATAGAAATGAAATACAATAATACAAGCATGTTAACACATGTTATAGCATACAAAGTAAGTAAATCAATCCAACACATGTATTCCATACATATAAGGAAATCAATTCATAAGGAAAACATGATGGAAATCATATACATCTGTATATTAATTGAGAATTGAATCTCAAAACTAATTTACAACACCATTTACTCAATATATACTAATACAAACATTTATACATACACTTAGTCTACACACTTTAGTCAACATAGCGTATGTCGACTCAAAGTGCGCATTAGGGCGAATCTCTTTGCCAAACAGATCATGCACGCATTCCTAGTATCCTAACATGACAAATAACCATGAAAAACATTTCAACAAAATATGGACGTAAACAGTATTTCCTACGAATGACTAAAATACCCTAAATCTCATACTTTCCATACGCAGTCGAAATGGAAAACAGACAGCATGTTCTACATGTCAAACGGCATGTTCGTCGATAATCTACTATTAAACGACATTGAAAGCTTTGAAATCAGTCAATCAAAGCGTCTAAAATCCGCACCTTTCGCCTTAGACGTGTATCAATTCGAGTAGAACGTATACGCTTCGTCAACGGCGTAACGACGACTTAATGCATAAGATACGTAAGCTACTTCGCTATTGAATCAAAGGAATCCCTAAATCAGCAAGTGGTTAGGATTTTCTTACCTAAAAGTGCATTGGAAATCACCGGAAAAGTGATTTGAATGTGTTGATTTGGTACGTGCAAAAGATGGAGCAAACGGTAGGAAGTCCTCTCACAAAGTCTCTTACAATCTCTCACTTTTTCTCTCTCTCTTTTTAGGGTTTCAAGCAAATTCGGATGGGAGAGATATGAGAGGGTTTAAAGCCCTTATATAGACTAAAAACTAACCTAAATAGACTTGGGAACAAAGTATAATTGAGTTATAACCAAATCAGAACTTTTTCGATTCAAAAGAGTGTTTCGGGAGGTCCCCTGGCCGAACGCGGTCGGACTTAAGCTCATGCCTACTGGATCTTTCTCACATAAAGTTTTCAGACCGGTAGAGTTCCCAGATCGCACGTGGCGGTCCAATTTCAGTTCAGCGGTCATCGTACCTAAATCAGGTCTACAAGTCTCATGATATGAAAGAGAAATTTTTCCTGATCCGAGGGTGAAATTTGGCTGAATTCTGATGGTCAGAACGCTTAATAATAACGCGCAACGACACGTGCCAGATTTGGAATTAATTTCCTAAACCTTTACCCTATTTTCACTCTCTTCAGTCCAGGCTCAATGAAATAGCCTCAGAACATCGGTTGGGCTTGATTTTTGAAATGATTGTCAAGTCCAGCTAAGTTGTCATAACGGTCTAAGATTGTAGATATCGGACTTTCGACGCGCGGTCTAAATCCAATACGGAGTTTCAGAGGGTTCCTGAGAGTAAACAGGTTTAGAGTTTGATCCAAGGTTTCAGGGTATTATAGCATCATCGATTCTACAAGTTTTGGGTCTTGCAGAATGTATTTAAAGCGATCAGGGATAATTTCACAGCTACTCTAACGTAGCGCTAGTTAACTTATGCTTATTTTCTAAAGGAATTAATCCTAAGTGATTTCTGATCGAGTTGGTACTCGAGTCTCTGTATGGATTTTTCCGAGGCATTACACCCACCATGATGCAGTGTTGTATCTTCACTGTCCGTATTATGGCCCACCAGATAATGTGAGAGTGTTTTATTTATCTGTCCATCTGGATGGTGGCAGATGGGTCCTACCTTGTTTGTATGTAATCTACTTATGCCATCCAGTGGTAGTCAGGTCCACCCGATGTTTGACATCCATGTGGTCCAGTGACAGTAAGCCCACTATCATGTATTTTATCCAATCTACTCAATAGATGGGGACCCCGCCGTGATGCATTTTATCTATATAGTCCAGATCCGTGGGACCCCCACCTTTCATGTATGTTTTGTATGCATACGGTCTAGGTCGTTGGCTGGCCCAATTTGATGTCTATGAGGCCCACTATGTATGTGTGACGCCCACTAGTTGTGTGTGAAGCCCACTGAAGTATATGAGGTCCATTTATTGTGTGTGAGGCCCACTTGATTTATAAGAGGCCCATTGGTGTGACTGGATGATGTGGCCCGATGTGATGTATTTATGGCCCACGTGCTGAGGCCCGTTATGATGTATATGCGGCCCATGAGTATGGCCCATTGTGATGTGTTAGAGGCCCATGTGATAAGGCCCATCTGCCTTGTATTCAAATCCCATATGATGGGGCTAACCTGCTTGAAATGAGGCCCATGGGCAAGGCCCATTGTCATGTATTCAAGGCCTATGGGTAAGGTCCATTGTGATGTTTTCATGGCCTATGGGTAAGGCCCATTGTGATATGTATTAGGCCCATGACGCGTGGCCCTTTTGATGTATACAAGGCCCAGATATTACTCCATGATATATGTAATGATGATAATGGTGAGCCATGCCTTGGGATCAATGATGGTTTAATGTCCACATTGATGGGCAATGATGGTTAAATGTCCACATTGTGACATTCCATTAGGCCCTTTGTTGAGTCGAGTCCGATTCCGATTGTCGAGGCTGATTGTCGAGGCCGATTCTGGTTGTCGAGGCCGAGTTCGGTTGACAAGACTGATTTTGATTGTCGAGGTCGATTTCGATGTCAAGGTCGAGTCTGATTGTCGAGGCCGAGTCCGATTGTCGAGTCCGATCCTGATTGTCGAGGCCGATTCTGATTGTCGAGGTCGATCCTGATTGTCGAGGTTGATTATCGAGGCCGATTTCGATTGTCGAGGCCGAATGTCATGTATATGCAGCCCGTATTTGAAGCCCATTATAATGTGTATTAAGCCCGTGTTTAAGGCCAAATGTGATGTATATGAGGCCTATGTGATGAGGCCCATTGTGGTGCACTTGAGGGCTAGGCGATGGAGCTCATGGTGTTATTTATTAGGCCCATGTGAGAGGCCCATCATGATGTGTACTAATCTCTTGAGTGAGGCCCATGGTGTTGTATATTTCACCCTTATGTGAGGCCATGGGTCCACTATATGTTAGGCTTTATATGGGCCATTCCTTGGGGGCAATGTTGGTTAAATGTCCACATTGTCGAGAGCGATTGTCGATGATGATTATTGATACCGATTATGAGTATGTGACAATATAACATCATGATACATGCACATACACATCATCTGCATGTTTATTATGAGATGTAGTTGACCATTACATATGTCATTAGGCAAGTTATTATGAGACTCCCTGATAGGCGGAGGTTATCTCACATGAGCGCACAGTATGCACAGGATTGATGCATGACTGGATTGTATGACTCATGCATCTTAGATTGTGTGCCTTAGTGACATCAGGGCCATAGCCTCCACAGGCATATCATGGATGCCTAGATGGGACACCAAAAATGTTTGGTTTGAGCATCGGGTTGCCATAAATGGCCCTGGGTGAAAATCCCTAAACCCTCTTAGTACCAAAGGACGCCCCAAAGTCGAGACCAAGTGAATACATGAGCACCCGAGTACCGAATACCAGGAGGCCGCGTCTCCTACTATGTCGTGGTTGGTTCGGAGGGGGTGTGGCCTTACCCGCCTGAGCCTGAGGGGCATTACTAGGCTGAGTTTGACCAGCTCATGAATGGATCCACTATCGACGTGCCGGATAGGTATTGACAGACTATTGGCCAGGAGAATAGTGAGGTTTCTTACACTCACTTGGCCTGTGCGGCTGGGAGAGCGGCAGTGCCATTTGGAGTGTATTAAACCTCGGTAATGATCCCAGAGATGAACTGTACTGATATGTGAACTTATTGAGCAGGAGTTTCATACTCATTCACTCACTATTCACTTGGGCTGGTGGTGTGTAACTATTCATTACGTGTACCTTCGCAATGGCCAGGATTTTCTGTTGGGGCACGCGACTAACCTGAGATCAGGAGTTTACCACATCGAGTCTGACTATCCAAATTTAGGTATGAGACTGGTTTGGATTGAAGTCCATTGTGATGGACCCCATAGCCTACGATATTACATACTACCATCCCGACTTCACACTCCAGCATGGTCATTCCATTCATATTGTATATTGCATTACATCCGCAGCATATGATATTGTGTGTTACTGTGTTTGGCGATGGGTCGGGTCAAGATAATGATAGAATCTTACTCTCAAATATTTTTCTATAAAGGAGATAGAGTGATTCCAATCATTTATGCATTCAAGGCATCCCAGCTTCATGATTTACCATTAAGGTGGAAGCTAGAGGATGCTTGAATGCGGAAGTTCATTCCCCAATCCACTCTATTGAATATCAATGATAAGGGTGGATTGGAGGATGAACTCCCTCAAGAGAAAGGACTTTGGGTAAATGATCTAAGGTTAAACACTCAAAAGCACTCTCTTCTTTCTCTATCAGTAACTAAAGACAAGCTTTCTATATTAGGAAAAAAGTTCCAACGGATATAAAATGGTCACATTTATGATAGAGTTCGATATCAACGAGCGGGGTCAATATCATCGAGCGTATACTCTCGATTACATTGACTGGCCGCTAGATGATACAAACTCAAATGTCATGCACTTTTGAAACTTTTTACAAGATGGTCAAGGGAATTGAAACACGTGTTGATGTTATCAGATTTCGAACTCCAATATTATCGATATGAGGATCGATTCCTCGACATTTGAAAATGAGAAACTTTAAAATTTTTCAGGTCAAAAGATATGAATTAGGTACACTCGATATCATCGAAATTTGAATGTCGATGATATCGAAGGTCATGTCGATGCATCGATAAATCCAAAGAATTTATCGATGAACTTACTGGACAGTTTATGTCCTTTCTCGATGCAATCGCTCTGGCTTTATATCATTGATATTTAAATAACAATTCTATCGAGTGACCCTCGATCCAAGATAAAAACCACCTGAAAAATGTTAATGAAAAACTATGTCCAAGACAGATATCATTAATGCCCTTCTGATATCATCAGTTTTTGAATTCCGAGGATATCAAGGGGTACATCGATATATCGAAGGTCTATATGATTTTCTTATGCAAACAGGTACACAAATACTCTGCTGTCGATTATATCGAGTATACTTCGATAACTCAAGTTTCAAATATCGATGCTATCGATAGGGGTATCGATACATCGATAATTCTGTCCATATGAATATGTGGTTACTGGACATCTTTAGTCCTCATTTTAATAGTATCAATTGAGCATCAAGGACATTGACAGCACTTCTCGATTTTATCGAACCTGATATCGATAAATTGACAGATGTATAAAACTTAGAGATTTTCTGATTTTGTAAAAAAGTTTTCTAACCTAAAAACCGTATGATATTGTAACCAATTTTAAGGGTTTTATTTACCTGGTGTTTTGGGACATGGGATATGAAGCTTAGATTTACCTATGGTGAGTTCAGGCACACATCCGGTTGAGGCAGATAGCTAATTGATCTTCCTATGGAGCTTTCCTGTCTAGTTGACTCAACACTCACCCTAATAGACAAATTAGGGCACTTTCACCTTAGACTCTTGCAATCCTCCCCATCAAATTCTAGCGACCCGCGACTTATAATCGGCGTTTATACGCAACCCTAAGTTGCATCCCATCTATCAATGCCAGCTCAACTTGAGACTTATACCCTTGTGATCGCGGTTCCAATGTCGCATCTTACGCGCCGATACGATACCCAGGCCAAGAGTTGTGGGCCCGCATATATTTTGAGGAAACACTATGCATTGTGAATCCTGAGAGAATCTCTATAATCCATCACATCAATCCATCAAACACAAGTAAGCACAACCCATCACTCAATGTAACATCCTGAAAATCGGGGGGTCGAGCAAAAACCCAACTCTCGAGTTTCAAAATGTTATTTATGCAACATACATATGTATGATTGAATGTTGTCTGTGTTAATGTATTAAACATGAGTGAGATTAATCCAGAACAGCATATCATACTCTAGAGACAGTTAAAGTTACAAGCGGAAGACTGTGATAGTATGTATAACATATATAAACTATTGTATGTCTCCAGAGTGTGAACATGTTGCCAGGTTATATACATACATGTATACTTCAAAAGTAAACAAAAGAATACACATGAGTGCTTTAAAAATATAAAATAACAAGTGTCAAGGTATCTAATCAACCTCCCTGTAATCCCGTCGATCAGAACACGCATAAAGGAGGGATCCTCCTCATCATCATCAAGTCCGCCTCTGCCTCACAGGCCGCGCCATCATCTGCAATCACAAAAAAATCTGGTGGGTGTCCAGGAACACCGTCTCGTAACGTGGGAGTGAGTAGCTAACTCAGTGGAATAATAGAGCAAGGATTAACATGTTCTCAAATCAATCATGCGATAATAGTAAAGCAGTAAATCAAACAATCCTAATACTGTTGTTAATGCAATATGACATGACATGATGGATGCCCTCACCGACGATCTCCCTCATACGGCATCATCTTACGACCGCGGCATGCCGCACTCCCACAAGTGCTCCACATCTTCCAGGCACATGCAATGTAATGGTGATATGATTGCCGAGTTGTTATTAGTCCATTCAAATAGCAGGATTGAGAAACTAAGGTACTTCCCTTGTATCAATCCCAACATAGATCCTGTCTAGGGTCGTCACTCCTAGTAATCTCATACGATATATATTTTGTAGGTCACTGCAAGGGCTGCCAGGGCTGTTGCACGCACTTGTTGCTCCGCTCCCCCATCACCTTATCAATACAGGCCTACTGTACTCTACTGCTACAGAAGGGTCATCGCCTCCTGTAGACTCAGAATACGCTCGCGGTCACTACAAAGGGCTGCCAGGGCTGTTGCACGCACTCGTTGCTCTGCTCCCCCATCACCTTATCAATGTAGGCCGACAGTAAAAATATAGTGCCCCATACCACCATAATCTGTTCACGAGTCATAGGTGCTCACTGGTCACTACGGGGAGGTTTGTGGCCCAAGCGTAGGCCGACAGCTCGACCACGGTGTCCCATACCACCATGCCCGGCTCATGAGTCTTCGTGGATCAAGGTACCATGGTTAACAGGGTTTACAATGGTAAGTTCAGTACCCTAGGTTCAAGCAGTTATGACTCATGCAGGGTGAACATACATCGGCCAGTCGGGTTACTTGACGGGCTCAACTAGCGCGATCGCATCTCAAGTTGAACGACATGAAGTGCATAAAACACTTCATGTGGCCTAACCACTGCCGCCAACTCCAGAACACGGCTCGCGTTCATCGACGCGTTGTTCGTGGCGAAGATAAGCTAACCACGAATTCGCTTGGTTACCGACTGCCTGGACTAAGTATAGTCTCAAACAATCATGGGATCACATCAGCATTCATATGAGAGTATTGAAAATGAAATACAACCATGTGAGCATGCTAACACATGTTATAACATACATCTTAAACAAATCTTCCAAGCACATAAATTCCATACATGTAATGAAATCATGCATTTAGCTAACATGTAGGAAATCATTTACATCAGCATATTAATTGAGAAATCAGTCTCAAACTAATTCATAACACCATTTAATTCAATACATACTAATACAAGCATTTATACAAACACTTACACTACACACTTAAGTCTACGTATAGTATGTCAACCCGAAGTGCGCAATTAGGTGAATCTCTTCGCCAAACCAATTATGCACGCATTCCTAACATTCTAATGCGACAACAATTCATGTTAATCACATCGGCAAAATATGAATGAAATCAGCACTTCCTACAAATGACTAACATGCCCTAAATCTCATATTCTTCGTTGATTTACGAAACAGGAAACGGACAGCATGTTGTACATGTCAAACGGTGTTGCCGTCGATAATCTACTATTAAACGACATTAAAGCTTTGGAAACAGTCAATCAAAGCGTCTAAAATCCACACCTTTTCCCTTATAGGTGAAGTGATTCGAACGAAGCGTATACGCTTCGTCTACGGCGATCAGAAAACCTGATACACATGTACATCAGCTACTATTCTATTTGAATCAAATAAATCCCCAAATCAGCAAGTGGTTAGGGTTTTCCTTACCTAGAAGTGCGTTGGAATCGTCGGGAAAGTGATTGGAGTGCGTCGCCTAAGCACGTACAGCAGCAGCAGCAGGTGGCAGGAAGATCTCTCCCACCTTCTCTCACAAACTCTCACCTTTTCTCTCTCCCAATCTAGAGCTTTTTGTAAATTCGGATGGGAGAGAGGAGTGAGGGTTTTAACCCCTTTTATAAGCCCAAACTTGCCCAAAATAGGCTCCAGGTCAAGGTATACTTAAAGTATATTCAAATTGGAGCTGTTTCAGTCCAAAAGATGATTTCTGGTGGTCCCCTGGCCAAACGCGATCGGACTTAAGCTCATGCACACAAGATCTAGCACGCATCAAGTTTTCAGTCCGGCAGGGTTCGCAGATCGCACGTGGCGGTCCAGTTTTAGTTCAGCGGTCACCGCACGTAGATCAGGGCTGCAAGTCTCATGATATGAAATAGAAATTTTTCCTGATCCGTGGATGTAATTTGGTTGAATTCTGACGGTCAGAATGCTTAATACTGACACGTCAAGTCGTGTGCCAGATTTGAATTTCAAATTCCAAATCTGTCCCTATTCGCACTCTCTTCAGTCCGGGCTCAATGAAATAGCCTGTGATTATCGGTTGGACTTGATTTTTGAAATGATTGTCAAGTCCAGCTAGGCGGTTCTAACGGTCTAAGATAGCAGGTATCAGACTTTCGACGCGCGGTCTAGATCCAATACAAAGTTTCAAAGCGGTCCAGAGAACGAACCGGTTTAGAGTTTGATCCCAGGTTATAGAGTATTATAGCACCATGCATTCTACAATTTTTGGGTCTTGTAGAACGTATTTAAAGTGATCAGGGACTATTTCCCAACTACTCTAGCGTCGCGCTAGCTAACTTATGCTTAGTTTCTAAAGGAATTAACCTTAAGTGATTTCTTTGGCTATGGAATTGGGTTCTAAGCGATTTTTCAGGTGTTTTAGTCGACCCATTGCGTAAGGACGTTTAATCCTAGGTTGGCCAAAATCCGAGGTGTTACACTCACCCATACCTCTCTCTTCACCAAGTCAAAGCAACCCATGCTTAGCCCATTCCTCTCATCCTAAAGTCAATGAGACCCATACCCTCCATGTCATCTCTCCTTATTACACCACTCTCTCTCTCATTTCTCACTCCATCTTAAACAATCCAAGGGAGGTGACTGTCCAAGCTCTAAGAGAGCCTAGTGTGGCCCACTTCCTACCCCCTTCATCTCTCATCTTAGCCATCCATACTTCATCATCTTCCATCATAGGAAAAGCCAAGGAGTTTAGGAGTCCAAGGAGCTAAGAATGAGCGAAATCGGTGGCTGTTCATGGTGCTAGATCTTGGTTGTGATTTAGTGTCCACACGATTGTTGGGACCCATTTTCTTGTGTGTTGTAAGTAAAGAGGGGCCCACAATGGTGGGGTCCCTCCATCTCACTGTTCTCTCTCTCTCTCTCTCTCTCTCTCCCTCCCTCCCTCTTATGATGACGTGTGGCCCACCTGATTCAGACTATCCGATTATGAGGCCCACCTTATTGCTACCTATTTTTGGGCAGACCCTGGATGCAGGAAAATACAAATGTCAGCTTGGTCGGATCGTGGGCCACGCTTGTGTGGACCCACCTGATGCATGCGTTTTATCCTGACCGTCATTCTTAGATAGACCCCAGTTGAAGGGAAATAACAAATATCAGCTTGATATTCTGGTGGGCCACACACCTGTGGACCCACTGATGTATCTGCTATGTTCACACTGTCCAGCTGGATTGGACATGGCACGCATGTCACGTTGTCCAGCCGGATTGGACATGGGACCCACCTCGATGGATGTATCCACACCGTCCACGTGACGGTGGGACTCACCCCTCATGTAGGTCCTACCTTCATGAGGAGCCGATTGGCTGGGGTACCTTACACCAGTATATAGTTGTGAATTGCATCAACAAGTTCTATGGGTCGGAAATCATGAGGTATGTGTTATACCGTCCACCTATTTGGTGCATGTGGGGCCCACCCACATGTTCTGCATGTGTGGGATGGGACCCACCTTGATGTGTATGTTTTATATCCACATCGTCCATCTGAATGGTGTAGGTGTGGGGCGCACCGTGATGTATGTGTTGCTCCACGCCGTCAACCTATTTTTGCAGGACGGTGGGACCCACCCACATGTGCTACATGTGTGGGGTGGGGCCCTACCTTGATGTATGAGTACTATATCCACACCATCCATCTGTAGATCACCCAAATCATGAGCCGAGATGGGTAAGTTCAATTGGGCAAGCTGTTATCCAGCAGGTCCACTATGATGTATCTGTTTAATCTTCTTAGCCCAACTAGTTGGGTGGATGTAGTTGGGCATGGCCCACCTTCCGGGTGACCCCCGTCTAAGTGGGACCCAGTGTTATGTGTTTTAATCCAGGCCATCCGCTGGCTGGATGCCTAACTGGGCCAGGGTGCTGCTAGACTAACCATCCAATAGCTGGCCCATATTCATGTATGTGTTTTATATCCATGCCCTCCATTCACTGGTAGGGCCCCTTGGTGATGTATAAGGCCCAACTTATATATGTTTTACCTTGGTTGTCCATTCATTTTTGAATGACCAGTAGGGCAGGGGCATTGGTCGGGCTTCGATGTGGGCACACCTTAATGCAGTAGATCCTTCTCAGGTGGACGCACTATAGGTAGTAGTGGGGGCTAGGATGTCAGCTGCATTGCTGCCTTGTGTGGCCTTCCATGATGTGTGTATTATATGCATACTATTCATCCATCTTTCTAGGCCATGGGTTGCCTTATGAGGTCCACCATGATGTATGTGCTATATGCATGCTGTCCATCCATTTTCTCAGTCATCCTAAGGCCATGGGCCCCATTATCTTGTGAGGCCCACCCTGATGTATGTGTTATATACATGTGGTTCATCCATTCTCAGGGTTATGGGCTGTCTTATGCAGGCCCACCATGATGTATGTGTTATACACACAACGTCCACCATGTTGGGGGCTACCTTGTAAGGCCCACCTTAATGTATATGATACGCATGCTATCCATCCATTTTTCCCAGATGGTATTAGGGCCTTTGGCCCATTGGGATATATATTACGCCCATGTGAGAGGCCCATTATGAGGTGTATTAGGCCCATGTGATGTGGCCCATTATGATTTAATTGAGGCCCATGTGATGTGGCCCATTATGATTTAATTGAGGCCCATGTGATGTGGCCCATTATGATTTAATTGAGGCCCATGTGATGTTGCCCATTGTGATGTATTTGAGGCCCATGTGATGCGGCCCAATGTGATGTGTATTAGTCACATGTGATGCAGCCCATTGTGATGTATTTGAGGCCCAAGTACGAGGCCTAATGTGATCTATATAAGGCCCATGAGTGAGGCCCAATGCACTGTATATAAGCCCAAGTATTAGGCCCAATGTGATCTATATGAGGCCCATGAGTGAGGCTCAATGCGAGGTATATAAAGCCCTTGTGTAAGGCCCAAGGTGATGTATATGAGGCCCATTGTGATGTGTGATTCCACCAGGATGTATGTAATGATGTTTATGATGCGCATCCATGTTCCTAGTTGATATTAAATGGGCCATGCTTTGGGAGCAATGATGGTTTAATGTCCACGTTGTATGATCAATGATGGTTAGATATCCACATTGTAACTCTCCCTAGGGCCCATTGTTAGGCCCATTCTCATCTTCCCATAATGGGCTAACCCAAACCGTTGCCCGCCCATTGATGATTATATTACCCATCTTTCCCTTAATTAGACTATCCTAATTCGTTGGGCCCCCATTTGGTAATGATGTTTTCCACCATACCCTGTAGGACCACCCAAGCCTTGGAGCCTATCTTGTGTTCGTACCAAGCCTTCCATAGGGAATGTGGCCCACCTTGTGCTTATTGGGCCCTTAGGAATCCCAGATTGCTACGTGATGGAATGAGCAAGGAAGCCCACTCCTTGTTCTTAGGCCCATTCTTGATATGAGTAGGCCATCTAGGCCCATCCTTGATATGAGGAGAGTACATCGTCACCGTAGGTAAAAAGATCGGTGGCATTAGGTTTGGTATATCCACTGTTAAGGACCGATCCTCATGTTATGAATTAGATTTTCTATCCTTTTATGAACCCTGCTATATATATATATATATATATATATATATATATATATATATATATATATATATATATATATATATATATATATATATATATATATATATATATATATATATATATAGGTCAATTATCGATTACGACTATGATGATATCTGCACTGAGTATGTGTTAGCATAACATTATGATTATATGAGGCCCATTGTGACTATGTGAGGCTCATCATGATTGTATGGGGTTCATTGTGTGATTATATGAGGCTTATTACGATTATATGAGGCTCATTGTGTTTATATGAGGCCCATTGTGATTATGTGAAGCCCCTTGTATGTGCGAGGCCCAATTGTGACGTTTAAGACCCACCATGTGTATGTGATTATGTGCACGCCACTCGTTCATTATTATGGACCATGGGCCGCCTTATACAGGTCCACTATGATGTATGTGATTATAATCATGCATAGTATACTTCATGATACATGCCCATACGCATCATTCGCTTGCTTGTTATGAGGAGTGATTGAGCATAGCATGTACTATTGGACTGATTATTTATGTGACTCCTTGAGAGACAGAGTTGCCCCACATGAGCGCATGGTACGCGCAGGTTTGATGCATGACTAGATGGTATGGCTCATGCAACTCACATTTTGTGATATAATCATTTGGTGCCCTAGCGACATCATTGTTGTGGCATTCACAGGTATATCATGGATGGCCATATGGGATACGAGAAATGTTTGTTTTGAGCATATGAGCACTTTAGATGTCCATAGGTGAAAGTCCCTAAACTTCTATGGCCAGGGGATGCTCTAATGTCTAAACTGAGTGAAAAACATGAGCGTCAAGTGCCAAATACCAGGAGGCCACGCTTCCCACTATGTCGTGGTTGGTTGGGAGGGGGTGTGGCCTTACCCGCCTGAGGGAGTAGGCAATGTTAGGCTGAGTCTGACCAGCTTGAGGAATGGGTCCACCGTCAATGAGCTGGGATAATATTAGCAAGCGGATGGTGAGGTCTCTTCCACTTACCCAGCTGTGCGCTTGATGGGGCTGCAGGTGGTGTAGAGTTACTAGACCCCAGTGATGATCCCAGAGAAGTATAGTACTAATACATGGACTTATTGAGCAGGAGTTGCATACTCGACATTTTACTTATTCATTCACTATCCACTTGGGTTGGTGGCGCACAACTAATTTGATATGTGTACGTTCACAATGGTCAGGATTTCGGTTGGGTGAACAACTAATCTAAGATTAGGAGTTTACCACATTGAGTCTAGTTATCCAAATTTAAGTATGGGACTGGTTTGGATAGAATTTCCTTATGATGGACCCCACAGCTTACGAAACTATGTACTATCATCCCGACTTCACACTCTAGCTTGGTCATTTCATTTGCACCACATATTGCATTACATCCGCAGCATATAACATTTTGGGTTATGTAACATCCCGAAAATCGGGGGGTCGAGCAAAAACCCAACTTCCGAGTTCCAAAATGTTATTTATGCAACATAGATATGTATGATTGAATGTTGTCTGTGATAACGCATTAAACATGAGTGAGATTAAGCTAGAACAACATATCATACTCCAGAGACGGTTAAATTAACAAGCGGAAGACTGTGATAGTATGTATAACATATATAAACTGTTGTATGCCTCCAGAGTGTGGATATGTTACCAGGTTATATACATACATGTATACTCCAAAAGTAGACAAAACGAATATACATGAGTGCTCTAAAAATATAAAATGACAAGTGTCAAAGTATCTAATCAACCTCCCTGTAATCCCGTCAATCAGAACACGCATAAAGGAGGGATCCTCCTCATCATCATCAAGTCCAGCTCCGCCTCGCAGGCCGCGCCATCATCTGCAATCACAAAAAGGTCTGGTGGGTGTCCAGGAACACCGTCCCGTAACGTGGGAGTGAGTAGCTAACTCAGTGGAATAATAGAGCAAAGATTAACATGTTATCAAATCAATCATGTGATAATAGTAAAGCAGTAATTCAAACATTCCTAATACTGTTGTTAATGCAATTATGACATGACGTGATGTATGCCCTCACCGACGATCACCCTCATGCGGCAACATCTTACGACCGCGGCATGCCACACTCCCTAGAGTGCTCCACATCTTCCAGGCACATGCAATGCTATGGTGATATGAATTCCAAGTTGTTATTAGTCCATTCAAACAGCAGGATTGGGAAACTAAGGTACTTCCCTTGTATCAATCCCAACACAGATCCTGTCTAGGGTCGTCACTCCTAGTAATCTCATACGATGTATATTTCGTAGGTCACTGCAAGGGCTGCCAGGGCTGTTGCTCGCACTCGTTGCACCGCTCCCCCATCACCTTATCAATAAAGGCCTACCGTACTCTACTGCAACGGAAGGGTCGTCGCCTCTCGTGGACTCAGAATACGCTCGCGGTCACTACAAAGGGCTCGTCGCCTGATCAGTGTAGGCCGACAGCTAGAATATAGTGTCCCATACCACCATAATCTGCTCACGAGTCTAGGTGCTCACTGGTCACTACGGGGAGGTTTGTGGCCCCAGCGTAGGCCGACAGCTCGACCACGGTGTCCCATACCACCATGCCCGGCTCATGAGTCTTTATGGATCAAGGTACCATGGTTAACAGGGTTTACAATGGTAAGTTCAGTACCCTAGGTTCAAGCAGTTATGACTCATGCAGGGTGAACATACAATGGCCAGTCGGGTTACTTGACGGCTCGACTAGCGCGATCGCATCTCAAGTTGACGACATGAAGTGCGTAAAACACTTCGTGTGGCCTAACCACTGCCGCCAACTCCAGAACACGGCTCGCGTTCATCGACGCGTCGTTCATGGTGAAGATAAACTAACCACGAATTCGCTCGGTTACCGATTGCCTGGACTAAGTATAGTCCCAAACAATCATGGAATCATGTCAGCATTCATGTAAGAGTAATGGAAATGAAATACAATCATGTGAGCATGTTAACACCTGTTATAACGTACAGCTTAAGTAAATCATCCTACACATGTCTTTCACACATATAATGAAATTATGCATATCGCCAAGATATAGGAAATCCTCTCCATTAGCCTATTAATTGAGAATTCAATCTCAACTAAACCATAATGAAATCATCAGTACATGTTATAGCATACCACTTAAGTGCAACATCCAACATATGCATTTCATACATATAATGAAATCGTACATACAGCTAACATGTAGGAAATCATTTACATCAGCATATTAATTGAGAAATCAATCTCAAATTAATTCATAACATCATTTAATTCAATACATACTAATACAAGCATTTATACAAACACTTACACTACACACTTGAGTCTACATATAGTATGTCGACCAGAAATGCGCATTTAGGCGAATCTCTTTGCCAAACTAATTATGCACGCATTCCTAATATTCTAATGCGACAACAATTCATGTCAATCACATCAGCAAACTATGAATGAAAACAGTACTTCCTACAAATGACTAAAATGCCCTAAATCTCATATTCTTCGTTGATTTACGAAACAGGAAACGGACAGCATGTTGTACATGTCAAACAGCGTTGCCGTCGAGAATCTACTATTAAACGACATTGAAAGCTTTGGAAACAGTCAATCAAAGCGTCTAATATCCGCACCTTTTCCCTTTTAGGGGTGAGAGTTCGAACAGAGCGTATATGCTTCGTCTACAGCGAATAGAGAACCTAATTTACGAGTTCTATCAGTTTACATGCTATGGAACGAAAAGAATCCCAAATCAGCAACTTATTAGGGTTATTTCTTACCTAGAAACGCGGAGAAATCACCGGCAAAGTGATTGGAATACGCCGTTTAAGCACGTGCAGCAGCAGCAGGAAAAGCTCTCCCACCTTCTCTCACAAACTCTCACTTTCTCTCTCACTCTTGCTAGGGTTTCTAGCAAATTCGGATGGGTGAGAGAAGTGAGGGTTTCAACCCCTTTTATAAGCTCAAATGTGCCCAAAACAGGCTTGGGAACAAAGTATACTTGAGGTATATCCAAATCGGGGCTGTTTCGGTCCAAAAGGGCATTTCTGGTGGTCCCCTGGTCGAATGCGATCGGACTTAAGCTCATGCGTACCAGATCTAGCGCGCATTAAGTTTTCAGTCCGACAGGGTTCGCAGATCGCACGTGGCGGACCAGTTTCAGTTTAGCGGTCACCGCACGTAGATCAGGGCTGGAAGTCTCATAATAATAAATAAAAATTTTTCCTGATCCGAGGGTGTAATCTGGATGAATTCTGACGGTCAGAACGCTTAATACTGACGTGTCAAGTCGTGTGCCAGATTTGAATTTGAAATTCCAATTCTGTCCCTATTCGCGGTCGCTTCAGTCCGGGTTCAATGAAATAGTCTGTGATTATCGGTTTGACTTGATTTTCGAGATGATTGTCAAGTCCAGCTGGGCGGTTCTAACGGTCTAAGATAGGAGGTATCGGACCTTCGACGCGCGGTCTAAATCAAATACAAAAGTTCAATGTGGTCCAGAGAACAGACCTGCTTAGAGTTTGATCCAAGGTTATAGAGTATTGTAGAGTTGTTTGTTCTACTCGATTTGGGTCTTGTAGAACGTATTTAAAGTGATCAGGGACTATTTCCCAGCTACTCTAGCGTCGCGCTAGCTAACTTACACTTATTTTCCAAAGGAATTAGTCCTACGTGATTTCTTTGGCTATGGAATTGGGTTCTAAGTAATTTTTCAGGTGTTTTAGTTGACCCACTGTCTAAGGACGTCAAATCCCAGATTGGCCAAAATCCGGGGTGTTACAGGTTACTATACTTCAACATTTATATGGCCTAAATGAGGTTGACAGTATTCGTGGACTCGTTAGGATTTACATATGGTGTTGCATCCTTACAATATGATATTTAGTTTACTATGTCTCCGCATTGTATAAATAATCTACATTGCTTCCTCAGTATATGATATTGGCTTATTATATTTTTGCATCACATAGCCTGGATAAGACTGATAGTATTTATAGACTTACCCAAATGTTTCCACATTGCTCTGATATTGCATAGTTGACACTTACCTTGCGCACACACATACACCAACCTCTAAAATTTCAATAAGCATATGCACGATAGATGTGTGCAGATGGCGTTAGATCGCAGCAGCATTGAGCTTGTAGCGTGCAGCTTTCTTCTGGAGGTTTGATTATTGATATATGTATTTTCCTTTTAGCATTGTATTTAACTGTTTATATTAGTGGATATGTGATGATGATGTTACCTTTGTGATTTGGGTAAACTTATGGTTATGCTTCTTACGAAATAAATGTATATTAAAAAATTCTCATTGTAGGATCCCAGGATCTGATTCTGGTGTATGGGTGTTGGAAGCCAAGAATGGGGTACTATAGAGGTTATCGGCACTAGATTTAGCTATCAAGAATTTTGTGATCTCGGTTTTCGAGTTTAGGGGGTGATTACCTCACATCACATGGCCTTGGTATGGCCAATAGCATTCATGCCTTACATCGCTTAACCATGGTATAGCTGATAGTATTCATGGACTTACCAGCAAATTTTCGCATTACTCAGATATTGAATACTTGGCACTTGCATTGCGCACACACTTATGTTACCCTCTAAGCTTTTCGTAAGCTTATGCACGACTATTGCATGCAGGTGACGTT
Organism: Magnolia kwangsiensis; assembly: GCA_037074715.1. Classification (NCBI taxonomy): domain Eukaryota; kingdom Viridiplantae; phylum Streptophyta; class Magnoliopsida; order Magnoliales; family Magnoliaceae; genus Magnolia; species Magnolia kwangsiensis. Next base: position 78,932,394 of record CM073577.1, on the reverse strand, counting down.
GGATCGCAGTAGCACTGAGGCAGAGCATGTAGTTGAGATTTTGGAGTTTTGATATCTATATTTGTATCTCTTTCTGCATTGCACTCAAAATTTTGATTTAGTGGATATGTGGTGATGTTGTTTCGTGACTTGGTTATGCTCCATTACAAAAAAAAATCATATTAAAAATCCTCCTTATAGGATCCTAGGATCAGAATCTGGCATATGGGTGTTAGGAGCCGAGAATGGGGCATTAAGGAGGTTATCGACACCGGATTCGGTGATCAGGAATTCTGTGAGCTCGATTTCTGAGTTTGGGGCATGACATTAGCTAAAGAAAGGAAGGTTTTGAGCAGCCGCAATAACAGTGAGGAACCCTAATGTATCCGGTTCCGAGCTCTTATATGGAGTATTTCCAGTGATCCTGAACCATAGGATTCGAAATGGGTGGTTCAGATTATGTTGCTTTGCAACAGCTCTAAATACAGCCGATAATATGAAATCGGTAACTGTTTTGGTTGCTGGTTTTCTACGAAAACCATAATCTTTGTAAATGAAATGGATGGCTAAAATAACCTCATATGGATGGTTAGGATTTGGAGAGAGCAGCTCACGTGGATCACCAACCTGGCAGTAGCGAGGCAGTTTCCATTTTTAAAAAAATAGCCACATGCGGCTTTGTTTGGGCTTGGTTTGAGTACATGCACGTGTGCATGAGTGTGTACAGATGACGTGGATTTGGTCAGCCCCACCTCTTGGATCATACGAACGGTTTGGATTAGATCACGATGGCCTGCATTGATCATAAATTGACAATTTTTACAGGGCTAGAAACACATATCTGCCTCACGCAGTCCAGTTGTGCCCATCATTGTGTGTATGTACGAGGTCCATCACGTGAGGTTTTGTTCAGGTTTTGGTCAGCTCCACCTGCTGGATCAAGTGGATGGTTTAGATCTCCCATTTGGGATGAGATGGTGGGCCACATTTCAAACGAACATCCTTCATTCATTGTTGGCGAAAAACCAAAAGAGAAGAAGAATACTTTTTCTTTGGGTAATCGTTAGTCAAACTTAGTTCAACCAGTTCCAGGGTCTGGTGCATAGCAGGAGCACCACTCCTAATGCACACATGCAGAGTGTGTGGGGCTCATGGTAATGTTCTCCATTCATTCTCTTTAGAGGCTCTAATCAGGTCCTCTGGCTAAAAACTAGGCAGATCTAAAGCTCAGGTGAGCCGCACGAACTAATTCGGATCATATTTATGGATTTGCCTTAATTCAACGGTCAGATTACATCCAAACTTATCATCAATGGTAAAAAGCTCCTAATGGATCATGTGTACATTCAAGATCTTCATAATATGTTAGTAGCCAAGTAATAGTTTTAAAATTAATTTTATTATTACTTTGTTATAAATTACTATTATTATTATTGTTATTATTATTATCATCTCAATTTGGAATGGTAGGGCCTACTTCTAAACAGAGCCGCCCTTGCGGTAGACCAAAATCCAAGAGTCGCGTGTCCAATTCTCAAAGTATTTTAACTGTTAAGTGGGCCATACAACTTGGTTTGTGAGTTCCATTGATAATTATCAATAATTAACGGTCGGATCATTTCCTGATCTGATCACCGATGCTTTCAAATGTTCCTAAGCTAATATGGGTAGATCCTAATGGCTACTTTTGCAACTTGATGGTTAGGTCATATAATTAAGTATTAAATCATCTCACAATGAGTCATGGACTCAATGAACGGTGGATCTTTAGATTTAGGTCTTGCATTTGATGATGAACGACTTCATTGGTTGTTTAAAGTGACTGAGATCCTAAAATAGATGTCCCTAAAGTTATGATTGGTTGTATTAAAAATCAATCAGATGAATGGCTTATTATACGAACGAGGTTTGTACTAGACTATTGAGATGGATGGATTAAGAATCGTTGCATGGTAACATGTAAGAGAACACACGTGTAACTTAGGTTGGATCTCCATGGTGACACCCAAGTACTGAAAAGTATGGGGTGTTACAACATCCTTGTTGAAACCAGCTAATGAAGGTAGCTTAATTTACAGTGACATCAGGTGGAGTCCACTTGTGATGTCCTTTAAGGGATCCACTCCGTTCAATAGTGTTAGCTCGGTCATAATTGTCATGAGCTCGAAAGTGATGCAAATCCAACGATTAGGTCAGTCACACTAATCTTTTTAATAGAGCATCTTCCTAGGTTAGAGGTTTGGAGAAGGAAACTTCCTCTAACACGTTTCTTTCTCCAACATGTCTCTCCAACAGTCTCTTACGTGAGGTAGCTTGGGTGCAGACATGGGTTATGTGTAGGTATAATGTGAGGTCCATCACGATATTTATAAGGGAATCCACTCCATTCATTAGTTTAAGCAGGTCGCGTTGCGCCACGAGGCTAATTATGAAGTTGATCTAAGGCTTAAGTACCCTTATCTTGAAATTTCTCCTAGTGAATGCTAAAACAGGCTTGATCTTAATTAACGGTCCATGTTCAATGATCAGGGCCCAATTTTAGAAGAAATGTGTAGTTAAGATAAGTAAATAATTGCACAAATTTTGGTGGTTGATCGATGGTGGAAAAAGTCTAAATCTAAAATGTCACCTTTTGCATCAAAAGGAAGGAACTGGCTTCAGCATTCAACAGTGAAGGATCATAAATTGGGATTTAAATTTCATATGATATCATAGTCATGTGAGGCTATGGTGGTCCAATTTTAAGTTGCGATGGATGATAAGAAGTGGTTAGATCTGCAGATCTATGTTTATACAGAGTTAGTAAGCCCTAAAAGGATTTCTTGGCTACTAAGTAAAAGTCTACCAAGGTGGGGTCTTCATATTTCACACTTGGCTTATATGATGGCCAATCCAAGTCATTTGTATGAAGGGAAATATCCTACTATGACTACCCACGAGGCTTCTTCGCTAGATGGATACCAAAATCAATGGTTATAGGCTAATTTGTCAAATGGGCCATTTTTACAATGATCTAAAGGCTGAAATTTGACGTATATGGTTAATTTATGATAGATGGGTACGATATAAAATTTTACATGAAATGGATCATGGGAACTATGTGTTCTTGAATTCAAGTATCTAGGTTAACGACATTTTCATAATTATTGATAATCTAAGAGTTTTGGGAAATCAAATGGTTATATATGATTATATACACGTTTCTAAGAAATTCTTACAAAAGAACATATATTTAAATAATTATGAATAAAGCGTTATTCACCAAATAAATTAAGGTAATGTAGATATATCAAAACCACATGATGAATGGTTAGATGACATGTTCGAAATAGGAAAGCTTAATGGTTAGTAATCTAGTCATGTACGTAGGTGGGTGTATGGTTAAATTTGTAAGCAGATGAGTACAAGTGGGTTTACTTGGAGATTTGATGATCTTGTCTTAAAATCAACGATTAGATGGCTTGATTGGTTTCATACACATGTACATACTAAGTTAAATTTTATAGTAACACTCGAGAACTTTCAATACTCGGGTATTGAAAAGTTTAGGGTGTTACACCTACGAACTATTTGGAATCAAGATTTCAATACTCTAAGCAATTGAGAGTATTCGTTTTATTTTTTTCCCATTATATCGAAATATTTTGTATTGTCCTATTCACCCCCCCCCCCCTTTATGTAAGACCCATATCCTAGTTCGTACTGTTCCGTCGACTGGCTTCCCATCGAATTCCGGTAATCCGCGTCGTATAATCAATGTTTGCGCATGAACCAAAGCCATTTCCTGTAGAATTGAGTCAGCTTGATCCGAGACTTGTACCATTGTAACCGCACAATCGTCATGGTTTCAACATTGTGACTCGCATACCAATCCGATACACAGGTCAGAAGATGTGAGCTGGCATTTATTTTGAGAAAAACACCATGCTTTTAGGATCCCAAGAGAATCTCTGCAATATATCCTATCAATAAATCACATCATGTCAAGTACAAAAGCACCCATGCTTTCTTTCTACATAAGTCAAGAAACCACCAAGTCAACTCTCATGTCAAGTACACCATCACTCACATCCATCTCTCTCTCTCTCTCTCTCTCTCTCTCTCTCTCTCTCTCTCTCTCTCTCTCTTTCCCTTCACATTTTCCAAGAAACAATCCCAAGCAAGAGAGTGCACGTCCAAGCCATTTCAAGAGAGAAAAAAATGACTTTGTGTGGCCCACCTTTCCCATCCTACAAACCTTCTTCCTAGCCATTCAACTCTCATCACCCTCCATCAAAGTGAAGCATAAGGAGATTGGCTTTCCAACGGACCGAGAAGATCGAACGGTGGGTGCTCTATTAGGCCTAGTTTTCTCTTCTTCTTTTTTTATGAAGGGCCAAGTGAGGCTTACCGATTGATGGTATGGATCTCACTTTAGACCCTTGATGTAGCCGATGGACCACCTTGATCCTCATGATCATTCCATAATGGGACCATTCTCCATGGACCCCATCATGATATTTATTTTTCTTGTATGGATGGGGTCATCTAGACCTTACATTTGGTGGAGAAAGGATCTCCACCGTTGATTTTTGTAATACCCTGAAAATCGGGGGTCGTGTATAAACTCAACTCCCGAGTTCCAGACCGTCACTTATGCAACAAAATGATTATGATTCAATGTTGTCTAAGTTAAAGCATTCACATGAGTAAAAGTATACCAAAATTGTAATTCATACTCCAGGTCCAGTGATAAAAGCAAGCGGAAGACTAAACAATATATATATCATTGTATGGAAAAACAAAGTGGATCTCAACTGTCACTAAAGTATGAATACATCACTGAGTCTCATATACATGTAAATGACAAAAATAAATGTTCAAAATAGTCCCACTGAAGTCTCGTCAACCCAGTTCGCCTAAGCAAAGCCATCATGATACTGCATGTACGAGAACTCGTCCAGGTCCTCGTCGAAGTCTGGCTCTGCCTCCTGGATCTCAGCATCACCTGCATCTACAACAGGGTCTGGTGGGTGTTGCAAACACCATCCCGTAATGTGGGAATGAGTAGCTAACTCAGTGGAATAATAGAGCAAGGATTTACATGTTCTCAAATCAATCATGCGATAATAGTAAAGCAGTAAATCAGACAATCCTAATACTGTTGTTAATGCAATATGACATGACGTGATGTTTGCCCTCACCGACGACTCCCTCATACGGCACCATCTTACGACCGCGGTATGCAATCGTCCCTCAAGTGCTCCACATCTTCCAGGCACATGCAATGTTATGGTGATATGATTTTCGAGTTGTTATTAGTCCATTCAAACAGCAGGATTGGGAAACTAAGGTACTTCCCTTGTATCAATCCCAACACAGATCCTGTCTAGGGTCGTCACTCCTAGTAATCTCATACGATGTATATTTTGTAGGTCGCTGTAAGGGCTGTCAGGGCTGTTGCACGCACTCGTTGCTCCGCTCCCCCATCACCTTATCAATACAGGCCTACTGTACTCTACTGCTACTGAAGGGTCATCGCCTCCCGTAGACTCAGAATACGCTCGCGGTCATTACAAAGGACTCGTCGCCTGATCAGTGTAGGCCGACAGCTAGAATATAGTGTCTCATACCACCATAATCTGCTCACGAGACTAGGTGCTCACTGGTCACTACGGGGAGGTTTGTGGCCCCAGCGTAGGCCGACAACTCGACCACGGTGTCCCATACCACCATGCTCGGATCATGAGTCTTCGTGGATCAAGGTACCATGGTTAACAAGGTTTACAATGGTAAGTTCAATACCCTATGTTCAAGCAGTTATGACTCATACAAGGTGAACATACATCGGCCAGTCGGGTTACTTGACGAGCTCGACTAGCGCGATCGTATCTCAAGTCGAACGACATGAAGTGCGTAAAACACTTCGCGTGGCCTAACCACTGCCGCCAACTCCAGAACACGGCTCGCGTTCAACGAACTCGTCGTTCGTGGCCAAGACCAGCCAACCACGAATTCGCTCGGTTACCGACTACCTGGACTAAGTATAGTCCCAAACACATATGAATTCACATCAGCAATTTATGTAGGAGTATTGGAATTGAAATACAATCATGTGAGCATGTTAACACATGTTATAATATTCAACTTAAGCAAATCTTCAAGCACATACATTTCATGCATAGTATGGAATCATGTACATAGTCAACATGTAGGAAATCATTTATGTCAACATATAAATTGAGACCTCCATCTCAAACCAATTCATAACATAATTTAATTCAATACATACTAATACAAGCATTTATACAAACACATACACTACACACTTAAGTCTACATATAGTATGTCGACCCGAAGTGCGCAATTTGGCGAATCTCTTGGCCAAACTAATTATGCATGTATTCCTAACTTTCTAATGCGACAACAAACCATTTCAATCACATCAGCAAAATATGAATGTAATCAGTACTTCCTACAAATGACTAAAATGCCCTAAATCTCATATTCTTCGTTGATTTACGAAACAGGAAACGGATAGCATGTTGTACATGTCAAACGGTGATGCCGTCGATAATCTACTATTAAACGTCATTGAAAGCTTTGGAAACAGTCAATCAAAGCATCTAAAATTCTCACCTTGTCTCTTATGGATGTGTAAATTCGAACGGAGCGTATACGCTTCGTCTACAGCGATAAGAGAACCTAATTCACGAGTTACATCAGCTAACAAGCTATGAATCCTAGTAAACCTCAAATCAACAACTTTCTAGGATTATTTCATACCTGAAAGAGCGGAGGAATCACTGGCCAAGTGATTGAGATGTGTTGCTGAAGCACGTGCAACAGGTGGCACGAAGGCAGGAAAAATCTCTCCTAATCTCTCTCACAAACTCTCACCTTTTCTCTCTCCCAATCTAGGGTTTCTCTCAAATTCGGATGGGAGAGAGGAGTGAGGGTTTCAACCCCTTTTATAAGCTTAAAAATGCCCAAAATAGGCTCCGGTACAAGGTTCACTTAGTGCATAACCAATTCGGGGCTGTTTCGGTCCAAAAGATGCTTTCTGGTGGTCCCCTGGTCGAATGCGATCGAACTTAAGCTCATGCGTACCAGATCTAGTACGTATTAAGTTTTCAGTCAGACAGGGTTCGCAGATCGCGCGTGGCGGACCAGTTTCAGTTCAGCGGTCACCGCATGTAGATCAAGGCTGAAAGTCTCATGATATGAAATAGAAATTTTTCCTGATCCGAGGGTGTAATCTGGCTAAATTCTGACGGTCAGAATGCTCAATACTGACGCGTCAAGTCGTGTGCCAGATTTGAATTTGAAATTCCAATTCTGTCCCTATTCGCACTCTCTTCAGTCCAGGCTCAATGAAATAGCCTGTGTTTATCGGTTGGACTTGATTTTTGAAATGATTGTCAAGTCTAGCTGGGCAGTCCTAACGGTCTAAGATAGGAGGTATCGGACTTTCGACGCACGGTTTAGATCCAATACAAAGATTAAAAGTGGTCTAGAGAACAAACCTGCTCAGAGTTTGATCCGAGGTTATAGAGTATTATAGAGCCATTGGTTCTACTCGATTTGGGTCTTGTAGAGCGTATTTAAAGTGATCAGGGACTATTTCCCAGCTACTCTAACGTTGCGCTAGCTAACTTACGCTTAATTTCCATAAGAATTAATCCTAAGTGGTTTCTTTGGCTATGGAATTGGGTTCTGAGTGATTTTCCAGATGTTTTAGTTGACCCACTGCCTAAGGACGTCAAATCCCAGATTGGCCAAAATCCGGGGTATTACAATCTACCCCCCTTAAAACACAATTTCATCCCCGAAATTAGCGAAGGGTAAGGAGTACTTTTTTCTAAGGAAGGTTCAAATCCTATTTAATGACCTAACCGTACGTACATCCTAACTCAAATGTTTCGATCCTGGGCCAGTGGAAAAGAGGCCAAGCACTCTTCCGCTGCGCCACTCAGATCGAACGGCAGTGTTGACTAACCTAACTGGATTTGACTCATTACGTTCTACCCCCCTTAAAACTTGGTTTTACTTAAGGTTGAAGAATCTTTGCATCGATCCATATATCGGAACGAGGCGCAACTTAGGGGCTCTCCTTAACCTAAAATGGAAACAACCTTTCTCTACAGGGTTTTCCTTACTAATGATGCGTTCTATGGCATTGGTACCTATGATCATAGAGATGAGCCTAATCTCTATTGTGGTTAAGTTTAGGGGTAGGTATGAGTTGGTGGCAAGATATCGAATTCTCTACTGGCTTTAAGTCCTCACCATTTTCCAAAGACAAAGTAATAACTTTTGGTTATATGTGGTCGAGCCAACGCGGAAGAAAAGTTGTGTAGTGGGTCTGAGCCGGATACATAGACTTTCTGCCTAGAATAGAAATTTATTGTATCAGTTCTTAATCCTAAACGATGCTGATCTTCTGCTTGATCAGAGCATTGAATTTATTGGCAACTACCAGGATTGAGAAATCAATTCAAACCGCGAATACTTCGCTGATAATTACATTTCCTTTACTCCGCGTTCCCGAATGCAATAAGCCCTTTGGGGAAGGCAATTCTAAGAGGTGTGCTAGTACATTCTAAGTTCAATCTGAGGGATTTATAAACATTCCCTGAGAGTGAATGGTTCTTTCCTATGGGCGTCAACATAAGTCTATAAGTCATAAAGGGATTTATCAAAGGGATAATATTCTACTTCAGTCAAATCTAACCTACAATTTCTTAGCATATACAAGCTTCACACTACTTAAAGTAATTAGTAGGCCAGTCTGTAACTCAGTAGCTATAATCTAAAGCCTAAGATTATACGTTAAATGGTTCCATACCATTTCTACTACAGGGAATTCTTCTATTGCTTAGGGTCAAGATTGTCTAAATGGAATTGGATTTCTTATGTCGTCAGACCCTTCAATCTGCGTCCTCAACTCCACCATCTCACACGGTGCCATGCGATATGTCGGCAGTGAGACGGGTGAGGAACCAGGAACCAGATCGATAATGAAATCGATCACTGGTCGGGGCGGCAAGCCAGGGATCTTCCTGAACAAATCCCCAAACTCGCAAACGACTGGCGTATGCTCAAGCATCTAGGCACCAGCGTCTCGCAATAAGGTGGCGTAACTAAGTATACGGAAAGGGAGATTTACCCGCACTAAAAACGTGAAGGATGTTCCCTCTGGCTCGTAGGCTGTCACTATACGAGTCTCGCAGTCAATCTCAGCCCTCGCTGCAGTCAACCAGTCCATGCCAAGAATGACATCGAGATAAACCAGAGCGAGATCGACGACGAGATCTAAAGCCATCGTCTTGCCCCCCAAATCCACCAAATAACCCTCACACATCTGGGTGGCATCTGTAAAGGACCCGTGAGCTGCATAAACTCGTACCCCGTCCATAGTAATGGTCTCTAGCCTAAGACGCCCAACTATAGTACGTGATATCAAAGAAATCGTGGAACCAGTGTCCACCATCACGAGAATAAGAATACCTCCAATATGGGCAGTGACCTCGAAGGCTGAATGCTGAGAAGTCTGTGTCGCAGTTGCCTCCGCTGTCAAGGCATGTACCCCTGCCTGCTGTGGCCGGTTCGGCCACTACGCCGTGGGCCGTGAAGGCTCCTGATCTGCGATACCGGAGGTCTGAAGGAAAGGTGCGAAGGAGCCAACCGTATAGGCGGTGTTGATATCACCTGTGGACGTGTACGGTAGATCTTCTGCGGCGGTGAGAACCCACTGTCCCGCATCCTAGAAAAATAACTCTGCTCCAAGTGGCCCTCTCTCCCACAATATGTGCATAGTAAATCAGAGCGCCGCATCGGGGGTACTGGCATGGTAGCCCTAGTAGGAGGGTCGACGCGAGGCCTCTTGCCTGCAAAGGGCCTGTCCTGTATCTCTGGTGGTAGCCTAGGAGCAACACGGCCACGAGATCGCGTAAGCCGATCCACATCCTTCTCTGCCCGCATGGACATGTGAATCAGCTCCGCATAGGAGGGAATGCTCACGCAGCACATCTTCGACAGAATATCTAGTCGTAAACCCTCTGAAAAGCACCGTATGCGCATCTGCTCATCAGCCAAAATAGTCGGGACGTATCTGCCCAACTCCTTGAACCGATGCTCATACTACGTGACTGTCATGCCTCCCTGTCGGAGGCGGAGAAACTCATTCTCCCGGTCATGCCTGTACATCTGGGGGTAATACTTCTCATGAAAGCGAAACTCAAACGCTGCCCATGTCCACATAAAGTCAGCGGCAATGGTCCGCAATATGCTGTCCCACCACAAGCTGGCCTCTCTCTCAAACAGGAACGTAGCCAACTCTACCTGCTCAGCCTCTGTACAATGAAGCATCCACAATATCTTCGACACACGGTCGAGCCAATACTCAGCCTCCTCGGGTCTATGAGAACCCGTAAAAGTGGGAGGCCGTAAGCGTTGGAATCGCTCTAACAAGCCTCGCGTATCTACGGTATTCCCCGCAGGGTAAGCAGGTGGTGCAGGATGAGCCAAGCCCTCATCGTGGGCATATGCATCAGCATCCTCAGCTGGATGCGCAGGTGGTGCAGGTGGAGTCACACCCCCGCCCTGGGCTAGTGTCCCCACAATAGTAGTCAGGAGCTGCTGCTGCTGCTGTATCATAGCCATCATCTGCTCGAATCTTTCGGGAGGTGAAGCAGGCTGTGGCGTGTGCTGTGCCGAAGAAGATGCACGATAAGGCTCTCTGACTGGCGGTGTGAACGACGGTGGTCCAACTGTAGGACTAGCAGTAGGCTGAGACGCACGAACTGTCTCAGGAATCGGGCCCACAGCAGGGTCCGCATGTGTGTCAGACTGTGAAGGAGCCTGATCCATATGCTCAGTCAATGCAAGCCTAGCCGTGCTCCGCATAGCCTTAGGCGGCATTCCCTATATTCAAAATAGGGCGCAACCTTGTCAGTCTTAATAGCACAAATACACCGCAATCATTCACACAAGAAGTCAAAGGCATTCCATGCATTTCATTTAACCAAAATTGTCACAATACAAGGGATATATCCTTATAAGCATCATGACGAGAAATACATGGGAACTAAGACAGTTAAAATTACAACAGTAACATAAGCAAGTCACTAGCCCTAACAGGCTTACACAACTTAAAGTAGGAAATGACTAACAACTGATAACAACATCAACGACTCATCGCTAGTCTGAATCAGGTGACGGAGGAGGAGCACCCTTATCCTGCAAGCAGCACAAGATCGCCTTCAAGGTACGAGTCACCTTACCGAATTTCCTCTTCGTAACGGCCTTGGCATCCTCGACTTCAGCGTGAAGTTCCTGAACTTCTCTTCCCAAGGTGATCTGGCTCTCCTCAATCCGAGCAATGCGATCATCGCCAGTAGCCTGCGCAAAAGGAGGAGGGCTCTCATTTGTATCCTGAGCCTCCTCTTCTGCCTCTTCCTGGACTTCTTCCTGGACTTTTGCTCCAGGTTCTCCCTCACTTGGATCCTCCTCATCATCAAAGTCATCCTCGCTATCCTCCTCAAGCTGATTCTCACGGTACTAAGACCCAATCTTCATCTTGACCATAGTCGACTCATCAATGGTATGAATCGAAATTGGTAATTCCGGCCCAAGTCTGTAAGCAAACTCAAGCGTGATCTTGCATATCAGTCGGCCAAAAGGAAGCGATTTAGATGCTCTTCTTGACTTGGCTATGAGGATTATCTGTCGCAAGATAAAAGTGGCCATACATACATTCTCTCCCTAGGCCACCGGATACACGAAATCAACCATAAGGCGTGTACATTCAATGCGATTTGTCGACCTGGGATACACATTGTACCTGCAGATATGGTGCAGTAGGCATAAATCATCAGACATATACGTCGCCTTGAGGCTATTATTAGGCTGCCATGGAACCAACTTACCGTACAGAAATCTGGTGCGGTGATCTCGTTCACGCCCACTCCTCAGGTTCTTCTCACTAGGATGAACATCACCAAGAGGCATGTTCAGAAGTCGCACAATCAGTCGCACATTAATCGTAGCCATCCGATCTCTACCAAAAGGGATTTTGAACTGTAATGGCTCCAAGGTAGGATTCTGGATACAAGCATAGAAGGCACGAACGGTGCTCACATTAGCACGAGCGCGAGCTTCAAAGATCGGACCCCAATGTGCAGCTTCAATGCGCTCGAACAATAAAAATTCACCGAACAGTTGCCCTTCCACGTCCACCTCAAACAACACTTTGCGATCAGTGTATTGGCCATGAGGCATCTCTGATAGAATTACTCGCCCAAGGTGAGCATGGGGATCCAAATCCCGCTTTGTACGGCACTCTCGGGCTGTAGCTGGACGTGTGGCGGTGCTTGAACTTGCGACACCACCCCGCGGTCTTCTCGATTGAGCAGGGTGACTTGGCCCAGCCTCATCTACTGTAGTTTTCCTTTTACCCATCAAAGATAAGATGGATGAGAGTGATAAAAGGTCTAAAATGGCTTCCACGAAAGCTATGGAAGACGGAGAAAATGTGAAGAAGTGGCTATCCAAACTGGAAAAGGGAGATCTAGGCATCGTAGAGGGATGCTTCAAGCTTCCCAAGGATGTATTTTCAAGGAGAAATGAAAATAAAAAAGTGGAATGGAGCACCTCACGATTTCAGCTCGATTTGGGGGTTTTTGGAGCTCCAAATGATGAAATCTTCAAGAGGGAGGGCTGCCAACTTCAAAGGAACGATGGATGGTGGTCTTTTTTGGCCAAGGATGGATCTAGGGGTGGTTTGGAATCACAGATTTTGGAGATAGTTGCTGGAAAATGAAAATGGAGCTATGGGGAGGGCTGGTTGTGAAGGAAGTGCAAGTTTTAGGGGTTTTCTACCCACGAACCCTACATGTGGGGTGTTAAATACCCAAAACACCCTCACATTTCAAAGCAGACCTCCAACCGACAAGGGTGGTCGGCGATGCATCGCCGGCCGACCACCTATTCGATCGGTGGGACCACATGGGTTTGGTCCCCCATGGTCCAAGGACCCCAAATATGTATGGTCCCAACCTTGGTTCATTGTATTTTGAACTATATAGGCCCAAACATGTGTTCGGAGATTTTCGGGACCAATCTGAAATTCTAAATACAAAACCCTATCATGCAGCATATGATTTTGGGGTAGAAGGAGCTAGTACATCTATCTAGACTATTAGTTGCTAAAGAAAGTGAATTTAGAATGGTCTTATGGCCATTTTTCATGAAATTTTACTATTCACTGTAAAATTTATGAAAGTATTATTTTATATTATTTTAACATTAGGTTTGATGCCTAACATGAAAAGGATAAGAAAGAAATGAAGATTGGAGTGGTGAGAGGAAGAATTTTGAGGATTTTTGGTGAAACGGGGTTTTGAATACAGGAGTCGTGGTCATCCCACGGCCCAAGGATTCACTTTTACGGGTTTAAAATCATTCAAAGAATGTTTCAACCCGACTCCTTACGACCTAGGAGTTATTCGGGTTGCTTCACGCGACCCGAGATGCGTTACAGACTCGATCATGTGATCGATTCGAATAGACTTCACCTATTGGCGAATCTGCGATCCTAGAAATGTTTCTAGACCCTTCTAGCACCCACCTATGTTAAAGGAAGCGACAGCATACGTCGTGAGACCATAACCCAGGCCCAGTATACTCTTATTTATGCTCTGATACCAACTTGTAACACCCTGAAAATCGGGGGTCGTGTATAAACTCAACTCCCGAGTTCCAGACCGTCACTTATGCAACAAAATGATTATGATTCAATGTTGTCTGAGTTAAAGCATTCACATGAGTAAAAGTATACCAAAATTGCAATTCATACTCCAGGTCCAGTGATAAAAGCAAGCGGAAGACTAAATAATATATATATCACTGTATGGAAAAATAAAGTGGATCTCAACTGTCACTAAAGTATGAATACATCACTGAGTCTCATATACATGTAAATGATAAAAATAAATATTTAAAATAGTCCCACTGAAGTCCCGTCAACCCAGGTCGCCTAAGCAAAGCCATCATGATACTGCATGTATGAGAACTCGTCCTGGTCCTCGTCGAAGTCTGGCTCTGCCTCCTGGATCTCAGCATCACCTGCATCTACAACAGGGTCTGGTGGGTGTTGCAAACACCATCCCGTAACGTGGGAATGAGTAGCTAACTCAGTGGAATAATAGAGCAAGGATTTACATGTTCTCAAATCAATCATGCGATAATAGTAAAGCAGTACATCAGACAATCCTAATACTGTTGTTAATGCAATATGACATGACGTGATGTTTGCCCTCACCGACGACTCCCTCATACGGCACCATCTTACGACCGCGGTATGCAATCATCCCTCAAGTGCTCCACATCTTCCAGGCACATGCAATGTTATGGTGATATGATTTTCGAGTTGTTATTAGTCCATTCAAATAACAAGATTGAGAAACTAAGGTACTTACCTTGTATCAATCCCAACACAGATCCTGTCTAGGGTCGTCACTCCTAGTAATTTCATACGATGTATATTTTGTAGGTCGCTGCCAGGGCTGTTGCACGCACTCGTTGCTCCGTTCCCCCATCACCTTATCAATACAGGCCTACTGTACTCTACTGCTACTGAAGGGTCGTCGCCTCCCGTAGACTCAGAATACGCTCGCGGTCACTACAAAGGACTCGTCGCCTGATCAGTGTAGGCCGACAGCTAGAATATAGTGTCCCATACTACCATAATCTGCTCACGAGACTAGGTGCTTACTGGTCACTACGGGGAGGTTTGTGGGCCCAGCGTAGGCCGACAGCTCGACCACGGTGTCCCATACCACCATGCCCGGCTCATGAGTCTTCGTGGATCAAGGTACCATGGTTAACAGGGTTTACAATGGTAAGTTCAGTACCCTAGGTTCAAGCAGTTATGACTCATACAAGGTGAACATACATCGGCCAGTCGGGTTACTTGACGGGCTCGACTAGCACAATCGCATCTTAAGTCGAACGACATGAATTGCGTAAAACACTTCGCGTGGCCTAACCACTGCCGCCAACTCCAGAACACGGCTCGCATTCATCGACTCGTCGTTCGTGGCCAAGACCAGCCAACCACGAATTCACTCGGTTACCGACTGCCTGGACTAAGTATAGTCCCAAACACATATGAATTCACATCAGCAATTTATGTAGGAGTATTGGAATTGAAATACAATCATGTGAGTATGTTAACACATGTTATAACATTCAACTTAAGCAAATCTTCAAGCACATACATTTCATGCATAGTATGGAATCATGTACATAGTCAACATGTAGGAAATCATTTATGTCAACATATAAATTGAGAAATCCATCTCAAACCAATTCATAACATAATTTAATTCAATATATACTAATACAAGCATTTATACAAACACATACACTACACACTTAAGTCTACATATAGTATGTCGACCCGAAGTGCGCAATTTGGCGAATCTCTTCGCCAAACTAATTATGCACATATTCCTAACTTTCTAATGCGACAACAAACCATGTCAATCACATCAGAAAAATATGAATGTAATCAGTACTTCCTACAAATGACTAAAACGCCCTAAATCTCATATTCTTCGTTGATTTACGAAACAGGAAACGGATAGCATGTTGTACATGTCAAATGGTAATGCCGTCAATAATCTACTATTAAACGTCATTAAAAGCTTTGGAAACAGTCAATCAAAGCGTCTAAAATCTGCACCTTGTCTCTTATGGATGTGTAAATTCGAACGGAGCGTATACGCTTCGTCTACAGCGATAAGAGAACCTAATTCACGAGTTACGTCAGCTAACAAGCTATAAATCCTAGTAAACCTCAAATCAGCAACTTTTTAGGGTTATTTCATACCTGAAAAAGTGGAGGAATCACCGGCCAGGTGATTGAGATGTTTTGCTGAAGCACGTGCAACAGGTGGCACGAAGGTAGGAAAAATCTCTCCTAATCTCTCTCATAAACTCTCACCTTTTCTCTCTCCCAATCTAGGGTTTCTCTCAAATTCGGATGGGAGAGAGGAGTGAGGGTTTTAACCCCTTTTATAAGCTTAAAAATGCCCAAAATAGGCTCCGGTATAAGGTTCACTTAGTGCATAACCAATTCGGGGCTGTTTCGGTCCAAAAGATGCTTTCTGGTGGTCCCCTGGTTGAATGCGATCGGACTTAAGCTTATGCGTACCAGATCTAGCACGTATTTAGTTTTCAGTCCGGCAGGGTTCGCAGATCGCGCGTGGCAGACCAGTTTCAATTCAGCGGTCACCGCACATAAATCAGGGCTGAAAGTCTCATGATATGAAATAGAAATTTTTCCTGATCCGAGGGTGTAATCTGGGTGAATTCTGACGGTCAGAATGCTCAATACTGACGCGTCAAGTCGTGTGCCAGATTTGAATTTGAAATTCCAATTCTGTCCCTATTCGCACTCTCTTCAGTCCGGGCTCAATGAAATAGCCTGTGTTTATTGGTTGGACTTGATTTTTGAAATGATTGTCAAGTCCAGCTGGGCGGTCCTAACGGTCTAAGATAGGAGGTATCGAACTTTCGACGTGCGGTCTAGATCCAATACAAAGATTCAAAGTGGTCCAGAGAACAAACTTGCTCAGAGTTTGATCCGAGGTTATAGAGTATTATAGAGCCATTGGTTCTACTCGATTTGGGTCTTGTAGAACGTATTTAAAGTGATCGGGGACTATTTCCCAGCTACTCTAACGTTGTGCTAGCTAACTTACACTTAATTTTCATAGGAATTAATCCTAAGTGGTTTCTTTGGCTATGGAATTGGGTTTTGAGCGATTTTCCAGATGTTTTAGTTGACCCACTGCCTAAGGACGTCAAATCCCAGATTGGCCAAAATCTGGGGTATTACAATTTTCATTTTGATGGGTCCCCATGCAATGGGACCCACTTGATGTATGATTGATTTCAACGGAGGGCCCTTAGTGCCGGGGTCCCTCCATCACGTGTGTCCCTCTTTCTCTCTTTCTCTCTCCCTCTCTTTTTATTTATTTATTTATTTTTGTATGTGATGATATGGCCATGTGGCCCACTTGGATGGACCCCACCATGAAGCGTGTATTGGACTCAAGTCATTTATAAGTGGGGCCCACTTTATAAGTGTAATATCCACACTAATCATCATGTGGTGGCCCACCTGAGCAAGGCCCCACCTTGAACGTTCGAGTGAGCCAGAACATCCAGCGTCCATGGACGCTGGACATAAAAACAAATATAAGCTTGATTTCAAGCTTATTGGGTGGGCCATTTGTATAGGCCTCACCTTGACGCATGTATTCAATCCATGTCGTCTATCCTATTTATCCACTCATTTGATGCATTGAGCCGAAAAATGGGGCCAATACAACTTTTTGGTGGGTCATACCTTAGCATACAGTGAGTTTCACTGTTTAAATTCACCTGAATTGTTCTATATGCCTAAACATGCCTATTATTGGACTTAATGGATTGGCTATGGACTATAGAATCCATTGAGTGAGGCAGATTCTGTTGATGTGGGCCCTATGTGAGAAAAAATGCAAGAATACGTGATTTCCCAAAAAAAAAAAATTTAGTAGGCAGCGCCTGCTGTTGCATCATCAGCAGCAGAATGTTGCTGCGTGTAGGCAGATGGGCTAGGGACCACGACCCCACATGTGGGTCCCACCATGATGTGTGTATGACATCCAAACTGTTCATTAGGTGGGCCCCCTCTAAGAATCGGCCACATCCAACGCTTAGGTGGCCCACATCAGAGGAAACAATGGGATTGAACGTCTGCCCTTGAAACTTTTTCCATGCCCAAGAAGTTTTGAATCAAATGGAATTTTTTTTTTCCTATGCTGTCCAAGTCCGTGCAACCTTATTTACAGGTTGGATGGAAAACAAGCATTATGGTGGGCCCCACGTGGAAGCCCACAATGATGTATGCATTTTACTTCCACCATCCAGTGCTGTGTGTTTTACTCACACCTTCTAGGCGGACGGTGGAAACCCCCAGTATGGCCCATGTGCTTTATTCATGCAGTCCATTTATATGGGCCCATCATGATGTATGTGTTGCATCCAAGCCATCCAACCATTTGGAAAGCTCATTTTAAGGCATGAGCTGGAGAAGGAGACAGATCTAGGATCAAGTGGACCATCCAACAAAAAGTAGTGGGGATTGAGTTCCTACCATTGAAATTCTTTTCTTGTCACAAAAGTTTAGATCATTAGGAAATTTGTTTCCTCTTAATCCAGGTTTGGGTGACCTTATGACTATATTGGGTAGAAAATAAATGTTATGATGGGCCTTTAGAATTTTAATAGTGGAAATCATTATCACCACTTTTATTTGGTTGTGGCCCATTTGATGTACATATGGGGCCCAATTGGTGTGGCCCATCTAATATATATAAGGCCCATGTGATTAGGCCCATCTTAGTGTATTTGTGGCCCGTTGTTGAGGTCCACTTTGATGTATACGAGGCCCATGTTACGAGGTCCATTGTGATGTATTCAAAGGCCCAGGGGTTATGGCTCATTCCAATGTACATAAGGCCCATTGATGTGGCTTAATTGATTTATATAAGGCCCATATGATGTATCTAAGGCCATGGGTCAAGGCCCAACAGGATGTCCTTAGGGTCCATTGTAATGAGTGATTCCTCCATGGTTGGTTTAATGATGTCTTATGGCGGGCCATGCCTTGGGAGCAATGTTGGTTTAACATCCACATTGTAAGTACAGTGTTGGTTAAATGTTCGCACTGTAACTCTCCTTAGGGTCCATTGATAGGCCCATACTTGTTAATAATTTATCACTTTATAACATGCTTAGTATAGATCCATGATTCATGCCCATACACATCATATGTATACTTGATATGAGGGATGTTAAATCATAGCTTAAGCCGTTGGGCTGAGACATTTATGGGACTCCTTATGAGATGGAGTGCCCCCACATGAGCGCGTGGTATGCGCAGGATTGCTGCATGATTTGACGATATGACTCATGCATCCCACATATGTGTGACTTGATCACTGCACGCCCTAATGACATCAGGGCCATAACTCCACAGACACATCGTGGATGCCCTTATCAGATACCATAAATGCTTGGTTCTAACACTGTGGCCACTTAGGATATCCTTAGGTAAAAGTCTCAGAACCTTTTTGGTACATGGAGTTGCTCCAACGTCTAGACCGAGTGGAGACACCAGCGCCCAAGTGCCGAATACTAGTAGGCCGCGTCTCCCGCTGTGTTGTGGTCGGTTGGGAGGGGGTGTGGTCGTATCCGCCTGAGTGAGGGGGCTATAAGCTAGGATGAGTTTGACTAACTCGTAAATGAGTCCACTATCGATGAGCAGGGTAGGTATTGGAAGACTACTAGTCAGGCCGATAGTGAGGTCTATTCCACTCGCTGGGCTGCGCGGCTAGGGAGGCGGCAGTCAGTGTGGAGTGTACTAAACCCCCGTGATATCCCAGAGCGAAACTGTACTGATATGTGTACTTAATAAGGAGTAACATGCTTGCTTTGCATCACGCATATGATATTTGGCTACATAGGCCTCGCATCGCATGGTCTTAGTATGGTCGATAGCATTCATGCCTTACATCACATAGCCTTGGTACTGCTGGTTGTATTCATAGACTTATTGCATATTTCTGCATTACTCTGATATCATATATTTGGCACTTGTCTTTCACACACACCTACACCACCCTCTAAGCTTTTGTAAGCTTATGCACGATAGTTGCATGCAGGTAGCGTTGGACAGCAGCAGCGCTGAGGCAAGAATGCGCATCAAACTATTTCAGAGCTTTTTGATCACCTTATATTTCTCTTTCTGCATTGTACTTAAAGTTTTGATATAGTGGATATGTGGTGATGTTGTTTTGTGACTTGGTTATGCTTGTAATTATGCTCCATTACAAAAAAAAATCACACTGAAAATCCTCCTTGTAGGATCCCAGGATCAGAATTTGGCATGTCAGTGTTGGGATCCGAGAATGGGGCACTACGGAGGCTGTCGGCGCCGGATTCAGCTATCGAAAATTTTATGAGCCCATTTTCCAAGTTTGGGGCATGACAGAAGTTGGTATCAGAGCATAACTTGGGAATACCTAAGGATCACATTACATATCTACTATAAATAGGTTCCGAGTTCAAATGCCTTAGCAATTTTTTGACATAAACCCTTAACATTGTTGTCGTTGAGAATTTCTCAAGGCTAATAGGCCCTTGTTCCTTCCTGTAGGAGGTGATGGCTAGAAGAGCGACCCGAACGAATCCTGCTCTACTACCTGCGGCTCCCACTCTACTACTTGCTACTACTCGCTCCACCACCGGTATCCCTGCTTTCCATCCTGAGGATGCTACTCCATTATCTGAGACCGGTGTAGATCCGACCATACCCGTGAGTGCCACCCAACTTCAGCAGATGTTGCAGGCAATGACCGCTATTCTTCAGGGGCAGAGCAAGTGTCCCACTGTGACACCATTCGAGGCTGAGCAGGAGCGTGCGAGCTCCCTTCTCAAGGACTTCTGACAGCACGATCCTCCACATTTTTGAGGCGATCCATACCCTACTGCAGCAGAGATATAGTGCTCTGAGGTGGAGAAGATATTCGACACCATGAGATATATAACCTAGCAGTGAGTCCCCTTAGCTGTATTTCTTCTTCAGGGTGAGACTCAACATTGGTGAGCATCTGTTGCCTGATCAGTAGCTGTCGATTTTGAGTGGACCTAGGAGGACTTTGTAGACCGGTTTGACCGAAAGTTCTTTCCCGAGCATGTGCGACAGAAGCGCGCATTAGAGTTTGAGACTCTGGTCTAAGGGGACATGACTGTTCCTAGTACGACGCACGTTTCGTCGCGCTATCAAGATTCACGACGTATCTTGTTAATGATGGGGGCAGAAGGCCCGCCGTTTTGAGAATGGGTTATGTCCTGCCCTCAGGAGCCATGTGATCGGATACATGCTTCTGACATTTGAGCAGATCGTGTAGAGGGCACAAATTTATGAGTTAGATTGGGCCAGTTTGCAGAGAGCCCATGACTAGAGGGGAGATTAGAAGAGGAAGGCACCCTCTGGTAGTTTCCAGCACCAGCAGCATCATTCACAGCAGCGTCGCACGACCCGCCTAGCATTCTGAGCACTTGTAGTACCCCCAGAACCACCTATGGGACCGTTTATAGGTACTTGCTTTGGATGCGGCAGGACAGGTCATTGTAGGCACGAGTGTCCCCATTCGTAGCAGTAGCAGCCGAGGACACCGCATCCACCTCCGCGATAGCCACCACAACAGCAGTAGCGATTGCTGCACCAGCCTTCAGGACCTCCCCCACAGCAGCAGAGGAAGCAGATCAGGCCGCCACAGCGGCATAAGCATTAGCAGAGACCTCAAAGGGGACCTGTACCTCCCCAGCCGGCCCAAGGCAGATTTTTTATAGCTTAGCAGGACCCTCAGTCATCAGGAGGGATCGTCGAGGGTACTCTCCCTATTTCTGCAAGCATTGCACGTGTATTGTTTGACTCTGGTGCATTGCATTCCTTTGTGGCCGATGATTTCTGCTGATCGACTGGTTTGCTGATGGAGTTTTCCTGTGAGGGTTTGTCAGTATCGAAACCCTTGGGGAAGACTGCAGTATTAGATCGAGTTTACTCGTCTTGCCCCGTTCTGAATGGGGATATCTTCTTACCTACTGACCTATTTTTATTGTCGATGTTCGAGTTTGATGTCATTCTGGGCATAGACTGGCACGCCGAGTACCACGCCATCTTAGACTACTTCACGAGGACAGTCACATTCTGTATACCCGGCATACCAGAGTTCCAGTTTGTTGTCGAGCCCAGAGGAGAGCAGCTTTCTTACCTGTTATCATGTGTCGTTGAGGAGTCAGCTACTTTGAGTATTGACTAACTTCCTGTCATTTATGGTTTTCCTGATGTGTTCCAGGAGATACCGGGGTTATCACCTCGTCGGCACACAGAGTTCCAAATTGATCTCATGCCTGGTACTTCACCTATTTCGAAGGCCCCATATCGTATGGCACCATTGGAGTTACGAAAACTGCAAAAGCAGTTGGACAAGTTGCTTGAGCTAGGCTTTATTCATCCGAGCAGTTCACCATGGGGAGCGTCGGTACTCTTCTTGAAGAAGAAGGATGGCTCGTTAAGGCTTTGCGTAGATTACCGCGAGCTCAATAAGGTCATGATCAAGAACAAGTACCCGCTTCCAAGGATTGATGATTTGTTTGATCAGCTGTAGGAGGCGCAGTTCTTTTCGAAGATAGACTTGCGGTCCAGCTATCTTCAGGTTCAGGTTCGAGATGAGGATATCCCGAAGACATCCTTCAGGATACGCTATGTTCATTTTGAGTTCTAGGTCATGTCCTTCAGACTGACTAATACGCATGTGTATTCATACAATTGATGAATGAGGTCTTCCGTCCATATCTCAACCAGTTTGTTGTGGTGTTCATCGACGACATTCTAATCTATTCGAGGACCCGTGAGGAGCATGAGTGGCATCTGGAGATTACCTTGCAGACCCTCCGTGCACACTAGCTTTAAGCGAAGCTAGAGAAGTGCGAGTTCTTACAGGAGGAGGTGAAGTTCTTCAATTATGTGGTGACGAGGCAGGGAGTCGCAGTGGACCCCTCAAAGATTGATGTCATGCGTCAGTGGGGCCATCCCATGAACACATTCGAGATCCATAGTTTTCTTGGTTTGGCGGGCTACTACCGACTTTTCATTGAGGGATTCTCTTGTATTGCAGCTCCATTGACTAGGTTGACCCGGAAGGGTGCTGAGTTTGTTTAGAGCGACACTTGTGAGTAGGTATTTATGGAGCTAAAGGACTGCCTCACGTCCTCTCTTGTCCTCACTCTTCCCTGTGGGAGTGATGAATTTGTTGTATTCACTAATGCCTTACGAGTTGGCTTAGGTTTTGTCTTGATGCAGCACGGGAAGCCGGTGGCTTATGCATCTCGCCAGCTTAAGGTCCATGAGCTGAACTACCCCACGCACGATTTGGTGCTGGCAGTAGTTGTCCTCGCCTTGAAGGTGTGAAGACACTATCTCTATGGGGTGAGGTTCAAGCTCTTCTCCAACCATAAGAGCTTGAAGTATCTGTTCTCTCAGTCTAAGCTGAACATGAGGCAGAGGCATTAGATGGAGCTCCTGAAGGACTACGATTTTGATTTCTAGTACCACCTAGGCAAGACGAACGTGGTGGCGGATGCCCTCAGCCGCTAGCCACGAGGCCTAGTGGCACACATAATGGTTCAAGAGTGGAGGATGCTCGAGGATATAGCAGAGTATGACTTCGAGTTTGGTCTGCAGTCATCTATCGTTCAACTATCGAGCTTGTCGATTCAACCCTCTCTTGTCATAAGGGTGATCGAGGCTCAACAGACAGATGAGTCGTTATAGGATTACTAAGCAGAGGCAGTATCTAAGAGTTAGACAGATTGATAGATTGGTTCTGATGGTGGACTTCGCTTTAGAGGCCAATTATGTGTCCCAGATATTCCTGAGTTGCACCGAGATCTTATGACCGAGGCACATCGATCACGGTTCTCTATCCACCATGGCTCGACGAAGATGTATCATGATATGAGGCATCATTATTTTTAGGAGGGGATGAAGCGCCAGATAGCTAGTTTTGTGGCCGAGTGTGACACGTGTCAGCATGTCAAGGCCAATCATCAGAGACCCCCTGGTCTATTGCAGTCATTGAGCATCCCAATGTGGAAGTGGGAGCACAGATCTACCGATTTTGTCATGGGTTTGCCAAGGACTCAGCGTGGTCATGACACCATCTAGGTTGTCATGGACCGTCTGACGAATTTGGTACATTTTCTTACATTTTGAGAGACTTGGCATACGGACCAGCTCGCCAAGATGTTTGTTGATGAGATCGTGAGACTGCATGGTGTTCCTGTCTCGATCGTTTCAGATCGAGATTCGAGGTTCATGTTTCAATTTTGGAGGAGTTTCCTGAGAGCGATGGGCACTGATTTGTAGCTCAGCACTGAATATCATCTGCAGATCGATAGGCAGGCCGAGAGGGTCAACCAGATCCTTGAGGATATGTTTCAGGCCTGCGCGATTAATTTCTCGGGTAGCTGGGATGATCACCTATGATTGGCTAAGTTCGCGTACAACAATAGCTATCAGGTGACCATTGGTATGACTCCTTTTGAGGCATTATATAGCAGACCGTGTAGATCTCTGAGTTGTTGGACCGAGGTTGGAGAGTGGCGTCTCCTAGGTCCTGAGCTTGTGCTCCAGACGTCAGAGGCTATCGACATCATCAGGCAGAGGATGCACACAGCTCAGAGCCGACAGAAGAGTTTTACTAATCGTCGGCGTCATCCCTTGGAGTTTGCGGCTGGGGACCATGTGTATCTCAAGGTCTCACCCATGTAGGGTGTGGTTCATTTTGGAGCGAAGGGCAAGCTTGCCCCTAGATTTATAGGACCATTTGAGATCACCAAGCACGTTGGCACCGTGGCCTATCGGCTTGCCTTGCCACCTCAGTTGTCTGGTGTCCACAACGTCTTCCATGTCTCTATGTTGAGGAACTATGGGTCAAATATCGTTCCCGTTATTGATTGGTAGCCAATGGATGTTTAAGAGGACGCTTCTTACATTGAGCAGCCAGTTTGTATCCTCGATCGGAAGGAGCAGGTCCTGCGGACCAAGGTCATTCACTTGGTGAAGGTGCAGTGGGGCCATCATAGTGTTGATGAGACATCTTAGGAGCGCGAGGTGGAGATTCGTGAGTGCTATCCCCATCTTTTCGATGTTTGATTGTATGATGTATGGTGTTTTGATTATATATGATGTTATATTTTCTATTCTCTCATTAGTTATGTCTTAACTGCAATGGTAGTGTAAATTTTCAGGATAAAATTTTTATTAGGTGGGGAGAGCTGTAAGACCCGTATCCTAGTCTATATTGTTTCGTCGATTGCTGCGATCCTTACCATCAAATTCTGGCAATCCATGTTGTATAATCAATGTTTGGGCATGACCCTAAGCTGTGTCCTGTAGAATTGAGCCAACTTGATCCGAGACTTGTACCATTGCGACAGCATAATCGCCGCGGTTTCAACGCCGCGACTCGCATACTGATCCGATACCCAGGTCAGAAGATGTGAGCCGGCGTTTATTTTGAGAAAAACACCACTCTTTTGTGATCTTAAGAGAATCTCTACAACATGCCCCATCAATCAATCAATCAATTCATCAATCAATCACATCATGTCAAGTACAAAAGCACCCATGCTTTCTCTCTCCACAAGTCAAGCAACCACCAAGTCAACTCTCATGTCAAGTATACCATCACTCACATCCATCACACTCTCTCCTTACAACTCTCTCTCTCTCTCTCTCTCTCTCTCTCTCTCTCTCTCTCTCTTTTCCTTCACATTTTCCAAGCAACAATCCTAAGCAAGAGAGTGTAGATCCAAGCCATTTCAAGAGAGAAAAAAATGACTTTGTGTGAGCCACCTTTCCCATCCCACAAACCTTCATCCTAGCCATTCAACTCTCATCAGCCTCCATCAAAGTGAAGCATAAGGAGATCGGCTTTCCACTGGACCGAGAAGATCGAACGGTGGGTGAGCTATTAGGCCTACTTTTCTCTTCTTTTTTTGATGAAGGGCCAAGTGAGGCCTACTGATTGATGGTATGGATCTCACTTTGGACCCTTGATGTGGCCGATGGACTACCTTGATCCTTATAATCATTCGATGATGGGGCCAGTCTCCATGGACCATATCATGATGTTTATTTTCCTTATATGGATGGGGTCATCTAGACCTTAAATTTGGTGGAGAAAGGATCTCCACTGTTGATTTTCGGTTTGAAGGGCCCACATGCAATGGGACCCACTTGATGTATGATTGATTTCAATGGAGGGCCCATATTGCTGGGGTCCCTCCATCTCAAGTGTCCTTCTTTCTCTCTTTCTCTCTCCCTCTCTTTTTATTTATTTATTTTTGTATGTGATGATATGGCCATGTGGCTCACTTGGATTGACCCCACCATGAAGCATGTATTGGACTCAAGTCATTTGTAAGTGGGGCCCACTTTATAAGTGTGATATCAACACTAATCATCATGTGGTGGCACACCTAAGTAGGGCCCACCTTGAACGTTCGTGTGAGCCAGAACGGCCAACATCCCTGGACGCTGGACATAAAAACAAATATAAGCTTGATTTCAAGCTTATTGGGTGGGCCATTTGTATAGGCCTCACCTTGATGTATGTATTCAATCCATGTCATCTATCCTTTTTACCCACTCATTTGAGGCGTTGAGCCGAAAAATGGGGCCAATCCAACTTTCTGGTGGGCCATACCTTAGCAAACAGTGAGTTTCAGCCTTTAAATTCACCTGAATTTTTCTATACGCCTAAACATGGCCAATATTGGACTTGATGGATTGGTTATGAACTGTAGAATCCATTGGGTGGGGTGGATTCTGTTGATGTTAGACTTATGTATAAAAAATCGTAAGAATACACGATTACCTAAAAAAACAACTAAGCAGGCAGCGCCTGCTGTTGCGTCAGTAGCAGCAGAACACTGTTGCATGTAGGTAGACAGGCTAGGGACCATGGATCCACATGTGGGTCCCACCATGATATGTGTATGACATCCAAACCGTTCATTAGGTGGGCCCCTTCTTGAAGTGGGCCCCCTCCAAGAATCAGCCACATCCAACGCTTAGGTGGCCCACATCAGAGGAAGCAATGGGATTGAACGTCTACCCTTGGAACTTTTTTCGGGCCACAGAAGTTTTGAATCAAATCAAAATTTGTTCTTCCTATGCTATCCAGGTCCGTGCGACCTTATTAACAGGTTGGATGGAAAATAAGCATTATGATGGGCCCCACATGGAAGCCCATAATGATGTATGTGTTTTATTTCCACCGTCCAGTATTGTGTGTGTTTTACTCCCACCGTCCAGGCGGATGGTGGAAACCCCCAGTATGGCCCATGTGCTTTATTCATGCGATCCATCTATACGGGCCCATCATGATGCATGTGTTGCATCCAAGTCATCCAACCATTTAGAAAGCTCATTTTATGGCATGAGCTAGAGAAGGAGATAGATTTAGGATCAAGTGGACCATCTAGCAAAAAGTAGTAGGGATTGAGTTCCTACCATTGAAATTCTTTTGTTACCACAAAATTTTGGATCATTAGGAAATTTGTTTCCTCTTAATCCAGGTTTGGGTGACCTTATGACTAGATTGGGTAGAAAATAGATGCTATGATGGGCCTTAGGAATTTTAATAGTGGAAATCATTATCACCACTTTTATTTGGTTGTGGCCCATTTGATGTACATATGGGGCCCAATTGGTGTGGCCCATCTGATATACATAAGGCCCATGTGATTAGGCCCATTTTAGTGTATTTGTAGCCCATTGTTGAGGTCCACTTTAATGTATACGAGGACCATGTTATGAGGTTCATTGTGATGTATTCAAAGGCCCAGGCATAATGTCCCATTGCGATGTACATAAGGCCCATTGATGTGGCTCAATTGATTTATATACGGCCCATATGGTGCAGCCCATTTGATGTATCTAAGGCCATGGGTCGAGGCCCAACAGGATGTCCTTAGGGTCCATTGCAATGAGTGATTCCTCCATGGTTTGTTTAATGATGTCTTATGGCGGGCCATGCTTTGGGAGCAATGTTGGTTTAACATCCACATTGTAAGTACAATGTTGGTTAAATGTCCGCATTGTAACTCTTCTTAGGGCCCATTGATAGGCCCATACTTGCTAATAATTTATCACTTTATAACATGCTTAGTATGGATCCATGATTCATGCCCATACGTATCTTATGTATGCTTGATATGAGGAATGTTTGATCATAGCATAAGCCATTGGGCTGAGAAAGTTATGAGACTCCTTATGAGACGGAGTGCCCCCACATGAGTGCGTAGTACGCGCAAGATTACTGCATGATTTGACAATATGACTCATGCATCCCGTATATGTGTGACTTGATCACTGCATGCCCTAGTGACATCAGGGTCATGGTCTCCACAGACACATTGTGGATGGCCGTATTGGATACCGAAAATGCTTGGTTCTAGCACTGTGGGCACTTACGATATTCTTGGGTGAAAGTCTCACAACCTTTTTGGTACCAGGAGTTGCTCCAACGTCTAGACCAAGTGGAGACACGAGTGCCCGAGTACCGAATACCAGTAGGCCACGTCTCCCACTGTGTCGTGGTCGGTTGGGAGGGGGTTTGGCCTTATCCGCCTGAGTGAGGGGGCTATAAGCTAGGCTGAGTTTGACCAGCTCACAAATGAGTCCGCTATCGACGAGCCGGGTAGGTATTGGTAGACTACTGGTCAGGCGGATAGTGAGGTCTATTCCACTCGCTGGGCTGCGCGGATAGGGAGGTGGCAGTCAGTGTGGAGTGTACTAGACCCCAGTGATATTCCAGAGAAGAACTGTACTGATATGTGTACTTGATAAGGACTGGCATGCTTGCTTTGCATCATGCATATAACATTTGGCTACACAGGCCTCGCATCTCATGGTCTTGGTATAGCTGATAGCATTCATGCCTTGCATCACATAGTCTTGGTACGGCTGGTTGTATTCATGGACTTACCACATATTTTCGCATTACTCTGATAGCATATATTTGGTACTTGCCTTGCGCACACACCTACACCAACCTTTAAGCTTTTGTAAGCTTATGCATAACAGTTGCGTGTAGGTAGTGTTGGACAACCCCAGCGCTGAGGCAAGAGTGCGCATCTAACTATTTTTAAGCTTTTTGTTCACCTTGTATTTCCCTTTCTACATTAAACTTAAAGTTTTTAGGAAGATCTCTTAACATTCACTGTGTTTGGGAGTAACAGTTTTTCTTATTTCTACTTGCTATATTATTTTCAGAGTCCACTATATCATCTGCTAAAGGAAGATTATTATTTCTCCTTTGAGAATTGTGGTAGTTGGCATTAGTTTTTATATTAGAAAGTTTTTGAAAGGATTTTACATTTTTGTTTACTTCTTCAAAAGTTCTCCTTTAGACTTTAAAGATTCTCCTTTTACAAATATGGAAGTGGAGTTTTTAGATTTTTTTTGTGCAACTTTTGATATAACCCAAGCCAGATTTTTCACCACTTCAACGAGAGGCAGTTAATAATTTTTCAAGTTTTTGGTTTCCTTAGGTAAATATCCAAGTATCTTTTGAAGTCTTAAGGGAGGAAACTTCTAGTTTTAGATTCTCATTTTCAGATATGATATTTTGAATTAAAAAAATTTTTAAGTTTAAATCTAATTTAGTTTTCTCAAAGTAATAAGAAAAATGAGATTTTTTCAAAATGACTTTTTCAAGTTCTAATTGAAGTTTGTCACACTTTTCTTTTCAAATTTTTAGTTTAGCTGTAATCATACAACTTTCTTTGTATAGGGCATCATATGCTACTTAGAGATCATCTTCATATTCAAAATCACTTTTAGGAGTTTCATAATCAGAAGTTTCATATTCATCTAAAGAAGGGATTCTGACTATAGTCATAAAAGCCTTTTTGATCTTTCATGGTTTCTTAGTCTAATTCGTCAGTTTCTGAATTGGATTCAGATTATGATGATTCGTCGCAAGTGGCAATCATTTATATTCTTCTAGATTTATCCTTCTTAGGACATTTTGAAGTTGGATGCCCAAATTCAGAATAGTTGAAGCATTTGGTGTAAGCCCCGTATCTTAGACCGTACTGTTCCTTAGACTTCCGCAGTCTTACCGGTCAAATTTCGGCAACCTTCGACCCTTAACCGATATTTGCATGCGACCTTGAGTCACACGTCATTAACCTGAGTCGACTCAACCCAAGACCTTTACCATAGCGACTGCGTCGAGGCGATACCCTGGTCAGGAGATGTGGGCCAGCGTTCGGTGCGACGAAAACGCTGCCCATTTGTAAACCCAAGAGAGAATTTAAATCATGTCCTATCAATCCCATCAATGTCAAGTACAATACATCAATCAACCCATCACCCAACAAATCACTCACCTCATCACACACCCATACCTCTCTTACACAACAACCCCAAAAGTCAACCTTCCCATCCCATCTCTTACACACCTCATCACTCCTCTCCCATCATCTCTCTCTCATTCATTCTCTCTCTCATTTTCCTCTCCAAGCAACCCACATCCATGGCTCTCCATGGGAGGAGCTTTGTGTGGCCCACCCACTACCATCCAATCCAATCCTTTAAAGCCGATCTCAGCCATTGAATCTGTAACACCCCAGATTTTTGCCAACCTGGGGTTAGACGTCCTTAGGCAATAGGTCAACCATAGCACCTTGGTAACCTCTTAGAACCCAATTCCAAAGTCAAAGAAATCACTTAGGATTAATTCCTTTAGAAAATAAGCATAAGTTAACTAGCGCTACGTTAGATTAGCTGTGAAATTGTCCCTGATCGCTTTAAATACGTTCTGCAAGACCCAAAACTTGTAGAACCAATGACGCTATAATACCCTGAAATCCAGGATCGAACTCTAAACCGGTTTGTTCCCAGGAACCCTTTGAAACCTTGTATTGGATCTAGACCGCGCGTCGAAAGTCCGATATCTGCAATCTCAGACCCCTAGGACTGCTTAGCTGGACTTGACAATCGTTTCGAAAATCAAGCTCAACCGATGTTCTGAGGTTATTGTACTGAGCCTGGAGCGAGGAGTGTAAGAAAGAATGAAATTCATAAAAATTCAAATGTGAATTAAATAAATCTGGCACCATTCACTTGCGGGTTCAGTATAAGCATTCAGACCGTTGGAATCTGACCCAAATACACCCTCGGATCAGGAAACACTTCTCATTCAGGTCGGTGTACTTGGAATCCTCGATCGATTCTCTGTGACCGCTGAACTGAAACTGGACCGCCACGTGCGATCTGGGAACTCTACCAGTCTAAAAACTTCGGGTGAGCAGGATCCGATACGCATGAGCTTAAGTTCGACCACATTCGGCCATGGGACCTCCCGAAACAGTCTTTTAGATCGAAAAAGTCCCGATTTGGTTATAACCCAGGTATACCTTTGTCCCAAGTCTATTTAGGTGAGTTTTTAGCCTATATAAGGGCTTTAAACCCTCTCATATCTTTCCCATCCGAATTTGCAACAAACCCTAGAAAAAGAAGAGAGAAAGAGGGAGATTGTGGAGAGTTGTGAGAGAATCTCCCTGCCACTTGAACCAGCTATTGCACGTATCGAAGCACCGCATTCAAATCACATTCCCGGTGATTCCAATGCACTTCTAGGTAAGAAAATCCTAACCACAAGCTATTTTAGGGATTCCTTTGTTACAAGTAGCGATGTAGCTTATGTGTCTTGTGATATAGGTCGCCATAACGCCGTTGACGAAGCGTAGACGTTCTATTCGAATCGATACACGTCTAAGGCAAAAGGTGAGGATTTTAGATGCTTTGATCGACTGATTTCAAAGCTTTCAATGTCGTTTAATAGTAGATTATCGAAGAGAACGTCGTTTGACACGTAGAACATGCTGTCCATTTTCTGTTTCGACTGCGTACGGGAAATATGAGATTTAGGGTATTTTAGGTATTTGTAGGAAATACTGTTTACGTCCATATTTTTCTGAAATGATTACCATGGCTATTTGTCATGTTGTGATATTAGGAATGCGCGTATGATCTGTTTGGCGAAGAGATTCGCCCTAATGCGCACTTTGGGTCGACATACGCTATGTAGGCTAAAGAGTGTAGACTGTGTTTGTATAAATGTTTGTATTAGTATGTATTGAGTAAATGGTTTTGTGAATTAGTTTTGAGATTGAATTCTCAATTAATAGGCTGATGTATATGATTTCCACCATGTTGGCTATATGAATTGATTTCATTATATATATGGAATGCATATGTTGGTTGATTTGCTTATGTAGTATGTTATAACATGTGTCAACATGCTTGGATTGTTTATATTTATTTCTGCTACTCACATATGCTTACTGATGTTGATACACAAATGCTTGGGGATATGACCTAGTCTGGGCAGTCGATAATGGATTGAATTCGTGGTTGGCTTCTATGTACCACGAAGGATGCGTCGATGAACGCGAGTCGTGTCTTGGGCAGGCGGCAGTGGTTAGGGCACACGAAGTGTTTTATGCACTTCATGTCGCTCAGCTTGAGATGCGCTCGTACTAGTCGAGCCCGTCAAGTAGCTCGACTGGCCATTGTATGTTCACCATGTATGAGCAATAATTGCTTGAACCTAGGGTATTGAACTTACCATTGAAAATCCTGTCAACCATGGTACCTTGATCCATAAAGACTCACGAGCTAGACATGGTGGTATGGGACACCGTGGTCGAGCTGTCGGCCTACGCTGGGGCTACAAACCTCCCTGTAGTGACCAATGAGCACCATTGACTCGTGAGTCGATTATGGTGGTATGGGACACTACATTCGAGCTGTCGGCCTATACTGATTGGTGACAAGCCCTTTGTAGTGACCTCGAGCGTATTCTGAGTCTACGGGAGGTGATGACCCTTCCGTAGTGACAAGAGTACATTAGGCCTGTATTGATAAGGTGATGGGGGAGTGGAGCAACGAGTGCGAGCAATAGCCCTGACAGCCCTTGCAGCGACCTACAAATATAACATCATATGAGATTACTAGGAGTAACGACCCTAGATAGGATCTGTGTTGGGATTGATACAAGGAAGGTATCTTAGTTTCCCAATACTGCTGTATGAATGGACTAATAACAACCCGGTAATCATATCCACATCGCACTGCATATGCGTGGAAGATTTGGAGCACTGTGGGAAGAAAGCATGTAGCGGGCATAAGATGGTGCCATATGAAGGAGAATGTCGGTGAGGGCATCCATCATGTCATTTCATGCATGCATTAACAACAATATCTAGGAATGTTTGATTGTTTGCTTTAATATTATGGCGTGATTGATTTGATAACATGCTAATCTTTGCTCTATGATTCCACTGAGTTGATTACTCACTCCCACGTTACGGGATGGCATTCCGGACACCCACCAGTCCATATTTTAGTTTCAGATGATGGCGTTGCTTGTGGAGCGGAGCTGGACTTGTATGATGATGAGGAGGATCCCTCCTTTATGCGTGTTCTGATCGACGGGATTACAGGGAGGCTGATTAGACGCCTTGACACTTGTCATTTTATATTTTTAGAGAACTCATGTATATTCTTTTCTTTTCATTTTTGGAGTATACATGTATTTAATTAACCTAGTAACATGTTCACACTCTGGAGACTTACAATTAATTATATATTTTATGTATTTATCTGTCTTCCGCTTGCTAATTTAACTGTCTCTGGAGTATGATATGCTGTTTTGGCTTAGTCTCAATCTTTTTTAATGCCATTCTATAGACAACCTGCATTTATCATTATCTATGTTGCATAAGTGATGTTCTGGAACTCGGGAGTTGGGCTTCTACCCGACCCCCAATTTTCGGAATGTTACAAATGGTATCAAAGCATGATTTAGATTAAACCGGACCTGGGTTATGGTTACATAACGCACACTAATGCACTCCGACTTAGGAAGGGGGCGATGGAAACTTAGAAACTACATTAGAATCCCAAGTTTCACCGACAGGTGAGACAATACGATAATTTAGGCCATACATATCTTCGGTCGCGTGAAGCGACCTAAGTCGCCTCTAGGTCGTAAGTCGACGGGTTTGAGTCATTCTCTGAAGGATTCCAAGCCTAGCAATGAATGTCCTTGGGTTGTGGGGCAACCACAACACCCTTGGACTCTATCTCAAGGCCTAAAGCCCCTTTTCATTCCATTCCTTCAGAATCTCTCCTTCCACCACCCCATTCTTCAACTTTTCTAAGTCCTTTCACACTAGACATAAATCATAATGTTTGAAGGATAGTGAATCATACCTAAATAAAAATTTAATATAAATAGTAAATATATGTATAAATTAGACTGTTATCCATTCTAATTAGGGAATCTCATAGAATAAATGGATTAGTTGGATGGATTAGCCTCTCCTACCCCAAAATCATATGCTACATGATGCATAAATTCATCCCAGTTTGCAAATTGGCCCCAAAACACCTCGAACGGAGTCGTGGGCCTACCCACGCTAATATAGAATGATCCAGGGTGGGAGCCACATATATTTGGGACCCCTAGGGCAAGGGGGACCCAGCCCATATGGTCGGCCTCACCGGATTGGAGTTTGTTCAGCGAGGACCTCGCCGAACATCGGGCCCCATTTGGTCGGGCCTTCGGGCCGGAGGTGTTTGGGGGTTAGGGTAGCCCCCGGTATGTGGGTCGTCCGTTAAAACCCCTCCAATCTAGTACCTCCTTCACAAACTAGCCCTCCAAGCTCTCCTTTCTCTCTCAAACATCTGATTTTTGGCAAAAACTGCCCCTCCAATCACTCCCATTCTCGTTTTCTGCCACAACCGACGCCCCTTCATTGGTTGCAGTAGTAAACACTCCCCTCTCTTTCCGTTCTCTCACGTTTTGAGCCCTTACATTGTCCATTTGTGGCTCAAATCGTGTGGGCCTCCATCCCAACCTATTTTTCTCTTTTCCCTTTGAAATCCTAGCCTTTGAGGTCCTGTTTCATTCCTCTATAGGACCTAGATTTATGTTATCCCATTAGGTCAGCCTTACCTCCCCCTTTCCTCCATGTTCTTAGCTTGAGAAGTATTGAAAATATATGGCCGATTGAGCTCTAATGGGCAACAGACAGTATTAAACTAGACAGTATTAAAGAAGGTAAGTCGGGACCGTGGTAGAAGTCCTTTGGTAGAATTAGGCATCTATGTCGTTGTCCTGTAGATTGTTTGATTACCGTTGTAAGGATTTTTATGTTTTGTTGTTGATGGGTCTAGTGATGTCATAGGTAGAAAATGTGTTGTGTTTAGTGGTTTGGGCTTAGCATAGCCGCAGTCGTCCCTATCATAATGCATGTGAAATTTTATCTCATGTATTGTGACAAATTTTGTTAAATGAAGTGCATGCCATTTCGTTCGCTGTAAGATATTGTCCCTAGATTGGGTGTATCCTATGGTTTCCACTACCATGTTTGGAATGTATCTGATTAAAAATAAATCCCGAGATTAAGACTACAAAATTAATTTTTATCCCACCCCACCCTCCTACCAAGCATGCCACTACCAATCCCGACATGGGATTAGTAATGCGGTCCCAGTTCACACAACTTGAGACCACTGTCCATATAGGCCCTTAGAGTTTTGGGCTTAGAGTTAGTACTCCTAGATTTGACGGATCTGATGATATAGGAAATCCAATTCTATTTAGACAATCTTGACCCTAAGCGATAGAACAATTCCCTGTAGTAGAAATGGTATGAAACCATTTAGCGTATAGGCTTAGGTTTTGAATTATAGCTAGTGAGTTACAGACTAGGCTACTAGTTGAATTAAGCAGTGTAAAGCCTCTATATGTTAAGGAATAGTAGGTTAGATTTGGTTGGAGTAGTACCTCATTCTTTCGATAGATCCCCTTAATAGTTATAGACTTCTGTTATAACCCTTAGGAAAGTTATTTTAACTTAGAATCATTCACTCTCAGAGAAAACTTATAAATTCCTCAGATTGAACTTGGAATAAACTAGCATGCCCCTTTGAATTGCCTTCCTCAAGGGCTTATTTCATTCGGGAACACAGAGTAAAGGAATTATACATGTAAGCGATGTATTCGCGGTTTAAATTGACTTCTCAATCCTGGTAGTTGCCAATAAATCCAATGCTCTGATCAAGCAGAAGATCGGCATCGTCTGGGATTAAGAACTGATATGACGAATTTTCTGTCAGAGTCTAGGCAGAAAGTCTTTGTATCCGGCTCAGACCCACTACACGACTTTTCTTCCGTGTTGGCCGACCATCTACAACCAAAAGTTATTGCTTTGCCTTTGGAAAATGTTGAGAACATACAGCCAATAGAGATTAGACCTCTTGCCACAAACTCACATCCGTCCTTGAAATCAACCACAACACCCGTCATTTCAGCTCTTTTCTACAACTATAGGTACCAATGCCATAGAACGTATCATTAGCAAAGGAAGACCAATGTAGTGAGAGGTTGTTTCCTATTTCATGTCAAGGATAGGCCCCAAGTTACACCTCGTTCCGATATACAAATCGAGACAGATTCTTGCACCTTAAGTAGAACTAAGTTTTAAGGGGGGTAGAACGTATTGAGCCCAATCTACTTAGGATTATCTAATACAACCGTTGGATCAGAGTAGCGCAGCGGAAGCGTGGTTGGCCTCTTCCCCACTGGCCCAGGATCGAAACAGTTGATTTAGGTTATACGTAAGGTTAGGTCACTAAACAGGATCTAAACCTGTAACATCCAGAAAATCGGGGGTCGGGTAAAAACCCAACTCCCGAGTTCCAGAACGTCACTTATGCAACATAGATAATGATAAATGCATGTTGTCTGTAGAATGACATTAAACAAGATTGAGACTAAGCCAAAACAGCATATCATACTCCAGAGACAGTTAAATTAGCGGGCGGAAGACTATGATAAATACATAAAATACATAAGTAATTGTAAGTCTCCAGAGTGTGAACATGTTACCAGATTAATTAAATACATGTATACTCCAAAAATGGAAAGAAAAGAATATACATGAGTGCTCCAAAAATATAAAATGAAAAGTGTCAAGGCGTCTAATTAACCTCCCTGTAATCCCGTCGATCAGAACACCCATAAAGGAGGGATCCTCCTCATCATCATCAAGTCCGGCTCCGCTTCACAAGCAGCGCCATCATCTGAAACTAAAATAGGGACTGGTGGGTGTCCGGAACACCATTCCATAACGTGGGAGTGAGTAATCAACTCAGTGAAATCATAGAGAAAAGATTAGCATGTTATCAAATCAATCACGCGATAATAGTAAAGCAGACAATCAAACATTCCTAGATACTGTTGTTAATGCAAGCATGAAATGACATGATGGATGCCCTCACCGACATACTCCCTCATGCGGCACCATCTGCGTCTGCGACATGCTTGCGTTCATCAGTGCTCCACATCTTCCAGGCACATGCAGTGTGATATGAATAATGATTACCGAGTTTTTATTAGTCCTTTTCATACAGCAGGATTGAGAAACTAAGGTACTTCCCTTATCTCAATACCCAAACAATGATCCTGTCTAGGGTCGTCACTCCTAGTGATCTCATAAGATGATATATTTCTAGGTCGCTGCAAGGGCTGCCAGGGCTATTGCACGCACTCGTTGCACCGCTCCCCCATCACCTTATCAATACAGGCCTAGTTTATATCCTTAAGACTGTATCAGGACTCGTCGCCCCCATGCGGTGTAAGGATAAACTCAAGGTCACTACAAAGGGTTGTCAGGGCTGTTGCTCGCACTCGTTGCTCCACTCCCCCATCACCTTATCAATGTAGGCCGACAGCAAGAATATAGTTTCCCATACCACCATAATCTGCTCAGAGTAGGGTGCTCACTGGTCACTACAGGAAGGTTTATAGCCCCAGCGTAGGCCGACAGCTCGACCACGGTGTCCCATACCACCATGCCCGGCTCATGAGTCTTTATGGATCAAGGTACCATCGTTGACAGGGTTTTCAATGGTAAGTTCAGTACCCTAGGTTCAAGCAATTATGACTCATACATGGTGAACATACAATGGCCAGTCAGGTTACTTGACGGGCTCGATTAGTACGAGCGCATCTCAAGCTGAGCGACATGAAGTGCATAAAACACTTCGTGTGGCCTAACCACTGCCGCCAACCCAAAACAGGACTCGCGTTTATCGACGCGTCCTTCTTGGTAATTAGAAACCAACCACGAATTCAATCCATTACCGATTTCCTGGACTAGGTCATAGCCCCAAGCATTTGTGTATCAACATCAGTAAGCATATGTGAGTAACAGAAAAGAATATAAACAATACAAGCATGTTGACACATGTTATATCATACTACATAAGCAAATCAACCAACATATGCATTCCATATATGTATAATGAAATCGATTCATATAGCCAACATGTGGAAACCATATACATCAACATATTAATTGAAAATTTAATCTCAAAACTAATTCACAACACCATTTACTCAATACCTACTGATACAAACATTTATACAAACACTTAGTCTACACACTTTAGCCTACATAGCGTATGTCGACTCAAAGTGTGCATTAGGACGAATCTCTTCACCAAACAGATCATGCACGCATTCCTAATATCATAACATGACAAATAGTCATGGAAATCATTTCAAAAAAATATGGACGTATACTGTATTTCCTATAAATACCCAAAATGCCCTTAATCTTATATTTCCCGTACGTATACGAAATGGAAAACGGATAGTATGTTCTACATGTCAAACGGCGTTCTCTTCGACAATCTACTATTAAACGACATTGAAAGCTTTGAAATCAGTCAATCAAAGCGTCTAAAATCCTCACCTTTCGCCTTAGATGTGTATGGATTCAAACAGAATTTCTACGCTTCGGCAACGGCGTTAAGGCGACCTATATCACAAGTTACATAAGCTACATCGCTACTCGCATCAAAGGAATCCCTAAAACAGCAAGAGGGTAGGGTTTTCTTACCTAGAAGTGAGTTAGAATCACCGGGAAAGTGATTTGAAGGCGGTGGATAAACACGTGTAGAAGCTGGTTCAAGTGGCAGGGAGATTCTCTCACAATTCTCCACAATCTCTCTCTTTCTCTCTCTTCTTTTTCTAGGGTTTGTTACAAATTCGGATGGGAGATATATGAGAGGGTTTAAAGCCCTTATAGAGGCTAAAAACTCACCTAAATAGACTTGAGACAAAGGTATACTTGGGTTATAACCAAATCGGGACTTTTTCGATCCAAAAGAGCATTTCGGGAGGTTCCCTGGCCAAACGCGGTCGGACTTAAGCTCATGCGTATCGGATCCTGCTCACTCGAAGTTTTTAGACCAGTAGAGTTCCCAGATCGCATGTGGCGGACTAGTTTCAGTTCAGCGATCACGGAGACTCGATCGAGAATTCTGAGTACACTGACCTGAGTGAGAAATGTTTCCGGTTCCGAGGGTGTATTTGGGTCAGATTTCGACGGTCTAAATGCTTATACTGATCCCGCAAACGAAACGTGCCAGATTCATTTAAATCACATTTAGATTTTTATGAATTTCACTCTTTCTTACACTCCTCGCTCCAGGCTCAGTACAATAGCCTCAGAACATCGGTTGGGCTTGATTTTTGAAACGATTGTCAAGTCCAGCTAAGCGGTCCTAATGGTCTGAGATTGCGAATATCGGACTTTCGACGCGCGGTCTAGATCCAATACAAGGTTTCAAAGGGTTCCTGGGAACAAACCGGTTTAGATTTTGATCCTGAATTTCAGGGTATTATACCGTCATTGATTCTACAAGTTTTGGGTCTTACAGAACGTATTTAAAGCGATCAAGAAAAAATTCACAGCTGATCTAACGTAGTGCTAGTTAACTTACGCTTAATTTCTAAAGAATTTGGTTCTAAATGAATTCTTTGGCTTTGGAATTGGGTTCTGAGAGGTTACCAAGGTATTATGATTGACCCATTGCCTAAGGGCATCTAAATCCAGGTTGGCAAAAAATTCAGGGTGTTACAATCTACCCCCCTTAAAACAAAATTTCAACCCTGAAATTTGCCTAAGTGTAATGAGTCCCTAGAGAGACTTTAGTATTGACATTCTAAGGAAGGTTCAAATTCTATTTAATGACCTAACCTTACGTATAACCTAAACCAACTGTTTCGATCCTGGGCCAGTGAGGAAGAGGCTAACCACGCTTCCGCTGCGCCACTCTGGTTTAACGGTTGCATTGGTTGACCTAACTAGATTGGGCTCAAAATGTTCTACCCCCCTTAAAACTTAGTTCTACTTAAGGTTCAAGAATCTATGTCTCGATCTGTATATCAGAACGAGGTGTAACTTAGGGCCTATCCTTGACATGAAATGGGAAACAATCTCTCACTATGTTGGTCTTCCTTTGCTAATGATGCGTTCTATGGCATTGGTACCTATGGTGATAGAGATGAGCCATTGGTTTTAGGGGCAGGTGTGAGTAGGTGGCAAGATATCTAATTCTCTACTGGCTATAGGTCCTCGTCATTTCCTAAAGCCAAAACAATAACTTTTGGTTGTAGATGGTCGAGCCAACACGGAAGAAAAGTTGTGTAATGGGTCTGAGCCGGATACATAGACTTTCTGTCTAGCTAGGACAGAAAATTTGTTGTATCAATTCTTAATCCGAGTCGATGCCGATCTTCTGCTTGATCAGAGCATTAGATTCATTGGCAACTACCAGGATTGAAAAGTCAATTCAAACAGCGAATACATCGTTAATATACAATTCCTTTACTCCACATTCCCGATTGCAATAAATCCTTGGGAAGGAAATTCTAAGGGAAATTCTAAGAGGCATGCTGGTTTATTCTAAGTTCAATCTGAGGGATTTATAAGTTTTCCCTGAGAGTGAATGGTTCTAAGTTAAAACAACTTCCCTAAGGGTTATAACAGAAATCTATAAGTATTAAGGGGACCTATCGAAGAAATGAGGTCCTACTCCAACCAATTCTAACCTACTATTCCTCAGCATATACAGGCTTTACACTACTTAATTCAACTAGTAGCCCAGTCTATAACTCACTAGCTATAATCCAAAACCTAAGGCTATACGCTAAATGGTTTCATACCATTTCTACTACAGGGGATTGTTCTATCGCTTAGGGTCAAGATTGTCTAAATGGAATTGGATTTCCTATATCGTCAAATCCTTCAAATCTAGGAGTACTAACTCTAGGTCAAAAACTCTAGATGTCCATAGCTACCGTATTTGGTCTCGCCCGACGATAAAGCGGAGAGACCGAGAAGACGGCTATAACTAGCTCGAAAGAGCCATGAAAAATGAAGGAAAGGGGATGAAATGGCTGCTCTAAAGGGATACAATGAATCTAAGTCCTATAGAGGGGTGAATCAAGCCCTTAAAGGCTAGGATTTCAAAGGGAAAAGAGCAAGATAGGTAGGAATGGAGGCTCACACGAATTTCAGCCTTCAATGGAGGATGTGAGAGCTCCAAATGACAAGAATGGGGAGAGGAGGGAGCTTGTATGGCTGTGAGTGGAGGAGTGGCGTCGGTTGTGACCGAAAATGAGAATGGAGGTAGTTTGAAATGGATTTTGAAGGGGAAGGCAGCAAAAACTTGAAGAAATGAGAGCTTGGGGTGGGTTTTTGTGAAGGAGGTAATGCTGTGAGAGGATTTTAACGGACGGCCCACATACCAGGGGGCTACTCTAGCCCCCAAAGCTCATCGGCCCAAAGCCCAGCCCGAGTGGGGCCCGATGTACGGCGAGGCCTTGCAGAACCGGCGAGGTCCTCGCTGACCAAACTCCAATCCAGTAAGGCCCGGCCTATAGGGCGTGGTTCCCCTGCCCTAGGGACCCAAAATGCATTTGGCTCCCACCCTGGTTCATTGTATTTTAGCCTGGATAGGCCCATGACCCCGTTCGAGGAGTTTCGAGGCCAATTTGTAAACCGAGATGAATTTATGCATCATGTAACATATGATTTTGGGGTAGGAGAGGCTAATCCATCCAACTAACACATTTATTCTATGATATTCCCTAACTGGAATGTCCAAAAGTATAATTAATACATATATTTACTATTTATAGTAAAATTTTTGTTTAGGTATGATTCACTATCCTTCACACATTAGGATTTAGGTCTAGTGTGAAAGGACTTAGAAAAATTGAAGAATGGGGTGGTGGAAGGAGAGATTCTGAAGGAATGGGATGAAAATGGATTTTAGGCCTTGAGATTGAGTGTAAGGGTGTTGTGGTTTCCCTACAACCCAAGGACATTCATTGCTAGGTTTGGAATCCTTCAGGGAACAACTCAAACCCATCGACTTACACCCTAGAGGCGACTTAGGTCGCTTCACGCGACCGAAGATATGTATGGCCTAAATTATCGTATTGTCTCACCTGTCGGTGAAACTTGGGATTCTAATGTAGTTTCTAAGTTTCCATCGTCCCCTTCTTAAGTCAGAGTGCGTTAATGTACATTGTGTTACCAAAACCCAGGTTCGGTTTAATCCAAATCATACTCGGATACCATCTGTAACATCCCAAAAATTGGGGGTCGGGTAGAAACCCAACTCCCGAGTTCCAGAACGTCACTTATGCAACATAGATAATGATAAATGCATGTTGTCTATAGAATGGCATTAAACAAGATTGAGACTAAGCCAAAACAACATATCATAGTCTAGAGACAGTTAAATTAGCAAGCGGAAGACTGTGATAAATACATGAAATACATAAGTAATTGTAAGTCTCCAGAGTGTGAGCATGTTACCAGATTAATTAAATACATGTATACTCCAAAAATGGAAAGAAAAGAATATACATGAGTGCTCCAAAAATATAAAATGAAAAGTGTCAAGGCGTCTAATCAACCTCCCTGTAATCCCGTCGATCAGAACACCCATAAAGGAGGGATCCTCATCATCATCAAGTCCGGCTCCGCTTCACAAGCAACGCCATCATCTGAAACTAAAATAGGGACTGGTGGGTGTCCGGAACACCATTCCATAACGTGGGAGTGAGTAATCAAGTCAGTGAAATCATAGAGAAAAGATTAGCATGTTATCAAATCAATCACGCGATAATAGTAAAGCAGACAATCAAACATTCCTAGATACTGTTGTTAATGCAAGCATGAAATGACATGATGGATGCCCTAACCGACATACTCCCTCATGCGGCACCATCTGCGCCTGCGACATGCTTGCGTTCATCAGCGCTCCACATCTTCCAGGCACATGCAGTGTGATATGAATAATGATTACCGAGTTGTTATTAGTCCTTTTCATACAGCAGGATTGAGAAACTAAGGTACTTCCCTTATATCAATACCCAAACAATGATCCTGTCTAGGGTCGTCACTCCTAGTAATCTCATACGATGATATATTTCTAGGTCGCTGCAAGGGCTGTCAGGGCTGTTGCACACACTCGTTGCACTGCTCCCCCATCACCTTATCAATACAGGCCTAGTTTATATCCTTAAGACTGCATCAGGACTCGTCGCCCCCATACAGTGTCAGGATTAAC
The DNA here is from genome assembly GCA_037074715.1 of Magnolia kwangsiensis. Taxonomy (NCBI): domain Eukaryota; kingdom Viridiplantae; phylum Streptophyta; class Magnoliopsida; order Magnoliales; family Magnoliaceae; genus Magnolia; species Magnolia kwangsiensis. The sequence continues at coordinate 78,889,223 of CM073577.1, read as the reverse complement.
TCAAGGTCACTACAAAGGGATGCCAGGGCTGTTGCTCGCACTCGTTGCTCTACTCCACCATCACCTTATCAATGTAGGCCGAAAGTAAGAATATAGTGTCCCATACCACCATAATCTGCTCAGAGTAGGGTGCTCACTGGTCACTACGGGAAGGTTTGTGGCCCCAGCGTAGGTCGACAGCTCGACCACGGTGTCCCATACCACCATGCCCGACTCATGAGTCTTTATGGATCAAGGTACCATCGTTGACAAGGTTTTCAATGGTAAGTTCAGTACCCTAGGTTCAAGCAATTATGACTCATACATGGTGAACATACAATGGCCAGTTAGTTTACTTGACAGGTACGAGCGCATCTCAAGCTGAGCGACATGAAGTGCATAAAACACTTCATGTAGCCTAACCACTGCCGCCAACCCAAAACACGACTCGCGTTCTTCGACGCGTCCTTCGTGGCAATTAGAAACCAACCACGAATTCAATCCATTACCGACTGCCTGGACTAGGTCATAGCCCCAAGCATTTGTGTATCAACATCAGTAAGCATATGTGAGTAACAGAAAAGAATATAAACAATACAAGAACGTTGACACATGTTATATCATACTACCTAAGCAAATCAACCAACACATGCATTCCATATATGTATAATGAAATCGATTCATATAGCCAACATCTAAAAACCATATACATCAGCATATTAATTGAGAATTAAATCTCAAAACTAATTCACAACACCATTTACGCAATACCTACTAATACAAACATTTATACAAACACTTAGTCTACACACTTTAGTCTACATAGCGTATGTCGACTCAAAGTGCGCATTAGGGCAAATCTCTTCGCCAAACAGATCATGCACGCATTCCTAATATCATAACACGACAAATAGCCATGGAAATCATTTCAGAAAAATATGGACGTATACTGTATTTCCTACAAATACTCAAAATGCCCTAAATCTCATATTTCCCGTACGTATACGAAATGGAAAACGGACAGTATGTTCTACATGTCAAACGGCGTTCTCTTCGACAATCTACTATTAAACGACATTGAAAGCTTTGAAATCAGTCAATCAAAGCATCTAAAATCCTCACCTTTCGCCTTAGACGTGTATGGATTCGAACAGAATTTCTACTCTTCGGCAATGGCGTTAAGGCGACCTATATCACAAGTTACATAAGCTACACTGCTACTCGCATCAAAGGAATCCCTAAAACAGCAAGAGGGTAGGGTTTTCTTACCTAGAAGTGAGTTAGAATCACGGAGAAAGTGATTTGATGGCTGTGGATAAACACGTGTAGAAGCTGGTTCAAGTGGCAGGGAGATTCTCTCATAACTCTCCACAATCTCTCTCTTTCTCTCTCTTCTTTTTCTAGGGTTTGTTACAAATTCGGATGGGAGAGATATGAGAGGGTTTAAAGCCCTTATATAGGATAAAAACTCACATAAATAGACTTGGGACAAAGGTATACTTGGGTTATAACCAAATCGGGACTTTTCTGATCCAAAAGAGCATTTTGGGAGGTCCCCTAGCCGAACGTGGTCGGACTTAAGCTCATGCGTATCGGATCCTGCTCACTCGAAGTTTTTAGACTGGTAGAGTTCGCAGATCGCATGTAGCGGACCAGTTTCAGTTTAGTGGTCACGAAGACTCGATCGAGAATTTCGAGTACACTGACCTGAGTGAGAAATGTTTCCTGATCCGAGGGTGTATTTGGGTCAGATTCCGACGGTCTGAATGCTTATACTGATCCCGCAAACGAAACATGCCAGATTCATTTAAATCACATTTAGATTTTTATGAATTTCACTCTTTCTTACACTCCTCGCTCCAGGCTCAGTACAATAGCCTCAGAACATCGGTTGGGCTTGATTTTCGAAACGATTGTCAAGTCCAGCTAAGCGATCCTAATGGTCTGAGATTGCGGATATCGGACTTTCGACGCGCGGTCTAGATCCAATACAAGGTTTCAAAGGGTTTCTGGGAACAAACCGGTTTAGATTTTGATCCTGAATTTCAGGGTATTATATCGTCATTGATTCTACAAGTTTTGGGTCTTACAGAATGTAGTTAAAGTGATCAGGAAAAAATTCACAGCTAATCTAACATAGTGCTAGCTAACTTACGCTTAATTTCTAAAGAATTTGGTTCTAAATGAATTCTTTAGCTTTGGAATTGGGTTCTGAGAGGTTACCAAGGTGTTATGATTGACCCATTGCCTAAGGGCGTCTAAACCCAGGTTGGCAAAAAATTCAGTGTGTTACAATCTACCCCCCTTAAAATAAAATTTCATCCCCGAAATTTGCCTAAGTGTAATGTGTCCCTAGAGAGACTTTAATATTGACATTCTAAGGAAGGTTCAAATTCTATTTAATGACCTAACCTTATGTATAACCTAAACCAACTGTTTCGATCCTGGGCCAGTGGGGAAGAGGCTAACCACGCTTCCGCTGCGCCACTCTGGTTTAACGGTTGCATTAGCTGACCTAACTAGATTGGGCTCAAAATGTTCTACCCCCCTTAAAACTTGGTTCTACTTAAGGTTCAAGAATCTATGTCTCGATCCGTATATCAGAACGAGGTGTAACTTAGGGCCTATCCTTGACATGAAATGGGAAACAATCTCTCACTACGTTGGTCTTCCTTTGCTAATGATGCGTTCTATGGCATTGGTACCTATGGTGATAGAGATGAGCCATTGATTGACCCATTGCCTAAGGGCATCTAATCCCAGGTTGGCAAAAAAATCTAGGGTGTTACAGAACCTTCCTTAGAATGTCAATACTAAAGTCTCTCTAAGAACTCATTACCCTTAGCCAATTTCGAGGATGAAATTTTATTTTAAGGGGGGTAGATTGTAACACCCCAGATTTTTGCCAACGTGGGGTTAGACGTTCTTAGGCAATGGGTCAACCATAGTACATTGGTAATCTCTCAGAACCCAATTCCAAAGTCAAAGAAATCACTTAGGATTAATTTCTTTAGAAAATAAGCGTAAGTTAACTAGCGCTACGTTAGATTAGTTGTGAAATTGTCCCTGATCGCTTTAAATACGTTCTGCAAGACCCAAAACTTGTAGAACCAATGACGCTATAATATCTTGAAATCCAGGATCAAACTCTAAATCGGTTTGTTCCCAGGAACCCTTTGAAACCTTGTATTGGATCTAGACTGCGCGTCGAAAGTCCGATATCCACAATCTCAGACCACTAGGACCGCTTAGCTGGACTTGACAATCATTTCGAAAATCAAGCCCAACCGATGTTCTGAGGCTATTGTACTAAGCCTAGAGTGAGGAGTGTAAGAAAGAATGAAATTCATAAAAATTCAAATGTGAATTAAATAAATCTGGCACCATTCGCTTGCGGGTTCAGTATAAGCATTCAGACCATCAGAATCTTACCCAAATACACCCTCGGATCAGGAAACATTTCTCATTCAGATCGGTGTACTTGGAATCCTCGATCGATTCTCCGTGATTGCTGAACTGAAACTGGACCGCCACGTGCGATCTGGGAACTCTACCTGTCTAAAAACTTCGGGTGAGTAGGATCCGATACGCATGAGCTTAAGTCCGTTCGCGTTCGGCCAGGGGACCCCCCGAAATGCTCTTTTGGATCAGAAAAGTCCCGATTTGGTTATAATCCAAGTATCCCTTTGTCCCAAGTCTATTTAGGTGAGTTTTTAGCCTATATAAGGGCTTTAAACCCTCTCATATCTCTCCCATCCGAATTTGCAACAAACCCTAGAAAAAGAAGAGAGAGAAAGAGAGAGATTGTGGAGAGTTGTGAGAGAATATCCCTGCCACTTGAACCAGCTATTGCACGTACCGAAGCACCGCATTCAAATCACTTTTTCGATGATTCCAACGCACTTCTAGGTAAGAAAACCCTAACCACAAGCTATTTTAGGGATTCCTTTGTAACAAGTAGCGATGTAACTTATGTGTCTTGTGATATAGGTCGCCATAACGCCGTTGACGAAGCATAGACGTTCTATTCGAATCGATACACGTCTAAGGCAAAAAGGTGAGGATTTTAGACGCTTTGATTGACTGATTTCAAAGCTTTCAATATTTTTTAATTGTAGATTATCGAAGAGAACGCCGTTTGACATGTAGAACATGCTGTCCGTTTTCTGTTTCGACTGCGTACGGGAAATATGAGATTTAAGGTATTTTAGGTATTTGTAGGAAATACTGTTTACGTCCATATTTTGCTGAAATGATTGCCATGGCTATTTTTCATGTTGTGATATTAGGAATGCGTGTATGATCTGTTTGGCGAAGAGATTCGCCCTAATGCGCACTTTGGGTCGACATACGCTATGTAGGCTAAAGAGTGTAGACTAAGTGTTTGTATAAATGTTTGTATTAGTATGTATTGAGCAAATGGTGTTGTGAATTAGTTTTGAGATTGAATTCTCAATTAATAGGCTGATGTATATGATTTCCACCATGTTGGCTATATGAATTGATTTCATTATATATATGGAATGCATATGTTGGTTGATTTGCTTATGTAGTATGTTATAACATGTGTCAACATGCTTGGATTGTTTATATTTATTTCTATTACTCACATATGCTTACTGATGTTGATACACAAATGCTTGGGGCTATGACCTAGTCCAGGCAGTCGGTAATGGATTGAATTCGTGGTTGGCTTCTATGTACCATGAAGGACGTGTCGATGAACGCGAGTCGTGTCTTGGGCAGGCGGCAGTGGTTAGGCCACACGAAGTGTGCTTGAGATGCGCTCGTACTAGTCGAGCCCATCAAGTAGCCCGACTGGCCATTGTATGTTCACCATGTATGAGTAATAACTGCTTGAACCTATGATACTGAACTTACCAATGAAAACCCTGTCAACCATGGTACCTTGATCCATAAAGACTCATGAGCCGGGCATGGTGCTATGGGACACCGTGGTCGAGCTGTCGGCCTATGCTGGGGCCACAACCTCCCCGTAGTGACCAGTGATCACCATTGACTCGTGAGCCGATTGTGGTAGTATGGGACACTACATTCGAGGTGTTGGCCTACACTGATTGGTGACGAGCCCTTTGTAGTGACCTCGAGCGTATTCTGAGTCTACGGGAGGCGACAACTCTTCCGTAGCGACAAGAGTACATTAGGCCTGTATTGATAAGGTGATGGGGGAGTGAAGCAACGAGTGCGACCAACAGCCCTGGCAGCCCTTGCTGCGACCTACAAATATAACATCGTATGAGATTACTATGAGTGACCACCCTAGATAGGATCTGTGTTGGGATTGATACAAGGAAGGTATCTTAGTTTCCCAATACTGCTGTATGAATGGACTAATAACAACCCGGTAATCATATCCACATCGCACTGCATGTGCGTGGAAGATGTGGAGCATTGTGGGAAGAAAGCATGCCGTGGGCGTAAGATGGTGTTGTATGAGGGAGAATGTCGGTGAGGGCATCCATCATGTCATTTCATGCATGCATTAACAACAGTATCTAGGATTGTTTGATTGTTTGCTTTACTATTGTCGCGTGATTGATTTGATAACATGCTAATCTTTACTCTATGATTCCACTGAGTTGATTACTCACTCCCACGTTACGGGATGGTGTTCCGGACACCCACCAGTCCCTATTTTAATTTCAGATGATGGCGCTGCTTGTGGAGCGGAGCTGAACTTGTATGATGATGAGCAGGATCCCTCCTTTATGCGTGTTCTGATCGACGGGATTACAGGGAGGTTGATTAGACGCCTTGACACTTGTCATTTTATATTTTTGGAGCACTCATGTATATTCTTTTCTTTCCATTTTTGGAGTATACATGTATTTAATTAACCTGGTAACATGTTCACACTCTGGAGACTTACAATTAATTATATATTTTATGTATTTATCACAGTCTTTCGCTTGCTAATTTAACTGTCTCTGGAGTATGATATGCTGTTTTGGCTTAGTCTCAATCTTGTTTAATTCCATTCTACAGACAACATGCATTTATCATTATCTATGTTGCATAAGTGACGTTCTAGAACTCGGGAGTTGGGCTTCTACCCGACCCCTAATTTTCGGGTTGTTACAGAATCACACCCATTCGAGCTGTAAATCGCATTGGCCGAAGAAGGAATAGAAGACCAAAGCTGGGTGCCTCTATTCTTCTCTCTTTCTCTTTTGTAACACCCTGAAAATCGGGGGTCATGTATAAACCCGACTCCCGAGTTCCAGACCATCACTTATGCAGTAAATATGATTATGATTCAATGTTGACTGAGTTAGAGCATTCACATGAGTAAGATTATACCAAAATTGCAATTCATACTCCAGATCCAGTGATAAAACGCAAGCGAAAGACTGAAAGATATATATATCATCATATAAAAACAAAATAATCTCAAACTGTCTCCAAAGTATGAATACATCTTTGAGTCTCATATACATGTAATAAAATAAAAATCAAAATGTCATAAGGTCCAACTATGAAGTCCCACAAATCCAGGCCACCTATGCAAAGCCATCAGCGAACTGCATATACGAGAACTAGTCCTGGTCCTCGTCGTAGTCTGGTTCTGCATCTTGAATCGCCGCATCACCTGCAACTAAGACAGGGTCTGGTGGGTGTCGCAAACACCATCCCATAACGTGGGAGTGAGTGATCAACTCAGTGGAATAATAGAGCAAAGATTAGCATGTTCTCAAATCAATCACGCGATAATAGTAAAGCAATAAAACAATCATTCCTAGATTCTGTTGTTAGTGTATGCATGAAATGACATGATGGATGCCCTCACCGACATACTCCCTCATGCGGCACCATCTGCGTCCACGACATGCTTTCTTCTCGCAGTGCTCCACATCTTCCAGGCACATGCAATGTTATATGGATAATGATTACCGGGTTATTATTAGTCCTTTCATACAGCCGTATTGGGAAACTAAGGTACTTTGCTTATATCATGTAACGCCCGTGAAAAACCTATACTTGGGCCCGAGTACCAACTCGACCCGAAATTGCGTAGAATTAATTCTTTTAGAAAATATGACTAAGTTAGCTAGCACAACGCTGGAGTGGCTGAAAAATAGTCCCTGATCACTTTAAATACGTTCTAGAAGACCCAAATCGAGTAGAACAAACGACTCTATAATACTCTATAACCTCGGATCAAACTCTAAGCAGGTTTGTTCTCTGGACCACTTTGAATTTTTGTATTGGATCTAGACCGCACGTCGAAAGTCCGATACCTCCTATCTTAGACCGTTAGAACCGTCTAGTTGGACTTGACACTCATTTCGAAAATCAAGTCAAACCGATAATCACCGGCTATTTCATTGAGCCCGGACCGAAAAGAGTGCGAATAGGGACAGAATTGGAATTTCAAATTCAAATCTGGCACACGACTTGACGCGTCAGTATTGAGCGTTCTGACCGTCAGAATTCATCCAGATTACACCCTCGGATCAGGAGAAATTTCTATTTTATATCATGAGACTTTCAGCCCTGATCTACGTGCGGTGACTGCTGAACTGAAACTGGTCCGCCACGTACGATATGCGAACCATGCCGGACTGAAAACTTAATACGTGCTATATCTGGTACGCATGAGCTTAAGTCCGATCGCATTCGACTAGGGGACCACCAGAAAGCATCTTTTGGACCGAAACAGCCCCGAATTGGATATGCACTAAGTAAACTTTGTTCCGGAGCCTGTTTTTGGCATTTTTAAGCTTATAAAAGGGGTTGAAACCCTCATTCCTCTCTCCCATCCGAAAATTACAAAATCCTAGCTTTGGGAGAGAGAAAAGGAGAGAGTTTGAGAGATAGAGTAGAAGGATTTTTCCCGCCTTCGTGTCGCTGATTGCACGTGCTTCAGCAACTCTTCCCAATCACCTGGCCGGTGATTTCTCCACTTTTTCAGGTATGAAACTATCCTAAAAGTTGCTGATTTAGGGATTACTTGGATTCATAGCGTGTTAGCTAACGTACTTCGTAAAACAGGTTCTCCTACTGCCGTAGACGAAGCGTATACGCTCCGTTCGAATTCACGAGTCTACAAGAGACTAGGTGAGGATTTTAGACGCTTTGATTGACGGTTTCCAATGCTTTCAATGTCGTTTAATAGTAGATTATTGACGGCATCGCCGTTTGACATGTACAACATGCTCTCCGTTTCCTGTTTCGTAAATTAACGAAGAATATGAGATTTAGGGCATTTTAGTCATTTGTAGGAAGTACAGTTTACATTCATATTTTGCTGATGTGATTGACATGGTTTGTTGTCGCATTAGGAAGTTAGGAATACGTGCATAATTAGTTTGGCAAAGAGATTTGCCTAATTGCGCACTTCGGGTCGACATACTATATGTAGACTTAAGTGTGTAGTGTATGTGTTTGTATAAATGCTTGTATTAGTATGTATTGAATTAAATGATGTTATGAATTAGTTTGAGATGAACTTCTCAATTAATATGCTGACCTAAATGATTTCCTACATGTGACTATATGCATGATTTCATTGCATGCATGAAATATGTGTTTGAAGATTTACTTAAGTCGAATGTTATAACATGTGTTAACATGCTCACATGATTGTATTTCAATTCCAATATTCCTATATGAATTGCTGATGTGATTCCATAATTGTTTGGGACTATACTTAGTCCAGGCAGTCGGTAACTGAGCGAATTCGTGGCTGGCTGGTCTTAGCCACGAACGACGCGTCGATGAACACGATTCGTGTTTAGAGTTGGCGGCAGTGGTTAGGCCACGCGAAGTGTTTTACGCACTTCATGTCGTTCGACTTGAGATGCGATCGCGCTAGTCGAGCCCGTCAAGTAACCCGACTGGCCGATGTATGTTCACCCTGTATGAGTCATAACTGCTTGAACCTAGGGTACTGAACTTACCATTGTAAACCCTGTTAACCGTGGTACCTTGATCCACGAAGACTCATGAGCCGGGCATGGTGGTATGGGACACCGTGGTCGAGCTGTCGGCATATGCTGGGGCCACAAACCTCCCCGTAGTGACCAGTGAGCACCTAGACTCGTGAGCAGATTATGGTGGTATGGGACACTATATTCTAGCTGTCGGCCTACACTGATCAGGCGACGAGTCCTTTGTAGTGACCGCGAGCATATTTTGAGTCCACGGGAGGCGACGACCCTTCCGTTGCAGTAGAGTATGGTAGGCCTGTATTGATAAGGTGATGGGGGAGCGGTGCAACGAGTGCGAGCAACAGCCCTGGCAGCCCTTGCAGTAACCTACAAAATATACATCGTATGAGACTACTAGGAGTGACGACCCTAGACAGGATCTTTGTTGGGATTGATACAAGGGAAGTACCTTAGTTTCCCAATCTTGTTGTTTGAATGGACTAATAACAACTCGAAAATCATATCACCATACCATTGCATGTGCCTGGAAGATGTGGAGCACTTGAGGGTCGATTGCATGCCGCGGTCGTAAGATGTTTCCGTATGAGGGAGATCATCGGTGAGGGCATACATCACTTCATGTCATCTTGCATTAACAACAGTATTAGGATTGTCTGATTTACTACTTTACTATTATCGCATGATTGAATTGTGAACATGCTAATCTTTGCTCTATGATTCCACTGAGTTGATCACTCACTCCCACGTTATGGGATGGTGTTTGTAACACCCACCAGACCCTGTTGTAGATGCAGGTGAGGCTGAGATCCAGGAGGCAGAGCCAGACTTCGACGAGGACCAGGATGAGTTCTCGTACATGCAGTATCATGATGGCTTTACGTAGGTGACCTGGATTGATGGGACTTCAGTGGGACCATTTTGAACATTTACTTTTGTTCATGTATATGTATATGAGACTAGAGATGTATTCATACTTTAGAGACAGATGAGATTTACTTTGTTTTTCCATACAGTGATATATATATTGTTTAGTCTTCCGCTTGCTTTTATCACTGGATCTGAAGTATGAATTACAGTTTTGGTATACTTTTACTCATGTGAATGCTTTAAATCAGACAACATTGAATCATAATCATTTTTGTTGCATAAGTGACGGTCTGGAACTCGGGAGTTGAGTTTATACACGACCCCCGATTTTCAGGGTGTTACAAGTTGGTATCAGAGCATGAATAAGAGTATACTGGGCCTGGGTTCTGATCTCGCGACGTACGCTGTCACTTCCTTTGACTTAGGTGGGTGCGAGAAGGGTATGGAAACATTTCTAGGATCGCAGATTCGCCAATAGGCGAAGTCAATTCGAATCGATCGCACGATCGAGTCTATAACGCATCTCGGGTCGCGTGAAGCAACCCGAATAGATCCTAGGTTGTAGGAAGTCGGGTTGAGACGTTCTTTGAATGATTTTAAACCCATAAAAGTAAATTCTTGGGCCGTGGGATGACCACGACTCCTGTATTCAATCGCCAGGGCTTAAAAACCCCGTTTCACCAAAAATCTTCAAAATTCTTCCTCTCACCACTCCAGTCTTCATTTCTTTCTTATCCATTTCATGTTAAGCATCAAACCTAATGTGAAAATAATACAAAATAATACTTTCATAAAATTTTACAGTGAATAGTAAAATTTCATGAAAAATGGCCATAAGGCCATTCTAACTTCACTTTCTTTAGCAACTAAGGGTCTAGATGGATGTACTAGATCCTTTTACCCTAAAATAATATGCTGCATCATAGGGTTTGGTATTCGAGATTGCGGAGTGGTCCCGAAAAGCTCCGAACACATGTTTGGGCTTACATAGGTCAAAATACAATGAACCAGGGGTCGAACCGTACATATCTGGAGTCCTTGGACCATGGGGGACTGAACCCATCTGGCCCTACCGACCGGATGCATCACCGGTCGGCGATGCATCGCCGTACATGTGGGCCCATTTGCTATAATTTTCGGGTGCATGCCCTTAAATGACATGTACACCCTCCCCATAGGTGTCTCATCCAACGAAAACCCCCAAAACATGCCCCTCCTTCACAAACAGCCCTCCCCATAGCCCTATTTTCATTTTTCAGCAACCATCTCCAAAATCTGGGATTCCAAATCGTCCCTAGATCCCTCCTTGGCCAAAAACGACCATTATCCATCATTCCTTTGGAGTTGGCAGCCCTTCCTCTTGAAGATTTCATCATTTGGAGCTCCAAAAACCCCCCAAATCGAGCTGAAATCGTGAGGTGCTCCATTCCACTTTTTCATTTCCATTTCTCCTTGAAAATACATTCTTGGGAAGCTTGAAGCATCCCTCTACGATGCCTAGATCTCCCTTTTTCAATTTGAACAGCCACTTCTCCGCATTTTCTTCATTTTTCATGGCTTTCGTGGAAGCCATTTTAGGCCTTTTATCACTCTCATCTATCATATCTTTGATGGGTAAAAGGAAGACTACAACAGACGAGGCTGGGCCGAGTCGCCCTGCTCAATCGAGAAGACCGCGGGGTGGTGGCACAAGTTCAAGCGTCGCCGCAGGTCCAGCTACAGCCCTAGAGTGTCGTACAAAGCGGGATTTGGATCCCCATACTCACCTTGGGCGAGTAATTCTATCAGAGATGCCTCACGGCCAATACACTGATCGCAAAGTGTTATTTGAGGTGGACGTGGAAGGGCGACTGTTCGGTGAATTTTTGTTGTTCGAGGGCATTGAAGCTGCGCATTGGGGTCCGATCTTTGAAGCTCGAGCTCGTGCTAATGTGAGCACCGTTCGTGCCTTCTACGCTAGTATCCAGAATCCTGCCTTGGAGCCATTGTAGTTTAAAATCCCTTTTGATAGAGATCGGATGGCTACGATTGATGTGCGACTGATTGCGCGACTTCTGAACGTGCCTCTTGGTGATGTTCATCCTAGTGAGAAGAATCTGAGGAGTAGGCGTGAACGAGATCTCCCCACCAGGTTTCTATGCGGTAAGTTGGTTCCATGGCAGCCTAATAATAGCCTTAAGGTGACGTATATGTCTGATGATTTACACCTGTTGCACCATATCTGCACGTACAATGTGTATCCCAGGTCGACGAATCGCATTGAATGTACACGCTTTATGGTTGATTTCCTGTATCTGGTGGCCCAGGGAGAGAACGTATGTATGGCCACTTTCATCTTACGACAGATAATCCTCATAGTCAAGTTAAGAAAAACATCCGAATCGCTTCCTTTTGGCCGACTGATTTACAAGATTGCGCTTGAGTTTGCCTCCAGACTTGGGCCGGAATTGCCAGTTTCGATTCATACCATTGATGAGTCGAATATGGTCAAGATGAAGATTGGATCGCAGTACCATGAAAATCAGCTTGAGGAGGACAGCGAGGATGACTTCGATGATGAGGAAGATCAAAGTGAAGGAGAACCTGGAGCAGAAGTTCAGGAAGAAGTTCAGGAAGAGGCAGAAGAGGAGGCTCAGGATACAGATGAGAGCCCTCCTCCTTCTGCGTAGGCTACTAGCGATGATCGCATTGCTCGGATCGAGGAAAGTCAGATCGCCTTGCGAAGGGAAGTTCAAGAACTTCGTGCTGAAGTCGAGGATGCCAAGGCCGTTACAAAGAAGAAATTCGGCAAGGTGACTCGTACCTTAAAGGCGATCCTGTGTTGTTGCAGGATAAGGGTGCTCCTCCTCCGTCACCCGATTCAGACTAACGATGCGACCTTTGATGTAGTTGTTAGTAGTTAGTCATTTTCTGCTTTTGTTGTGTAAGCCTGTTAGGGCTAGTGCTTTGTTTATGTTGTTGTTGTAATTTTAACTGTCTTAGTTCCCATGTATTTCTCGTCATGATGCTTGTAAGGATATATCCCTTGTATTGTGACAATTTTGATTAAATGAAATGCATGGAATGCCTTTGACTCCTTGTGTGAATGATTGCGGTGTATTTGTGCTATTAAGACTGACAAGGTTGCGCCCTATTCTGAATATAGGGAATGCTGCCTAAGGCTACGCGGAGCACGGTTCGACTTGTATTGACTGAGCATATGGATCAGACTCCTTCGCAGTCTGACACTCATGCGGACCCTGCTGTGGGCCCGATTCCTGAGACAGTTTATGCGTCTCAGCCTGCTGCTGGTCCTACAGTTGGACCACCGCCGTTCACACCGTCAGTCAGAGAGCCTCATCATGCATCTACTTCGACACAGCATCCGCCACAGCCTGCTCCACCTCCTGACAGATTTAAGCAGATGTTGGCTATGATGCAGCAGCAGCAACAGCTTCTGACTACCATCGTGCGGACATTAGCACAGGGTGGGGGTGTGGCTCCACCTGCACCACCTGCGCATCCAGCTGAGGATGCTTATACATACACCCAGGATGAGGGCATGGCTCATCCTGCGCCACTTACTTACCCTACGGGGAATACCCCAGATACACGGGGCCTATTAGAGTGATTTCAGCGCTTACAGCCTCCCACTTTTACGGGTTCTCATAGACCCGAGGAGGCTGAGTACTGGCTCGACCGTGTGTCGAAGATTTTGTGGATGTTACATTGCACAGAGGCTGAGCAGGTAGAGCTGGCTATATTCCTGTTTGAGCGAGAGGCCAGCCTGTGGTGGGATAGCGTACTGCAGACCGTTGCCGCCGACTTTGTATGGACATGGGCAGCGTTTGAGTTTCGCTTCTATGAGAAGTATTATCCGCAGACTTACAGGCATGACAGGGAGAATGAGTTTCTCCGCCTCAGACAGGAAGCCATGACAGTCACAAAGTATGAGCATCGGTTCACGGAGTTGGGCAGATACGTCCCGACAATTTTGGCTGATGAGCAGATGAGCATATGGTGCTTTTTGGAGGGTTTGCGACTGGATATTCGGTCGAAGATGTGCTGTGTGAGCATTCCCTCTTATTCGGAGTTGGTTCACATGTCTATGCGGGCAGAGTAGGATATGGATCAACTTGCGCGATCTCATGGCCCTATTGCTTTTAGGCCACGACCAGACATGCAGGACAGGCCCTTCGCGGGCAAGAGGCCTCGCGTCGACCCTCCTACTCGGGCCATAGCGCCAGCACCATCGTTTCGGTGCCCCGAGTTATCGTGCACATATTGTGGGAGGTCAGGCTACTTAGCGCAGAGCTGCTTTTCTCGGATGCGGGACAGTGGGTTCTCACCGCCGCAGAAGATTGACCGTGCTCGTTCACAGGAGATATCAGCACCGCCTATACGGTTAGCTCCTGCGCACCCTTCTTTCAGACCTCTGGTATCGCAGATCAGACAGCCTCCACGGCCCATGACACAACGGCCGAACCGGCCACAGCAGGCTCGGGTTCATGTATTGACAGCTGAGGCAGCTGCGACTCTAACTTTTCAGCATTCGGCCTTCGAGGTCACAGCCCATATTGGAGGTACTCCTATTCTTGTGATGGTGGACACTAGTTCCACGATTTCTTTGATATCGCGTGCTGTAGTCAGGCGTCTTGGGTTACAGACCATTACCATGGATAGGGTAAGCGTCCTTGCAGCCCACGGAGATTATTCGGATGTCACCCAGATGTGTGAGGGTTGTTTGGTTGATTTAGGAGGTCGGACGATGGCTATTGATCTTGTCGTCGACCCCTCTCTTGTTTATCTCGACGTCATTCTTGGCATGGATTGGTTGACTGCAGCGAGGGCCGAGATTGACTGCGAGACTCGTATGGTGACGATGTACGAGCCTGAGGGCACGCCTTTCACATTTTCAGTGCGGGTAAATCTCCCTTTCCACATACTTAGTTACACCACTTTATTGCGCGACGCTGGTGCCCAGGTACTTGAGCATGTGCCAGTCATTTCTGAGTTAGGGGATCTGTTCAGGAAGATCCCTGGTTTGCCGCCTCGACGAGAGATCGATTTCACTATCGATCTGGTTCCTGGTTCTACGCCCGTCTCACTGCCGACGTATCACATGGCACCATGTGAGATGGAGGAGTTGAGGACGCAGATTGATGGTCTGCTAAAGCTTGGCCTTGTACAGCCTAGTGTGTCTCCTTAGAGCGTACCAGTCCTATTCATGAGGAAGAAGGACGGTTCGATGCGATTGTGTATTGATTATCGCAGGCTGAACCAGGTCACGGTGAAGAACAAGTACCCTTTACCCAGGATCGATGACTTGTTTGATCAGTTGAGAGGAGCGCAGTACTTCTCGAAGATTGATCTTCAGTCAGGATATCATGAGTTGTGCGTCAGGGATGAGGACGTGCAGAAGACAGTATTCAGGACCAGTTTTGGCCACTATGAGTTCCTCGTGATGTCGTTCGTTCTCACGAATGCACCAGCCGTGTTCATGGATCTGATGAACCGGGTATTTCGACCTTTCCTCTATCGATTCATCGTTGTATTCATTGACGACATTTTGGTGTACTCCAGGAGTCGAGAGGAGCATGAGGAGCACTTACGTTTGGTCCTGGATACGCTCAGACAGCATCAGTTGTTTGCACAGTACAAGAAGTGCGACTTCTGGAAGCAGGAGGTGAAGTTCCTGGGACACGTGGTATCCAAGGATGGCATGGCAGTTGACCTGTCTAAGGTAGCTGCGGTGCAGGACTGGGAGCAGCCTGGTTCTGTCACTGAGGTGAGGAGTTTCTTGGGTCTCGCTGGCTACTATCGGCGCTTCATACAGGACTTCTCGAAGATCGCGAGACCCTTATCTCAGTTGATACGGAAGGACGTGAAGTTCGCCTGGAATGACAAGGCGGAGTCATCTTTTCAGGAGCTGAAGGACAGACTTATGTTCGCCCCTGTGCTAGTATTGCCAGAGCAAGGGGTTAGATACACTATATACACTGACGAATCTAGCGTTGGTTTGGGTTATGTCCTTATGCAGAGGGACAGGGTAATTTCGTATGCCTCGAGACAATTAAGGAAGCACGAGGAGAATTACCCTACACACGACCTAGAGTTGGCAGCCGTTATATTCGCACTGAGACTCTGGAGACATTACCTCTACGGGGAGGAGTTCGAGCTCTTTTGCAACCACAAGAGCCTCAAGTACATATTCACGCAGTGAGACTTGAATATGAGGCAGCGGCGATGGATGGAGACGTTGAAGGACTTCAAGTTTGAAGTCTCTTACCATCCTGGGAAGGTGAACCTTGTGGCTGATGTGTTGAGCCGCAAGAAGGCGATAGAGTTTACGGCTCCGCTGATGGTTGCCGAGTGGGATATGGTTGAGTTTTTGCGAGACTTTGAGCAGAAACGAACCGTAGAGGAGCCGTTTGAGTTCATCGCACATGTGCAGGTGCGATCTCATATCGATGACCGAGTCATCGAGGCGCAGAGGGACGATGCGCATCTGACTGAGCTTCGAGAGCAGGCCAGTGATGATGCAGACGCCGACTGGCGAGTTGGTATGGATGGAGGCTTATGTTATCATGGCCGCCTATGCGTCCCAGATGTCCCTGACTTGAGACGAGAGATTCTCGAGGCTGCGCATTGTACTAGACTCGCGATGCATCCAGGCAGCACAAAGATGTATCGTGACGTGAAGAGGACGTATTGGTGGGAAGGTATGAAGACCCACATGGCTGAGTTCGTGTCCCGTTGTCTCACTTATCAGCAGGTGAAGGCAGAGCATCGCCGACCACCTGGACTTTTGCAGCCTATGTCGATCGCAGAGTGGAAGTGGGATTTCATTTCCATGGACTTCATTTCTGGGTTGCCGAATACGAGAAAGGGACAAGATTCCATTTGGGTGATCGTCGACCGTCTGACGAAGTCGGTGCACTTCCTACCGATTAGAGTTACGAACTCTGCAGACGAGCTGGCTAGATTGTACATCAGAGAGATTGTGCGACTGCATGGAGTTCCGCTGGAGATCGTGTCGGACAGAGACACGCGGTTCACTTCTACTTTCTGGACTTGCATTCAGGAGGCTATGGGTGTGAAGTTGAAGTTCAGTACTGCCTTCCACCCACAGACAGACGGACAGACAGAGCGGGTGAACCAGATCTTAGAGGACATGTTGCGAGCTTGCGCATTGGACTTCAAGGACAGTTGGGATGATTGTCTTGCATGTGCGGAGTTTGGTACAACAACAGTTTTCAGGCGAGTATCAGTATGGCACCTTATGAGGCGCTGTATGGGTGACCTTGTCGCGCACTGCATTGCTGGATAGAGGTCGGTGAGCGTAGCTTGATTGGCCCAGAGTTAGTGCAGGCGACGTCAGAGAAGATCGATATTATTCGACGTCGGTTACTTACAGCGCAGAGCAGACAGAAGAGTTATGCCGATAAGAGACGGAGGCCACTAGAGTTCACAGTTGGGGATCATGTGTTTTTGCGAGTTTCCCCTATGAAGGGAGTCCTTTGGTTCGGGAAGAAGGGGAAGCTGGCACCGCGATTCATTGGTCCATTCCAGATCCTCGATCGCGTGGGAGTGGTGGCTTACCGATTGGCTTTACCTACCCCTCTCGTGAGCGTTTACAACGTATTTCATATTTCTATGCTGAAGAAGTACGTTGCTGATCCTTCCCATATCATCAGATGGGAGCAGGTGCAGTTAGGAGAGGATGTTACTTATATCCTGCGACCGACACGTACCCTAGACAGGAAGGAGAAGGTACTGCGTAGCAAGGTGATTCCCCTTGTGAAGGTATTGTGGTCGCATCACTCTGAGGAGGAGGCTACTTGGGAGACAGAAGTCGAGATCAGAAAGAACTACCCACAGCTTCTCGAGGAGTACAAAAAGGTACAAATTTCGAGGATAAAATTATTTGTTAAGGGGGGTAGATTGTAACGCCCGTGAAAAACCCGTACTTGGGCCCGAGTACCAACTCGACCCGAAATTGCGTAGAATTAATTCTTTTAGAAAATATGACTAAGTTAGCTAGCGCAACGCTGGAGTGGCTGAGAAATGGTCCCTGATCACTTTAAATACGTTCTAGAAGACCCAAATCGAGTAGAACAAATGCCTCTATAATACTCTATAACCTCGGATCAAACTCTAAGCAGGTTTGTTCTCTGGACCGCTTTGAATTTTTGTATTGGATCTAGACCGCACGTCGAAAGTCCGATACCTCCTATCTTAGACCGTTAGAACCGCCTAGTTGGACTTGACACTCATTTTGAAAATCAAGTCAAACCGATAATCACCGGCTATTTCATTGAGCCCGGACCGAAGAGAGTGCGAATAGGGACAGAATTGAAATTTCAAATTCAAATCTGGCACACGACCTGAAGCGTCAGTATTGAGCGTTCTGACCATCAGAATTCATCCAGATTACACCCTCGGATCAGGAGAAATTTCTATTTTATATCATGAGACTTTCAGTCCTGATCTACGTGCGGTGACCGCTGAACTGAAACTGGTCCGCCACGTGCGATCTGCGAACCCTGCCAGACTGAAAACTTAATACGTGCTATATCTGGTACGCATGAGTTTAAGTCCTATCGCATTCGACTAGGGGACCACCAGAAAGCATCTTTTGGACCGAAACAGCCCCGAATTGGATATGCACTAAGTAAACTTCGTTTCGGAGCCTGTTTTCAGTATTTTTAAGCTTATAAAAGGGGTTGAAACCCTCATTCCTCTCTCCCATCCGAAAATTGCAAAACCCTAGCTTTGGGAGAGAGAAAAGGAGAGAGTTTGAGAGAGAGAGTAGAAGGATTTTTCCCGTCTTCGTGTCGCTGATTGCACGTGCTTCAGCAACTCTTCCCAATCACCTGGCCGGTGATTTCTCCACTTTTTCAGGTATGAAACGACCCTAAAAGTTACTGATTTAGGGATTACTTGGATTCGTAGCGTGTTAGCTAACGTACTTCGTAAAACAGGTTCTCCTACTGCCGTAGACGAAGCGTATATGCTCCGTTCGAATTCACGAGTCTACAAGAGACTAGGTGAGGATTTTAGACGCTTTGATTGACGGTTTCCAACGCTTTCAATGTCGTTTAATAGTAGATTATTGACGGCATCGCCGTTTGACATGTACAACATGCTCTCCGTTTCCTGTTTCGTAAATTAACGAAGAATATGAGATTTAGGGCATTTTAGTCATTTGTAGGAAGTACAGTTTACATTCATATTTTGCTGATGTGATTGACATGGTTTGTTGTCGCATTAGGAAGTTAGGAATACGTACATAATTAGTTTGGTAAAGAGATTCGCCTAATTGCACACTTCGGGTCGACATACTATATGTAGACTTAAGTGTGTAGTGTGTGTTTGTATAAATGCTTGTATTAGTATGTATTGAATTAAATGATGTTATGAATTAGTTTGAGATGGATTTCTCAATTAATATGCTGACCTAAATGATTTCCTACATGTGACTATATGCATGATTTCATTACATGCACGAAATATATGTGTTTGAAGATTTACTTAAGTCGAATGTTATAACATGTGTTAACATGCTCACATGATTGTATTTCAATTCCAATATTCCTATATGAATTGCTGATGTGATTCCATAATTGTTTGGGACTATACTTAGTCCAGGCAGTCGGTAACTGAGCGAATTCGTGGCTGGCTGGTCTTAGCCACGAACGACGCGTCGATGAATGCGATTCATGTTTGGAGTTGGCGGCAGTGGTTAGGCCACGCGAAGTGTTTTACGCACTTCATGTCGTTCGACTTGAGATGCGATCGCGCTAGTCGAGCCCGTCAAGTAACCCGACTGGCCGATGTATGTTCACCCTGTATGAGTCATAACTGCTTGAACCTAGGGTACTGAACTTACCATTGTAAACCCTGTTAACCATGGTACCTTGATCCACGAAGACTCATGAGCCGGGCATGGTGGTATGGGACACCGTGGTCGAGCTGTCGGCCTACGCTGGGGCCACAAACCTCCCCGTAGTGAGCAGTGAGCACCTAGACTCGTGAGCAGATTATGGTGGTATGGGACACTATATTCTAACTGTCGGCCTACACTGATCAGGCGACGAGTGCTTTGTAGTGACCGTGAGCATATTCTGAGTCCACGGGAGGCGACGACCCTTCCGTTGCAGTAGAGTACGGTAGGCCTGTATTGATAAGGTGATGGGGGAGCGGTGCAACGAGTGCGAGCAACAGCCCTGGCAGCCCTTGCAGTGACCTACAAAATATACATCGTATGAGACTACTAGGAGTGACGACCCTAGACAGGATCTGTGTTGGGATTGATACAAGGGAAGTACCTTAGTTTCCCAATCTTGCTGTTTGAATGGACTAATAACAACTCAAAAATCATATCACCATACCATTGCATGTGCCTGGAAGATGTGGAGCACTTGAGGGTCGATTGCATGCCGCGGTCGTAAGATGTTGCCGTATGAGGGAGATCGCCGGTGAGGGCATACATCACTTCATGTCATCTTGCATTAACAACAGTATTAGGATTGTCTGATTTACTGCTTTACTATTATCGCATGATTGAATTGTGAACATGTTAATCTTTGTTCTATGATTCCACTGAGTTGATCACTCACTCCCACGTTATGGGATGGTGTTTGCAACACCCACCAGACCCTGTTGTAGATGCAGGTGAGGCTGAGATCCAGGAGGCAGAGCCATACTTCGACGAGGACCAGGATGAGTTCTCGTACATGCAGTATCATGATGACTTTACGTAGGCGACTTGGATTGATGGGACTTCAGTGGGACCATTTTGAACATTTACTTTTGCTCATGTATATGTATATGAGACTCAGAGATGTATTCATACTTTAGAGACAGATGAGATTTACTTTGTTTTTCCATACAGTGATATAGATATTGTTTAGTCTTTCGCTTGCTTTTATCACTGGATCTGAAGTATGAATTGCAGTTTTGGTATACTTTTACTCATGTGAATGCTTTAAATCAGACAACGTTGAATCATAATCATTTTTATTGCATAAGTGACGATCTGGAACTCGGGAGTTGAGTTTATACACGACCCCTAATTTTCAGGGTGTTACATATGAATCCCAACACAGATCCGGTCTAGGGTCGTCACTCCTAGCATTCACATATGATGTTACATTTGTAGGTCGCTACAAGGGCTATCGGGGCTGTTGCTCGCACTCGTTGCACCGCTCTCCCATCACCTTATCAATAGAGGCCTAATGTACTCTCATTGCTACGGAAGGGTCGTCGCCTCCCGTAGACTCAGAATACCCTCGCAGTCACTACAAAGGGCTCATCACCTGATCAGCATAGGCCGACAGCTCGAATGTAGTGTCCCATACCACCACAATCGGCTCACGAGTCATAGGTGCTCACTGGTCACTATGGGGAGGTTTGTGGCCCCAGCGTAGACCCACAGCTCGGCCATGGTGTCCCATACCACTATGCCCGGCTTATGAGTCTTTATGGATCAAGGTACCATGGTCAACAGGGTTTCCAATGGTAAGTTCAGTACCCTAGGTTCAAGCAGTTATGACTCATACAAGGTGAACAATCAACAGCCAGTCGGGTTACTTGACGGGCTCGACTAGTATGAGCGCATCGCAAGTAGAACGACATGAAGTGCGTGAAACACTTCGTGTTGCCTAACCACTGCCGCCAACTCAAAACACGACTCGCGTTCATCGACGCGTCCTTCGTGGCAAATATAAGCCAACCACGAATTTACTCTGTTACCGACTGCCTGGAATAAGCATAGCCCCAAACATTTGTAAGTCAACATTAGTAATTATATGTGAGAAATGAAAATGAATTACAACAATATAAGCATGTTGAAACATGTTATAACATACCACTTAAACAATTCATCCAACACATGCATTACATATATATGAGCCAACATGATGGAAATCACTTACATCAGCATATTACTTGAGAATTCAATCTCAAAAGTATTTCACAACACCATTTACTCAATACATACTAATACAAACATTTATACAAACACTTAGTCTACACACTTTAGTCTACATAGCGTATGTCGACTCAAAGTGCACATTAGGGAAAATCTCTTTGCCAAACCAATCATACACACATTCCTAATATACTAACACGACAAGAAGCCATGGCAAACATTTCAGCAAAATATTGATGTAAACAGTATTTCCTATAAATGACTAAAATGCCCTAAATCTCATATTTTCCATACGTTTACAAAACAGAAAACGGACAACATGTTGTACATGTCAAACGGCGTTGCCGTCGATAATCTACTATTAAATGATATTGAAAGATTTGAAATCAGCCAATCCAAGCATCTAAAATCCGCACCTTTCGCCTTAGATGTGTTTCGTTTCGAACGGAACGAATACGCTTCGTCAACAGCGTCAATACGACCTAATGCACAAGTACACAAGCTACTTTGCTATTTGAATCAAAGAAATCCCCAAATCAGCAAGTGGTTAGGGTTTTTCTTACCTAGAAGTGCGTTGGAATCACCGGGAAGGTGATTTGAACGCCTTGCTTTAGAACGTGCAAGAACTAGTACAAGTGGCAGGAAGATCTTCCCACACTCACTCACAATCTCTCACTCTCTCTCTCTCTCTCTCTAGCTAGGGTTTCTAGCAAATTCGGATGGGTGAGATATGTGAGGTTTTAAAGCCCTTATATAGGCCAAAACCTTCCCAAATTAGGCTTGGGAACAAGGTACACTTAAGTTATAACCAAAACAGGGCTGTTCCGATCCAAAGGAGTGTTTCGGGAGGTTCAGTTACAGTTCAGCGGTCATCATACCTAAATCAGGTTTACAAGTCTCATGATATGAAAGAGAAATTTTTTCTGATCTGAGGGTGAAATTTGGTTGAATTCTGACGATCAGAACGCTTAATAATAATGCACCAAGTCATGTGCCAGATTTGGATTAAAATTTTCAATTCTAACCCTTTTCTCACTCTCTTCACTCCAGGCTCAATGAAATAGCCTCTGAACGTCGGTTGTGCTTGATTTTCGAAATGAATGTCAAGTCCAGTTAAACGGTCATAACGGTCTAAGATTGTAGGTATCGGACTTTTGACGCGCGGTCTAGATCCAATACAAAGTTTCAGAGAGTTCCTGAGAGCAAACGGGTTTAGAGTTTGATCCAAGGTTTCAGGATATTATAGCGTCATTGATTCTACAAGTTTTGGGTCTTACAGAACGTATTTAAAGTGTTTAAGGACTATTTCATAGCTACTCTAGCGTAGCGCTAGCTAACTAATGCTTAATTTCTAAAGGAATTAATCCTACATGATTTCTGGTCGAGTTAGTACTTGAGTCTCAGTACGGATTTTTTCAAGGCGTTACATCTTTTTCCATCTTTCACTTTTGTTGTGTGTGGCATGTGGCGGTGTGGCCCACCTGGACATACCCCACTTGATGTAATCGTCCAAACCATTTGGGCCCTACCTTAGGGAGATGGGAAAAACATAAATATCATGTTGGGCCAAATCAAGTGGGCTACGTCCACGTGGGACTCACCAGCCATGGTCCCCACCCGTGGGACCCACCTTATACATGTGTCTTATGCAAACTTTCCAGCGTCTAGGACGCTGGACGTGGCCGTGAAGTGAAGAGTTAACTAACGGTGTTGTGTACTGAGAAGCAAACAAAGATGTTAGTTTAATTTTTTTTAAAAAAAAACTTTAGGTGGACCACTCATATACACCCCGCCATGATATATGAATTCAATCCACGCCATCTATCTTACTTCTTAGATCATTT
This sequence comes from Magnolia kwangsiensis, assembly GCA_037074715.1. Lineage (NCBI taxonomy): Eukaryota > Viridiplantae > Streptophyta > Magnoliopsida > Magnoliales > Magnoliaceae > Magnolia > Magnolia kwangsiensis. Next base: position 78,865,707 of record CM073577.1, on the reverse strand, counting down.
AAGGCGTTGAGCCAAAATTTGAGACCAAACCAATTCTCGAGCGGGCCATACCATAGGAAAGAGTGGTATTACCGTTAAAACCCACCTTAAATCTTCTATTCGCCAAAAACACGCCGCTTATTGGTCTCATTTTGCTCGATCATGGGTTGTAGAATACAATGGCTGGGATGGATTTTGTCAATGTGGGCCCCATCATAGAAAAATCTTGAGATAACCCAAAAATAAAAATAAAAATAAGCAAGGCAGCAGGCGCTGCCGCTGGAGGATGCAGCAGCGTCCTGTTGCGCTGTGACGGTGAGAGGGCAGGGACGTGGGTCCCGTACGTGGACCCAACCATGATGTGTCTGTCGTACATCCACACCGTTAAATTTGTGGCCCCATTTAGGGTAGTGGGCCCCCTCAAAAATTAGTAACATGTGGTGCTCAGGTGGCCCACATGTAACATCCTGAAAATCGGGGGTCGGGTAGAAAGCCAACTCCCGAGTTCCAAAATGTTATTTATGCAACATAGATAATGTTAAATGCATGTTTCTGTAAAAAGGCATTAAACAAGATTAGGATTAAGCCAAAACAGCATATCATACTCCAGAGACAGTTAAATTTAGCAAGCGGAAGACTGTGATAAATACATAAAATATATAATTGATTGTAAGTCTCTAGAGTGTGAACATGTTACCAGGTTAATTAAATACATGTATACTCAAAAAAAATGGAAAGAAAATAATATGCATGAGTGCTCCAAAAATATAAAATGACAAGTGTCAAGGCATCTAATCAACCTCCCTGTAAACCCGTCGATCAAAACACGGAGGAGAAGTCCTCCACATCATCATACAAGTCCAGCTCCGCTTCACAAGCAGCGCCATCATCTGCAACTAAAATAGGGACTGGTGGGTGTTCGGAACACCATCCCGTAACGTGGGAGTGAGTAGCTAACTCAGTGGAATAATAGAGCAAAGATTAGCATGTTCTCAAATCAATCACGCGATAATAGTAAAGCAATGAAACAAACATTCCTAGATTCTATTGTTAATGTATGCATGAAATGACATGATGGATGTCTTCACCGACATACTCCCTCATACGGCACCATCTTACGCCTACAGCATGCTTGCGTTCCTCTCAGTGCTCCACATCTTCCAGGCACATGCAATGTGATGTGGATATGATTACCAAGTTGTTATTATTCCTTTTCATACAGCAGTATTGGGAAACTAAGGTACTTTGCTTATATCAATCCCAACACAGATCCTGTCTAGGGTCGTTACTCCTAGTAATCTCAGATGATGATACATTTCTAGGTCGCTGCAAGGGCTGTCAGGGCTATTGCTCACACTCGTTGCACCTCTCCCCCATCACCTTATCAATACAGGCCTAGTTATATCCTTAAGACTGCATCAGGACTCATCGCCCCCATGCGATGTCAGGATAAACTCAAGGTCACTACAAAGGGCTCGTCACCTGATCAGTGTAGGCCGACAACAAGAATATAGTGTTCTATACCACCATAATCTGCTCAGAGTAGGGTGCTCACTGGTCACTACGGGGAGGTTTGTGGCCTCAGCGTAGGCCGACAGCTCGACCATGGTGTCCCATACTACCATGCCCGGCTCATGAGTCTTTATGGATCAAGGTACCATGGTTAACAGGGTTTCCAATGGTAAGTTCAGTACCCTAGGTTCAAGCAGTTATGACTCATACAAGGTGAACATACAATGACGAATCGGGTTACTTGACGGGCTCGACTAGTACGAGCACATCTCAAGCTAGACGACATGAAGTGCATAAAACACTTCGTGTGGCCTAACCACTGCCGCCTGCCCAAAACATGACTCGCGCTCATCGACGCGTCCGTCGTGGCAAATAGAAGCCAAACACAAATTTGATCTGTTACCGACTGCCTGGACTAGGTTATAGCCCTAAACATTTGTAAATCAACATCAAAGATCATATGAGAGTAATAGAAATAAAATATAGACAATCCGAGCTTGTTATCAACACGTTATACATACAACGTAAGCAAATCAACCAAACACATGTATTCCATACCTATAAGGGAATCAATTCAGTCATAACATGGAGGAAATCATATACATGATCATATTAATTGAGAATTCATTCTCAAAGCTAACCTACAACAACATTAGCTCAATACATACTAATACAATCATTTATACAAGCACTCAGACTACACAACTCCAACGTACGCAACGTATGTTGATTTCAACATATAATATGACAAGTCCTTATATCAAGGAGATGTCTAAAATACAACAATCATGTTCTTAAATTCAAAACATATAGCAGGAATAAATCATATTGATTTAGGCATTTCAACAAACACTTAGTCTACATAGCGTATGTCGACCCAAAGTGCGCATTAGGGCAAATCTTTTCGCCAAACAGATTATACACGTATATCTAATATTATAACATGACAAAATCACATGTCAAGCATTTCAGCAAAATACAGATGTATACAGTATTTCCTATTATTGACCAAAATACCCTAAATCTCATAATCACCATACATTTACGAAATGGAAAACGGACAGCATGTTGTACATGTCAAATGACGCTCTCATCGATAATCTACTATTAAACGACATTGAAAGCTTTGAAATCAGTCAATCAAAGCATCTAAAATCTGCACCTTTTGCCGTATACGTGTATCGATTCGAATAGAACGCCAATGCTTCATCAACGGCGTAAATGCGACCTAATGCACGAGTACATAAACTACTTTCCCATTTGAATCGAAGGAATCCCTAAAACAGCAAGCACTTAGGGTTTTCTTACCTAGAAGTGGAGCTGAAAACACCGGAATGGCGGTGTAGAAGCGGTGGCTATGAAAAATGGAGCAGCAGGGAAAACTCCCAGGAGAGAGCTCCAAATCTCCCTCCCTTTCTCTCTCTTTTCTCTCTTCTCTCCCCAAATTCGTATGGAATGAAAGAGCAAGGGTTTAAGCCCTTTTTATAAGCCCAAACATGACCAAAATAGACTTGGGGCCAAGGTATACTTATTTTGTAACCAAATTGGGCTTGTTCTGATCCAACGGAGCATTTCTGGAGGTCCTGTGACTGAATGCGGTCTGACTTAAGCTCCCTGACATTGGATCTAGGTCAGGCAGAGTTTTCAGTCCGATTAGATTTCCCGATCGCCCGTGGCGGACAAGTTTCAGTTCAACGGTTACGGGAACTCAATCAGGGATTCCAAGTATACTGACCTGAGTGGGAAATATTCCCTGATCCGAGGGTGTATTTGGATCAGATTCTGACACTCAGAATGCTTAGAAAGAGCGCGCAAGCGGACGTGCCAGATTTCATAAATTATATTTATTTCTCACACTCTTCACTCCGAACCCAGTAAAATAGCGTCAGGACATCAGTTGTACTTGATTTTTGAGATGAACGTCAAGTCCAACAAGGCGGTCAGGATTGTCTAAGTTCGGGGTAATTGGACTTTCGATGTACGGTCCAGAGCCGATACAAAGTTTCCAAGGTGCTCCAGAGAGCAATCGGGAATAGAGTTTGATCCCAGGCTTTACGGTATTGTAGCGTCATCTATCCTATACATTTTGGCTCTAGCAGATCATATCGAAAGTGATTGGTGCGAATTTCATAGGTCGTCTAGTGCAGCGTTAGGTGATTCTCATTAGATTTCTAAAGGAAGTAGCCTATAATGATCTCTGTTTGAGATGAAATTCGAAGGGTGGAGTGAGGGTATTTGGAAACGAAAGAAGAAAGAGTTTGGAGGGGTAGTTTTTACTAAAACTCAGACGTTTGGAGCAAAAGGAGAGCTTGGAGGGTCACTTTGTGAAGGAAGTACTTGATTGGGGTTTTTTTAACGAACGGCCCGCATACCTAGGGGCTACCCTAGCCCCCAAACACCTCTAGCCCAAAGCCCGGACCCAACGAGGAATTTGACCGGCAATGCATCGAGGAATCGGCGATGCCATCGCCGATGAAAATCATCTCCGGCGAGGCCGGCCATATGGGCTGGGTTTCCCCTGCCCCCAGGGTCCCAAAAAAGTATGGTTCCCACCTTGGTTCATTGTACATTGGCTTGGATAGGCCCACGACTCCGTCCAAGGTGTTTCGGGGCCAATTTGAAACCCGGAATGAGTTTATGCTTCATGTAGCATATGATTTTGGGGTAGGAGATGCTAATCTATCCAAACAACCTATCTATTTTATTAGATTCCAAAAGGTTAAGGATAAAAGTCTATTTTACCCTGTTATTTACTATTCACGGTAAGTTTTAGCTTCGGTATTATTCTTCATCATGAAGACCTTAGGATTAGTGGTCTTTACTATTTAGACTTGAGAATTTATGACTAAGATGGAAGTACTTAGAGAAATTCGAAGAATGAGGTTATGAAGGGTGAGATTTTGAAGGAAATAGGGAAAATTTGATTTTTAGACCTTGGGATTGATCATTGAGAGTGAAATGGTTGACCCATTGCCTAAGGACGTCTAATTCCAGGTTGACAAAAATTCGGGGTGTTACACCACATCACAGGGAATATTGTGATTGAACGTCTGCCATTGCAACCCTTTTTGGGTCACAGGAGTTTTGGATTCGTATGAAAATTATTTTCCTCTTCATTCTAGGTCTGTGTGACCTTGTTAACGGGTAGGATGGTAGATAAACATTATAGTGGGCCCTACGTGAGACCCACAACGATGTATGTGTTTTATTCTCACCGTCCACGGCCGTGGACGGTGGAACTCACCATGGTCTATGCATATTCAAGCCATCCATCCTTCTGGCATCCCAGCAGCCTATGTTGATGGTTGTTTTTCCCATCCAAACCATCCATCTATTGGATTTGTTGGTGGGCCCACTTTAATGGATGTGTTCCATCCAAACAGTCCGTCCATCTGATGTGCTAGTGGGCCCCACTTTAATGTATAGGTAATATTCCACTTCAGATGGCTGGACGGTGGCTGTTTTAAATATATATATATATATATATATATATATATATATATATATATATATATAAAATAATAAAATGAAAGTAAAAGATGATGAAGCTGAATTAGTCCTTTGGTGGGCCACGTATGATTCATCCAAACCGTCTATATGTTTGGTGAGCTTATCCTTGAGCTTAAGAAGAAAATAATGAGACAAATCCAGTTGTCAGGTGGATCACACTACAACAAACAGTGGAGTTAATGCCTACCATTGAAACCCCATTTAGGTTACGAAAGCTTTGGATCAATTTTTGTCTTTCCCCAGGTCCTTGTGACCATGGGAATAGTCTGGATGGAAATTAAATGTTGTAGTGGGCCCATTGGAATTTGAAAGTGGGAAATTAGTTCACCATTGTTGGTTGTAGTATGGTCCAGATGACCTTTGGATATGATTCATTTTATTTATTTATTTATTTATTTATTTAATGCTCTTTAATGATCTCTATTGATGGATGATTAGTGTGACCCATTCGATTGGCCAATTGTATCAGCCCATTTGATTGACCCATTTGCTCTGCCCATTTACTGTATATGAGGCCCATTTGTTGAGGCCCACCTTGATATGTATAAGGCCCATTTTTCAGGCCCATTTTGATGTATTTTTGTGGCCCATTTGTCGGGCCCACTTTGATGTATTTGTGGCCCGTTGTGGAGGCCCACTTTGATATATATAGAGGCCCACGTGATTAGGCCCATCTTTATGTATTTGTGGCCCGTTGTTGAGGCCCACTTTGATATATATATATACGAGGCCCATGTTATGAGGCCCACCTTGGTATTTGAGGCCCATGGGTTAGGGCCCAATAAGATGTACATAAGGCCCATTTCAATGTGTGATCCAACCATGATAAGTGTATTGTATATCCGCACCATCTAGCCGCTGAATGGTGGGACTCACCCCGATGTATGTATTTGATATCTGCGCTATCTACTCGTCTTGATAGCACAGGGCCCACTTCCTGCATGTGTTGGGCCCGCCTACACTATACAGGCCCACCATGTTGTGCATGTTTCACCCATACCGTCCACTAGTGCAGCCCACTCATTGTATTTAAGAGGCCCAATAAGTTGTATTTGTGGCCTATGGGTAAGACCCATTATGGTATATACTAGGCCCATGATGTGTAGCCACTTGACGTATTTGAGGCCCAGGTACATGACCCATTTGATGTATTCAAGACCCATGTGTAGGGCCCACATGCTGCATGTTTGAGGCCCATGTGCAGGGCCCACTTGGCATGTATATGAGACCCATTAATGCAGTCCACTTGATGTATATTGAGGTCTATGGGTCGTAGCCCATTATGATATATCGGAGGACCATGGGTCATGGCTTATGGTGATGTATATTGGGCCCATGTATTCGACCTATTGTGATGTATATCAAACCCTTGTATAAGGTTGTGGGCCCACTGTATGTTTGGCCATATGTGGGCCACTCCTTAGGAGCAATGTTGATTGAATGTCCACATTGATGGGCAATGACGGTTAGATGTCCTCATTGTGACCTTCCCTAAGACCTTGTTAGGCCCATTCTCTTTATGGGTTAACCCAAATAAGTGGGCCCCATTTGCCATAAACGGATGGCTCTGTGCCATCAGATTTGATATAATCACATTTGTGAGTCAATCTTTGTATTATGGTTGATCAGTTGTCCATCCATGGACCCCGCCTTGTTTATATGCTGATTGTCGAAGCCGATTATCGATGTTAATTATCAGTGCCGATTGCTGAGGCCGATTTTGATTGTCGAGGCCCATTGTGATGTATTTGAGGCCCATGGGACGTGGCCCATTGTGATATATTTTCGGCCCATATGATGAGGCCTGATCTGATGTATATTAGGCTCGTGTGAGCGACGTATTGCGATGCTTATTAGACGAGTGAGATGTGACCCACTTGATGTACATGTGGCCTATGAGTGAGGCCCATCATGATGTGTATTAAGTTCTTGAGTGAGGCCCATGGTGTTGTATATTTGGCCCTTGTATGAGGCCATGAGTCCACTATATGTTAGGCTTTATATAGGTCATTCCTTGGGGGCAATGTTGGTTAGATGTCCACATTATCAAGGTTGATTGTTGATGTCGATTATTGATACCGATTATGAGTATATGACCGCATAGCATCACGATACATGCCCATACGCATCATCTGCATGTTTGATATGAGATGTGGTTGATCATTGCATATGTCATTGGACATGTTGTTATGAGACTCCCTGATAAGCGAAGATTATCTCACATGAGTACATTGTATGCGCAGGATTGATGTATGACTGGATTGTATGACTCATGCATCTTGCATTGTGTGTTGTGATTACTATACGCCCTAGCGACATCAGGGTCGTAGCCTCCACAGGTATTTCATGGATGGCCAGATGGGACACCGAAAATCTGTTCTACATGGGGTGCTATAGATATCCCTGGGTGAAAGTCCTTAAACCCTCTTGGTTCTAGAGGTTGCTCCAACGTCTAGACCAAGTGGATGTATGAGCGCATGTGGTCCATATACCGTTAGGCCGCGTCTCCCACTGTGTCGTGGTCGGTTGGAAGGGGGTGCAGCCTTACCTGCCTGAGAGGAGGGGACAATGCTAGGCTGAGTTTGACTAGCTCGAGGAATGGGTCCGCTATTGAAGAGCCGGGCCCAATATTAGCAGGCTGATAGTCAGGTCTCTTCCACTCACCTTGTTGTGCGCGATGGGACGACAATCTGGTTTGGAGTGTAATAGACCCCGGTGATTTTCCCAGAGAGGAACTGTACTGATATGTGGACTTGTTGGGTAGGAGTTGCATGCTCATTCATTCATTCATTCACTATCCACTCGGGCTGGTAGTGCGTAACTAATTATTGTGTACTTTCGTGATGACAAGGATTTCGGTTGGGCGCGCGACTAACCTGAGATCTGGAGTTACCACGTTATGTCTGACTATCCAAATTTAGGTATGGGACTGGTTTGGATAGAAGTCCCTTGTGGTGGACCCCGTAGCCTACGATACTACGTACTATCATCCCGACTTCACACTCCAGCATGGTCATTTCATTTGCATCGCATATTGCATTACATCCGCAGGCATATTGCATTTTAGGTTACTATGTTTCTGCACTTATATGGCCTAGATAGACATAGTAGGATTTGTATATTGCATTGCATCCTCGACATCTGATATTTGACTCTTTATGACTCATTATTACATAGTGTTCTTTATTTTGTATTCTGATATTGATTGACTTATAGACTTGTCCATACTTCCACTTACTTTGTTATCGTATGAATTCATGATCTTAGTCAAACTTGGTTAGTCAAACTTTGTTTAACCAGTTCCAGGGTCTGGTGCATAGCAGGAGCACCACTCTTAATGCACACATGCAGAGTGTGTGGGGCTCATGGTAATGTTCTCCATTCATTCTCTTTAGAGGCTCTAATCAGGTCCTCTGACTAAAAACTAGGTAGATCCAAGGCTCAGGTGGGCCTCACGACCTAATTCAGATCATATTTATGGATTTACCTTAATTCAATAGTCAGATTACATCCAAACTTATCCTCAATGGTAAAAAGCTCCTAATGGATCATGTGTACATTCAAGATCTTCATAATATGTTAGTAGCCAAGTAATAGTTTTAATATTAATTTTATTATTACTTTGTTATAAATTACTATTATTATTATTGTTATTATTATTATCATCTCAATTTGGAATGGTAGGGCCTAATTCTAAACAGAGCCGCCCTTGCGGTAGACCAAAATCTAAGAGTTGTGTGTCCAATTCTCAAAGTATTTTAACTGTTAAGTGGGCCATATAACTTGGTTTGTGAGTTCCATTGATAATTATCAATAATTAACGGTCGGATCATTTACTGATCTGATCACCGATGCTTTCAAATGTTCCTAAGCTAATATGGGTAGATCCTAATGGCTACTTTTGCAACTTGGTGGTTAGGTCATATAATTAAGTATTATATCATCTCACATTGAGTCATGGACTCGATGAACGGTGGATCTTTAGATTTAGGTCTTGCATTTGATGATGAACGGCTTCATTGGTTGTTCAAAGTGACTGAGATCCTAAAATAGATGTCCCTAAAGTTATGATTGGCTGTATTGAAAATCAATCAGATGAATGGCTTATTATACAAACGAGGTTTGTACTAGATGATTGAGATGGATGGATTAAGAATCGTTGCATGGTAACATGTAAGGGAACACACGTGTAACTTAGGTTGGATCTCCATGGTGACACCCAAGTACTAAAAAGTACGGGGTGTTACAACATCCTTATTGAAACCAGCTAACAAAGGTAGCTTAATTTACCGTGGCATCAGGTGGAGTCCACTTGTGATGTCCTTTGAGGGATCCACTCCGTTCAATAGTGTTAGCTTAGTCATAATGGTCATGAGCTCGAAAGTGATGCAAATCCAACGATTAGGTCAGTCACACTAATCTTTTTAATAGAGCAACTTCCGAGGTTAGAGGTTTGGAGAAGGAAACTTCCTCCAACACGTTTCTTTCTCCAACGGTCTCTTACGTAGCTTGGGTGCAGACACGGGTTATGTGTAGGTATAATGTGAGGTCCATCACGATATTTATAAGGGAATCCACTCCATTCATTAGTTTAAGCAAGTCGCGTTGCACTACGAGGTTAATTATGAAGTTGATCTAAGGCTTAGGTACCCTTATCTTGAAATTTCTCCTAGCAAATGCTAAAACGGGCTTAATCTTAATTAACGGTCATGTTCAATGATCGGGGCCCAATTTTAGGAGAAATGTGTAGTCAAGATAAGTAAATAATTGCACAAATTTTAGTAGTTAATCGATGGTGGAAAAAGTCCAAATCTAAATTGTCACCGTTTGTATCAAAAGGAAGGAACTGACTTCAGCGTTCAACAGTATAGGATCATAAATCGGGGTTTAAATTTTATATGATATCGTAGTCATGTGAGGCCAAGGTGTGGTCCAATTTTAAGTTGCGATGGATGACAAGAAGTGGTTAGATCTGCAAATCTATGTTTATACAGAGTTGGTAAGCCCTAAAAGGATTACTTGGCTACTAAGTAAAAGTCTACTAAGGTGGGGTCTTCATATTTCACACTTGGCCTGTATGATGGCCAATCCAAGTCATTTGTATGAAGGGATATATCCTACTATGACTACCCACGAGGCTTCTTCACTAGATGGACACCAAAATCAATGGTTACATGCTAATTTATCAATTGGGCCATTTTTACAATGATCTAAAGGCTGAAATTTGACGTATATGGTTAATTTATGATAGATAGGCACGATATAAAATTTTACATGAAATGGATCATGGGAACTATGTGTTCGTGAATTCAAGGATCTAGGTTAATGGCATTTTCATAATTATTGATAATCTAAGAGTTTTGGAAAATCAAATGGTTATATATGATTATATGCATGTTTCTAAGAAATTCTTACAAAAGAATGTATATTTAAATAATTATGAATAAAGCATTATTCACCAAATAAATCAAGGTAATGTAGATATATGAAAACTACATAATGAATGGTTAGATGACATGTTCGAAATAGGAAAGCTCGATGGCTAGTAATCTAGTCATGTACGTAGGTGGGTGTATGGTCAAATTTATAAGCAGATGATTGCAAGTGGGTTTACTTGGAGATATGATGATCTTGTCTTAAAATCAACGATTAGATGGCTTGATTGGTACCATACACATGTTTAGAGTAAGTTAAATTTTATAGTAACACTCGAGAACTTTCAATACTCGAGTATTGAAAAGTTCGGGGTGTTACACCTATAAACTATTTGAAATCAAGATTTCAATACTCTAAGCAATTAAGAGTATTCATTTTATTATTCCCCATTATATCGAAATATTTTGTATTGTCCTATTCACCCCCACCCCCTCTAGGTAAGACACGTATCCTAGTCCGTACTATTCCGTCGACTGGCGTGATCCTTCCCATCGAATTCTGACAATCCGCGTCGTATAATCAATGTTTGTGCGTGACCCTAAGCCATTTTCTGTAGAATTAAGTCGGCTTGATCCGAGACTTATACCATTGCGACCGCACAGTCGCCGCAGTTCTAACGTTGCAACTCACATACCGATTCGATACCCAAGTCAGAAGATGTGAGTCGGCGTTTATTTTGAGAAAAACACCATGCTTTTGCGATCCCAAGAGAATCTTTTTAACATGTTTGAAAGGGCCTAGCTATATGCCCTAGAGGGGGGTGAATAGGGCAATGCCAAATAAAACTTAAAACAGTGGAATAATAAAAGAAATAAAGCACAATGCTGAATTAAAAGTAATCTCAATAACCTAGAATTAAGAGAATGATACTATATCAGTTTTAAAGACAACCTTACACCAAAAACCAAAGGTTTAAGGTAAGACAACCTTATTTCTAGAACGTCCTTTGTATCACAAACCAATGACAAATAAAAAGCAAGGAAACCAAAATAACTTGCAGAAATAAATCCTAAGTTATTACAACATTCCCACACTTGCTTAAAATAAAATGATTACAACATTCATCCACAAATACAATCCACAAAACTGAATGAATAAAGGAATGAAAGAATAAAGTAAATCCACAACACAACGATATATAGTGGTTCACCTGTGTGTACACCAACTGTTATCCAACAGCCACACAGAATGCTACTCCACTCTTAATATCCTCACACAGGGGATATTAGCATGCACTATCAAAATAGGTTTCACAGGTTTACCTAAAACCTTCACAATTGTATCTTTTTATCTCGAGCTTACACAATCCAAAAACCCACACAATCTGTGGTTTCTGGCTCTCCTCAGATAACCAAAACGATGAGATTTTTCTAGCAAATCTCAAACAAAACCAAAGAATGTAAATTACACAAATGTAAAATACCTGAATCTCCTTTTGAAGTAGCCCGGTAGATCCAATCGGAGTAGAAGTTCGATTCAACGTTCAAAGTCTAATACTCACTTTAAGAATGGTTCTAAGTCTAATTGATTTTAAATCAAAAGGGCTAGTTCTATTTGATTTTGAATCCAAGAAGAAGGAATATCAGAAATTCTCCTTTTCAAATAAGATTGGAATGTAGATCAAAATCAAATAATAAACAAGCTAGCAAAAGGAATATTAAATGAGCACAAAGTAGCTTAAAAACAAACACGAACTTATCTCAGAGTATAGCCTAAAGATTGCTTGAATTGAGTTGAATTGAATTGAAAAACTCTGAAGTTCATGCTCTATTTATAGCCTGAAAAATCCCATCTACGACTGGTCTTAGGATCCTAGGACTGGTCGTAACTTCAAATATTTTCAAAGATTTCCGCAGGATAAGGATTAGTTGTTCCACGACTGGTCCTGGGTAACTTACGACCGGTCGTGGGCCACCTACGACTGGTCGTGGGTCACCTACGACTAGTCGTAGGACCCCCAGATTAGTTGGTGGAGTTTGAATCATAGGGCTAAGAACGGTCGAAGGACAAGTCATACAGCTCACAGGACTGGTCGAAAGATGTCCAGGACTGGTCGTAGGACAACTAGAAAAATCCAAAAATCTTCAACAACCTAAGACTGGTCCTGAAAAACTTAATATTGGTCGTAGCAGAACTAGGACTGGTCTTGAAGTCCCTAGGACTGGTCTTAGAATAGCCCAAACAAGCATATTAAAATATACGAATTATGTATCCAGAATGACCTACAGTAAAGCCCATCCTAGGTCAATCTAAGGTCAAATAAACCTTAAAAGTGAGATGGACATTGATAGTCTGTACACTCAGATGACCTTAAGAGAAGCTTGAGAATTTACTAATCTTGTTGTAGGCCTTCTCGAGCTTGATCCTTTCTTGAGTTGACAAAGTCTTCTTCTATACTTGTACTTGTTTGAATCTTGAACATGCATACTTGGAGACTTCTATTCTTGAATTCTTCATCCATGACTTGAAACTTTCTTCATTTAAGTTCTTGTCTTGAAATACGATGTCTTGAAGTAATGAATAGTCTCAAACATGAAACACAAGATATACAAGACATAGATATAGGTTTTGGCACCACAAAATTTGACAACCAAAGGGATATGAAATCATAGCACTTACAATCTCCCCCTTTGTCAAATTTGTGACAGAACACATATCATACAGATAAGAACAACATCATACAAATTACTCTACTCCCCCTGATTGATACGAGTACTGATCATGTAAACAATAAATATGAGTACTACTCATGTAGACAATAAACAACATGTAAGCATCAAGACTCCATATTCTCAATCCACATATCCTTCTCAATCAATCAATCCAAACAAATTACTCCCCCTTTCCATACTACTCCCCTTTACCATACTACTCTCCCTTTTTGTCACAAAATGACAAGGGAAAGGCACAATAGGAAAGTCACAACAACATAGAGAATAATAAAAAGAAGATAATGAGAAAGAAATATGGAAGGACATAGAATATTTTAAAATATAAACCAGAATCATCAAGCCATAACTAAGTTAATACAATATCCAAAATAAAATATAAGATAATGTTATACAATCCAAAAGGTAATTAGCCTAATCAGATCCAAAGGAGGGAGCAGGGATAGTAGGATCAATCTGATGTAAGCCCCTATTAATGCGACGAAGATATTTTTACATATATTTAAACTGCATATCGTGGGTGATACTCATGTTATCAACCTTCTCCTCCAATGCAAGAAGGCGTGCATCATAACTAGATGGATCGTAATCAGGATCATTTGGCAAATCAGTTTCTATCTCATCAAATAACTCATCCATATTAACATCCTATTGAGGAAGATCGCTAGCTTCCCCTTTATTTTCAACTTCACCACCATCACCACCAACACCACCTTCATCAACTTGACCAGGAAGCAAATCCAACTTCATCTTATTAAGATTGGAATTGTTGAAAATAAGATGATGAATGGGTGCCTCATTAATAGGTGTCTCAACAAGCATATGAGTGGCTAACACAGTCATAAGATAACCAAACGGAATATCACTATGACCCAGATGGAGACGAAACTGTATGATAAAATGACAGATCAATGAAGGAAGGCAGACCTTGGTACCAGAAGTAATAGAATGCAGCACACGAACCATAAAAGAAATCAACTCGGTTTCATTACCGGACCAAGGATATAAATTTGAAATGAAAAAATGATGTAACACTCTGTATTTAGGTAACAAATACTTTGAAGGGAGTGCATTCCCTTTGTGTGTCCATTGCACATTAATTTTGCATAAGTCTCTTGTTAACATACGTTTTTCCAACTCAAATGGTTTGTCGTATAGAGTATGAATCGGTATACCTTCATCATTAACGGGTATATCCATAATACCCGATATTAAATGACGGTCTACTTCAAATTTTCCGTCTCTAGTATCAATTGAAAAAGTTAAATTATCAAGAGAGAATTCAGAGATACATGCAACCATTGATTGTACAATAGACTGGTATGAAAGCCCACCCCAAAGAAAAATGTTAGCCCAGCCAACAGATTCAAGGAGAGGGACAATACCATATGGAGCAATGTGATTGAAATCAGTGGTATGCTCAACGATAACATTACGGACACGCAAATCCCATACATCTTAAGGATCATCTTTAGGTGACCGAAGGTGCTGTTTTGTTATCGGTGTAGATCTAGATGAGGATGGACCACGGGATGTTTTCTTCTTCCCTCTAGCATCCATCTTCAACAAGATATACTAAGAGCAAGAGAAATGCACAAAAAGAAGGATGGGTTTTCTCTAGATCAGCAATTTGAGAATAAACCCTTAAAAAACCAACAAAAGATGAAATCTATCTAACAATGATCAAATCAAAGCATAGAGAACATCAAACTTCAAGAAAAATGAAGAAATATGACTAACCTTGAAGAAATACAAGAAATCCTATGATTGGTCGAGCCACGACTCGTCGTAGGTCGGAGTGAAAATGAAGAAGAAGGAGATTTTCCCCAAATTATATCATGTTCACGAGCTCCACGACCGGTCGAGTGATGTGTACGACCGGTCGTACCACTACTGGTTGTGTACTGTCACGCTCCAAACTTGAAAACCGGGCTCACAAAATTTTCGATCGCCGAATCCGACGTCGATAGCCACCGTAGAACCCCATTCTCGGTTCCTAGCTCCCATTCGCCGGGTTCCGATCCTGGGATGCTACGAGGAGGATTTTCAACGTCAGTTTGATTCGTAATAAGTATAACCAAAGGCATAACCCACAAACAACAACCAAGCACTCCATTACATTTCCACTATGATAAAAAACTTTACAAGTACAATGAGCATAAAGGGAAATACAATGGTAAAGATCAAAAACTCCAAAACGCTCAGCAACGTGCTCCTGCCTCAGCGCTGCTGCGAACCAACGTCACTTGCATGCAACGGTCGTGCATAAGCTTACAGAAAGCTTAGAGGGTGGTGAAAGTGTGTGCGCAAGGTAGTAATATGAACATGCAATGTCAGAGTAATGCGGAATATGCAGATGAAACCATAATATCATGAGCCTTACCAAGGCTTATGCGATACAAGACATGAATGGTATCGGCCACCCCAAGGCCATGCAATGTGCAATGCAACTCAAGCATACAGATCCTCATCTATGTTCATACATCAATACAGCTCAACATATGGGATATCACCGGGGTCTAATACACTCTAAACCAGATTGCCGCCACATCGCGCGCAATAAGGTAAGTGGAAGAGACCACACTATCCGTCTGCCAATATCGGGCGCGACTCGTCGATAGAGGACCCATTTCTCGAGCTGGTCAAACTCAGCCTAGCATTGTCCCCTACACTCGGGCGGGTAAGGCCGCACCCCCTTCCAACTGACCACGACACAGTGGAGAGCGTAACCGTCTGGTAATCGGTATTCAACGCTCATCTACCCACTTGGTCTAGATGTTAGAACAACCTCTTGGTACCATAAGGGTTTAGGGACTTTCACCTAGGGATATCTATAGTACCCCATGTAGAACAAGATTTTTGGTATCCAATCCTGCCAACCACAATGCGTCTGTGGAGGCTACGGCCCTGATGTCGCTAGGGCGTACAATAACCATGTCACACAAATGCGAAATTGTAACGCCCGTGAAAAATTCGTACTTGGGCTCGAGTACCAACTCGACCTGAAATTGCGTAGAATTCATTCCTTTAGAAAATATGACTAGGTTAGCTAGTGCAACGTTAGAATAGCTGGGAAATGGTCCCTGATCACTTTAAATACGTTCTACAAGGCCTAAAGCGAGTGGAACCAATGGTGCTATGATGCTCTAAAACCTCAGACCAAACTCTAAGCAGGTTTGTTCTCTGGACCACTTTGAATCTTTGTATTGGATCTAGACCGCACGTCGAAAGTCCGATACCTCCTATCTTAGACCGTTAGAACCGCCTAGCTAGACTTGACACTCATTCCGAAAATCAAGTCAAACCGATAATCACAGGCTATTTCATTGAGCCCGAACCGAAGAGAGTAAGAATAGGGTTAGAATTGGAATTTGAAATTCAAATCTGGCACACGATTTGACGCATCAGTATTGAGTGTTCTGACCGTCAGAATACAACCAAATTACACCCTTGGATCAGGAGAAATATCTATTACATATCACGAGACTTATAGGCCTGATCTTGGTGCGATGACCGTTAAACTGAAACTGGTCCGCCACGTGCGATCTGCGAACCCTACCGGTCTGAAAACTGGATGTGTGCTAGATCCAGTACGCATGAGCTTAAGCCCAACCGCATTTGGCCAGGGGACCTTCAGAAATGCTCTTTTGGACCGAAACGGCCCCGATTTGGTTAGGCACTAAGTAAACATTGTTCCCAAGCCTATTTTGGGCATGTTTTAGGCTATAAAAGGGGTTGAAACCCTCACTCCTCTCTCCCATCCGAATTTGAGAGAAACCCTAGCTTGGGAGAGAGAAAAAGGTGAGAGATTGTGAGAGAGTGGGAGAGTTCTTCCTGCCACTTGTGCTACGTGTTGCACGTGCTTAAGCAACACACCTCTACCGCTTTTTCGGCGATTTCACCGCGATTCTAGGTAAGTAAATACCCTAAATAGTTGCTGATTTGAGTTTCCTTTGTTTCCATAGCGATGTAGCTTATGGATCTCGTGTATTAGGTTCCTTATTCGCCGTAGACGAAGCATATACGCTCCGTTCCAATTCACGTGTTTACAAGACATAAGGTGAGGATTTTAGACGCTTTGATTGACGGTTCCCAACGCTTTCAATGTCGTTTAATAGTAGATTCTTGACGGCATCGCCGTTTGACATGTACAAAATGCTCTCCGTTTCCCGTTTCGTAAACTAACGAAGAATATAAGATTTAGGGTATTTTAGTCATTTGTAGGAAGTACTGTTTACATTCGTATTTTGCTGATGTGATTGACATGGTTTATTGTCGCATTAGGAAGTTAGGAATACGTGCATGATTAGTTTGGCGAAGAGATTTGCCTAATTGCATACTTCGGGTCGACATGCTATATGTAGACTTAAGTGTGTAGTGTATGTGTTTGTATAAATGATTGTATTAGTATGTATTGAACTAAATGATGTTATGAATTAGTTTGAGATGGATTTCTCAATTAATAGGCTGACCTAAATGATTTTCTACATGTTGACTAAATGCATGATTTCATTACGTGCATGGAATATATGTGCTTGAAGATTTGCTTAAGTTGAATGTTATAACATGCTCATATGATTGTATTTCAATTCCAATATTTTTACATATATTGCTGATGTGATTCCATAAGTGTTTGGGACTAGACTTAGTCCAGGCAGTCGGTAACCGAGCGAATTCGTGGCTGACTGGTCATAGCCACGAACGACGCGTCGATGAACGCGATTCGTGTTCAGAGTTGGCGGCAGTGGTTAGGCCACACGAAGTGTTTTACGCACTTCATGTCGTTCGACTTGAGATGCGATCGTGCTAGTCGAGCCCGTCAAGCAACCCGACTGGCCGATGTATGTTCACCTTGTATGAGTCATAACTGCTTGAACCTAGGGTACTGAACTTACCATTGTAAACCCTGTTAACCATGGTACCTTGATCCACGAAGACTCATGAGCCGGGCATGGTGGTATGGGACACCGTGGTCGAGCTGTCGGCCTACGCTGGGGCCACAAACCTCCCCGTAGTGACCAGTGAGCACCTAGACTCGTGAGCAGATTATGGTGGTATGGGACACTATATTCTAGCTGTCGGCCTACACTGATCAGGCGACGAGTCCTTTGTAGTGACCGCGAGCGTATTCTGAGTCCACGGGAGGCGACGACCCTTCCGTTGCAGTAGAGTACAGTAGGCCTGTATTGATAAGGTGATGGGGGAGCGGTGCAACGAGTGCGAGCAATAGCCCTGGCAGCCCTTGCAGTGACCTACGAAATATACATCGTATGAGATTACTAGGAGTGACGACCCTAGACAGGATCTGTGTTGGGATTGATACAAGGGAAGTACCTTAGTTTCCCAATCCTGCTGTTTAAATGGACTAATAACAACTTGAAAATCATATCACCATAGCATTGAATGTGCCTGGAAGATGTGGAGCACTCTAGGGAGTGTGGCATGCCGCGGTCGTAAGATGTTGCCGTATGAGGGAGATCGCCGGTGAGGGCATACATCACGTCATGTCATCTTGCATTAACAACAGTATTAGGATTGTCTGATTTACTGCTTTACTATTATCGCATGATTGAATTGTGAACATGTTAATCTTTGCTCTATGATTCCACTGAGTTGATCACTCACTCCCACGTTACGGGATGGTGTTTGCAACACCCACCAGACCCTGTTGTAGATGCAGGTGAGGCTGAGATCCAGGAGGTGGAGCCAGACTTTGACGAGGACCAGGACGAGTTCTCGTACATGCAGTATCACGATGGCTTTCCGTAGGCGACCTGGATTGATGGAACTTCAGTGGGACTATTTTGGACATTTACTTTTGTTCATGTATATGTATATGATACTCAGAGATGTATTCATACTTTAGAGACAGATAAAATTTACTTTGTTTTTCCATACAGTGATATATATATTGTTTAGTCTTCCGCTTGCTTTTATCGCTGGATCTGAAGTATGAATTGCAGTTTTGGTATACTTTTACTCATGTGAATGCTTTAAATCAGACAACATTAAATCATAATCATTTTTTTTGCATAAGTGACGGTCTGGAACTCGGGAGTTGAGTTTATACACGACCCTCGATTTTCAGGGTGTTATAGAAATGCATGATTCACATTATCCAATCATGCAACAAATTTTACGCATATCGTGCGATCATGTAGGGCAACACCCCCTAATCGAAAGCCCATAAACAACCTGCCCGAAGGAAAATGCTATGATCAGACAATTCTCACGTCAAGCATACATATGATGCGTATGATCATGAGTCATGAAACTGTACTAAACATGTTATAATAAA
Source organism: Magnolia kwangsiensis (assembly GCA_037074715.1). Taxonomy (NCBI): domain Eukaryota; kingdom Viridiplantae; phylum Streptophyta; class Magnoliopsida; order Magnoliales; family Magnoliaceae; genus Magnolia; species Magnolia kwangsiensis. The sequence goes on along the minus strand of CM073577.1, from coordinate 78,846,303 downwards.
ATGAACTATCTTACAATGCAGATGGACCTGGACGGCCTATACAAAATAAGTACAGCCTAGTAATGGGCCCTAAGGAGAGTTGTAATGTGGACATCCAACCAACATTACCCTCGCAATGTGGACGTCAAACCAACATTGCTCCCAAGGCACGATCTTCTTAAACGTAGCTATATAACCTGTATTGGGATTACACATTGCAATGGACCTTAGGTTCATCCCATTGGGCCTTACATATATATCAAGTGGGCCATATCTTATGGGCCTTTTATTCATTAGATGGGCCATATAAATGGGCCACACCAATGGGTCTTGTGTGCATTGCAATGGGTCAAAACCCGTGGGCCTTGGATTGCATCAAATGAGCTTAGTCTCATGAGTCTAATATATGACCAATGGGCCACACCAATTGGGCCCCCACATGTAGATCAAGTGGGCCTCAACCCATAGACCTAACATGAGTTTAATGGGCCTAAACCCCTAGGCCTTACATATATCAAATGACCTACTTCCATGGTCTTTAAATTTCAACAAAAGGGTCCAATTACATGGGCCTTGAAGTACATCAAATGGGCCTAGTCCCATGAACTTGCAACACATCAAATGGGCCTAAGTCCATAGGCCTTATATGAATCAAATGGGCCTAACCCATAGGCTTTACATAGCAAGTGGGCCCAAGTCCATAGGACTCATACAAATCAAATGGGCCTAACCCATAAGCATTTTATAAATCAATAGGCCTAACCCATAGCCCTTTTGAAATTAAATGGGTCCCGACTCATGGGCCTTACAAAATATTTATTTTCATCCAAACTATTCATAGGGACACATGGTCTAGGGCCCACTACAATTTTCATATTATAAAATATACATTACAAACTATATGACATACATAAATATATATAATGGTGGGTCCCATAGAAATCAATATGGGCAGCTTGCAGTGGGCCTCATCATCAAAGACAGATGGACGGCGTGTGTAAAACACATGCAACAGGGCCCCACTGTCCGTTGGACGGTGGGTGAAATAATAAGTCATGGTGAGTCTCACCGTCCACGGGCTGTGGACGGTGAAAATGAATTACATACATTAACGTGGGTCCCACAAACGTGGCCCACCGTAATATTTATTTGAAATCCAACCCGTTCATAAGGTTACCCAGACCTGTATGAAGTGAGGATATAAATTTCAGGTTGATCTGAAACTTCTGTGGGCCCAAAAATAGATTTCAATGGTAGCTGTCCATTCACACTGTTTCCTATAGTGTGGGCTACCCGAGCGTCGGATCGGCCTAATTTTTGGAGGGGGCCCACCTGAGGAGGGGACCCAACAAATGAATGGCGTGGATTAAACATACGCATCATGGTGGGGCCCACGGCAACAGCCGTGGGTGGCCTACACGGACGCCGTCAGCCGCGTGACGCGCTGCAGGCAGCGCCTGCAGCGGTTCTGACGCAGAAGGCTGCTGCCCCTTCCCTTCTTCCTTTATTTTTTGGAAAATCTGGGATTTTGAGGATTTTCGAAGGTGGGGTCCACATCGCCTAAATTCGCTCCGCCCATTAGTTCCCCTGGCCCAAGACGAGCCCAAAGAGTCCAGAGTTTGAATTTTTTTGATGCATGGACAGTAAAATAAAACAAGATAATGATTTTGAATGGTAAGGGTGCAACTTTCTAATGCCATGGCCCACCAGACTTTCCAACCAGCCCCATCACTTGGCTCAACGCCTAAAACGGGATGGGTAAGAGGATGGACGGCTTGGATCGAGAATAAACAGCAAGGTGGGGCCTACACAAGGGGACCACCCAAAGTCCCTTACTTCTTTCCTTTTTCTCTTCTTTCCTTTGAAACGTCCAGCGTCCCAGACGCTGGACGATTTTAGTATTTTATATATATATATATATATATATATATATATATATATATATATATATATATATATTTGGAAATGGTGGGCCCTGATGAAGTGGGCCACCACATGATGGGTGACATGAGTTTAACGTTTAAAGTGGGCTCCACTTGAATAAAAATAATTACATCAAGGTGGGATCCATTCAAGTGGGCCACAATCCTATAGCATAAAAAATAAAATAAAATAAAATAAAAGTAATAAAAGAGAGAGAGAGAGACATGGAGAGTGGGACACGGCTTGTGATGGAGGGCTCCGCCACTATGAGCCCTCCCTTGAATGAAATCGTACAATAAATGGATCCCCTTGAACATGAGATCACCAAAAATGTAAATCAACGGTGGAGATCCATTCCCCACCGATATGGATGGTCTAGATGACCTTTCTAAATGAAATAAACATCATGATGGGGTCCATGGAGAATGGCCCCGTCATGGAATGATCATGATGATCCATGTGGTCCATCGGCCACATATTAGGGTCCCAAGTGAGATCCACACCATTGATCTGTGGGCCTCACTTGGTCTACCATAAAAATAAGGAAAACTACCCTATAGAGGCACCCACCGTCCGATCTTCTTGCTCCTAGGGGTTCCTTAGCACCTTAGCTTCAACTTCAATGGATGAGATGAAGAATGGAGGGTTGAGATGAGAGATGATGGGGTGGGAAGGTGGGCCACTTGGAGCTTAAGAGGCTTTACAAAACTCCATATGTATGGAGCTTGGAAGTTGCTTGGAGATTTGAAATGAGAAAGAGAGAAAGAGAGAGAGTGATGTAAGGGAGAGATGGATGGATGGATGAATGATGTTTGTGTAAGGAAAGGCTTGACTTTTGAGGCTTTTGTGTAAGAGAGGTATGGGTGGTGTAAGAAAAGCTTGACTTTTGTGGCTTTTTGTGTAAGAGAGGTATGGTTTTGGGAGACTTTTGTGGTTGCTTGGGAAAATGGAATAAAGTGATGTGTACTTGACATGTGATGGCTTGATGGATTGATTGATTGATGGGATTGATGTGATTGATGTGACACATCATAGAGATTCCCTTGGTTTTTGCAACGCGCGGCATTTTCTCACACCGAACGTTGGCCCACATCTCTTGATCAGGGTATTGCCTCGGCGTGTGAGTCGCGGCATCGGAACCGCAACGACGGCACGATCGCTATGGTATTGGTCTCGGGTTGAGTCGACTCGGGTTGTTGGTACATGAATTAGGGTCGTGCGTCGATATCGGTTAAGGGTCGAAAGTTACCGGAATTCGACCGGTAGGACCGCGGAAGTGTACGGAAAGGTACGGACCAAGATACGGGTCTTACATGTACAGATACGACCAGTCGAGCATCGACCAAAAATACATATTTAATGTAAAAAATTAAAATTTAAACACAAATAATACTAAATATAATACACTATGATGTAAGCAAAAATACTCAATGTAAAATGCACATACCAAGATCAAATTTCAATTTATTAAACCTACTTTTGTCGAGTGGTTTAGTAAATATATCAGCAAGTTGAGTTTCGATTGGTATATATTCTAAGGAAATAACTTTTTCTTCAACCAACTCATGAATGTAATGATACCTAATGTCAATGTGCTTAGTACGTGAATGCTGGATTAGATTTTTAGAAATATTTATAGCATTGGAATTATCACAATGTAAGATCATTGAATTTTGATTAATTCCATAATCGCTTAGCATGCGTTTCATCCAAACTAGTTGAGTACATGCATATCTAGTTGTAATATACTCAGCCTCAGTAGTGGAGAGAGATATTGAGCTTTCCTTCTTGCTGAACCAAGAAACTAAGCAATTTTCAATGTAAAAACAACCACCACTGGTTGATTTTCTATCATCGATATTACCGGCCCAATCAGCATCTGAGTACCCGGCTAATTGAACACTAGTATCAAAAGGATACCAAAGACCTAGATTTATAGTACTTGCAACATATCTAATAATCTGTTTAACAACAGTAAGATGTGATTCCTTAGGATTAGACTGATATCTTGCACAAATACCAACACTTAACGTGATATCAGGTCTACTAGCAATTAGATACAACAAACTACCAATCATACTACGATATAGTTTAGGATCTATATCTTTACCTGTAGAGTCTTTTGAGAGTCTTAACATTGCACTCATAGGAGTATCAAAGTTCTTACCATTCTCAAATCCAAACCTTTTAACCAAGTTTGAAGCATATTTTGTCTGGGAAATGAAAATTTCATCAGGTTGTTGTTTTACTTGCAACCCTAGGAAATAGTTAAGTTCTCCAACCATGCTCATTTCGAACCTTGATTTCATTAACTCTACAAACTCAATAGACATGTTAGAGCAAGTTGATCCATAAATAATATCATCAACATAAATTTGAACCATCAAAATATCATTGTTATGTTTCTTAACAAAGAGCGTCTTATCAACACTTCCTATTTGAAAGCTATGACTAAGTAAGAATTTAGTCAATTTCTCATACCATGCCCTGGGCGCTTGTTTTAGACCATATAGAGCCTTTTTGAGATGAAATACATGGTTAAATAACTTGGGGTCTTCAAACCCTGAAGGTTGTTCAACATACACCTCTTCATGTAAATCGCCATTCAAGAAGGCACTCTTTACATCCATCTGATCAATCTTAAATTTTCTAAAGCATGCGATGGAAATAAAAAGTCTGAATGATTCAAGGAGAGCGACTGGAGCAATGGTTTCATCATAATCGATGCCTTCAATCTGAGTTTACCCTTGTACAACCAGTCTAGCCTTGTTTCGTATTATATTTCCAAGTTCATCAGACTTATTTTTAAAGATCCATTTTGTTCCAATAATGTGTTTATGTTTAGGTCTAGGAATAAGATACTAGACATCATTACGAACAAATTGATTAAGTTCATCCTGCATAGCAATTATCCAATTTTCGTCAGAAAGTGCTTCTTTCACATTGACCTGTTCTATTTGGGATGTAAAATAAACATAATTACATATGTTCTCAAGTTGTTTGCGAGTACGAACTCCAGTGAGAGGGTTTCCAAGTATTTGATTGGTTGGATGATCTTTGACAGTCCTTGGTTCAGATTCTTTTTTACTTAATGAGGTATCTTGATTGTCGATAATAAGAGCTTCATCATCATCTGAACTCGGAGCTGGTGTATTCAAATGATCAACAATGACCACATTGATGGACTCTTAAATCACACCAGTTCTCTTATTTAGAACCCTATAAGCTCGACTGTTCAAAGAATAACCAAGAAAAATACCTTCATCACTCTTCGTATCAAACTTTCCCAAATTTTCACGATCACGTAAAATATAACACTTGCTGCCAAAAATCCGAAAGTATTTGACAGTAGGTTTCTTTTCAAACCATAATTCATAAGCAGTCTTATTATCAGATTTACTAGTATAAACCCGATTAATAATATAACATGCGGTATTAACTGCTTCAGCCCAAAGATTTCTAGAGAGCTTCATGCTATTCAACATAACATTAGTCATATCCTAAAGCACTCTATTTTTTCTTTCAACTATACCATTTTGTTGCGGTGTTTTAGGCGCAGAGAATTCATGCGATATTCCCTGATCGCTACAGAATTTCTCAAAACTACTATTTTCAAATTTGGATCCATGATCACTACGGATCTTACTAACATGAGAACCTTTCTCATTTTAGATTCGTTTAATGACCTTTTTCATTTCATCCAGGGTTTCAGTTTTATCTTTTAAGAAAGATACCCAAGTGAATCTGGTATAGTTATCTACGATAACCAAGATGTATTTTTTACCTCCTCGACTCTCCGATCTGGTTGGTCCAATAAGATCCATGTGGAGAAGCTCGAGTGGTCTAGATGTAGTATTGGAGTTCACTTTCTCGTGAGAGCTCCTAGTCTATTTTCCCAACTAGCATTCACCACATATTTTGTCTACTCTTTGTAATTTGGGTAGACCTCTAATTAGTTCTCTTTTGCTCAATCTAAATAAGTTCCAATAGTGTACATGTCCAAGGCGTTTATGCCATAATTCAGTCTCATCGGTATGGACCATGTAACATGATTGAGTAGATGAGCTTGCATCACTAACAATGTAGCAGTTTTCAGAAGTTCTGCGACCAGTTAATATAACAGAACCCTTTTTATTAAGTATCTCACAACCTTGATTAGAAAACTTCACACTATGGTTGTTATCGCATATCTGAGAAATGCTTAGTAGGTTGTATTTCAAGCCCTCAACATATAAAACATTCTTAAATAAGGGAAGGTTATAAAGCTGAACCGTACCTTGGCCAATGATCTTGCATTTGCTTCCATCACCAAATGTGACTGACCCGTCAGTCATATCTTTTAGATCAATGAATAAAGCCTTGTCGCCTGTTATATTGTAACGCCTTGAAAATCGGGGGTCGAGTAGCAACTCAACACCCGAGTTTCAAAACATCACTTATGCAACATATATGCTTATGATTGAATGTTGTCTATGTTAGAGTATTAAACATGAGTGAGATTAAGCCAAAACAACATATCATACTCTAGAGACAGTCAAATTATACAAGCGGAAGACCGTAATAGTATGTATAACATATATAAACTGTTGTAAGTATCCAGAGTGTGAACATGTTACCAGGTTAAGTATATACATGTATACTCCAAAAATGAACAAAAAGAATATACATGAGTGCTCCAAATGTGTAAAAAGACAAGTGTCATGGCGTCTAATCAACCTCCCTGTAGTCCCGTCGATCAGAACACGCATATAGGAGAAATCCACCTCATCATCATACAAGTCTGGCTCTGCTTCATAAGCAGCGCCATCATCTGTAACTAAAATAGGGACTGGTTGGTGTGTACAACACCGTCCCGTAACTTGGGAGTGAGTGATCAACTCAGTGGAATCATAGAGCAAAGGTTAACATGTTATCAAATCAATCACGCGATAATGGTAAAGCAAGCAAATCAAACATTCCTAAATACTGTAATTAATGCAAGAATGAAATAACATGATGGATGCCCTCATCAACATAGTCCCTCATGCGACACCATCTTACGTCCGTGGCATGCTTTCTTCACTCAGTGCTCCACATCTTCGAGGCACATACAGTGCGATATGAATATGATTACCGAATTGTTATTAGTCCTTTTCATACAACAGGATTGGGAAACTAGGGTACTTCCATTATATCATTCCCAACAAGGATCCTGTCTAGGGTCGTCACTCTTAGTAGTCTCATACGATGATATGGTTCTAGGTCACTGCAAGGGCTGTCAGGGCTATTACACGCACTCATTGTACCGCTTCCCCATCACCTTATCAATACAGGCCTAGTTGTACTCTTGTTGCTACGGAAGGTTCGTCGCCTCACGTAGACTCAGAGTACACTCGAGGTCACTACAAAGGGCTGTCAGGGCTATTGCACGCACTCGTTGCACCGCTCCCCCATCACCTTATCAGTGTAGGCTGATAGCTCGAATATAGTGTCCCATACCACAATAATCGGCTCGTCTGGGTTGCTCACTGGTCACTACGGGGAGGCTCGTGGCCCCAACGTAGGCCGACAGCTTGACCACGGTGTCCCATACCACCATGCCCGGCTCATGAGTCTTAGTGGATCAAGGTACCACGGTTATCAGGGTTATCACTGGTAAGTTCAGTACCTTAGGTTCAAGCAGTTATGACCAATACAAGATGAACATACAATGGTCAGTCGGGTTACTTGACGAGCTCGACTAGTATGAGCGCACCTCAAGCTAAACGACATGAAGTGTATAAACACCTCGCGTGGCCTAACCACTGCTGTCAACCAAAGCATGACTCGGGTTCGTCAACGCATCCTTCGTGGTGAATAAAATCCAACCACGAATTCAAATCTGTTACTGACTGCCTAGACTAGAGTATATCCCCAAGCACATGTAACCTGAATTTGTATTCATATGAGATAGATAGAATTGAAATAACAAGTAAATCAAGCATGTTAACAACATGTTATAAGATACAACATAAGAAATTTAACTATACACAAGCATTTCATATATATATAAGGTAATCAATTCAAATATAACAAACATGGAGAAAATCATATACATCATCAACACAGTTGAGAATCCTATCTCAATGCTAATCTACAATCCCATTTACTCAATATTTACTTATACAAACATTTATACAAACACTTAGTCTACACACATTAGCCTTCATAGCATATGTTGGCGAAAACGTGTATTAGGGCGAATCTCTTCACCAAACAAATCATACACGCATATCCAGCATAGGTACATGGCAAATACTCATGGCAATCATATCAGCAAAATTCATACGTATATAGTATTTCCTACAAATCTCTAAAATACCCTAAATCTCATATTCTTCGTATGTATTCGAAATGAAAAACGGACAGCATGTTCTACATGTCAAACAACATCCTTGTCAACAATCTACCATTAAACGGCATTGAAATCTTTGAAAAATGGTAACCTAAGCGTTTAAATCCGCACCTTATGCCGTAGAAACGTAATGAATTGAATAGGTACTCTACGCTTCCGTCAACATCGATATGATGACCTATAACACAAGGTGAGTCAGCTACTTAGCTACTTGTACCCATATGAACCTTAAAATAGGTTAGGGTTAGGGTTTTCTTACCTATACTAAAACCAGAATCGCCGAAATAACGATACAGAAGGGTGGATGAGGCACGTAGAGAGACTGGAAAGAATCCCAGGAAGAATCACCAACTTCTCCCTCACTTTCTCTCTCTTTTCTCACTCTTGAGTTGGGTAGGGTTTGAAATTCGTATGGGATTTGTGAGAGAGGGTTTAAGGCCTTTTTATAAGCCTAAATATAATGAAAACAGACTTGAAGTCAAGGTATACTTAAGTTATAACCAAATCGGGTCTGTTCTGATCCAACGGAGCACTTCTGGAGGTCCTGTTACTAAATGCAGTCGGACTTAAGCTCACTAATATTGGATCTAGGTCCAGCTAAGTTTTCAGTCTGGTCGGGTTTCCAGATCGACCGTGGCGGACTAGTTTCAGTTTAGCGGTCACCGAAACTCGATCAGGGTCATAAGTGTTATGACATGTAAGGGCCAACTTTCCTGATCCGAGGGTAAAATTTGGTCTATTTCTAACGGTCAGAATGCTTAAAAATGTCACGCAAGCGACACGTGGCAGATTTATTAAAAATTGAATTAATTTTCTAAATATTTCCTTTTCTCACACTCTTCACTCCGGACTCAAGGAAACAGTCTCAGGACATCATCTGGACTTGATTTTCGAGGTGATTGTCAAGTCCAATTAGGCGGTCATATTCGTCTAAGTTTGTCACTATCGGACTTTCGACGTGCGGTCCAGGTCCAATACGGAGTTTCCAAATGATCTCGAGGGCATCTGGGCTTAGAGTTGGATCCTAGATTTTAGGGTAACGTAGAGGTAACAATTCTAGAGGTTTTGGGTCTTACAGATTGTATTTAAAGTGGTTGGTGCTAATTTTGCAGGAAATCTAGTGTAGCGCTGGCTAATTCACGTTAAATTTCTAAAGAATTAGGTTCTAAATGATTTCTCTAGCTTTGGAATCAAATTTTGAGAAGCTACCAAGGTGTTATGGTTGACCCATTGCCTAAGAACGTCTAATTCCAGGTTAGCAAAAATTTGGGGTGTTACATATATGCCTGCAGCAACCACTCTCTAGGTACCACTTTGAATGGCTTGTAGCTTTGAAAGTAGTGTGGGCAACCAAGCAGGCAACTTTTAGAACCCATTTCAGAACTGTTTTGGGTTTAGGAGTATAGATGGTCTTTTTCTGTCTGTTGTTATAGGAGAGACCTATAGAGTTAGACTTTAATAGCTCCTTGAGTAGATCAATTATTTTTTCAGCCAATGAATTTTAGTTTTGAAAATCAAAGTTGACATAGCTACCTTTAAGTTTTTGAAAAGTCCTTGAATTTTTGAAAAAACCTGGATAAGTATTCTTTTCTTTTGAGATTGAAGACTCTCCTTTTACAAATTTAGGAGCAATGTTCTTTTGTTTAGGAGATGTATTCTTATCATAGCCCAACCTGGATCGATCGCCACATTTTCTTGATCCGGACAATAATTTTTCCAATTTAGGATCACCTTGGGCATATCTCCATGTGTCTTTCAAACTCAGAAGAGAAGCTACCTCATTTTTGAGTTTCTCATTTTCGGATCTCAAATCTTCAATTTTGGAGGTTTTGAAATCTAAATCACTTTGGTCTTTTCAAAAGAATCGAAAATATGAGACTTTTCTAAAACGAGAGACTCATAATCTTCCTTAAGCTTAGAAAATTTTTCTTTTTGTAATTTAAGCTTTTCGGCAATTTTACAACTCTCCTTATAAAGGGCATTATAAGCATCCTGAAGATCATCTTCATTATCGCAATCACTATTCATATTTTCTTCACTAGATTTATCATCATTATCTGAAAAAGTGATCTTGGCTAGAGTCATAAGGGCTTTAACATCATCGCCTAACTCGGTTTCAGAATCTTCTGATTTAGAAGAGGATTCAGAATCAGACGATTCATCCCAAGTAGCCATCATGCTTTTTGTTTTTTATTTGTCCATTTTAGACATTTGTTAGCTAAGTGCCCATACTCTTGACAGTTGTAACATTGACTATCTTTCAAAGATTTTCGAGCTCTAGGTTTAGATCGTCACTTATCATTTGACTTTTGAAAATTAAATTTTTTCTTGCTTTTGAAAATTTTGTAAAACTTTTTTGCTAAAAGCACCATATCATCTTCGGAATTTCTAAGTCCGAAGTGCTTTCTTGTGAAACATTTGATGATTTGAGAGCAATTGATTTTCCTTTAGGAGCTTTAAAGGACAACTCGTAGGTTTGTAGTGAACCAACTAGTTCCTCAACCCTCATGGTATCCGTATCACGAAGTTCCTGAATCGCGGTCACTTTAGAATTGAACCGTTCAGGAAGTAAGCATAGTATCTTTGCGCACACTTTACTTTCTGGGATTCTATCACCAAGACCCCACATAGAGTTCACAATGTCATTTAATCTAGTGTAGAAGTCCATAAACATCTCATTCTCCTCCATATGAATTTCTTCAAATTTAGTTGTGAGGAGTTGGACTTTAGATTTCTTGACAATTGATGTACCCTCGTGTATCATTTCTAATACATCCCATGCTTGTTTTGCATTTTTACAAGAGATGATTCTTTTGAATTCATCTGGTGATAATGTACAAGTAATTACATTTAGTGCTATTGCATTGGCACTACTCTCACTTTTCTGAAGTGTGGTCCAAAGAGAATAAGCTATTACTTTCATTAATTTTGAACCATCGTCATTAGTTACTTCAGTGATAGGAGGGTTCCATTCATTCACTATGGTCAGCCACATACTTTCATCCAAGGATTTGAGGAAGATCCTCATCCTGGCTTTCCAATAGGCATAGTTTGTGCCATTAAAGGGTGGTGGCCTAGTGACTGATAGGCTATCAAAATTTGACATCTTAATATAGCTTAGATCGTTAGCTCAGGAAATAAATCCAATAAATAAACAATAAGCATGAGCTATTAGGCTCTGATACCACTTGAAAAGGCCTAGCTATATGCCCTAAAGGGGGGGGGGGGGGGGTGAATAGGGCAATGTCAAATAAAACTTAAAACAGTGGAATAATAAAAGAAATAAAGCACAATGCTGAATTAAAAGTAATCTCAATAACCTAAAATTAAGAGAATGATACTATATCAGTTCTAAGGACAGCCTTACACCAAAAACCAAAGGTTTAAGGTAGGACGACCTTTTTTCTAGAACGTCCTTTGTACCACAAACCAATGACAAATAAAAAGCAAGGAAACCAAAATAACTTACAGAAATAAATCCTAAGTTATTACAACATTCCCACACTTGCTTGAAATAAAATGATTACAACATTCATCCACAAATACAATCCACAAAACTGAATGAATAAAGGAATGAAAGAATAAAGTACATCCACAACACAATGATATATAGTGGTTCGCCTGTGTGTACACCAACTGTTATTCAACAGCCACACAGAATGCTACTCCACTCCTAATATCCTCACACAGGGGATATTAGCATGCACTATCAAAATAAGATTCACAAGTTTACCTAAAACCTTCACAATTGTGTCTTTTTATCTCGGGCTTACACAATCCAAAAACCCACACAATATGAGTTTTCTGGCTCTCCTCAGATAACCAAAACAATGAGATTTTTCTAAAAAATCTCAAACAAAACCAAAGAATGTAAATTATACAAATGTAAAATACCTGAATCTCCTTTTGAAGTAGCCCGGTAGAACCAATCGGAGTAGAATTTCGATTCAACGTTCAAAGTCCAATACTCACTTTAAGAATGGTTCTAAGTCTAATTGATTTTAAATCAAAAGGGCTAGTTCTATCTGATTTTGAATCTAAGAAGAAGGAATATCAGAAATTCCCCTTTTCAAATAAGATTGGAATGTAGATTAAAATCAAATAATAAACAAGCTAGAAAAAGGAATATTAAATGAGCACAAAGTAGCTTAAAAAAAACACGAACTTATCTCAGAGTATAGCCTAAAGATTGCTTGAATTGAGTTGAATTGAATTGAAAAACTCTGAAGTTCATGCTCTATTTATAGCCTGAAAAATCCTATCTACAATTGGTCTTAGGATCCTAAGACTGGTCGTAGCTTCAAAGATTTTCAAAGATTTCCACGGGATAAGGATTAGCTGTTCCACGACTGGTCCTGGGTAGCCTACGACCGGTCGTGGGCCACCTACGACTGGTCGTGGGTCACCTACGACTGGTAGTAGGCCCCCAGATTAGTTACTGGAGTTTGAGTCATAGGACTAAGACCGGTCGAAGGACAAGTCGTACAGCTCACAGGACTGGTCGAAGGATGTCCAGGACTAGTCGTAGGACAACCAGAAAAATTTGAAAATCTTCAACAACCTAGGACTGGTCCTGAAAAACTTAAGACTGGTCGTAGCAGAGATAGGACTAGTCTTGAAGTCCCTAGGACTGGTCTTAAAACAGCCCAAACAAGCATATTAAAATATACGAATTATGTATCCAGAATGACCTATAGTAAAGCCCATCCTAAGGTCAATCTAAGGTCAAACAAACCTTAAAAGTGAGATGGACATTGATAGTCTGTACACTCAGATGACCCTTAAGAGAAGCTTGAGAATTTATGAATCTTGTTGTAGGCCTTCTCGTGCTTGATCCTTTCTTGAGTTGACAAAGTCTTCTTCTATACTTGTACTTATTTGAATCTTGAACATGCATACTTGGAGACTTCTATTCTTGAATTCTTCATCCATGACTTGAAACTTTCTTCATTTAAGTTCTTGTCTTGAAATACGATGTCTTGAAGCAATGAATAGTCTCAAACATGAAACACAAGATATATAAGACATCGAAATAGGTTTTGGCACCACAAATTTTGACAACTAAAGGGATATGAAATCATAACACTTATAATGTCCCATCAATTAATCAATCAATCACATCATGTCAAGTACAAAAGCACCCATGCTTTCTTTCTCCACAAGTTAAGCAACCACCAAGTCAACTCTCATGTCAAGTACACCATCACTCAAATCCATCACTCTCTCTCCTTACGACTCTCTCTCTCTCTCTCTCTCTCTCTCTCTCTCTCTCTTCCTTCACATTTTCCAAGCAACAATCCTAAGCAAGACAGTGCACATCCAAGCCATTTCAAGAGAGAAAAAAATGACTTTGTGTGAGCCACCTTTCCCATCCCACAAACCTTCATCCTAACCATTCAACTCACATCACCCTCCATCAAAGTGAAGCACAAGGAGATCGGCTTTCCAACGAACCGAGAATATCGAATGGTGGGTACTCTATTAGGCCTAGTTTTCTAGCTTTTTTTGGATGAAGGGCCAAGTGAGGCCTACCGATTGATGGTATGGATCTCACTTTGGACCCTTAATGTGGCCGATGGACCACCTTGATCCTCATGATCATTCGATGATGGGGCGAATCTCCATGGACCCCATCATGATGTTTATTTTCCTTATATGGATGGGGTCATCTAGACCTTACATTTGGTGGAGAATGGATCTCCACTATAGATTTTCTGTTTGATGGGCCCACATACAATGGGACCCACTTGATGTATGATTGATTTTAATGGAGGGCCCATATTGCCGGGGTCCCTCCATCACGCGTGTCCCTCTTTCTCTCTTTCTCTCTCCCACTCTTTTTATTTATTTATTTTTGTATGTGATGATATGGCCATGTGGCTCACTTAGATGGACCCCACCATGAAGCATGTATTGGACCCAAGTCATTTGTAGGTGGGGCCCACTTTATAAGTGTGATATCCACACTAATCATCATGTGGTGTCCCACCTGAGCAGGGCCCACCTTAAACGTTCGTGTGAGCCAGAATGTCCAGCGTCCATGGACGCTAGACATAAAAACAAATATAAGCTTGATTTCAAGCTTATTGGGTGGGCCATTTGTATAGGTCTCACCTTGATGTATGTATTCAATCCATGTCATCTATCCTATTTACCCACTCATTTGAGGCGTTGAGCCGAATAATGGGGCCAATCCAACTTTTTGGTGGGCCATACCTTAGCAAACAGTGAGTTTCACCGTTTAAATTTAACTAAATTTTTCTATATGCCTAAACATGCCCAATATTGGACTTAATGGATTGGTTATGGACTGTAGAAGCCATTGGGTGGGACGGACTCTGTTGATGTGGGCCTTATGTGTGAAAAATCGCAAGAATACGTGATTTCCAAAAAAAAAAATAATTAAGTAGGCAACGCCTGCTCTTGCGTCATCAGTAGCAGAACGCTGCTGCGTGTAGGTAGACGGGATAGGGACTACGGCCCCACATGTGGGTCCCACCATGATGTGTGTATGACATCCAAACTGTTCATTAGGTGGGCCCCTTCTTGAAGTGGGCCTCCTCCAAGAATCAGCCACATCCAACGCTTAGGTGGTCCACATTAGAGGAAACAATGGGATTAAACTTCTGCCCTTGTAACTTTTTCCAGGACACAGAAGTTTTGAATCAAATGGAAATTTATTTTTCCTATGCTATCCAGGTCCGTGCGACCTTATTAACAGGTTGGATGGAAAACAAGCATTATGGCGGGCCCCACGTGGAAGCCCACAATGATGTATGCATTTTATTTCCATCGTCTAGTGTTGTGTGTGTTTTACTCCCACCTTCCAGGTGGATGGTGGAAACCCCCAGTATGGCCCATGTGCTTTATTCATGCGGTCCATCTATATGGGCCCATCATGATGTATGTGTTGCATGCAAGCCATCCAACCATTTGGAAAGCTCATTTTATGGCATGAGCTGGAGAAGGAGACAGATCTAGGATCAAGTGGACCATCCATCAAAAATTAGTGGGGATTGAGTTCCTACCATTGAAATTCTTTTGTTGTCACAAAAGTTTGGATCATTAGGAAATTTGTTTCCTCTTAATCCAGGTTTGGGTGACCTTATGACCAGATTAGGTAGAAAATAAATGCTATGATGGGCCTTAGGAATTTTAATAGTGGAAATCATTATCACCACTTTTATTCAGTTGTGGCCCATTTGATGAACATATGGGGCCCAATTGGTGTGGCCCATCTGATATACATAAGGACCATGTGTGTAACACCCCGAATTTTTGCCAACCTGGGGTTAGACATCCTTAGGAAATGGGTCAACCATAACACTCTCAAAGCTCAATCCCAAGGCCAAAGAAATCGCTCTTCAACCCATTTCCTTCAAAACTCACCTTTCACTACCTCATTCTTCAAACTTCTCCAAGTACTTTCATATTAGACATGTCTCCTCAAGTTTAAATAGTAAAGAACACCAATCCTAGGTTATTAATGATGAAGAACAATACCGAAGCTAAAAATTACTATGAATAGTAAATAAATGAGTAAAACAGGTTTCGACCCTTAACCTTTTGGAATATAACAAAATAGATAGGTTAGTTGGATGGATTAGAGTCTCCTACCCCAAAATCATATGCTACATGATGTATAAACTCATTCTGGTTTATAAACTGGCCCTGAAACGTCTCAAATAGAGCTTTGGGCCTATCCAAGCTCAAATACAATGAACCAAGATGGGAGCAACATACATTTGGGGTCCCTAGGGCAAGGGGAACCAGCCCCATAGGGCGACCATCGCTAGATGTGAGTTTGGTCGGTGATGGCATCGCCGATTTCGTAATGCATCCTCGGTCAAAATGCTCGGTTGGGTCCAGGCCTCGGGCCAGAGGTGTTTGGGGGCTACGGTAGCCCCCTGGTATGTTTCCCATCCATTAAAACCTCCCCGATCAGGTACTTCCTTAACAAAGTGACCCTCCAAGCCCTCCTTTCTCACCAAAACGCCTGATTTTTGGCAAAAACCATCCCTCCAAACTCTTCCTTCGTCCGTTTCCAAACACCCTTGCTCCACCCTTCAAATTTCATCTCAAAAAAAATCAATAAAGGCTACTTCCTTTAGAAATCCAACGAGAATTAACTAGCGCTGCACTAGATGGCCTATTAAATTCTCACCAATCACTTTCAATACGATCTGCTAGAGTCAAAATATATAGGATAGGTGACGCTACAATACCGTAAAACTTAGGATCAAACTCTATTTCCGATTGCTCTCGGGAGCACCTTGAAACTTTGTATCGGCTCTGGACCGCACGTCGGAAGTCCGATTACCCCGAACTTAGACAATCCTGACCGCCTAGTTGGACTTGACAATCACCTCGAAAATCAAGTCCAAATGATATCCCACGACGATTTCCTTGAGTCCAGAGTGAAGAGTGTGAGAAATGTTTGAAATTAATATAATTTATGAAATCTGGCACGTGTTGCTTGCGCGATATTTTCTAAGCGTTCTGACTGTCAGAATTTGATCAAATTTTACCCTCGGATCAGGATAGGTGGCCCTTACATGTCAACGCACTTGTGGCCCTGATCGAGTACCTGTAGCCGTTGAACTGAAACTGGTCTGCCACGTGCGATCTGGGAACACTACCGGACTGAAAACTTGATGTGAGCAGGATCCAGTATCCATGAGCTTAAGTCCGACCGCATTCGGCCAGGGGACCTCCAGAAATGCTCCGTTGAGACGGAACATTCGTATTTGGACATAAAATAAGTATACCTTGGCCCCAAGTCTATTTTCATCGCTTTTGGACTCATAAAAAGGGCTTAAACCCTTGCTCTTTCATTCCATACGAATTTGGAGAGAGAAGAGAGAAAAAAGAGGGAGAAAGAGAGAGAAAGGGAGGGAGATTTGGAACTCTCTCCTGGGTTCTTCCCTGCTGCTCCATGTTCCATAGCCACCGCTTCTGCACCGCCATTCCGGTGTTTTCAGCTCCATTCTTAGGTAAGAACTCCTAACCCTAACCTGATTTGAAGCTGAGAATAGTTGTAGTGTTGGTGTAGCTAACCTGTTTCATGCCATAGGTAGCGTACCTGCCGTTGACAAAGACTTATCGTCTGAATCAACTCCGTTTCACAATTTCTGGTTTAAGGTGAGGATTTTAGACGCTTAGATTGACTGATTTCAAAGCTTTTAATGTCGTTTAATAGTAGATTATCGACGGCAACGCCGTTTGACATGTACGACATGCTATCCGTTTTCCGTTTCGTAAATGTACGGTAAATATGAGATTTAGGATATTTTAGGCATTTATAGAAAATACTGTATACGTCCGTATTTTGTTGAAATGGTTGACATGTAAATTTATCGTGTTATGATATTAGAAATACGTGTATGATCAGTTTGGCGAAGAGATTCGCCCTAATGCACATTTTGAGTCGACATACGCTATGTGGACTAAAGTGTGTAGACTAAGTGTTTGTATAAATGTTTGTATTAGTATGTATTCAGTAAAATGGTGTTGTGAATTAGTTTTGAGATTGAATTCTCAATTAATATGCTGATGTATATGAATTCCATCATGTTGGTTATATGTATTGATTTCATTGTATATATGGAATGCATGTGTTGGAGGATTTGCTTATGTGGTATGTTATAACCTGTAACAACATGCTTGTATTGTTTATATGCATTCTTGTTACTCTCATGTATTTACTGACGTTGGTTTACAAATGCTTGGGACTATGACCTAGTCCAGGCAGTCGGAAACATGACTCAATCAATGTTTAAAACTTTTAATCATGGATTAATAATTCAAACTTAACTGTGAAATCTAATAAGTAATTGAATCCATGAGTCATAAATCACCAACATTAAGTATCTTATACTTTTAAATCATGGATGAACTTCAAAATCACTTGAATTTACAAAATTTTTAGAAAATTTTCACAATTTTTTCTTAAAGACTAAGAAAACACTGATTAACTTGCCTAATCAACACCCCCCAACCTAAAATCTACATTTTCCTCAATGTAAAAGATATATGCATACAATGCACATGAGATAATGAAAGTAATGGAGAAGTGATGGAAAGCTACTACCTGAAGAAGGAATTTAGAAGCTTTTCCAAGGGTCTTAAAGTGCAGATGGGTTAGCCAATGACTAAAACAGACGATAAGCAAACTATCCTAAAACAGTAGAAGCAAACTACCTTAGTCTTATGAAAGTAATGAACTAATCTTAAACTAGGAAAGCAAGGGAAAAGCTACTCAGTCATGCCATAAGGTTCCTCCTCTGGTCAATATCTTGATAAATTTCTCAGCAGGTTTCTCAACAAGATTATCCAAAATCCATTTTTACAATAGGCTTAGATGCCCTGGACCATGAATTTCCAGAGAAACTTATGTACTTCAGCATAAGGTTTCCTTTTAATCTCCTGAGGTGTCCAAAGTATATATGATTCACCTGTGACAGAGAAAGTTTCAATATTAGCATAACATGGTGAATCAGAGACTACACATAGATGAAATTCAGAAAAATTTTCAGAAAGTGATGCAGTCTCGGTTCTCTCGGTCAGTGACAACTACCAAGGTATTGTCTTGTGAGGCATTCACTATTTCTTTTATTATAGGTTCATTTGAATCAGCAAAGTGTGCCAAGCAATCGTTTAAAGAGTTGGAAAATTCAGCTAAGAGTAACTCATTTTCTACATTGAAGTTTGTGATGATCTGCCCAAGGATTTCATCATCTCTGAAAGTAGATGGATGCATGTTCTCTTGCTCTTGCCCTGCACAAACAGATTGAAAATCAATAGGCGAAGAATTGATGTGAAGACTCTGTTCATTAGTACTACTCAGTAAAGGCATTGTATTGTCAAGGGTTGACAACTTATATGGTGGCCTTAACTAGATGGTTTCAAATTCTAGAATCATATCGAGCAACTCATCTATCTCCCGAATCATATCATCATTCAATTCAAGGAAGTAGTCTAAAAATGTCTCAAAAGAGTTAGAAGGGTCGGCTCATCCTCCACATTTAAATCTGACATGTCAGATGAGTGGAGTAGATCCTTATGAATGATCACTTCATGTACTTCCTGATCACTGACCTGGACCAAACTTGAGATTGATTCCAGAGGAATTTGGGTTGTACATTCATGATCATCATCTCAATACTCATCGAGATTAACTCTTCAGAAAATTGAACCGTATGCTCATTAACACAATCCAACTCTTCATTCTCAATTTTAGTATTCTCCATAATCACATCACGTGAACTCCACTGTTGTATATCTTTGATAAGTTCTTGAAGTCTTTGGAGTGTATTTTGATGGCAGAGCTCTAGAGTTTGTATGGAATTTTGAAGTGAATTCTCTTGGATTGTTTCTTGTTCGATCTCAAAGGTATAGGACCCAAGAGAATTATCACTATGGTGCATTATTGATTCAGCACACCAATTTTGATGATTTCACAAATCATAAATAGGGAGTTGGGAATGAAGAATTGGATTGGGTTGAGGCTGGGGTGAACTAGCGTCCATTAGCTTATTGAGGTGTGATTCAAGTGCTTCTATCATTCTTCTAATGCCCATAAAATTATGTGTATCCCTGAAGTGACTCATCTTGCATCGTTTCTGATTGGGTTTCAAAGGTAGAGAACTCGAGAGAATTATCACAATGATGTATTGTTAGTTCATCTTCCCAACGTTGATGTTTCCACTGATTATAGTCATATGGATCATAGGTGGGAGAATCTGATGGTTGTTAATACATATTATCATCCATAATATAATCACGTATTGTTTTCGTCTTATCTGATGGGTAATAATACACTCCATAATTATAATAACCCCATTACTCATGTACTATTTTCTTAATCTGTGGGGTGTAATTATTCTCCCACATATGATCGCGTAAGGATTTCTTAACCGTTGGAACATTGTATTCCGTTCGGTTCTTGATGATGGTTTAAAAAAAATTGAGTCATAGGTTGTTTCCTATCATAATCATTATATATCCCTTCCCAATATCTCTTATCCATTTCAGCATACTAACGTACCCACTCTTGCATGGTGAAACCCTAACTCTGAATCTAATCCTAAAAAAGAATGAAAGAAAAATCCTACAGCAATAAGAAATTTAGAAATAGAAAGAGAGAATTAGACAGAAGTTACCAAATTAGAAGTTCCTAAATTAAGATCCTGCAAAAAAAAAAAAAAAACAACAAAACAAGTCAGTTTCTAAAAATAGAAATTCTAAAATTAAAAATTTTTTTAAAAAATAAAAATAAAAAGATGAGTTAGCTTCTAAAAATAAATTATGAAAGTTTCTAAATCTAAAAATAGAAAGCTAAGTTAGTTTCTAAAATAATTCAAAAACCCTAACCTTAAAAATAGAAACTAGAAAAACCCTAATCTTAACTTAATACTAAAACTAGCTAATCTCAAACAAACGCAGTCATTAATCCCCGGCAATGGTGCCAAAAACTTGTTCAAAACCCCAAGTGTAGGGTCGTGATGCATTTATAATCTCAGTGACATCGAGGTCGAATCCACAGGGATTGAACTTGTGTGTCTTTTAAAAGTAACTAGAAGAGAACTAGAAGAAGATGAAAACCTAAGTCTAAAATATTTGAGAAAATAATTGTGATTAAAGTAATTAAAACTAGTGAATTTAAAGGTGGGAACTAGGGTTCCAAGGATTCACTTGTAACAATTGGGAAGCTACCTTGCATGATTCAAGGACACAACTAAATCAAAGTCCTATCTTATCCAGTTGATAAGATTTGTTAGATCTTTGAACTTCTCATGAATCTAATCATCAATGGATGAGAGTGGTAAATATTTGGAAGTGATTCCGTCACCTAACCATGCCTAGGAGACAAGGCAAATAACAGATTTACCAATCCCACAACCAATATAAGAGAATTATGAAAGTTAGGAAGGATTCTATCATCCTACCATGCCCAGGAGACAAGGCAAACAATAGAATTTACTAATCTCACAACCAATCATAAGAGAATTGTGAAAGTTATGAAGGATTCCCTCACCCTACCCTGCCTAAGGGACGATGGTGAACAACATGACTTACTAATTTCACAATCTCAATTCAGGAAAAGAAGATATCTCAAGCCATTGCAGATCTATTGTAATTTGTCACAACAAACCATTAAAAATTAAAAATATTCCATTATAATCAAACTAGAATCCAAGAGATTTCTATAAAACATGAATAAAA
Source organism: Magnolia kwangsiensis (assembly GCA_037074715.1). Taxonomy (NCBI): domain Eukaryota; kingdom Viridiplantae; phylum Streptophyta; class Magnoliopsida; order Magnoliales; family Magnoliaceae; genus Magnolia; species Magnolia kwangsiensis. The sequence continues at coordinate 78,824,804 of CM073577.1, read as the reverse complement.
AAAAAAAGAAGCAAACATCTCAATCACGCTACAAGATTCCCCTCTTAGCCCTAGTTAAGAGGTTTAGCCAACTATAGACATGATTGAACTAAAGACTCATAAACAAAATAAAAGGATCAACTAAAGAGGAAGAAGAAGAACTCCTGAATGATGGCTCCACCCTTTTACTCCTCTCCTCAAACCCTAAAAGATGCCTAGGAATGCCCTAGAGACTCCTATTTATAGTTTAGTAACTCCAAGTTTCGCACTGAGTTGGAAATTTTTGGAAATCACTTCAAATTTATGCAGTTTGTACAAAATTTATGTAAGCCTCGACTACTCGTGGACCATCCTCGACTGGTCGAGGGCCACCTTCGACTGGTCGTGGACCACCCTCGACTAGTTGAAGATCGCGCAAATTTAGAATATGATGTGACTGGAGTTCGAGTCGAAGTTTCCTCGGCTGGTCGAGCAGGAGCCTCGACTAATCCTGATGGAGCCAGAACTAGTCGAGTAGTAGTCAGGACTAATCGATCAGGAGCCAGGACTAGTCCTACAGGAGCTAGGACTAGTCTTACAAAATTGAGGACTAGTCGAGGATCACAATTCAAAACTTCAATTCTCTTCATTCTTGACTTAGTTTTCTTAGATCTTTGGCATGTGAATTCTTCATTCTTGGACGTCTAAGATCCAATCCTTGTCTTGGTGATTCTTGAGCGTTAAATCCATGCTTTTAGTATTCCTTTTAATCCAAGTTCTTAAATTCACCTTGTAACACAAACATGATTAAAATAGAACATTAAGCATTATCATGTTCATAAAACCAAGTGATAAATGGGGTCTAATATGCAATATTTGACCCTCAACAGTTATGTTATCTTTTGAAAATTTTTTATATGATGTATTTCCCTTTCAGCACTGTACTTAAATATTATATTAGTGGATATGTGATGATGATGGTTTGGTGACTTGGGTTCACTTGTGATTATGCTCCATTACAAAAAAAATCACCTTGAAAATCCTCCCTGGAGGATCCCAGTATCGGAACTTGGCGCGTGGGAGATGGGAGTTGAGAATGGGATATTATGGAGGTTGTCGGCACCAAATTTAGCGGTCAAGAATTTTATGAGCTCGATTCCTAAGTTTGGGGTGTGGCAGTTGTTGGTATCAGAGCATAACTTGGGAATACCTAAGGATAACATCACACATTTGTTAATGGTCTTAGAATAACTATCCTTCACTCTATGACTGTTATGAACTTAGAATGATTAGGTCCTAGAACTCTAATACTTACAAACTCACCTTAGGATCCATTTTCAAACTCAATTTAAAATAAGATTCACTTATGCGAAGTTAGAAACCTTCTGATATAGCTCCCTAATGTGTGTGCATTCAAGAGTACTCAAGGCTAAAAGGTCCCTTGTTCCTTTCTGTAGGACATGGCTCCTACGATGACGAGGAGAAGGGCTGACACAACCTAGACAGGTGCGGCCCCAGCAATATCAATGAGTGCAAACCAGCTTTAGTAGATGTTGCATGCGATGACCTCTATGCTACAGAGGTAGGGTAGGAAATCCACTGATACGCCAGTCCAGACCGAGCAGGAGCGCCCAAGCTCCCTTCTGCTTGACTTTAGACGGCTCAATCCCCCATTTTTTCAAGGCAAGCCTAATCCGATGGCAGTGAAGCGATGGAGATTAGAGGTAGAGAAGATCTTTGACGTGATGAGATGTAAGATAAGAAGCAGGTTCCTTTGGTAGTATTCCTTCTACAGGGTGAGGTTGAGCATTAGTGGACATCGGTTACCAAAGCAGCTGGAGCTGATTTTGAGTGGATCTGGGAGGACTTTGTAGACTTGGTTTAACCGGAAGTTCTTCCCCGAGCATGTTTGATAATAGCGCGCATTAGAGTTCGAGACTTTGCTCTAAGGAGACATGACTATGTCTCAGTACAAGGCTCGATTCGTTGAGCTATCTAGATTCATGCCATATCTTATGGATGAGGAGGAGTGAAGGGCCCATCGTTTTGAGGGTGACTTACACCTTAGCCTTTGGATTCGTGTCACTGGACATAAGCTCCCGTTATTTGAGGAGGTTATAGAACGAGCCCAGATTTATGAAGCAGAGTAACTGATGCACAGTGGATCCACAATCAGGGAGGAGACCAGAAGAGGAAGGCCCCCTCTGGTAGCTCCCAGCAGCAGCATCTTCGACCACCGTAGAGGCGCATGACGATCCATCCTTTCGATTACTAGCAGCACCCATAGCACCACTACAGAGACAATTCTTAGGTATTTGCCATGGAACCTAAAAATCCTCCTTGTAGGATCCCAGGATCGGAACTTGGCACATGGAAGCTGAGAGTCAAGAATGGGGTACTACGGAGGCTATCAACATCGGATTTAGTGGCCGAGAATTTTGTGAGCTCGGTTCCTGAGTTTGGGGGGTGACAATTGGTAACTCCTGTTGTTTGCTATTGTCTCTTGGGCATGGTTACGTGATGAAATCCCTTCCAATCTTCACAATTCTCCTCTATTGAGGACTAGATTCATGAGAAGTTCAATGATTTGACTGTCTTTTTTTTCCAACTAGATAAGATAGAACTCTGATTTTAGTTGTCCTTGAATCAAGCAAGGTAGCATCCTGAGAAGCTACAAGTGGATCCTTGACACCCTAGTTCCCACTTTTAATTGATAGTTTTCACAATTATTCACAATTACTCCTTTAAATTCAGATTTCTGCTATAGATCTTCATTTATTTCTAGTTCTAGTTAAATTCAGAAGACATAAAAGTTTAGTCCCTGTGGATTCAACCTCGGTCTCACCAAGATTATTACTACATCACAACCCTACACTTGGAGTTGTGAATAAGTTTTTGGCACCGTTGCCGGTGACTAATGGCTGTGCTTTTCTGAAATTAATTGGTTTTAGAATTATGTTAAGATTAAGACTGACTTTTTGTTTATAGATTATGATTTTTTTACTTTGTTTTTAGAAACTAACTTGATTTTCTATTTTGTAGGATCCTAACATAGAACTCTCCAATCTCGTAACTTCTTTCTAATTCTCTCTCTTCTATCTTTTTTAGATTCTTTATTTGCCTTAGTTTTCTAGTTTCTTCTTTAGATTTTAGGTTAGATTCTAAACTTGAAGGATGAGAGTGTTTCATGCCCAAGTGGGTCCGTGACAACACTCAACGTCTCTTAAGTGAAGGAGAATTGGTCGAAGAGTTGCCTATCCATCACATGATTAGACACCACTAGAGATCCTCAAAGTCAATAGAAGTGATGGCTACTAATCAACCTCAACCTCCAGTAGAGGAAGCCCAGGATGAGAATGAGGTGCACCAAGCACCCCCGCCTCGTACTTTATGAGATCATTTACAACCGGTAGGGATGAGTACACCTTCATGTATGATTTTTCTAGAAAATATAGGAAATATGGATATCAAGCCAGGAGTGATCCAACTCCTTTCAAAGTTCCATGGACTTGAATCTGAAAGTTTATATTTACACATGAAGGATTTTGATGAGATCATAGCCACTTTATACTTTCCTAATGTGTCTTAGGACATGATCGGCTGAAACTCTTTCCTTTCTCCTAAAAAGAAAAGGCTAAGACATGGTTACACTCACTACGTCCATGATCGATTGGCAGAGGGACTGACATGATAAGGGAGTTCATTAAGAAATTCTTCCCATATCATAAAATGAACACTCTCAGAAAGTCGATCATGAACTTTGTCCAAAAAGAAGATGAAACATTTTTCCAATGTTAGGAGCCATTTGAGGATCTTGTCAGTTCATGCCCACAACACAGTTTTGAAATGTGGCACATCAAAAAAATTTTCTATGATGGAATGACATCTTTCATGAGCCAATTGGTCGAGACAATGTGCATTGGGGAATTCATGAACAAAGATGTCAATGATGAGCGGGACTATTTTGACAGACTTGCTGAAAAAGCACAATCATGGGACATCTCCGCAAGATCTAGCACCACTTCTAAGCCTGGTCAATCAAAGGAGAGGGGTGGAATATATCTTTTTAAAGAGGAAGATGATATAAATGCTAAAGTGGCTAATATCACAAGGAAACTCGAGGCCATGGAACTTAAGAAGGATAAGGCTAAGGAATTTATTTGTAGTATATTTGTGCTTGCAATATACATACAACTGAAACTTGTCTAATAATAACTATTTTTCAATAAATATTTAATGAGCAGTCAAAATGCCGTGAATAACTATCAAAGGCATTTTAAATTACCCACCTCCAATACATACAATCCTAGATGGAGAAATCATCCAAACTTTAGTTGGTGGAATGGACATACTGTTAGTCCTCAAGGATTCTCTAATCAATTTCTAAATCAAGGGAAACCTGTAAGACCCGTATCTTAGTCCGTACCATTCCATGGACTTCCGCGGTCTTACCGGTCGAATTCCGGCAACCTTCGACCCTTAACCGATATCGACGCGCGATCCTTATTCATATGCCGACAACCCGAGTCGACTCAACCCAAGACCAATACCATAGCGACCGCGCCGTCGTTGCGGTTCCAATACCGTAACTCGCACGCCGAGGTGATACCCTGGTCAAGAGTTGTGGGCCAACGTTCAGTGCGAGAAAAACACCGCGCATTGCGAAACCCAAGAGAATCTCTACGATGTGTCACATCAATCACATCAATCCCATCAATCAATCATTCATCAATCCATCACATGTCAAGTACACATCACTTTCACCCCTTTTCCCAAGCAACCACAAAAGTCTTCCTAACCCATACCTTTCTTACACAAATGCTACAAAAGTCTTCCATACCCATGCCTTTTCTTACACAAAAGGCCTCAAAAGTCAAAAAGCTCTTACACACCCATCACCACATCCATCCATCTATCACTCTCTCTCTCTCTCTCTCTCTCTCTCTCTCTCTCTCTCTCTCTCTCTCTCTCTCTCTCTCTCTCTCCCTTTACAACTCCTCTCTTTCTCATTTGCAAAAAAATCCCAAGCTCCATACGTATGGAATTCTCCAAGCATTCCTAAGCTCCAAGTGACCCACTTTCCTAGCCCACCATCTCCCATCTCAACCCTCCATTCCACATCTCATCCATTGAAGTTGAAGCTAAGGTGTCAAGGAACCCCTAGGAGCAAGAAGATCAGACGGTGGGTGCCTCTATAGGGTAGTTTCTTTCTTGTTTTTATGATGGGCCAAGTGAGGCCCACCGATCAATGGTGTGGATCTCACTTAGGACCCTAAGTTGTGGTCGACAGACCGCTTGGATCATCATGATCATTCCACGAAGGGGCCATTCTCCATGGACCCCATCATGATGTTTATTTTCTTTTCAAAGGTCATCTAGACCGTCCATGTGGGTGGGGAAAGGATCTCCACCGTTGATTTTAGATTTCGGTGGTCCTACATGCTTTAAGGCCCACTTGATGTATGATTCTTTGTAAGGGAGGGCCCATAATGTCAAGGTCCCTCCATCACAAGCGTGTCCCACTCTCCATCTCTCTCTTTCCCTTTTTATTTCCTTTTATTTTGTTTTATTTTATTTTATTCAATAGGGTTGTGTGGCCCACTTGAAAGGACCCCACCTTGAAGTATTCTTTTGTCCAAGTTTTCTTCAAGTGGGGCCCACCTTAAATATTGTACTACATCATCCATCAGTGGTGGCCCACCTAATCAGGGCCCACCACGATTTTTTTTTTAAATGCCAAACCGTCCAGCGTCTGGGACGCTGGACGTCCCTGTATAAAAAGGAAAAAAAAAAAAAGAAGGAAAAAGGAACTTTTGGGGTGAGCCACCTGCATAGGCCCCACCTTGATGTATAGTTCTAATCCAAGCCATCCATCCCTTTCACCATCTCATTTTAGGCGTTGAGCCAGAAAATGAGATTGAACGGAGCATCTGGTGGGCCATATCTTAGCAAATGTAATCTCCACCATCTAAAGTTTCCTAGATTTCTTCCTACATGCTAAAAATGTCCAATATTGGACTCGTTAGGCTTATTTTGAGCCAGGGAAGTTAGTGGACGGTGTGGATTTATATGATGTGGGCCACACACCTAAAAAACCACAAATCAGTGATTTTAAAAAAAAAAAAAAAACAAAAATGCTTGCAGCAGCAGCTGCTGCTGCTACTGCCAGCGCAGGCAGCGCGTGCAGCGCTGACGCTCGGCAGGAAGGCGGCGTCCAGCATGGATCCACTGCTCCAGCCGTGGGCCCCACAATGATGTTCATTTGCCATCCGACCGGTCCACAAGGCGGGCCACCCCCAGTAGTGGGCCCCCTCCAAATATTGGCCCCATCCGACGCTCAGGTGGCCCACACCGAAGGAATCAGTCGAGTTGAACCTCTGCCACTAAAATACCTCTCATGGGCCACAGAAGTTTCAGATCAATCTGAGATTTGTGTTTTCTCTCCCTCCAGGTCCAAGTGACCCTATGAATGGTTTGGATGACACTTAAACATTACAGTGGGCCCCACATGGGACCCACAATGATGCATGTGTTTTAAGTCCACCGTCCAGTGGATGGTGGTGCCACCTTGATGTTGTATTGTCTCCACCGTCTAGCGGACGGTGGAGCCCTCCGTGATGCATGTGTCATCCCCACATGGGACCCGCCATGATGCATGTGATGCATCCAGACCGTCCATCCACTTGGTGAGATCATTTTAAGGCATGAGCTGTTGGTTGGGTGGGCCACTCATGTATGGGTTAGGCCCATTTGATTTATAACAGGCCTGTGGGCTAGGCCCATTTGAATTACAAAAGGCCTATGGGTTAGGCCCATTTGATTCATATAAGGCCTATGGACTTGGGCCCACTTGATATGTAAAGCCTATGGGCTTAGGCCCACTTGACATGCAAGGCCTAAGGGTTAAGGCCCACTTGATATGTTTCAAGTCCATGGGACTAGGCCCATTTGATATATCCCAAGGCCCAGGGGATTGGACCTTTTTGATGTATTCCAAGGCCCATGAAATTGGACCCAATTGATGTGACCCATTTATGTGGCCCCTCTGATGAATAAAAGGCCCATAAGATATGGCCCATTTGATATATATGTAAGGCCCAATGGGATGAACCTACGGTCCATTGCAATGTGTAATTCCAATACAGACTAAGTAGCGATGTTTACAAAGATCGTGCCTTGGGAGCAATGTTGGTTTGACGTCCACATTGCGAGTGTAATGTTGGTTGGATGTCCACATTGCGACTCTCCTTAGGGCCCATTACTGGGCCGTACTTGTTGTGTATAGGCCGTCTAGGCCCATCTGCATTGTAAGAATGGTTCATCACTCATTTACATGTTTAGTATAGTTTCATGACTCATGATCATACGCATCATATGTATGCTTGATATGAGGATTGACTGATCATAGCATATGCCTTCGGGCAGGTTGTTTATGGGCTCCTGGTTAGGCGGTGTTGCCCTACATGAGCGCACGATATGCGCAAGACTTGTTGCATGACTGGATAGTATGAATCATGCATTTTGCATTTGTGTGACATGGTTATTGTACGCCCTAGCGATATCAGAGACGTAGCCTCCACAAACGCATCGTGGTTGGCAGGATTGGATACCGAAAATCTTATTCTACATGGGGTGCTATAGATATCCCTGGGTGAAAGTCCCTAAACCCTTATGGTACCAAGAGGTTGCTCTTACGGCTAGACCGAGTGGGTAGATGAGCGTTGAGTGCCGATTACCAGACGGTCGCACTCTCCACTGTGTCGTGGTCGGTTGGAAGGGGGTGCGGCCTTACCCGCCCGAGTGTAGGGGGCAATGCTAGGCTGAGTCTGACCAGCTCAAGGAATGGGTCCGCTATCGACGAGTCACGCTCGATATTGGCAGACGGATAGTGCGGTCTTTTTCACTTACCTTATTACGTGCGATGTGGCGGCAATCTGGTTTAGAGTGTACTAGACCCCGGTGATATCCCAGATTTGAGCTGTTTTGATGTGTGGACATAGATGAGGATCTGTATGCTTGAGTTGCATTACACATCGCATGACATTGGGATGGCCGATACCATTCATGTCTTGCATTGCATAGCCTTGGTATGGCTCATGATATTATGGATCCATCTGCATATTTCGCATTATTCTGACATTGCATGATCATATTACTATCTTGCGCACCCACTTTCACCACCCTCTAAGCTTTCTATAAGCTTATGTATGACTATTGCGTGCAGGTGACGTTGGTTCGCAGCAGCGCTGAGGCAGGGGCACGTTGCAGATCATTTTGGATTTTTTGTTCTTTACCATTGTATTTCCCTTTATGCTCATTGTACTTGTAAAGTTTTTTATCATAGTGGAAATGTAATGGAGTTCTTGGTTGTTGTTTGTGGGTTATGCCTTTGGTTATGCTTATTACGAATCAAACTGACGTTGAAAATCCTCCTCGTAGCATCCCAGGATCGGAACCTGGCGAATGGGCGCTAGGAGCCGAGAATGGGGTTCTACGGAGGCTGTCGGCTTCAGATTCGGCTATCGGAAATTTTGTGATCCCGATTTTCGAGTTTGGGGCATGAAAAAACCTCAAGAGGATCTGGTCCTAAAATATCTTTAAAATCAAGGTATGTTACAAGCCTTTCAAGACCTTACAAAGGCCATACAAGGGCTTGAGATAAAAAATGCAATTGGGGAGAAAGGAAGCCTTCCGACTCAACCCCTTCCCAATCCAAAATAGCAATATAAAGTCAGCGACCCGAGCTCTTCAAATCAAATGGAGTAAGCCAAGTTTATCACTACTTTTAGGAGTGAAAAAACAATTGACAAATCTATTCCGGTAAGGGCTTAAAAGTCTAAGGACCCAGAAGAAGACATGGATGATAGACCTAGCATTGCTCCACGTGGCTTAGAATTGAAACCTCAAATCAAGCCAATTACTCTATTCCCCCAGTGCTTGATCACACCAAAACCTCTAGCTAACTCATAGGATATTCTAAAGGTATTGAAACAAGTAAAGGTCGACATCCCTCTTGTAGATGTTGTGAAACAAATTCCTTCATATGCCAAATTTTTGAAAGGCTTATGCACAACCAAGAGGCGATAATGTATCAAAAAGAAAATTTTCCTGACAGAAAAAGTGAGTGTCATCCTCAAGCAAGATGTGCCACAAAAATACAAAGACCCTGATAGCCCAACTATCACTTATATAATTGAGAATCACCAAATCTATAATGCACTTCTTGACTTAGAGGCGAGCATAAATTTGATCCCTTACTCGGTCTATGAAGAATTGGACCTGAGTGAATTAAAATCCACCCGGACCACATTATAACTTGTTGATCGCTCAGTTCACATACCGAGAGGGATGACTACAAGTGTATTGTTCCAAGTTGATAAATTTTACTATCTGGTAGATTTTATCGTGTTAGACACTTAGCCCATTGCAGACATGATTACTCAAATCCCTTTCATACTTGGCCACCCATTCCTTGCTACATCCAATACTATCATCAATTGTAGAAATGAGGTTATGAATCTGTCCTTTGGAAATATGACATTGGAGCTCAATATATTTTTCAACATGATCAGACATGTAGAGGAAGATGACGAGGCCCAGGACATTAATATGATAGACTCTTTCGTGGAAGATAGAGCTCTGATAACCTTATCCTCTGACCCTTTAGAGATGTGCTTGGCACACTCTCCTAATTTGGATGATGATATGATTAGGGAGAAAGACGCCATGCTTGATGCTACGCATGTACTTGAAGTTAACCAGTGGAGGCCACAATTTGAAAAATTGCCCCAAACTGATGTTATGCCTCTACCATCTAGCCTCAAAGCACCGAAGCTTGACCTAACACCTTTGTCCTTTGATCTTAAATATGTTTATTTAGGTCGAGATGAGACATACCCGGTGGGGATTTCTTCTCATCTTGAGCAAGAACAGAAGAGTATACTTTTTTCTACTCTCATTGAGCATAAAGGATCCCTTGGATGGTCGATTGCGAACCTCAAGGAAATTGACCCTTTGATTTATACTCACCACATTCATCTTGAGGATAATGCAATGACCTCCTAGCAACCACATGTAGATTAAATTCAAACATAAAGGAAGTGGTTAAGGCCAAAGTTCTTAAGCTATTAGATATATGTATCATATACCCTATATCCGATAGTCAATGGGTGAGTCCAACTCAAGTGCTTCCTAAGAAGTCCAGAATCATCATCAAAGTCAATGCCAACGATAAACTCGTGCCAACTAGAGTCATTATTTGTAACACCTCAGATTTCGAGGGCCGAGCAAAGCTTAACTCCCGAGATCCAATGCATCACTTGTGCAACATGGATAATGACGTTTAAATGGTGTCCATATTAACATCTTAAACATGAGTGAGATTATATTAAAACAGCATATCATACTTTAGATGTAATTAAATTAAGCAGTGGAAGACTAAAATATAGGTATCTCAGAATGGTAAATGTTATACAACCTCTAGAGTATGATGATGTAACAGGGTTTAATATATACAAAAGTTGTTTCAAAATATACAAAATGCCAAAATGTAAAGTGTTCAACTAATTCATATATCCCTGCAATCCCATCAAATCAACACGAGGACTATATAGACCCGCTTGATAGTCAAACATAGGAGAATTCCTCCTCCTCATCTATAAAGTCCAGATCAACAGCATAGACTCTGGCATCATCTACATCTAAATCGAAGTCTGGTTGGTGTTTTAAAACACTGTCCCAGAGTGGGAGTGAGTAATCAACTTAGGGTACTATAAGGTAAAGGTTAAGATGTTGTCAATTTAGTCAAGCAGTAATGATAAAGTAGTACAACAATCATATCCTAAATAATCTTGTTAATGCAGGGATGGTATGTTGTAATGATGCATGCCCTCGCACAAAGCTCCCTCACAAGCGACTCCATCAACCGTTCGCACATGACAAACTCCCTAAACGTGTACTTTCTCGCCAAAGCACATCTAATGCGGTTCATGGTCGTGTTAGCCAAGTGTTTAATTAGGCTTATTTATACAGCAGATTCAGAAAGTTAAGGTACCTCCCTTTATATTATTAACCCAAATGAAGATCGATCTAGGGTCGTCAATCCTAGTTAACCACATACAATAGGCAAGTTGTAGGGCATCACTCCTAATGAAAAGTAGTGGATAGGAAAATTTAAGAGTTTATACTTGAGGTCACTACGAGAAGGCTCGTCACCTTAGCACAGGCCGACAGCTCGACCATGGTGTCCCGTACCACCATTCATGGCTCATGAGTCTTAGCAGATAGTGGTACCATGGTTAAAGCGGGTCTTTACATTGGTAAGTGGTACCTTAGATTTAAGCAGTGATGTCCATACATGGTAAACACACAATAGGTCAATCGATTTATTAGACAAGTTCGATTGGCATGAGCGCACGCTGAATTAATTGACATGTAGTGCATAAGCACTCCCTGTGGCCTAACCACTGTCGACAATAGTCGTATGACCCAGATAACGAGACTAACTCGGCCACTCAACGGGAATCATTACCGATTTCCTGAACTACATTGCAATCTCAATCTTACTCAGATGTAGCATGTAAATACATGTGAAAATCATATCAACATTTGACGAATAATTCAACTCAATATCTCATTTGAGGATTTCATCAAGCAAATTGAACATGTTACCAAACATTGCATTTCATTCATAAATTATGTAGTCAAAATTAAGATAACATGAAAGAACCTGTCCATATAGATAAGGTAATTGAGAATTCTATCTCAACACCCTTATTAATTAAAATTTATCAATAATTTCTCATTCGGACATTTTATCAAACACTTAGACTACACATAACTAATCACATAGACTAGATTAGTTATGACATGAACCAAAACAATTCATTACACAAAGAGTTCGTGATACACACAACAAACATGAATCCTATATCTATAGTCATGACAAGCACAAATCACAATTTTATATTCATTCAAACATTTCAACAAACACATGAAATGCATCATATATTCAACATAGTTCACACATGTATAGTTTGTTGAAAACATCGTAACTAAGATCATGTGGTAGCAATCCAGTCAGACATAAATCATTAGCTAACATTAAAAGCCTTGAAAACCATAACCTAAATGTTTATAGTCCGCACCTTTCATCGAAATACTCGATTCGAATGCTGTTTGAATCCTACGTTCCTGAAAATGGAATAACGGGTACCTAAATCACAAAATTTGTTAGCCAAGTTGACAAACGACTACTTTAAACTTAACTACGGCGTTAGGGTTTATATTTCTTACTGAAATCATAGTTAGAACGGTTCGTGTTGCGATGGTGGGGAGATGAATCAGTGCATGGATCTGTGGGAAAGAATCCCAGCAAAGATCTCCAGGAATCTCTCTTCCTTCCTTCCTCTTTCTCTCCTTTTCTCTCTCTCTCTCTCTCTCTCTCTCTCTCTCTCTCTCTCTCTCTCTCCAAGGGTTTTGAGAAAATTCGTATGAGAGAGGGGTGGAGTGGTTTAAGGCCTTTAAATAGGCCCAGAACTGATGTCAATGGCCCCAAGGCCATGGTATACTTAGGTTATAACCAAAGGGTACTTATTTCGGGCAAACGGGGCTCATCTGGAGATCCATTACTCACCTACTACATGGAGCGAGTTCCCTGACCATGGATCTAAGCCGGGCTATGATTTTGGTACAATCAGATTAGCAGATCGACTGAGGAGGACCAGTGTTAGATCAATGGTCATTGTCGCTCGATCAGGGCCACAAGTATACAGATATGTGCAGGGAAATTTCCGTGATCCATGGGTGTAGTTCGGTCAGAAACTAACTGTCTAAAATCTTCAATTTCACCCACAAGACAATGACCCAATTCACTTAAGTTTTAATGCATTTTTTAAAGGTATTCGTGTTTCTCACACACTTTGCTCAGGGCTCAAGTTGTACACTTCAGGATATTATCTGAGCTCGATTCTCACGATGGTTGTCAAGCCCAATAAGATAGTCATAACCTTATAGTTTCGTGGTCATCGAACTTTCGACATGCGGTCCAGGTCTGATATAGAGTTTCAATGTGCTCCCGAGAGCAACTCACTTTTAGGATTTCTCCTAGGTTTTTTAGTGTTGAGTTAGTGATTCTGATGGTTTTAGGTCTTACCATTTGTATAGATAGCGGTTCGAGCCAAATCCATCGATTCTTTACTTTAGTACTTAACTAAATTTTCATCTACTTTCTACAGGGTATGGTCCTTAGGGATTTCTGCCTGAGGTGGTACTCGGGTCTTTGTACAAATTTTTTCGAGACGTTACCCTGTTGGTTGGAGAATGTGTATTGACTAAAGAAAGTTGAATACCGTCATTAAGAAAGACCACTTCCCTTTGCCCTTTTATCGATAAAATTTTGGAATGGTTAGCTGGTCACTCTTACTACTATTTCCTTGATAGATATTCAAGTTACAATCAGATAGAGATAGCCCTCAAAGATCAAGAGAAAATTACATTCACATGCCCCTATGGCACCTATACTTACCGAAGGATGTCATTCGGGCTGTGTAATGCCCCTGCGGGCTGTGTAATGCCCCTGCCCCTTTTCAGTGATGCATGTTGAGTATTTTTTCTAATATGGTGGGGTAATATTTAGAGGTCTTCATGGATGACTTTTTCATCTTTGGTCCATCCTTCAATGAATATTTAGAAAATCTGAAAAATGTGCTGAAGTGATGCGAGGAAAAGAATTTTGTACTAAATTGTGAGAAGAGCATATGAGACATGCGATCCTTCATTGGACATCTAAGATTTTATAGGCGATTCATAAAGGACTTTAGTCATCTCTCTCGTCCTTTATGCAATCTACTTCAAAAGATCATACCATAGAGTGGACTGAGCAATGTCAGGAAGCTTTCACTAAGCTTAAGGGCATGTTGACTACTGCACCTATCATGCAGCCACCTGACTGGAGCGTCCCTTTTAAAATTATGTGCAATGCATCTAACTATGCTATTGGGGCGGTGTTAAGAGAAAAGAGAAGAAGCCCTACGTTATTTATTATGCAAGTAGCATTCTAAATCTTATCCAAGTGAATTACTCTACTATGGAGAAGGAACTCTTAGTCGTAGTGTTCGCTTTAGAAAAATTTAAGTCATACTTGATTGGATCTAAGATCATCATCTACACTAATCATGTGGGATAAAGTACCTTCTTTTTAAGAATGATGTTAAGCCCCGCTTGATAAGATGGATCCTTCTACTCCAGAAATTTGATTTATAAATAAAAGATAAAAAGGGAGTAGAGAATGTACTGGCTGACCATCTTTCACGACTTGATCTTCCCGATTCCCTAAAGACGACACCTATAAACGACATGTTCCCTAATGAACAATGTTCAAACTCACCCCCTTACCTTGGTTTGCTGATATTATTAATTATCTTGCCAAAGGTTTCACACTAACACATTAGACTACCCAAGATAAGAAAAAATTCTTCGTCGAGCTACGTAAGTTCTTCTGAGATAACACATATCTATTCAAATATTTCCCAGAATAAATTCTAAGGAGATGTGTGCCAGACATTGAACACCAAAGTGTCATCTCTTTTTGTCACTCTCAAGCCTGTGTTGGTCACTTTTCTGCTAAAAAGACCACGACCAAAATTCTACAGTGTGGCTTTTACTCACCCACTATGTTCAAGGACATTCATGAGTTCTATAAAGCTTGCGAGTGTTGTCAGAAATTGGGAGCATTATCTTGTCGAAATATGATGCCTCTGAACCCTATTTTGATCATTGAAGCATTTGACTACTGAGGCATCGATTTCATAGGGCCATTCCCCCAATCCTTTGGGAATTTATACATTCTGCTAACAGTAGACTATGTCACTAAATGGGTCAAAGCAATCCCGTGTTGGAACAATGACTATAAAACAGTCATTCGATTCTTAAAAGAAATATCCTTTCCCAATTAGAATGCCTTGGGCCATCATTAGTGATGGGGGATCACAATTCTGTAATAGGCCATTTGCAAATTTAATGAAGAAATATAGCATCTCTCATAAAGTAAGCACTCCATACCACCGACAGACAAATGGACAAGTTGAGATTTTCAAAAGGAAAATTAAAAAGATTTTAGAGAAAATGGTTAACCTAGATCACAAGGATTGGTCAATCTTTTTTACTGATGCTTTATGGGCATACCATACAACTTTTAAGACCCCCATTGGAATGTCTCTCTTTAGACTTGTCTATTGAAAAACTTGTCACTTGCCTGTAGAGCTGGAACATAGAACCTACTAGGTTATAAAAAAGCTAAATTTTAACCTTAACAACGTTGGCTCACTACGCAAACTTCAATTAAATGAACTCAAGAAAATTCAGAATGACACATACGAGAACTCAAGAATTTACAAGGACATGATGAAGGTCTTCCATGACAGGAACATCCTTTGAAAATCATTCCTGACTGGTCCAAAAGTCCTTTTGTACAATTCTCGGTTACATCTTTTTTTAAAAAAAACTCTGATCTCGTTAGGCCAACCCTTTCACTATTACTAATGTCTATCCTCATGGGGCCATCAAGATAAAGAATCTGAAACAATGGCAATGCTTTTAAAGTGCATGGACATTGTTTAAAGCCATTTGTTGAGAAATTAGATTCAGAAAACATGTCCATACCTCTGATTGATCCAGTATACCAGGATTAATCTCCTAGTATGACGGAGGAGTAGTTAGGTTTATTGCTTTCATCTAACCCATTTTTCATTGAGAACATTGGAATAACTGCAATTCACCTTCTTCATGTACTTTCTTTCGATCACTTTTCCATTCTTTTCATTATCCCATTTGCATTGCATGCTGATATCTTTTACATTGAGGACAATGTAGATTTTAGATTGGGTTGTGTAGATTAGGTAAACTAATCAGTGTTTTCTTAGTTTTGAGCAAAATTTAATTTTTTGAAATTTTCAATGTTTCAAATTGGAACCTGTTTGAAAAATGATAGTTTGTGCACTTAAAGAATGTTGTGAGTATAATGATAAGATAGAGATTGAATTTTGAATTGTTAGATTTTTATCAACTAAGTAGCTTATCACTTACGGTTCTTGCACTTAATTAATTAACAGGAAGTTTTAAATATCATGTTGATTTAAATCACAAGACACATTTAGTTTACTTTCTGTGAGTTTCGCTGGAATTTTTTATTGCTAGCATGAGAATTATTGATAGATGTTGAGAATTCAATTGGAGAATTTTAACCACCTTAAAAGATGAAAAGAAGTAGTTAAAAAATAGTAAGATCAATAAGAAGGTTATGTATGATGAAAAGATAGGGAAAATTTTGAAAAAAAAATGAAAAAAAAAAATCTAGAAAAGGATTAATAATAAAAAAATAAAGGACTGTAGATAAAAAATCAAAAGCAGGAAAAAGAAGGAGAAGAAGAAAAGTTCGGAATCAGTACTCGAGTTTTTAACTACTCTTGATATCATGAATATGGCTAACATTATGAAATGATAATATTCTCATGGGAAGTAATTTAATTTTCACTAAGCACATTGAAAAACATGATATAGGAACTTATGCTTTGAAGAAATTGATAAAGAACATATTTGATTGACTGCTTATATGATTTGGCTCTGGGTTTTCAAAAGTCCCACTTTCTTGTTTTAATTTTACGCATTCATACTTGATTGCACAAAAGATTATTTTCCGAACAAGGCTTAAACATTGAAAATTAAGAATTACTTCACGTATGTTTTGCTCGGGACTAGAAAAATGTTAGTTGGAGAGTTTGTTGAGTGTCAAATATTATATATTTTCCCCTATTTATATCTTGGTTTTATGAACATGATACTACTTAATGATATATTTTATACATGTTTGTGTTGCAAGGTGAATATGAGAGCTTAGAATGAAAAGAATGCTAAAAGTATGAATTTAACGTTCAAGAATCACCAAACGCAAGGATGGATCTTATGAGACCAAGAACAGAGAATTCACATGCCAAAGATTCAAGGAAACTAAGTACAAATGTAACACCCCAAATTTTTGCTAACCTGGGGTTAGACGTCCTTAGGCAATGGGTCAACCATAGTACCTTGGTAGTTTCTCAAAATTCGATTACAAAGCCAAAGAAATTATTTAGAACCTAATTCTTTAGAATTTAACATGAATTAGCCAGCGTTACACTAGATTTCTTGCAAAATCATCACCGACCACTTTAAATACGATCTGTAAGATCCAAAACCTCTAGAATCGTTGACACTATGTTACCCTAAAATCTAGGATCAAACTCTAAACCCGTTTGCCCTCAGGAACCCTTTAAAACTTCATATTGGATTCAAACCGTGCGTCGAGAGTCCGATATCTACAATCTTAGGCCACTACGACCGCCTGGTTGGACTTGACAATCATTTCGAAAATCAAGCCCAACTGATGTCCAATTGCTATTGTACTGAGCCTGGAGCAAGGAGTGTGAGAAAGAGTGAAATCCTTTAAAAATTAAATGTAATTTAAATAAATCTAGCACGTTTCACTTGCGAGTTAAGTATAAGCATTCAGACCGTCGGAATCTGACCCAAATACATCCTCGGATCAGGAAACATTTCTCACTCAGGTCAGTGTACTTGGAATCCTCTATCGAGTCTCCGTGACCACTAAACTGAAACTGGTCCGCCACGTGCAATTTGGGAACTCTACGATCCAATGTCCATGAGCTTAAGTACGACCGCATTCGGCCAGGGGACCTCCCGAAATGCTCCTTTGGATTGGAAAAGACCCGATTTGGCTATAACCCAAGTATACCTTGACTTGGAGTCTGTTTTGGTTATGTTTGGGCTTATAAAAGGAGCTTAAACCCTTAGCTTTCTAACCCATACGAATTTGGGGAGAACCCTAGGAGAGAGAAGAGAGAAAAGAGAGAGAAGTGAGGGAGAAGCTGGTGATTTCTCCTAGGATTCTTCTCTGCTGCTCCACGAGCCAAAGCCACCTACCTGCATCGTTATTCCGGTGATTCTGGTTTCGTTCTAGGTAAGAAAACCCTAACCCTAACCTGTTTTGGGGATTCCTTCGATACAAGTAGCGACGTAGCTGATGTATCTTGTGATATAGGTCGTCATACAGGCGTTAACGAAGCGTATAGTTTCTATTCGATTCGTTACGTTTCTACGGTGAAAGATGCAGATTTTAGATGCTTAGATTACCTGTTTTTAAAGCTTTCAATGCTGTTTAATGGTAGATTGTTGACAAGAATGCTATTTGACATGTACAACATGCTGTCCGTTTTTCATTTCGAATACGTACGAAGAATATGAGATTTAGGGTATTTTAGGTATTTATAGGAAATACTGTATACGTATGTATTTTGTCGATATGATTGCCATGGGTATTTGCCATGTATTTATACTAGTTATGGATGTATGATCTGTTTGGCGAAGAGATTCACCCTAATGCACATATTGGCCGACATATGCTATGTAGACTAATGTGTGTAGACTAAGTGTTTGTTGAAATGCCTAAATCAATATGATTTATGCCTGCCATATGTTTTGAATGTAAGAACATGATTGTGTGTACTAGACAACTCCTTGATATAAGGATCTATCATATTATATGTTGAAATCAACATATGTCAAGTACGTTGGAATTGTGTGGACTAAGTGTTTGTATAAATGTCTGTATTAGTAAGTATTGAGTAAGAGGTGTTGTAGATTAGCGTTGAGAATGGATTCTCAACTAATTTGATGATGTACATGAATTCCTCCATGTTTGTTGTATTAAATTGATTACCTTATGTGTGAAATACTCATGTATGGTTAACTGCTTCTAATGTATGTTATAATATGCTGATAACATTCTTGGATTACTTGTTATTTCAATTTTGTTTATCTCATATGATTACTGGTTCACATCTTTGTGCTTGGGGCTAAACTCTAGTCCAGGCAATCGGTAACAGTTTAGAATTCGTGGTTGGATTCTTTTTACCACAAAGGATGTATATGATGAACTCGAGTCGTACTAGAGTCGTCGATAGTGGTTAGGCCACATGAAGTGCTTGTGCACTTCATGTCGATCGATTCAACGTGCGCTCGTGCTAGTCGGACTCATAAAGTAACCCGACTGACCATTGTATGTTCACCTTGTATTCGTCATAACTGCTTGAACCTAGGGTACTAAACTTACCATTGGAAAGCCCCTCTAACCTTGGTACCTCTATCCCCTAAGACTCATGAGCCGGGCATGGTGGTATGGGACACCGTGGTCGAGCTGTCGGCCTACGCTGGGGCCACAAACCTCCCTGTAGTGACCAGTGAGCACCCTATTCTGAGCTGATTATGGTGGTATGGGACATTATATTCTTGTTGTCGGCCTACATTGATAAGGTGATGGGGGAGTGGAGCAACGAGTGCGAGCAACAGCCCTGGAAGCCCTTTGTAGTGACCTTGAGTTTATCCTGACACCGCATGAGGGCGACGAGTTCTGATGCAGTCTTAAGGATATAAACTAGGCCTGTATTGATAAGGTGATGGGGGAGCGGAGCAACGAGTGCGTGCAATAGCCCTGGCAGCGGCCTATAAATATAACATCGTATGAGATTACTAGGAGTGACGACCCTAGATAGGATCTGTATTTGGGTATTGATATAAGGGAGGTACCTTAGTTTCCCAATTCTGCTGTATGAAAAGGACTAATAACAACTCGGTAATCATTATCCATATCGCACTGCATGTGCCTGGAAGATGTGGAGCACTGAGAAACGCAAGCATGCCGCGGACGCAGATGGTGCTGCATGAGGGAGTATGTCGGTGAGGGCATCCATCATGTCATTTCATCCATGCATTAATCACAGTATTTAGGAATGTTTGTTTTCTGCTTTATCATTATCGCGTGATGAATTTGATAACATGTTAATCTTTGTTCTATGATTCCACTGGGTTAGCTACTCACTCCCACGTTACGGGACGGTGTTTCGGACACCCACCAATCCCTATTTTAGTTTCAGATGAGGGCGCTGCTTATGGAGCAGAGCTGGACTCGTATGATGCTGATGAGGACTTCTCCTCCGTGTTTTGATTGACGGGATTACAGGGGGGTTGATTAGATGCCATGACACTTATCATTTTATATTTTTGGAGCACTCATTTATATTCTTGTCTTTCTATTTTGGAGTATACATGTATTTAGTTAACCTGGTAACATGTTCATACTCTGGAGACTTACAATCATTTATATATTTTATGTATCTATCACATTCTTTCGCTTGCTAATTTAATTGTCTCTGGAGTATGATATGCTGTTTTGGCTTAATCCACCTCATGTTTTATGTACTGTTTCTGATGACATTCATCCATTATTAAAAATGTTGCATAAGTGATGTTCTGGAACTCGGGAGTTGGGTTTCTACCCGACCCCCGATTTTCGGGGCGTTACAACAAAGTATGGAGAAAAGATTGGCAAAAGCTCAAGTTAAACAGCAATGAAACAGCTTAATTTGGTCCCACCTAAGCCAACTTCGGTCTAAAAAAAGTGCACAAAACAATCCAACAAGAAAATAGATTAATTCGGTCCCACCTAAGCTAATTTCAGTGCGACCGAAACCAACT
Organism: Magnolia kwangsiensis; assembly: GCA_037074715.1. Classification (NCBI taxonomy): domain Eukaryota; kingdom Viridiplantae; phylum Streptophyta; class Magnoliopsida; order Magnoliales; family Magnoliaceae; genus Magnolia; species Magnolia kwangsiensis. Next base: position 78,804,260 of record CM073577.1, on the reverse strand, counting down.
TCGGTCCGACCGAAATCACGTAGAATTGTCCAGCGAGGAAGTGTGATTTTCAACCTTAATTTAGTTTGACCGAACCCCACTTCGGTCTGACTGATGTGAAACACAGGGCCGATGTAGATTACGTAACTCGAGGTGGTTTGCAGAAAGTCCAAGGCAGTGCGTAAGGAGGGGTTTCACAACTATAAATAGGAGTCCCTAGGATATTCCTATGTATTTTCTAGGGTTTAAAGAGTGGAGCAAAAGGGTGGAGTCATTTTCCAAGAGCTTTCTTCTTCTTCCTTAGTTAGTTTTTATGCTTGGTTAGAGAGACTTTAATTCAATCATGTCTATGGTTGGCTAAACCTCTTAGCTAGGGCTAAGAGGTGAAGCTTATAACGTGATTGAGATGTTTACTTTGCTTTGATTCATGTTTTTATTGAACTTCATTGAATTCTAATTTGATTTTAAGGAATTTTTCCAGTTTTCAATGGTTTATTGTAACTCAAATTATAACAGATCTGCGATAACTTTAGATATCTTCTTACCTATTTGAGATTGTGGGATTGATAAATCCTGTTGTTTGTCATTGTCTCCTGGGCATGGTTAGGTGATGGAATCCCTTTCAATCTTCACAATTCTCCTCTATTGAGGACTAGATTCATGAGAAGTTCAAAGATATGACTGTATTTTTTTCTAACAGGATAAGGTAGGACTCTGATTTCAATTGTGTCCTTGAATCAAGCAAGGTAGCATCCTGAGAAGTTGCAAGTGGATCCTTAGCACCCTAGTTGCCACTTTTAATTGATAGTTTTCACGATTATTCACAATTACTCCTTTAAATTCAGATTTCTACTATAGATCTACATCTAGTTCTAGTTCAAGTTAAATTCAGAAGACATACAAGTTTAGTCCCTGTGGATTCACCTCGTTCTCATCGAGATTATTATTACATCGCAACCCTACACTTGGGGTTGTGAACACTCGTCTTGTTGGCGAAGCTGATGTAGGATTGATACTCGTCTCTCTCACTGACCAACATGACGATGAGTATAAGTAATAAGCATGCATGGAACATCGCTACCTAATTGTCTCTCATCCTCTGTCTCAGCAACCTCTGTCTCCATCGCCTCTGCCTCAACTTCTATTTCTCCCATGGTATCATCATAATGAGGCACTGAGCATGAAGCTGGAGTATCCAGCAAACCCATTCTCTTAATATTTGATATCATGAAATTGGGAGGAGGACTAGGGTGATCAGTAGTGAGAAGTAGTCCCACATGCTGGGACAGAAGGTAGATAAGAAGAGTGAATGGAATACTGAAAGGGCCTAGCTATATGCCCTAGAGGGGGGGTGAATAGGGCAATGTCAAATAAAACTTATAACAACAGAATAATAAAAGAAATAAAGCACAATGCTGAATTTAAAATAATCTCTATAGCCTAGAATTAAGAGAATGATACTATATCAGTTCTAAGGACAGCCTTACACCAAAAACCAAAGGTTTAAGGTAGGACAACCTTATTTCTAGAATGTCCTTTGTATCACAAACCAATGAGGAATAAAAAGTAAGGAAATCAAAATAACTTGCAGAAAATAAATCCTAAGTTATTACAATATTCATCCACACTTGCTTGAAATAAAATGATTACAACATTCATCCACAAACACAAAGCACAAAAATGAATGAATAAAGTAATGAAAGAATAAAGCACATCCACAACACAACGATATATAGTGGTTCGCCTGTGTGTACACCAACTGTTATCCAACAGCCATACAGAATGCTACTCCACTCCTAATATCCTCACACAGGGGATATTAGCATGCACTATCAAAATAGGTTTCATAGGTTTACCTAAAACCTTCACAATTGTGTCTTTGATCTCGGGCTTACACAATCCAAAAACTCACACAATCTGAGTTTTCTGGCTCTCCTCAGATAACCAATACAATGAGATTTTTCTGGCAAATCTCAAACAAAACCAAAGAAAGTAAATTACACAAATGTAAAATACCTGAATCTCCTTTTGAAGTAGCCCGGTAGAACCAATCGGAGTAGAAGTTCAATTCAACGTTCAAAGTCCAATACTCACTTTAAGAATGGTTCTAAGTCTAATTGATTTTAAATCAAAAGGACTAGTTCTATTTGATTTTGAATCTAAGAAGAAGGAATATCAGAAATTTCCCTTTTCTTAATAAGATTGGAATGTAGATCAAAATCAAATAAAAAACAAGCTAGCAAAATGAATATTAAATGAGCACAAAGTAGCTTAAAACAAACACAAACTTATCTCAGAGTATAGCCTAAAGAATGCTTGAATAGAGTTGAATTGAATTACTAAAACTCTGAAGTTCGTGCTCTATTTATAGCCTGAAAAATTCCATCTACGACTGGTCTTAAGATCCTAGGACTGGTCGTAGCTTCAAAGATTTTTAAAGATTTCTGCGGGATAAGGATTTGTTGTTCCACGACCGGCCCTGGGTAGCCTACGATCGGTCCTGGGCCACCTACGACTGGTCGTGGGTCACCTACGATCGGTCGTAGGACCCCCAGTTTAGTTGCTGGAGTTTGAGTCGTAGGGCTAAGACTGGTCGAAGGATGAGTCGTAGAACTCACAGGACTGGTCGTAAGATGTCTAGGACTGGTCGTAGGACAACTAGAAATATTTAAAAATCTTCAACAACCTAAGACTGGTCCTGAAAAACTTAAGACTGGTCGTAGCAGAGCTAGGACTGGTCTTGAAGTCCCTAGGACTGGTCTTAGAACAGCCCAAACAAGCATATTAAAATATATGAATTATGTATCCAAAATGACCTACAGTAAAGCCCATCTTAAGGTCAATCTAAGGTCAAACAAACCTTAAAAGTGAGATGGACATTGAAATTCTGTACACTCAGATGACCCTTAAGAGAAGCTTGAGAATATACAAATTTGTAGTAGGCCTTCTTGAGCTTGATCTTGATTTGACAAAGTCTTCTACTATACTTGAACTGTATTGTATCTTGAGCATGCATACTTGAAAACTTCTATTCTTGAATTCTTCATCCATGGCTTGAAACGTTCTTCATTTAAGTTCTTGTCTTGCAATGCGATGTCTTGATTGCAATGAATAGTCTCAAACATGAAACACAAGATATACAAGACATAGATATAGGTTTTGGCACGACAAAATTTGACAACCAAAGGAATGTGAAATCATAGCACTTACAAATACAAGTATCTCTGGTGCCTTAGACCTTGATTGCTAACTAATGAAGGACAAGAGTTGGCAGACAGAGTTGTACTTCATGACAGATAACATAGAGTATACCTAACATAAATGGAGTGAGATCTGAATTGTTAGTACCCCTAAGATAGACATTTGAACTAAAAATTCTATGAAGGATTCAAAATTTAGGGGAAATGTGAGATCCACGCAGAGCATTCCCTTTATGCCAGGAAATGGCTTTGCCATTACAAAAATACTTAGTGATTTCCGATCGAATTTCTAGTGAATTGAAATTAAATTTTACAAATCCTTAAGGCTTTGTGGGAATTCTAATGTATTGACTAATTAGAGCTGGAGTGAGATGTCTAGTTGTTTGACCAATGGTGATGTCTAGGGAAGGTGGATCAGAAACAGGTGAGTACAGTAAGCTAGGAATCTAAATACTTGTTCATCTCAAGTGACACCACCAAAATCGAGTACTTTTGACCACCCAACAGCCTCAAGAATCGGTAGAATCCCATAAGGCTCTAGACATTTTCTGTCAACTGGTCTTTCATAGACCATTTTTCTCACTTTGAATTTATCATAGAGTGCTTCTAGAGGCAGTGGCTCAATTAGGATTTAGACTACCGGTTCTGGATCATCTCTCCATGGAGAAGAGTCCATTTGTGTTGGTGGTTGTGCTGATTTTCTCCAGGCAACTGTTTTACTTCTTTTTTTCTTGAGTCGGTTCTCCTTGAACCATTGACTTGTTTTTATCCTTCCCCATTTTAGAGAAACACTCAGAAATGAACTGATTAATCAGGGGAAGGGTAGAGATTGAGAGAAAGGAGCACAAAGAAATCTAAATGATAACCAAATGAACAAGATTTGGAAAGATGAACCCTAGATTTAGACTTAAAGAAATTACTTACCAAGATTAAAGTTCAAATAGACATGAAAATGGGTTGTTTGCAGGTCCACTAATGTTTGGAAGTCGAGAAGTCGCAAGAAGAAAGGAAATGAATGAGCGAAAAAGGACTCCCACCTGTGCTGCATATATATAGATCCCAACTCTTCGATTCCATCGAAATATGTTTGATGCCATCAAAGAAGATACTTTGATGCCATCGAACTATGTTCGATGTAATCAAAGAGAGTCCAGATAGGTCAAAGAGATTTTGAAATACTTCGATTCAATCAAGTAATGTTTGATTCCATCGAAAGTGATTTAATGACATCAAACGTCCCTCAATTCCATCAAAGTAGTAAAGAAATAGCTCACTTATCATTTCAGTTTGTGCCAACCTATCTAAACCGATGTACACTAATATATACCTATTCATCAGTGTTTTGTACATCAAAAGATGTAACACCCTGAAAATCGGGGGTCGTGTATAAACCCAACTCCCGAGTTCCAGACCGTCACTTATGCAACAAAAATGATTATGATTCAATGTTGTCTGAGTTAAAGCATTCACATGAGTAAAAGTATACCAAAACTGCAATTCATACTCCAGATTCAGTGATAAAAGCAAGCGGAAGACTAAAGGATATACATATCACTGTATGGAAAACAAAATAGATCTCAACTGTCTCCGAAGTATGAATACATCTCTGAGTCTCATATACATGTAAATAAATAGAAATCAAATGTCCAAAAAGAGTCCCACTGAGAAGTCCCGCCAATCCAGGCCCCCTAAGCAAAGCCGTCGTGGTACTGTATATATGAGAACTCGTCCTGGTCCTCATCATAATCCGGCTCTGCCTCCTGAATCCCTGCCTCACCTGCATTTAAGACAGGGTCTGGTGGGTGTTGCAAACACCATCCCATAACGTGGGAGTGAGTAGCTAACTCAGTGGAATAATAGAGCAAAGATTAGCATGTTCTCAAATCAATCATGCGATAATAGTAAAGCAGAAAATCAAACATTCCTAATACTGTAGTTAATGCAATATGACATGACATGATGGATGCCCTTACCAACATTCTCCCTCATACGACACCATCTGCGTCCACGGCATGCTTGCGTACCGCTCAGTGCTCCACATCTTCCAGGCACATGCAATGTGGTGTTGATATGATTACCGAGTTATTATTAGTCCTTTTCATACAATAATATTGGGAAACCAAGGTACTTCCCTTATATCAATCCCAACACAAATCCTGTCTAGGGTCGTCACTCCTAGTAATCTCATACGATGTATATTTTGTAGGTCGCTGTAAGGGCTGTCAGGGCTGTTACTCGCACTCATTGCACAGCTCCCCCATCACCTTATCAATTCAGGCCTACTGTACTCTCACTGCTACGGAAGGGTCGTCACCTCCCGTAGACTCAGAATACGCTCGCGGTCACTACAAAGGACTCGTCGCTTGATCAGTGTAGGCCGACAGCAAGAATATATGTCCCATACCAGCATAATCTGCTCATGAGTCATAGGTGCTCACTGGTCACTACGGGGAGGTTTGTGGCCCCAGCGTAGGCCGAAAGCTCGACCACGGTGTCCCATACGACCATGCCCAGCTCATGAGTCTTTATGGATCAAGGTACAATGGTTAATAGGGTTTACAGTAGAAAGTTCAGTACCCTAAGTTCAAGCAGTTATGACTCATACAAGGTGAATATACAATGGCCAGTCGGGTTACTTGACGGGCTCGACTAGCACGAGCGCATCTCAAGTCGAATGACATGAAGTGCATAAAACACCTCGTGTGGCCTAACCACTTCCGCCAACTCCAAAACATGACTCGCGTTCATCGACGCGTCGTTCATGGCAAAGATAAGCCAACCACGAATTTACTCGGTTGCCGACTGCCTGGACTAGGTATAGTCCCAAACAATTATGAATCCACATCAACAATCATATAAGTGAAAATGAAATACAACAATGTGAACATGTTAACACATGTTATAACATACAACTTAAGTAAATCATCTAACACATGCATTTCATACATATAACGAAATCATGCATGTAGCCAACATATAGGAAATCATGTACATCAGCATATTATTTGAGAATTCACTCTCAAACTAATTCATAACACCATTTAATTCAATACATACTAATACAAACATTTATACAAACACTTAGTCTACACATTTAAGTCTACATATAGTATGTGGACTCAAAGTGCGCATTTGGGTGAATCTCTTCGCCAAACTGATTATGCACGCATTCCTAATATCCTAATGTGACAAGAAGCCATGTCAATCATATCAGCAAAATATGGATGAAAACAGTATTCCCTACAAATGACTAAAATGCCCTAAATCTCATATTTTTCGTCTGCTTACGAAACAGGAAACGGACAGCATATTGTACATGTCAAACGGCGTTGCCGTCGATAATCTACTATTAAACGACATTGAAAGCGTTGAATACAGTCAATCAAAGCGTCTAAAATCTGCACCTTTTATCTTAGGAGCGTATTGATTCAAACGGAGCGTATGCGCTTCGTCTACGGCAAACAGGTAACCTAACATACAAGATCTGTAAGCTACCATGCTAAGGAACCGAAGGAACCTTAAATCAGCAAGTGTTTGGGGTATTTTCTTACCTAGAAACGCGGCAAAATTGCCAGGAAAGTGATTGAGGCGTGTTTCTTAAGCACGTGCAACACGTAATGCAAGCAGCAGGAAATTCTCTCCCACTCTCTCTCACAATCTCTCATCTTTTCTCTCACACCAGCTAGGGTTTCTAGCAAATTCAGATGGGTGAGAGAAGTGAGGGTTTAAGCCCATTTTATAACCTAAAACATGCCCAAAACAAGCTTGGGAACAATGTTCACTTGATGCCTAACCAAATCGGGGCTGTTTCGGTCCAAAAAGACATTTCTGGTGGTCCCCTGGCCGAACGCGATCAGACTTAAGTTCATGCACGTCGGATGTCGCTCACATCCCATTTTCAGACCAGTAGTGTTCGTAGATCACACGTGGCGGTCAAGTTTTAGTTCAGCGGTCACCGCACGTAGATCAGGTCTACAAGTCTCATGATATGAAATAGAAATTTTTCCTAATCCAATGGTGTAATTTGGCTGAATTCTGACGGTCAGAACGCTTAATAATAACATGTCAAGTCGTGTGCCAGATTTAAATTTTAAATTCCAAATCTAACCCTATTCTCACTCTCTTCACTCCAGGCTCAATGAAATAGCCTCTGGATGTAGGTTAGACTTGATTTTCGAAATGATTGTAAAGCCCAGCTAGGCGGTTATAACGGTCTAAGATTGTAGGTATCAGACTTTTGACGCGCAGTCTAGATCCAATATAAAGTTTCACAGAGGTCCTGAGAACAAACCGGTTTAGAGTTTGATCCGAGGTTTCAGAGTATTATTGCGTCATTTGTTCTACTCGCTTTGGGTCTTGTAGAACGTATTTAAAGTGATCAGGGATTATTTCCCAGCTACTCTAGCGTTGCGCTAGCTAACTTACACATATTTTTCAAAGGAATTAATCCTACGTGATTTCTGGTCGAGTTGGTACTCGAGTCCAAGTACGGATTTTTCCTGGGCGTTACAATCTACCCCCTTAACAAAAAATTTCATCCTCAAAATTTGTACCTTTTCGTACTCCTCGAGAAGCTGTGGGTACTTCTTTCTGATCTCGGCCTCTGTCTCCCAGGTAGCCTCTTCCTCAGAGTGATGCGTCCACAATACCTTCACAAGGGGAATCACCTTGCTACGCAGTACCTGCTCCTTCCTGTCTAGGATACGCGTCGGTCGCAGGATATATGTGACATCCTCTCCTAACTGCACCTGCTCCCATCTGATGATATGAGAAGGATCAGAAACGTATTTCTTTAGCATAGAAACATGAAATACTTTGTGAACTCTCGCGAGAGGCGTGGGTAAAGCCAAATGGTATGCCACTGCTCCCACACGATCGAGGATCTGGAATGGACCAATGAATCGCGGTGCCAGCTTCCCCTTCTTCCCGAACCGAAGGACTCCCTTCATAGGGGAAACTCGCAAAAATATATTATCCCCAACTGTGAACTCTAGCGGCCGCCGTCTTGAATCAGCATAACTCTTCTGTCTGCTCTGCTGTGTAAGAAGCCGACATCTAATAATATCAATCTTCTCTGACGTCGCCTGCACTAACTCTGGGCCAATCAATCTACGCTCACCGACCTCTACCCAGAAATGCGGTGCTCGACAAGGTCGCCCATACAACGCCTTGTAAGGTGCCATACCGATACTCGCCTGACAACTTTTGTTGTACGCGAACTCCGCATATGCAAGACCATCATCCCAACTGTCCTTGAAGTCCAGTACGCAAGCTCGCAACATGTCCTCTAAGATCTGGTTCACCCGCTCTGTCTGTCCATCTGTCTGTGGGTGGAAGGCAATACTGAACTTCAACTTCACACCCATAGCCTCCTGAATGCGAGTCCAGAAAATAGAAGTGAATCGCGTGTCTCTGTCCGACACGATCTCCAACGGAACTCCATGCAGACGCACGATCTCTCTGATATATAGTCTAGCCAACTCGTCTACAGAGTTCATGACTCTGATCGGTGGGAAGTGCGCCGACTTCGTCAAACGGTCGACGATCACCCATATGGAATCATGTCCCTTCCTCGTCTTCTGCAGCCCTGAAACGAAATCCATGGAAATGTAGTCCCACTTCCACTCTGCAATCGGCATAGGCTGCAAGAGTCTAGGTGGTCGACGATGCTCTGCCTTCACCTGCTGGCATGTAAGACAACGGGACACGAACTCTGCTATGTGGGTCTTCATACCTTCCCACCAATAGGTCCTCTTCACGTCACGATACATCTTTGTACTGCCTGGATGCATCGCGAGTCTGGTACAATGCGCAGCCTCGAGAATCTCTCGTCTCAAGTCAGGGATATCTGGGACGCATAGGCGGCCACGATAATGTAAGCCCCCATCCATGCCAACTCGCCACTCGGCATCTGTATCATCACTGGCCTGCTCTCGAAGCTCAGTCAGATGCGCATCATCCCTCTGCGCCTCGATGACCCGGTCATCGATCTGAGATCGCACCTGCGCATATGCGATGAACTCATACGGCTCCTCTACAGTGAGTTTCTGCTCAAAGTCTCACAAAAACTCAACCATATTCCACTCAGCAACCATCAGCGGAGCCGCAAACTCTATCACCTTCTTACGGCTCAATGCGTCAGCTACAAGGTTCGCCTTCCCAGGATGGTAAGAGACTTCGAACTTGAAGTCCTTCAAAGTCTCCAACCATCGCCGCTACCTCAAATTCAAGTCTCGCTGCGTGAATATGTACTTGAGGCTCTTGTGGTCGCAAAAGAGCTCGAACTCCTCTCCATAGAGGTAATGTCTCCAGAGTCTCAGTGCGAATATGACGGCTGCCAACTTTAGGTCGTGTGTAGGGTAATTCTCCTCGTGCTTCCTTAATTGTCTCGAGGCATACGAAATTACCCTATCCCTCTGCATAAGGACACAACCCCGACCAACGCTAGATGCGTCAGTGTATATAGTGTATCTAACCCCTTGCTCTGGCAATACTAGTACATGGGGGGACGTAAGCCTGTCCCTTAGCTCCTGAAAAGCTGACTCCGCCTTGTCATTTCAGGCGAACTTCACGTCCTTCCGTGTCAATTGAGATAAAGGTCTCACGATATTCGAGAAATCCCGAATGAAGCGTCGATAATAGCCAGCGAGACCCAAGAAACTCCTCACCTCAGTGACAGAACTAGGCTGCTCCCAGTCCTGAACTGCAGCTACCTTAGACAGGTCAACTGCCATGCCATCCTTGGACACCACGTGTCCCAGGAACTTCACTTCCTGCTTCCAGAAGTCGCACTTCTTGTACTGTGCGAATAACTGATGCTGTCTCAGAGTATCCAGGACCAAGCGCAAGTGCTCCTCATGCTCCTCTCGACTCCTGGAGTATATCAAAATGTCGTCAATGAACACAACGACGAATCGATAGAGGAAAGGCCGAAATACCCGGTTCATCAAATCCATGAACACGGCTGGTGCGTTCGTGAGACCGAACGACATCACAAGGAACTCGTAGTGGCCAAAGCTGGTCCTGAATGCTGTCTTCTGCACGTCCTGATCCCTGATGCGCAACTGATGATATCCTGACTGAAGATCAATCTTTGAGAAGTACTGTGCTCCTCTCAACTGATCAAACAAGTCATCGATCCTGGGTAAAGGGTACTTGTTCTTTACCGTGATCTGGTTCAGTCTGTGATAATCAATACACAATCGCATCGAACCATCCTTCTTCCTTACGAACAGGACTAGTGCTCCCCAAGGAGACACACTAGGCCGTATAAGGTCAAGCTCCAGCAAACCATCAATCTGCGTCCTCAACTCCTCCATCTCACACGGTGTCATGTGATACGTCGGCATTGAGACGGGCGTGGAACCAGGCACCAGATCGATAGTGAAATCAATCTCTCGTCGAGGCGGCAAACCAGGGATCTTCCTGAACAGATCCCCAAACTCACAAACGACTGGCGTATGCTCAAGCATCGGGGCATCAGTGTCCCGAAGTAAAGAAGCGTAGCTAAGTATGCGGAAGGGGAGATTTACCCGAACTGAAAATGTGAAAGGCGTGCCCTCTAGCTTGTACACCGTCACCATACGAGTCTTGCAGTCAATCTCGGCCCTCCCAGCAGTCAACCGGTCCATGTCAAAAATAACATTGAGATAAATAAGAGAGGGATCGATGATAAGATCAAGAGCCATCGTCCCGCCTCCCAGATCCACCAAGCAACCCTCACACATCAGGGTGGCATCAGAAAAATCCCCATGAGCTGAAAGGACTCGCACTCCATCCATGCGAATGGTCGGCAGTCCAAGATGCCTGATAATAGAATGCGATATCAAAGAAAGTGTGGATCCAGTATCCACCATCACGAGAATAGGAATACCTCCGATGTGGGCAGTGACCTCAAAGGCCGTATGCTAAGAAGTCTCTGTCTCGGCTACCTCAGCTGTCAAGGCATGCACCCGCACCTGCTGTGGCAGGTTCGGCCACTGTGCCACAGGCCATGGAGGCGGCCTGAACTGAGATACCGGAGGTCTGAAGGAAGGGTGCGCAGGAGCCAACCGTAAAGGCGGTGCTGATATAGCCTGTGAGCGTGTACGGTCGATCTTCTGCGACTGCTAGAACCCACTGTCCCGCATCCTAGCGAAACAACTCTGTGCCGAATGGCCCGATCTCCCACAATAAGTACATGATAAATCGGGGAGACGCATCGGGGGTACTGGCGCTGTAGCCCTAGGAGGAGGGTCAACGCGAGGCCTCTTGCCCGCAAAGGGCCTGTCCTGTAACTCTGGTCGTGGCCTAGGTGCAATAGGGCCACAAGATCGCGTAAGTCGATCTACATCCTGCTCTGCCCGCATGGACATGTGAATCAGCTCTGCGTAGGAGGAAATGCTCACGCAACACATCTTCGACCGAATATCCGGTCGTAAACCCTCTGAAAAGCACCGTATGCGCATCTGCTCATCTGCCAGTATAGTCGGGACGTATCTGCCCAAGTCAGTGAACCGATGCTCATACTCAGTCACCGTCATGCCTCCCTGTATGAGGTGCAGAAACTCGTTCTCCCTCTCATGCCTATATGTCTGGGGATAGTATTTCTCGTGGAAGCGGAACTCGAACGCTGCCCAAGTCCAGATGTAATCAGCGGCAATGGTCCGCAACACACTGTCCCACCATAAGTTGGCCTCTCACTCGAACAAGAACGTAGCTAACTCAACCTGCTCAGTCTCTGAGCAATGTAGCATCCGTAGTATCTTCGACACACGGTCGAGCCAATACTCGGCCTCCTCGGGTCTATGAGAACCCGTAAAAGTGGGAGGCCGTAAGCGCTGAAATCGCTCTAATAAGCTCGTGTGTCTGCTGCATTCCCCACAGGGTAAGCAGGTGGTACAGGATGAGCCATGCCCTCATCCTGAGCATATATATAGGCATCCTCAGCTGGATGCACAGGTGGTGCAGGTGGAGTCACACTCCCACCCTGGGCTAGAGCCCTGTAACATCCCAAAAATCGGGGGTCGAGTAAAAACCCAACTCCCGAGTTCCAAAATGTTATTTATGCAACATAGATATGTATGATTGAATGTTGTCTGTGTTAATGTATTAAACATGAGTGAGATTAAGCCAGAATAACATATCATACTCCAGAGACCGTTAAATTTACAAGCGGAAGACTATGATAGTGTGTATAGCATATATAAACTGTTGTATGCCTCCAGAGTGTGAACATGTTACCAGGTTATATACATACATGTATACTTCAAAAGTAAACCAAACGAATATACATGAGTGCGCTAAAAATATAAAATGACAAGTGTCAAGGCATCTAATCAACCTCCCTGTAATCCTGTCAATCAGAACATGCATAAAGGAGAGATCCTCCTCATCATCATCAAGTCCAGCTCCGCTTCTCAAGCAGTGCCATCATCTGCAACCAAAATAGGGACTGGTGGGTGTCCGAAAACACCATCCCGTAATGTGGGAGTGAGTAGCTAACTCAGTGGAATAATAGAGCAAGGATTAACATGTTCTCAAATCAATCATGCGATAATAGTAAAGCAGTAAATCAGACATTCCTAATACTGTTGTTAATGCAATATGACATGACGTGATGTATGCCCTCACCGACGATCTCCCTCATACGGCACCATCTTACTACCGCAGCATGCAATCATCCCTCAAGTGCTCCACATCTTCCAGGCACATGCAATGTAATAGTGATATGATTTCTGAGTTGTTATTAGTCCATTCAAACAGTAGGATTGAGAAATTAAGGTACTTCCCTTGTATCAATCCCAACACAGATCCTGTCTAGGGTCGTCACTCCTAGTAATCTCATACGACGTATATTTTGTAGCTCGCTGCAAGGGCTGCCAGGGCTGTTGCTCGCACTCGTTGCACCGCTCCCCCATCACCTTATCAATACAGGCCTACTGTACTCTCACTGCTACGGAAGGGTCGTCGCCTCCCGTAGACTCAGAATACGCTCGCGGTCACTACAAAGGGCTGTCAGGGTTGTTGCTAGCACTCGTTGCACCGCTCCCCCATCACCTTATCAATGTAGGCCGATAGCAAGAATATAGTGTCCTATACCACCATAATCTGCTCACGAGTCATAGGTGCTCACTGGTCACTACGGGGAGGTTTGTGGCCCCAGCGTAGGCCGACATCTCGACCACGGTGTCCCATACCACCATGCTCGGCTCATGAGTCTTCGTGGATCAAGGTACCATGGTTGACAGGATTTACAATGGTAAGTTCAGTACCCTAGGTTCAAGCAGTTATGACTCATAAAAGGTGAACATACAACGGCCAGTCGGGTTACTTGACGGGCTCGACTAGCACGAGCGCATCTCAAGTTGAACGACATGAAGTGCGTAAAAAACCTCATGTGGCCTAACCACTGCCGCCAACTCCAAAATACGGCTCGCGTTCATCGACACGTCGTTCGTGGCGAAGATAAGCCAACCACGAATTTACTCAGTTGCCGACTGCCTGGACTAGTTATGGTCCCAAACAATCATGAATCCACATCAGCACTCGTGTAAGAGTAATGGAAATGAAATATAACCATGTGAGCATGTTAACACATGTTATAACATACAACTTAAGTAATTTCATACATAGAATGAAATCATGCGTATAGCAAACATGTAGGAAATCATTTACATCAGCGTATTAATTGAGAAATCAATCTCAAACTAATTCATAACACCATTTAATTCAATACATACTAATACAGGCATTTATACAAACACTTACACTACACACTTAAGTCTACATATAGTATGTCGACTCAAAGTGCGCATTTAGGCGAATCTCTTTGCCAAACTAATTATGCACGTATTCGTAGTATCCTAATGCGACAAGAAGCCATGTCAATCACATCAGCAAATTATGGATGAAAACAGTATTTCCTACAAATGACTAAAATGCCCTAAATCTCATATTCTTCGTCTACTTACGAAACAGGAAACGGACAGCATGTTGTACATGTCAAACGGCGTTGCCATCGATAATCTACTATTAAACGACATTGAAAGCGTTGGAAACAGTCAATCAAAGTGTCTAAAATCCGCACCTTATCTCCTATAGGTGTATCAATTCGAACGGAGCGTATACGCTTCGTCTACGGCGAATAGGCAACCTGATTTACAAGATCCATCAGCTACCAGGCTATGGAAACTAAGAATCAGTAAATCAGCAACTAATTAGGGTATTTCCTTACCTAGAAAAATGGACAAATCACCGGCAAAGTGATTGGAGCGTGTTGCTTAATCGCGTGCAACAAGTAGTGCAGCGGCAGGAAAATTCTCTCCTACTCTCTCTCACAATCTCTCACCTTTTCTCTCTCTCAATCTAGGGCTTTTTCCAAATTCGGATGGGAGAGAGGAGTGAGGGTTTCAAGCCCTTTTATAAGCCCAAACATGCCCGAAATAGGCTCGGGAACAATGTATACTTAAGTTATATCCAAATCAGGGCTGTTTCGGTCCAAAAGGACATTTCTGGTGGTCCCCTGGCTGAATGCGATCAGACTTAAGCTCGTACATGTCGGATGCGCTCACATCCCGTTTTCAGACCATAAGTGTTTGTAGATCGCCCGTGGCGGTCCAGTTTCAGTTCAGCGGTCACCACACATAGATCAGGTCTACAAGTCTCATGATATGAAATAGAAATTTTTCCTAATCCAAGGATGTAATTTGGCTGAATTCTGACGGTCAGAACGCTTAATACTGACACGTCAAGTCGTGTGCCAGATTTGAATTTTAAATTCCAAATCTAACCCTATTCTCACTCTCTTCAGTCCAGGCTCAATGAAATAGCCTGCGAATGTCGGTTGGACTTGATTTTCGAAATGATTGTCAAGTCCAGCAAGGCAGTTCTAACGGTCTAAGATTGTAGGTATCGAACTTTCGACGCGCGGTCTAGATCCAATACAAAGTTTCAAAGAGGTCTAGAGAACAAACCAGTTTAGAGTTTGATCCGAGGTTTTAGAGTATCATAGCGTCATTGGTTCTACAAGGTTTGGGTCTTGTAGAAAGTATTTAAAGTGATCAGGGACTATTACCCAGCTACTCTAGCATTGCGCTAGCTAACTTATGCTTAGTTTCTAAAAGAATTAATCCTAAGTGATTTCTTTGGCTATGGAATTGGGTTCTGAGTGATTTCCCAGGTGTTTTAGTCGACCCATTGCCTAAGGACGTCTAATCCCAGGTTGGCCAAAATCTGGGGTGTTATAAGCCCCCACTAAAGTAGTCAGGAGCTGCTGCTGCTGCTGCATCATGGCCATCATCTGCTCAAATCTATCTGGAGGTAGAGCAGGCCGCGGCATGTACTGCGTCGAAGAAGTGCACGATACTGCTCTCTGACGGGCGGTGTGAAAGGCGATGGTCCAGCTGCAGGACCAGTAGGAGGCTGAGACTCACGTGCTGTCTCAGGAATCGGGCCCACAGCAGGGTCCGAATGAGCAACAGACTGAAAGGGAACCTGATCCATAGGCTCACCCAATGTAAGCCGAGCTGTGCTCCGGGTAGCCTTCGGCGGCATTCCCTATATTCAAAATAGGGCGCAACCTTGTCAGTCTCAATAGCAAAAACACACTGCAATCATTCATATGAAGAGTTCAAGGCATTCCATGCATTTCATTTAATCAAAATTGTCACAATACAAGGGATATCTCCTTATAGGCTTCATGATAAGAAGTACATGGGAACTAAGACAGTTAAAGCTACAACAGCAACATAAGTAAACTACTAGCCTTAATAGGCTTACACAACATAAAGCAGGAAACGACTAACTACTAACAACAACAACTAAAATCTCATCGCTAGTCTGAGTCAGGTGATGGAGGAGGAGCACCCTTATCCTGCAAGCAGCAAAGGATCACCTTCAAGGTGCGAGTCACCTTGCCGAATTTTCTCTTCATAACGGCCTTGGTATCCTCGACCTCAGCCCGAAGTTCCTGAACTTCCCTTCGCAAGGTGACCTGGCTCACCTCAATTCGGGCAATGCGATCATCACTAGTAGCCTGAGCAGAAGGAGGAGGGCTCTCATCAGTATCCTGAGCATCCTCTTCTACCTCTTCCTAGACTTCTTCCTCTTCTTCCGCTCCAGGTTCTCCCTCACTTGGATACTCTTCGTCATCAAAATCACCCTCGCTATCCACATCAAGCTGAGTCTCGCGATACTGAGACCCGATCTTCATCTTGACCATGGTAGACTCATTAATACAGTGAATCGGAACTGGCAACTCCGGCCCAAGTCTATAAGAAAACTCAAGCGCGATCTTGTATATAAGCCGGCCAAAAGGAAGCGACTCAGACGTTCTCCTTGATTTTGCTATGAGGATAATCTTTCGCAACACGAAAGTGGCCATACACACATTTTCTCCCTGGGCCACCTGATACAAGAAATCAACCATAAGGCGCGTACATTCAATGCAATTTGTCGACCTAGGATACACCTTGAACGTGCAAATGGGGTGCAGCAGGCGCAAATCATCAAACATATGAGACGCCTTGATTCTATTATTAGACTGCCATGGAACCAGTCTACCACATAGGAACCTGGTACGGCGATCTCGCTCACGCCTACTCCTCAAATTCTTTGCACTGGGATGAACATCACTAAGGGGCACGTTCAGAAGTCACGTTATTAACCAAACATCGACCATAGCCATCCGGTCTCTACCAAAAGGAATCTTGAACTGCAATGGCTCCAATGTAGGATTCTGGATACGAGCGTAGAAGGCACGAATGGTGCTCACATTATCACGAGAACGGGCTTCAAAGAGCGGACCCCAATGTGCAGCTTCAATGCGCTCGAATAACAGGAATTCGCCGAAGAGTCACCCTTCCACGTCCGCCTCAAACAACACCTTACGGTCAGTATATTCGCCGTGAGGCATCTCTGCTAATATCACTCGCCCAATTTGAGCATGGGGATCCAAATCCCGCTTTGTATGGAACTCCCAAGCTGTGCTTGGACTTGTGGCGGCGCTTGAGCTAGCGGCGCCACCCCTTGGTCTTCTCGATTGTGTAGGGCGACTAGGCCCAACCTCATTCGCTGCGGTCTTTCTCTTTCCCATCAAAGAGAGGATGGTGGAGAAGGAGAAAAGACCCAAAATGGGTTCAACTATAGCCATGGAAAGTAAGGGAAATGGGGAGAAATGACTGCCCAAATGGACAGAATGAAATCTAGGCATTGTAGAGGGATGCTTCAAGCTCCCTAAGGCTAGATTTTTAAAAAGAAAAGAGAAGAAAAAAGGGGAATGGAGCTCCACCCGATTTCAGCTCGTTTTGGGGGTTGTAGGAGCTCCAAACGACAAAATCGGAGAGGGAGAGGATTAATAATCACCCTAGAAGGATGGACAGGCATCGTTTTCAGCAATTGGTGGGATTGGAGGGGATTTGGAGCTGCAGTTTGAGAGAGGGCAGCAGGAAAAATGTGAAAGGGAGGGCGTTTGGGCTTTTTTTGTGAAGGAGGTACCTCATTTAGGGGTTTCTGATGGACGGACCACACATGGGAGGGGTGCCCTACCCTAAAAACACCCCATGCCAAAAATTTAATGCAAGTGGGGCCGACCGGTCACCACTCCGGCCAGTGGGACCACATGGGTTGGGTCCCCCCTTCCTCAGGGACCCCAAATATGTACGGGCCCCACCTTAGTCCATTCTATATTGGCCTAGGGAGGCCCAAACTTCCATTCGGGGCTTTCCGGGGCCAATCTATAAACTTGAATGCAATCTCCTATCATGCAGCATATGATTTTGGGGTAGAAGGAGCTAATACATCCATCTAGCCTATTAGTTGCTAAATATTGCAAATTTAGAATGGCCTAATGGCCAGTTTTCATGAAATTTTACTATTCACTGTAAAATTTTATTGAAGTATAATTTTATATCATTTTCACATTAGGATTAACACCTAATATGAAAATTCAGAGAAAGAATTGAAGAATGGAGTGGTGAGAGGAAGAATTTTGATGAAATTAGGTGAAACGGGATTTTTAAGCCCTAGCGATTGAATGTAAGGGTTGTGGTTGTCCCACAGCCCAAGGATTCATATTTATGGGTTTAGAACCATTCAAAGAACATCTCAACCTACCTACCTACAACCTATGAGCTACTTAGGTCGCTTCACGCGTCCCTAGATGCGTTACGGACTCGATCGCGCGATCGATACGAGTAGACTTCGTCTATTGGCGAATCTGCGATCCTATAAGTGTTTCTAGAACTTTCTCGCACCCACCTAAGTCAAAGGAAGTGACAGCGTACGTGGCGTGACCATAACCCAGGGCCGGTATAATCTCATTCATGCTCTGATACCAACTTATAACACCCTGAAAATCGGGGGTCGTGTATAAACCCAACTCCCGAGTTCCAGACCGTCACTTATGCAAAAAAAATGATTATGATTCAATGTTGTCTGAGTTAAAGCATTCACATGAGTAAAAGTATACCAAAACTGCAATTCATACTCCAGATTCAGTGATAAAAGTAAGCGGAAGACTAAAGGATATACATATCACTGTATGGAAAACAAAATAGATCTCAACTGTCTCCAAAGTATGAATACATCTCTGAGTCTCATATACATATAAATAAACAGAAATCAAATGTCCAAAAAGAGTCCCACTGAGAAGTCCCGCCAATCCAAGCCCCCTAAGCAAAGCCGTCGTGGTACTGTATATATGAGAACTCGTCCTGGTCCTCATCATAATCTGGCTCTGCCTCCTGAATCGCTGCCTCACCTGCATCTAAGATAGGGTCTGGTGGGTGTTGCAAACACCATCCCATAACGTAGGAGTGAGTAGCTAACTCAGTGGAATAATAAAGCAAAGATTAACATGTTCTCAAATCAATCATGCGATAATAGTAAAGCAGTAAATCAAACATTCCTAATATTGTTGTCAATGCAATATGACATGACATGATGGATGCCCTCACCGACATTCTCCCTCATACGGTACCATTTGCGTCCGTGGCATGCTTGCGTACCGCTCAGTGCTCCACATCTTCCAGGCATATGCAATGTGATGTTGATATGATTACCGAGTTATTATTAGTCCTTTTCATATAGCAATATTGGGAAACTAAGGTACTTCCCTTATATCAATCCCAACACAGATCCTGTCTAGGGTCGTCACTCCTAGTAATCTCATACGATGTATATTTTATAGGTCGCTGCAAGGGCTTCCAAGGCTATTGCCCGCACTCATTGCACCGCTCCCCCATCACCTTATCAATACAGGCCTACTGTACTCTCACTGCTACCGAAGGCTCGTAGCCTCCCGTAGACTCAGAATATGCTCGCGGTCACTACAAAGGACTCGTCGCCTGATCAGTGTAGGCCGAGAGCAAGAATATAGTGTCTCATACCACCATAATCTGCTCACGAGTCATAGGTGCTCACTGGTCACTACGGGGAGGTTTGTGGCCCCAGCGTAGGCCGACAGCTCGACCACGGTGTCCCATACCACCATGCCCGGCTCATGAGTCTTTACAGATCAAGGTACCATGGTTAATAGGGTTTACAGTAGTAAGTTTGGTACCCTAGGTTCAAGTAATTATGACTCATACAAGGTGAACATACAATGGCCAGTCGGGTTACTTGATGGGCTCGACTAGCACGAGCGCATCTGAAGTCGAACGACATGAAATACATAAAATACCTCGTGTGGCCTAACCACTGCCGCCAACTCCAAAACACGACTCGCGTTCATCGACGCGTCGTTCGTGGCAAAGCTAAGCCAACCACGAATTTACTCGGTTGTCGACTGCCTGGACAAGGTATAGTCCCAAACAATTATGAATCCACATCAGCAATCATATAAGAGTAATGGAAATGAAATACAACAATGTGAACATGTTAACACATGTTATAATATACAACTTAAGTAAATCATCTAACACATGCATTTCATACATATAACGAAATCATGCATATAGCCAACATATAGGAAATCATGTACATCAGCATATTATTTTAGAATTCACTCTCAAACTAATTCATAACACCATTTAATTCAATACATACTAATACAAACATTTATACAAACACTTAGCCTACACATTTAAGTCTACACATAGTATGTCGACTCAAAGTACGCATTTGGGCGAATCTCATCGCCAAACTGATTATGCACGCATTCCTAATATCCTAATGCGACAAGAAGCCATGTCAATCATATCAGCAAAATATGGATGAAAACAGTATTCCCTACAAATGACTAAAATGCCCTAAATCTCATATTTTTTGTCTGCTTACGAAACAGGAAATGGACAGCATATTGTACATGTCAAATGGCGTTGCCGTCGATAATCTACTATTAAACGACATTGAAAGCGTTGAAAACAGTCAATCAAAGCATCTAAAATCCGCACCTTTTATCTTATGAGTATATTGATTCGAAAGGAGCGTATACGCTTCGTCTACGGCAAACAGGAAACCTAACATACAAGATCTGTAAGCTACCATGCTAAGGAACTAAAGGAACCTTAAATCAGCAAGTGTTTGGGGTATTTTCTTACCTAGAAACGCGGTGAAATCATCGAAAAAGTGATTGAGGCGCGTTGCTTAAGCACGTGCAACACGTAGTGCAAGCAGCAGGAAATTCTCTCCCACTCTCTCACAATCTCTCACATTTTCTCTCACACCAGCTAGGGTTTCTAGCAAATTCAGATGGGTGAGAGAAGTGAGGGTTTAAGCTCCTTTTATAACCTAAAACATGCCCAAAACAAGCTTGGGAACAATGTTCACTTGATGCCTAACCAAATCGGGGCTGTTTCGGTCCAAAAAGACATTTCTGGTGGTCCCCTGGCCGAACGCGATCGGACTTAAGTTCATGCACGTCGGATGTCGTTCACATCCCATTTTCAGACTAGTAGTGTTCTTAGATCGCACGTGGCGGTCCAGTTTCAGTTCAGTGGTCACCGCACGTAGTCAGGTCTACAAGTCTCATGATATGAAATAGAAATTTTTCCTGATCCAAGGGTGTAATTTGGCTAAATTCTAACGGTCAGAACGCTTAATAATAACGTGTCAAGTCGTGTGCCAGATTTGAATTTCAAATTCCAAATCTAACCCTATTCTCACTCTCTTCACTCCATGCTCAATGAAATAGCCTCTGGATGTCGGTTGGACTTGATTTTTGAAATGATTGTCAAGCCCAGCTAGGCGGTTATAATGGTCTAAGATTGTAGGTATCGGACTTTCGACGCGCGGTTTAGATCCAATACAAAGTTTCACAGAGGTCCTGAGAACAAACCGGTTTAGAGTTTGATCCGAGGTTTCAGAGTATTATAATGTCATTTTTTCTACTCGCTTTGGGTCTTGTAGAACGTATTTAAAGTGATCAGGAACTATTTCCCAGCTACTCTAGCGTTGCGCTAGCTAACTTACACATATTTTCCAAAGGAATTAATCCTACGCGATTTCTGGTCGAGTTGGTACTCGAGTCCAAGTACGAATTTTTCCAGGGCGTTACAAAAGATTAGTCAAAAAGTGTGTATTGTACATATTTTTCAAAAAGAAGGATAAGGCTATAGATCCTCAAATATTATTATTAGAACAAATGGACCACAGTACAATTGATCTTTCTTTAAAGATGGTTGATCTTCTGTTTTAAGCATTAATTGTTATATGTAGATCAACCTTCTCTAGTCCAATATAGGTATCGAAACATTTAGAAGGATTTTCAGTAATGATTCCAAAATCATGCATGATACCTTGATCATATGGAGAAGCTGAGAATTTATAAAATTTTCTTGTATTACATGAATCTTAACAAGCACCATATATCTGAAAAAACTATTAGTCAAGTGATTGATTATAAATTGATTCTTTCAAGAAAAAAAAAGTTATCTTCATTAATCTATGCTTTCTAATGTCTTAGAATCAATTTTGATAGACTGTATTTTACATTGACAAATATCTTTCACAAAAAAAAAAAATCTTCTTTTGCTCACTTTTTCTTGTTATATCTCCCTTATAAAGTACCTAACCCATTATTGAAAGTGCCCTGGTTTGTCAATTAACGTGAAGGTTGAGTCGATGAGTCAAATGAGCCCCACATGAAGATTGTTCAAAGCCATTGCCACAACTAGATGTGTCTTTCGAGCTGTCACAGGTAAATCAAGCCTCACATCCCAAACCCCAAAACACCCAAGTAAACAAAAGCCCTAAAAGTCTTAGAACAACATAGGATAAAATAGTCTAAAAACATAAGTTTAAACAGGAAAATCTACTAAGTTTTTCAGCTAAGTTTGATGATATCGAGTCTGTATTAATGTCATCGAACACGCATTTTCGATGACATTGAACAGTACTCGATAATATCGAATTAGGCCGTTTTATGTCCAGCAACCACAAAGTAATTTAGATAAAATATTCGATAAATCAAACATACACTCAATGACATCGACCATCTGTAATTGATGACATCAAATGTCTATTGATGACATCAAAAGACGTAGATCATTATCCAACAAACCGTCTTGGAAAAATATTCTGATACTACTCAAGGAATCGAAAGGAACTTAAAGTCATCGAAATTCAAATCCCGATGTCATCGACACAATCTCAATAACATCAAATTGGGACAAGTTATGTGTAACACTCTAATTCTCAAAACCCGAGGATAGTCGCTTGAGTACGAGAACCCGAGGGTTACATCACGAAATAGACTAACATATAACTAATTAGAAGCAAATCTCATAACATAAAACAAGACAACTATCATGTAAACTAGGATATCAAAAGTAACAACAAGGAAGTCTAATACATGTAAATGGGAATAAGATGAAATCCCAAAATAGGGAAATTTTTATTACAATCCAAGTAAAATGTGAGCTCCAATGGCTCAACTACATCGGTATGAAGGCTCTCCTTGCCGAGCTCTGCCTCAGTTGTCCCTAAGTTCCCATCATAGGGGTCTCCACCTGTCATTAATCCTGCATCTATTTGGTGCAACTGCACTATTAGGTGAGTGAAAACGCAGTGGGAATTTCCCTTAAGGATTCATGCATATCATGTCATTCTAAGACAGTTTAAACCAATCATATTCAAACACAATGAGGATAATATAAACTCGAATGTACATGTATGGGTGTATGAATGTATGCTCAAGTCACATATCTGGGGATGCACATCCAGCTGTCAAAATAAAGGGTCGCCCAAAGCGAACTAGTCACCCGAAAAAATACTCATAGGTATGCCCAAGGAGAACTAGCCACCCGAAAAAGACCATGTAGGTGAGTGCACCTAAGGATATCTCCTGAAAAAATACGTGGGGTATGCCCGAGGAGTGTCTAATCCTGGAAAAGCGTCATGTAAAGAAAGAGCCCCCAAAGTGGCACAAATACACATGCTCTGTGAGTTTAACTGAAGTGTTAGAACTTTCAGTAAATCGAACAGAATGTGGCTTACATCGAGCACTCGAAAAAGCTCATATGTCATGCATGAATGTCGTGTACCATGATGCTCATGCACATTCCATAGGATTAACAAGATTACTCTCACAAGCATGGTCAAGACTTATAGTCCTTTAATAGGATATCTAGCATTCAAATATGAGCTCAATATAAATTTATTTACTTTCCCAAGGTCAAAAGGAGGGCCTAAATTTGACATTACAAACACATTAGGATAGTAACAGGGTCAGTATAGATCTTAAGAAAAGACATCTTCATTATACATCTTATGAGATAGAAGGAATATAGGCATCACGATTCTTTTCTCCATTAAAAAAACTATGTACAATATTGAGAAATTTCTAGGATAACATAAAGAATGCAATTCTAAGTCCTAGTCACATAATTATTAATCATAGGACTTGAGTGGTAGAAGTTAATGAAATAACTCATGTTCATCACATCCAAATGAGAAACTAAGGAACCAAGTTATTATTTGTAATATTCTAACACTTCATTAACCTCAATTTAAAACTAATCTAGCATATATATGGAATTAATGGAGCAACCTCATTATGAAAATAAGTTTCATTACCTCATAGTGCAAATAGTGGACATATACATATACATAAGCAATTTCAAATACGGCATGATGTGCATAATATAATTTTTATAAGATGGATTAAGACAATAAGATTCAAAACAAACCCACATGATTATCAATGTTAATTCATGATTAAATGAAGCAAAATTAGCATATGCACAATTAAACTATTTTTATACTTTTAGGCTTAACTATCTTAGAATTCAATGAAATGAAGAAGCCATGTGGGATATCCCTCACCTTATGGCGTGGTCGTACTCCTCACTTATTGCCAATACCCGATCTTGAATTCAAGACACTTCGAACTTTCCAACCCAAGTTGATTTTAATCAATTCCTCACAAACAATTCTAAACCTAACATAGCTGAGCCGATTCACTGAATTCTTTTTGGCTTGCTATGGACGGTGTGTTGACTCAGTGAATCAACTCAGCAGGTTGATTATCTCCTTTTTCTTCTCCCTTTCTCTTCTCTTCTCCTCTTTCTCTTCTCTTCTCCTCTTTCTTCTCTTTCTTTATTTCTCTTGTCCTTCTCTCTCCTCTAAACTCAGTAAACAACAATGAGACTATATTTTAGTGTCAAACAAGGAGACGAGTCAACTCAGTGCTTGACCCAACAACCTATGGAGAACCAGTGAACCAACACCCTCCTTTCTCTCATTCATCTTCTTCTTCCAAACTCCTTGCTGGAAGTTTAGCAATCTTCTAGAATTTAGGGAGGTTTGAACCGGTTCCTGAACGGCTCAGACTCAGCCCACAGCGAGTCCGTTTGACTCAACAACGGTTCACGAATGTAGCTTCCTCTCTCATTCGTTCTTCTTCCTCTTCTTCTTTCTTCTTTCTTTGTGCTTCCTTCCCTTTCTCTCCATCTCGATTCTTGTTCCTTCTTCTGCTCTTCTTTGATGGTCCAGCAATGGACATTAGATCAGCCTAACTCGTCCTGGGATCGCAACATCTCGAACTGATTCGACCGGCTCAATGCAGCAGGGAGAACGATGCCCTCTCATTCTCCTTTTTCTCATTCTCTCTCTAGCTTTCCCTCTTTGGAAAGAATGCCCTAAAAGGGAGCCTTTTGTAAGGCTCTATTAACCGTGTTCTAAAGAGTTCGGAGTAACTAATCAAAGGATTAGTTACGCCTAGCAGCGAACTCGGTGATTCAATCTAGTTTGTTGATTAGATATGGGTGACCTATTTACGTGATTGTGATCGGACTGGGTGGATGGACTACTAGCCCCCCGGCCCATTGTATGATCATTTTGGATCAAAGAATGGGGTCCATAATCAGATGGTGTGTTTGTTGGCCAGACGGTGAAGATGACTCCACCGTCAATGGTGATTTCTCAATGGTGGATGATCTTATGATCAGATGCGTTTAGAAGGTTCAAATTGGTCACAGAGACCTTATGGGGCCCACCATTTCGATGGAAAACCCTAAAAACTCAATGGGTTCTTCATTTCTCGACTGCGGCAGTTTATCTATTGCGATGGAGGCCTTAAGCCACGTGGAGAGAATGGAGGGCTAGGATGTTTCCGCACTAAGGGCTGAGATTGATAGAATCCCACATGTGGTTAACCAGCTTGGCAATCCGAATGGAGAAAGGAATTTTCCATTTTCAGAAAATTGGTTACGAACGGTCTAAATGTGCTTAGATTTATGTCTACACACATGCACGTCTTCATTTGAAATGGCCCAAATTTTGGCAGTTTTGCTCAGATCAAGCTCACTTGACCTAGCAGCCTAGCTCCGTGCTCCGCAAGTGCGCATTAGTTGTGCACATGCACCATGCAAGGTGAGGTCCACCATGATGACTTGAGGAATCTGGACCGTCCATCAAGTTTTATAGGTCCAACTAGGACATCCGATCGGAGTTGAGGCTGATCCAAAGCTCAGGTGGGAAATTTTATTCTATTTTCATCCTTTTTTTGGTTTTTTCTTGAGTCAAGGTCATTTGACCCAGTGGCCTAGCTCTGTGCACCACGAGTGCATATTAATTGTGCACATGCACCATGCAAGGTGAGGTCCGCCATGATGACTTGAAGAATTTGGACCGTCCATCAGGTTTTATGGGTCCAACTAGGACATTCGACCAAAGTTGAGGCCGATCCAAAGCTCAAGTGAGGCATTTTGTTCTATTTTCATGATTTTACTAATGATTTTTATCGATCTAATGGTTAGATTATTCTATGGTTGAGCGTCAATGATCAAAATGGTCCTAAGGGACCACCTATCTAAAATTTAATGGCTAGAATATATATTAGATGGCCTAATACGTATTCATAATATGTAATATCATTTTTATGTTGTTTTTAATATCCTTATTATTATTAAAATTGTTATTATATTTTTAATCATTAATTACTTATATCTAACCTGTTGGTTCTCTCCTCAGGGGATGTCTTAGTGTTTTTTTTTTCAAAACTAAATTACTTATTTATATTTAAATACTTATATAATCATTATTTTTATTATTCATTTTCTCTAGATTATTTTCGTGGGACACTCTGATCAATGCCATTTATTCATTCATTCGGCCCTTATCGGGCTTTAATTAGAAGGATTGGATCATTTTATTTTTGTAAGAGGGCCACGATACATGGGTCTTAACCTTCAGTTATCGATTTATTAAAATTAACGGTTGGATAGAAACTTGATCTATGAGTGGAGATTACTCCCAATGGTCACACTTAGGCTAGATTAGAGGTAAATGTTAACATAAGCTAGGTTGGTACTTATACTATGTTTGGGAGAACGGTAACACCCAAGCACTCAAAAGCATGGGGTGTTACATTATGTCTAATAAGCTTCAGAGGAAAATCATCTAAAATGTTTGAGGAATCGAAACCTTACTTGATGTCATCGAATTTTAAATTACAATGATATCGAGAAAGTCTCAATGAAATCAAATCTGGACATAATTATTCCAGTGAACTTATAAGAAAAATCATGTGGAGATGATCAAGGAATCGATATAGTCTCGATGACATCATAATTCAAAAATTAATGATATCGATATATGATCGATAACATCGAATTCGTCAAAAAGAATGGTCAGCAAGCTTCCTCAAAATATCCTCAAAAAAGCTCGATGAATCGAACTAGTATTCAATGATATCAGAGTTCAAACTTCGATGACATCGAATAAAGTTCAATGATATCGATCCTTAGTCAAACAGTTTTATGTATGTGCTTCAGTTGAGTTCGTATCATCGAACCTTGATTCGATGGCATCGAAAGTATACGTTCGATGACATCAAATCAGGTACGATGAGATCGAACTCAGTCAGAAACTGACAATTTTATTTCTGTTGAAACTTTTTCCTATATAAGGAGAGCTTGTTCTTGGTTGCTGTATTGAAGAAAAGAGAGAGTGCTTTGAGAGATTAATTGCATATCACTTATCCTAAGCCCTTTTTCTTATGTGAGTTCATTCTTCAATCCACCCTCTTCATTGACATTCAATAGAGTGGATTGGTGAATGAACTTCCTCATTCAAGGATCATCCAGCTATCATCTTAATGGTAAATCATTGAGTTGGGATTCCTTGAATGCTTGAAAGCTTGAAATCACTCCTTCACTAATTAGGTAAACATTTATTAGAGTATGATTCCAACATAACCTTGAACCAACTCATTACATCCATTGGAGCATCATCAAGTGTTACAAATCAAGGGAACTGAAGAATCTTCATTATCAAGGAGGAGATCTTCATCAACATGCAAGAATGGGGCTCATCTACTTATCTGTAAGTAACTAGAGTCCAAAGACCCAGTTGATCATTCCTTGTGTAGGATTGGGTCATAGGTGGTTCTCACCCTTTTAAGCCCTCATAGGAAGCCTCCGATGGGAGAATATGTTTGGGTGCTGTGTGTTGATGCGTGCTCTTGTGTAGGGCATAAACTTAGGTTCCTTGTGTGGCCTAAAACCTATGTTCCTTATGTGGACCCTTGGCCCATGTGGCTTAAAACTTAGGTTCCTTGTGTGGATCCTTGGCCTATGTGGCCTAAAATCGAGGTTCCTTGTGTGGATCCTTTGCTCATGTGTTAACCTTTGCTCTTATGTAGGGTATAAACTTGTGCCTTGTGTAGGCATGTCTAGGTTCCTTGTGTAGGTCCTAGAGTCGACCTTGTGTAGGTTGTGAAGGTTAGAAGTGAAACTAATTTAAAACCTCCATTAATGAAATCCGGTACACTCAAGGGTTGAGTGTGTCCACCAGGAGTGGAGTAGGCACATAGTCAAACCACTATAAACGACTATGTTTGGGATTAATACTTGCATATTCATCTATTATGCTTGCTTTGAATGATTACACAAAACATGATAACATAAATGTTTAGAACTGCCAATCACATCCCACACACCTTGTCACTTAGTTCATCCATCACAAACTAATTGATATATATATTGATTGAATATTGAATAGTCTTGTGATTGGATCCTTTACTTGGCTTGAAAGCCACTAGAGTTAATATGAGTACATCTTGATAGTTGTGCATTAGATCAAGATTAGGTTAAGAGGATTTTAATTATCAAGAAAAGTTTATAAAGTCTTATTCACCCCCCTCTAGGAAACTTTGACCTATTTCGACTTCTACTAAAGCTGTCTTACCACAATTTCAATTGGAATCAGAGCGGGTCTCTCTTAAGGGCTTAATCGCCTAGAGAGTGATCTTGACTAAAGTTAGAATTATGGCCAAAGGGGAGGGCTCATCTATAACTAGACCCCTTGTATTTAATGGTTTAAACTATGCATGCTAGAAGGCTATGATGCACTACTTTCTAAGATCTTTAGATCATGATGTTTGGGACATTGTTGAAAATGGATATGTGCAACCAACCGAACAAATAGTACTTGAAAATGGCACAACTATCTCCAAACCAAAATCTAAAGAAATGTGGACTGTATTTGATTAAGAAAGAAAACTTCAGAAGCTAAAGCAATGAATGTTATTTACTGTGTTGTGTCTCAAGAAGTATTTAATCAAATTAGTATGTGCGGCACATCAAAACAAGCTTGGGATTTGTTGAAAGCAACGCATGAGGGAACCAGCATAATGAAAAGATCCAAGTTATAGCTTCTAACTTCACAATTTGAACATCTCAGAAGGGAGGAACATGAGACATTCATAGAATTTTTTACAATGCTGAACATCATCTGTAATTTGATGGGTGGATTAGGAGAGAAAGTTCCTGTTCCAAAAATTTGTAAGAAAATTCTGAGATCCCTACCGGAATGTTTCAACTCAAAAGTAACAACCATTGAAGAATGTAGGAACATGGATGAAATGAAAGTAGAAGAACTAGTAGGCTCCGTACAGACATTTGAACTACACTTCAAACCAACCTTAAAATCCAAAAGTAATGCCCTCAAAGGTGCAAAACACACAATCGTTAAGGAGGAAGAGGAAAGTGAGAGACATAATGAGGATGAGGAAGTGGCTCTCTTGGCTCAAAGGTTCAAGAAATTTTTCAACAAAAATTATGGCTAGCCATACAGAGGCAAACAGTTGGACAACAAGCACCACAAAGGAAAACCTTCTAAAAAGTCCAGAGAGCCTCAGTGTTACAACTGTAGGAAATTTGGACATTTGTCCACTAAATGCCCAATAAGAAGACAAAAGGAAAGGTCATGGCAGCTACATGGGATGACACTGAAGAGTCAAATTCAGGATTCAGTGACTAAGAGAGTGATGGATATCAAAAATTTTTGAAAATTCTTATGACCTTCACATCTTCCAACATTCTTATAGAAATTGAGAAAATCAATGAACCTCAAGCCACAGAAACATTTCCCTCTGATGATAAAGAAGAAAAAGAAGAAAAGGATAACATAAAGGATGCCTATGAAAGTACCCTGGTTTGTCAATTAGCATGAGTGTTGAGTCAACTAGACAGAAAAGCTCCATATGAAGATCAATTAGTTGTCTGCCTCAACCGGATATATGACGAACTCGCCACAGGTAAATCTAAGCCTTAAAATTGGTTAGAACATCATAGAGCTTTTAGGTTAGAAAACTTTTTTACAAAATCAGAAAATCTTTAAGTTTTCTACCTGTGTTGATTTATCGATATTAGGTTCAGTAAAATCAAGAAGTGTTGTCGATGTCCTCGATGATCAATCGATACCATCAAAATGGGGACCAAAGATGTCAAGCAACCACATATTCATCTGGAAGGAATTATCGATGTATCGATACCCATATTGATATCATCAATATTTGAAACTCAAGTTTATCGAAGTAGACTCGATATAATCGACAGCAGAGTTTTGTGTCCCTGTATTTTATAAGAAAATCATATAGACCTTCGATATATCGATGTACCCCTTGATATCCTCAAAATTCAAAAATCGATGATATCGGAAGGCTATTGATGATATCGGTCTTGAACACAATCTTCCAACAACATTTTTTAGGTGGGTTTTTATCTTAGATCGAGGGTAACTCGATAGAATCGATATTCAAATATCGATGATATTGAGGCCAGATCGATTGCATCGAGAAGAGACATAAACTATCCAGCAAGCTCACTAATAAATTCTTTGAATTTATCAATGCATCGACATGACCTTCGATATCATTGACATTTAAATTCTAATGATATCGAGTGTACCTCGATCATATCTTTTGACTTGAAAATTTTCAAAGTAAGTCTCTCTCATTTTCAAATGTCGAGGAAACAATCCTCGTACCGATAAAATTGAAGTTCGAAATCCAATGACATCAACGCGTGTTTCGATTCCCTCGACCAGCTAGCAAAAAGGTTCAAAAGTGTATGACATTTGAGTTTGTGTCATCGAGCAGCCAGTCGATGTAATCGAGAGTATATGCTTAATGATATCGACTTTGCTCGATAATATTGAACTTCGTCATAAATACGACCGTTTTATATCCGTTGAAACTTTTTTCCTATATATAGAGAGCTTGTCTTTAGTTGCTGGCAGAGAAAGAAGAGAGTGCTTTTGAGTGTTTAAACTTAGATCATTTACCCAAAGCCCTTTCTCTCAAGAGAGTTCATCCTCCAATCCACCCTCATCATTGAAATTCAATAAAGTTGATTGGGGAATGAACTTCCGCATTTAAGGATCCTCCAGCTACCACCTTAATGGCAAATCATTAAGCTAGGATGTCTTAAATGCATAGATGATTGGAATCACTCTATCTCCTTTATAGGAAAATATTTGAGAGTAAGATTTCATTATAACCTTGACCCAACCTGTCGCCATGCATCGGTATATCTTCTGAGTTACAGTTCAAGGAAGTAGAAGACTCTTCGTCAACAAAGGAGGAGATCTTCAACAACGAGCTAAAAGGGACTCATCTGCTTATCTATAAGTTATCAGAGTCCAGAGGACTCATGTGATCATTCCTTTACAGGATTGGGTCTAAGGTGTTTCTCACCCTTACAAGTCCTCTAGGAGGCCTCCGGCAGGAGTGTATGTGGTGGATGCTTTGTGTTGACCCTTGCTCTATGGAGAGCATAAACAGTTAGGGTCTCATGGAAGATCCTTGGCAAGTGTGCCAAAAAGTGGGTGCGATGTGTTGACCCTTGCTCGTGAGAGCATAAATAGTCAGCCTACATGTAGGTTGTAACGGTTAAAGGTGAACCTGATCTAAAACCTTAGGTTTGGGGTGAACCGTGGGAAACCTCCTTGGTGAAACCCAGTATACTCAAGGGTTGAGTGTGGTTACCTGGAGTGGGGTAGACAAGTAGTCGAACCACTATAAAAATGATTATGTTTGAGATCGCTATTCATTTGTTTGTGTGATTTCCTTTAATATTTTCATATCTGATTATTTAAGATCACACCTCACACACACAGTCATATCCATCATAAACTAGTTTGCATATTGTTCATCTCTCAAATAGTTTGTGATTGGATCCTCTACTGGGCTTAGAAGCTAGTAGATTTATTCTTGAGTAATCCTAATATATGCTTGTAGTTAGGATTAGTGTGATAGGATTTTAAATTATCATAAAATTATTAAAAATCTCTATTCACCCCCCTCTAGGACATATTTCCATATTCCTACTTCAACTAAAGTGGTCTTTACCGTAATTTCAGCCTATAATCAATTCTACATACATAGCATCCATATCCTCAAAAGACTTGGTATCAATGAAAATAAGAATAAATTGTTGCAAATAGATCTAGACATAACTTCAGAGATGAATACTCATTTGATCAATGACCTTCAGCAATACCAGTTAGATAATGATAGGCTGGAAAGAATCAATTCATCTCTCAAATATGAGTCAGTAAAAATAAACAAATAGATTGAATTATTGAAAGATGAAAACATGCATCTTAAGAATGAAAATCACACTCTTATTTTTTATGCAGAAAAATTAAAAAAAAAAATCTGTTGATCTTAGTTACAAATTCTCCCAAAGTAGTGAAAAACTAGAAAGACTTTTAGGGATGGGAATACCACAAAAAGACAAGAGAGGATTGGGATATGAAAATTTCAAACCAAATCCCACTCCTACACCTCAAATGATTAAGAAAGGTGCTGCCTCAGGAAGTAACAGAAGGGCCACTCCTGTCTGTCATTCGTGTGGAGACTCAGGCCACTATAAGTTTAAATGGCTAACCCTTGAGAGGACTCAACACAATCCCGGTTTGAACCTTACTGGTAAATATTAACCAACTGAAAGAACAATGCAAAATATAAAGAGTCCACCAAAGTACATGGTAAGAGGCAAGACACATCCACCTCCACCGATAATGACAAAGAGAATGGATGAACTATTGAGTTAAGTGGCTCAATTGAATCAAAAAATAAAGGAGTTAATGAAATAAGGGAATACGATTTAGTTGCCCAATGTACCCGGGCAAACCCATAGTGCAGTGAAAACAATGTCCCCTAGAAAAACTATTACTAAATGGGTAGTGAAAAATAAGAGAAATTGCCTAATGACTCATTCATCTTCAAAAATAGGCAATTATGTTAAATGGTACCTTGATAGCGGGAGTTCAAGATATGCAACAGGTGACATATCCCTTCTCTCAAATTATTCAAAACATGATGATGGAATAGTCACCTTTGGAGATGGAAGCATCGCTAAGGTAATGGGGCATGGAACTATAGTTGGAATGGATATGCTCAAAAGTGAGAGTGCTCTTCATGTAGAAGGGTTGACACACAACCTTCTAAGCATTTCTCAAATTTGTGACAATAACCATATGGTAACATTTACCAAAAAAGAGTGTAAGATCTTGGACCTATTAAGAAAATCGATTATGAAAGGTCCTTCGCACAAGTGACCACTGCTATGTCATTAAGGGCAATGGGAAGGATGATCCATCTGCCTAAATATTACCAGAGCATTGTAACACCCTGAAAATTGGGGGTCGTGTAGAAACCCAACTCCCGAGTTCCAAGACGTCACTTATGCAACAAATATGATTATGATTTAGATGTTGTCTGAGTTAGTGCATTAACATGAGTGAGATTATACCAAAACTGCAATTCATACTCCAGATCCAGTGATAAAACGTAAGCGGAAGACTGAAAAATATATATATCACTGTATGTAAAACAAAACAATCTCGATCTGTCTCCAAAGTATGAATATAACTCTGAGTCACAAATACATATAGCAAACCAAAATCAAAGGTCATATATAATCCAACTAGCAAAATCCCGCTGATCCAGGCCACCTATGCGAAGCCGTCAGAAAACTGCATGTACGAGAACTCATCCTGGTCCTCATAGTAATCCGGCTCTAGCTCGCCTCGCTATCTGCATCTAAGACAGAGTCTGGTAGGTGTTGCAAACATCGTCCTATAACGTGGGAGTGAGTGATCAACTCAGTGGAATCATAGAGAAAATATTAGCATGTTATCAAATCAATCACGCGATAATAGTAAAGAAAACAATCAGACATTCCTAGATACTGTTATTAATGCAAGGATGAGATGCAGTAATGATGCGTGCCCTCACCGACATACTCCCTCATGCGACACCATCTTACATCCGCGACATGCTTTCTTCCCTTAGTGCTCCACATCTTCCAGGCACATGCAGTGCGATATGGATATGATTACCAAGTTGTTATTAGTCCTTTCATACAGCAGTATTAGGAAACTAAGGTACTTTCCTTATATCAATCCTAACACAGATCCTGTCTATGGTCATCACTCCTAGTAATCTCATACGATGGTATATTTCTAGGTCACTGCAAGGGCTGTCACGGCTGTTGCTCGGACTCGTTGCACCGCTCCCCCATCACCTTATCAATACAAGCCTAGCGGTACTCTTGTCATTACGGAAGGGTCGTCGCCTCACGTAGACTCAGAATACGCTCGAGGTCACTACAAAGGGCTCGTCACCAATCAGAGTAGGCCGACAGCTCGAATGTAGTGTCCCATACCACCACAATCAGCTCACGAGTCTGAGGTGCTCACTGGTCACTACGGGGAGGTTTGTGGCCCCAGTGTAGGCCAACAGCTCGACTACGGTGTCCCATACCACCATGCCCAGCTCATAAGTCTTAATGGATCAAGGTACCATGGTTATTAGGGTTTCCACTGGTAAGTTCAATACCCTAGGTTTAAGCAGTTATGACCAATACAAGGTGAACATACAATGGTCAGTCGGGTTACTTGACGAGCTCAACTAGTACGAGCTCACCTCAATATGAACGACATGAAGTGCATAAGCACCTCATGTGGCCTAACCACTGCCGTCAACCCAAGCACGACTCGGGTTCATCGGAGCGTCCTTCGTGGCGATTAGAAGCCAACCACGAATTCAAATCTATTACCGATTGCCTGGACTAGAATATAGCCCGCACTTGT
Source organism: Magnolia kwangsiensis (assembly GCA_037074715.1). Lineage (NCBI taxonomy): Eukaryota > Viridiplantae > Streptophyta > Magnoliopsida > Magnoliales > Magnoliaceae > Magnolia > Magnolia kwangsiensis. Next base: position 78,769,278 of record CM073577.1, on the reverse strand, counting down.
AGTCTACATCAATGATCATATGAGAGTGACAGAAATGAAATACAAATACTCCAACCATGTTAACAACATGTTATAACACACAACATAAGCAAATCCACCAAACACAAGCATTTCATATATATAAGGAAATCAATTCAATATAACAACATGGAGGAAATCATATACATCATCATATTAATTGAGAATCCAATCTCAAAACTACTCTACAACACCATTCATTCAATACTTACTAATACATACTCGTACATAAACACTTAGTCTACACACATTGGTCTACATAGCATATGTCGACCCAAAGTGTGCATTAGGGAGAATCTCTTTTCCAAATAGATCATACACGCCTAACTAGTATAATAACATGACAAATACTCATGGAAATTATTTCAGCAAAATACGGACGTATACAGTATTTCCTACAAATACCTAAAATGCTCTAAATCTCATATTCTTCGTACGTGATCGGAATGGAAAACAGACAGCATGTTCTACATGTCAAACAGTGTCCTTGTCACTAATCTACTATTAAATGGCTTTGAAAGCTTTGAAAACAAGTAACCTAAGAATCTAGAATCCTCACCTTACGCCGTAGAAGCGTAACGAATCAAATAGAAACTCTATGCTTCGTCAACGTCTGTATGACGACCTATATCGCAAGATAAGTCAGCTACTTCGCTACTTGTATTGATAGAATCCCTAAAATAGGTTAAGGTTAGGATTTTCTTACCTAGAATGATGTCGGAATCATCGAAAGAGTGATTAGAATACGATGGCTAAGCACGTGTGGTAGCAGGATCGAGTGACAGGAACCTTTCCTCACAAATCTCTCTCTTTTCTCTTTTTTCTTTCCTAGGGTTTCTTGTAAATTCGTATGGAAGGGATGTGAGAGTGTAACACCCTGAATTTTTTCCAACCTAGGGTTATACATCCTTAGGCAATGGTTCAACCGAAACACCTGGGAAACCTCTCAGAACCCACTTCCAGAGCCAAAGAAATCACTTAGGATTAATTCCTTTAGAAACTAAGCATAAGTTAGCTAGCGCTACGCTGGAGTAGCTGTGAAATTGTCCCTAATCACTTTAAATGCATTCTACAAGATCCAAAACTTGTAGAACCAATGATGCTATAATATCCTAAAACCTTGGATCGAACTCTAAACCCGTTTGCTCTCAGGAACTCTTTGAAACTTTGTATTGGATCTAGACCGCGCGTCAAAAGTCCGATACCTACAATCTTAGACCGTTATGACCGCTTGGCTGGACTTGACAATCGTTTCGAAAATCAAGGCTAACCGACGTTCAGAGGCTATTTCATTGAGCCTGGAGTGAAGAGAGTGAGAATAGGGTTAGATTTAAAAATTTTAATTCAAATCTGGCACGTGACTTGACGCGTTATTATTAAGCGTTCTCACCGTCAGAATTCAGCCAAATTACACCCTCAGATCAGAAAAAATTTCTCTTTCATATCATGAGACTTGTAGACCTGATCTAGGTGCGATGATCGCTGAACTGAAACTGGACTGCCACGTGCGATCTGGGAACTCTACCGGACTGAAAACTTGATGTGTGCTAAATCCAGTATGCATGAGCTTAAGTCCGACTGCGTTCGACCAGGGGACCTCCAGAAATGCTCTTTTGGACCAGAACAGCCCTGATTTGGTTAGACCTCAAGTAAACATTGTTCCCAAGCCTAATTTGGGAAGTTTTAAGCTTATAAAAGGGGTTTAAACCCTCACTTCTCTCACCCATCCGAATTTTCTAGAAACCCTAGCAGAGAGAGAAAAAGTGAGAGATTGTGAGAGTGTGGGAGGGATCTTCCTGCCACCTGCTGCTGCTGCTGCACGTGCTTAAGCGGCGTATTCCAATCACTTTCCCGGTGATTACGCCGTATTTCTAGGTAAGGAAAACCCTAACCATTTGCTGATTTAGCATTCCGTCAATTCCATTAGCGGTGTAGCTTATGTAGCTTGTGTATTAGGTCGCCTGTTCGCCATAGACGAAGCGTATACGCTCCGTTCGGAACGATACACATCTAAAGTGAAAGGTGCGGATTTTAGACGCTTTGATTGGCTGTTTTCAATGCTTTCAATGTTGTTTAATAGTAGATTATCGACGGCAATGCCATTTGACATGTACAACATGCTGTCCGATTCCTGTTTCGTAAGTAGACGAAAAATATGAGATTTAGGGCATTTTAGTCATTTGTAGGAAATATTGTTTGCATCCATATTTTGCTGATATGATTGACATGGCTTTTTGTTACCTTAGGATATTAGGAATGAGTACATAATCAGTTTGGCGAAGAGATTCGCCCAAATGCTCACTTTGAGTCGACATACTATATGTAGACTTAAGTGTGTAGACTAAGTGTTTGTATAAATGTTTGTATTAGTATGTATTGAATTAAATGGTGTTATGAATTAGTTTGAGATTGAATTCTAAAATAATATGCTGATGTAAATGATTTCCTACATGTTGGCTATATGCATGATTTCATTATATGTATGAAATGCATACGTTAGATGATTTACTTAAGTTGTATGATATAACATGTGTTAACATGCTCACATTGTTGTATTTCATTTCCATTACCTTTATATGATTGCTAATGTGGATTCATAAATGTTTGGGACTATACTTAGTCCAGGCAGTCGGTAACCGAGTAAATTCGTGGTTGGCTTATCTTTGCCACGAAGGACACGTCGATGAACGCGAGTCGTGGTTTGAGTTGGCGGCAGTGGTTAGGCCACACGAAGTGTTTCATACACTTCATGTCGTTCAGCTTAAGATGCGCTCGTATTAGTCGAGCCCGTCAAGTAACCCGACTGTCCATTGTATGTTCATCATGTATGTGTCATAACTGCTTGAACCTATGGTACTGAACTTACCATTGGAAACCCTGTTAACCATGGTACCTTGATCCACAAAGACTCATGAGCCGGGCATGGTGGTATGGGACACCGTGGTCGAGCTGTAGGCCTACGCTGGGGCCACAAACCTCCCCGTAGTGACCAATGAGCACATTGACTCGTGAGCAGATTATGGTGGTATGGGACACTATATTCTAGCTGTCGGCCTACACTGATCAGGCGACGAGCCCTTTGTAGTGACCGCGAGCGTATTCTGAGTCTACGGGAGGCGACGACCCTTCCATAGCAATGAGAGTACAGTAGGCCTGTATTGATAAGGTGATGGGGGAGTGGTGCAACGAGTGCGAGCAACAGCCCTGGCAGCCCTTGCAGCGACCTACAAAATATAACCTCGTATGTGATTAAGACAGGATCTGTGTTGGGATTGATACAAGCAAGGTATCCTAGTTTCCCAATCCTGCTGTATGAAAAGGACTAATAATAACTCGGTAATCATATCACCATCGCATTGCATGTGCCTGGAAGATGTGGAGCACTGTGGGAAGAAAGCATACCGCGGGCGTAAGATGGTGCCGTATTAGGGAGATCGTCGGTGAGGGCATCCATCATGTCATGTCATATTGCATTAACAACAGTATTAGGAATGTTTGATTTGTTATTTTACTATTATCGCATGATTGATTTGATAACATGAAAATCTCTGCTCTATTATTTCACTGAGTTGATCACTCACTCCCACGTTACGGGATGGTGTTTCTGAACACCCACCAGTCCCTATTGTGATTGCAGATGATGGCACGGCCTGCGAGGTGGAGCCAGACTTGATGATGATGAGGAGGATCCCTCCTTTATGCGTGTTCTAAGCGACGGGATTACAGGGAGATTCATTAGATGCCATGACACTTGTCATTTTATATTTTCAGAGCACTCATGTATATTCTTTCTTTCTATTTTAAGGTATACATGTATATGTTTAACCTGGTAACATGTTCACACTCTGGAGACTTACAATCAATTATATATTATATGTATGTATCACAGTCTTCCGCTTGTTAATTTAACTGTCTCTGGAGTATGATATGTTGTTCTGGCTTAATCTCACTCATGTTTAATACATTAACACAGACAACATTCAATTATACACATTTATGTTGCATAAGTGATGTTCTGGAACTCGGGAGTGGAGTTTTTACTCGACCCCCCGATTTTTGGGATGTTACAGAGACGGTTTAAGACCCTTATATAGGCTAAAAACTCACCTACTTAGACTTTAAACCAAGGTATACTTGGGCTATAGCTAAATCGGGTCTTTTTCGATCCAAAATGACATTTTTAGAGGTCCCCTGACTGAATGCGGTCGGACTTAAGCTAATGGATGCTGGATCCGTATCACATTCAGTTTTCAGTTCGATCGGGTTTCCAGATCGCACGTGGTGGACCAGTTTCAGTTCAGCGGTCACTGAGACTCGATCAGGGATTCCAAGTACACTGACCTGAGTGGGAAATGTTCCCTGATCTGAGGGTATATTTGGGTCAGATTCCAACGGTCTGAATGCTTATAACTAACCCGTAAGCGTCACGTGCTAGATTTATTTAAATCACATTTAATTTATAAAGAATTCTACTCTTTCTCACACTCCTTGCTCCGGACTTAGTAAAAGTCTCTGGACATCAGTTGGGCTTGATTTTCTAAACGATTGTCAAGTCCAACCAAGCGGTCGTAATGGTCTAAGTTCATTGTCATCGGACTCACGACGTGCGGTCAGAAACCATTACAAAGTTTCTGTAACATCCCAAAAAATCGGGGGTTGGGTAGAAACCCAGCTCCCAAGTTCCAAAACGTTACTTATGCAACATAGATAATGATGAATGCCTGTTGTCTATAGAATGGCATAAAACAAGATTGAGACTAAGCCAAAACAGCATATCATACTCCAAAGACAGTTAAATTAGCAAGCGAAAGACTGTAATAAATATATAAAATATATAAATGATTGTAAGTCTCCAGAGTGTGAACATGCTACCAGGTTAACTAATTACATGTATACTCCAAAATATAAAGAAAAGAATATACATGGGTGTGTAAATAAAAGGCAAGATACCAAGTGTACTGTCATCTAATCAGTAACCCTGTAAACCCCGTCAATCAGAACCTGTATATAGGAGGGATTCTCCTCATCATCATCAAGTCCGGCTCTGCTTCACAAGCATCGCCATCATACGAAACTGAAATAGGAACTGGTTGGTGTGTACAACATCATCCCGTAACGTGGGAGTGAGTAGCTAACTCAGTGGAATCATAGAGCAAGGGTTAACATGTTATCAAATCAATCACGCAATAATAGTAAAGAAAACAATCATACACTCCTAGATACTGTGATTAATGCAATTATGAAATGACACCATCTTACGTCCGCGGCATGCTTTCTTCCCTCAGTGCTCCACATCTTCCAGGCACATGCAGTGCGATATGAATATGATTACCGAGTTGTTATTAGTCCTTTTCATATAGCAGGATTGGGAAACTAAGGTACCTCCCTCATATCAATACCCAAACAATGATCTTATCTAGGGTCGTCACTCCTAGTAGTCTTATACAATGATATATTTCTAGGTCACTGCAAGGGCTGATAGGGCTGTTGCATGCACTCGTTGCACCGCTCCCCCATCACCTTATCAATACAGGCCTAGTTTATATCCTTGAGACTGCATCAGGACTCGTCATCCCCATGCGGTGTCAGGATAAACTCAAGGTCATTACAAAGGGCTGCCAGGGCTGTTGCTCGCACTCGTTGCTCCACTCCCCCATCACCTTATCAATGTAGGCCGACAACAAGAATATAGTGTCCCATACCACCATAATCTGCTCAGAGTAGGGTATTCACTGGTCACTACGGGGAGGTTTGTGGCCCCAGCGTAGGCCGACAGCTCGACCACGGTGTCCCCTACCACCATGCCCGGCTCATGAGTCTTAGGGGATCGAGGTACTAAAGTTAGAGGGGCTTTCCAATGATAAGTTTACTACCCTAGGTTTAAGCAGTTATGATGAATACAAGGTGAACATACAATAGTCAGTTGGGTTACTTGATGAGTCCGACTAGCACGAGCGCACGTTGAATCGACCAACATGAAGTGCACAAGTACTTCGTGTGGCCTAAACACTGCCGACGACTCTAGTACGACTCGAGTTCGTCATACACATCCTTCGTGCCAAATAGAATCTAACCACGAATTCTAAATTGTTACCGAATTCTTAGACTAGAGTATAGCCAAAAACACATGTAATCTACATCAATAATCATATGAGAAAGACAGAATTAAAATACAAGAAATTCTAGCATGTTATCAGCATATTATAAAATACATCATAAGCAGTTAACCATACACGAGTATTTCACACCTAAGGTAGGCAATTCAAATACAACAAGCATGGAGGAAATCATGTGCATCATCATAGTAGTTGAGAATCCAGTCTCAACGCTAATCTACAACACCATTTACTCCATACTTACTAATACATACATTTATACAAACACTTAGACTATTCAACTCCAACGTACTTGAAGTATGTTGATTCTAACATATAATATGACAAATCCTTATATCAAGGAGTTGTCTAATACACAACAGTCTTGTTCTTACATTCAAAACATATGGCAGGCATAAATCATATTGATTTAGGCATTTCAACAAACACTTAGTCAACACACATTAGTCTACATAGCCTATGTCGGCCAATATATGCATTTGGGTGAATCTCTTTGCCAAACAGATCGTACACGCATATCTTGCATATAACACGACAAATAAACATGGCAACCATTTTAGCAAAATATGGATGTATACAGTATTTCCTACAAATACCTAAAATACCATAAATCTCATATTCTCCGTACGCAGTCGAAATAGAAAACAGACAGCATGTTCTACATGTCAAACGGCGATCTCGTCGATAATCTACTATTAAACGACATTGAAAGCTTTGAAAACAGTTAACCTAAGCATCTAGAATCCTCATGTAACGCCCGTGAAAAATCCATACTTGGGCTCAAGTACCAACTCGACCCGAAATTACGTAGAATTTACTCCTTTAGAAAATATGACTAAGTTAGCTAGTGCAACGTTAGAATAGCTAGGAAATGGTCCCTGATCACTTTAAATACATTCTACAAGGCCCAAAACGAGTGGAACCAATGGTGCTATAATGCTCTAAAGCCTCGGATCAAACTCTAAACCGGTTTATTCTCGGGACCTCCTTGAAACTTTGTATTGGATCTAGACCGCGCGTCGAAAGTCCGATACCTACCATCTTAGACCGTTATGACCACTTAGCTGGGCTTGGCAATCGTTTCAAAAATCAAGTCCAACTGACATTCAGAGGCTATTTCATTGAGCTTGGAGTGAAGAGAGTGAGAATAGGGTTAGAATTGGAATTTGAAATTCAAATCTGGCACACGATTTGATGCATCAGTATTAAGCGTTCTGACCGTTAGAATTCAGTCAAATTACACCCTTGGATCAGGAAAAATTTCTATTACATATCACGAGACTTATAGGCCTGATCTTGGTGCGGTGACCGTTAAACTGAAACTTAACCGCCATGTGCGATCTGGGAACCCTACCGGTCTGAAAACTGGATGTGTGCTAGATCCAGTATGCATGAGCTTAAGTCCGACCGCATTTGGCCAGGGGACCTTCAGAAATGCTCTTTTGGACCGAAACGGCCCCGATTTGGTTAGGCACCAAGTAAACATTGTTACCAAGCCTATTTTGGGCATGTTTTAGCTTATAAAAGGGGTTGAAACCCTCACTTCTCTCACACATCCGAATTTGATAGAAACCCTAGCTTGTGTGAGAGAAAAGGTGAGAGATTGTGAGAGAGAGTGGGAGAGTTCTTCCTGCTACTTGTGCTACGTGTTGCAAGTGCTTAAGCAACGCACCTCTATCGCTTTCCCGACGATTACACCACGATTCTAGGTAAGCAAATACCCTAAATAGTTGCTGATTTGAGTTTCATTTGTTTTCATAGCGATGTAGCTTATGGATCTCGTGTATTAGGTTCCCTATTCGCCGTAGACGAAGCGTATACGCTCCGTTTCAATTCACGAGTCTACAAGACATAAGGTGAGGATTTTAGACGCTTTAATTGACGGTTCCTAACGCTTTCAATGTCGTTTAATAGTAGATTATTGACGGCATCGCCGTTTGACATGTACAATATGCTCTCCGTTTCCTGTTTCGTAAATTAACAAAGAATATGAGATTTAGGGCATTTTAGTCATTTGTAGGAAGTACTGTTTACATTCATATTTTGCTGATATGATTGATATGGTTTGTTGTCGCATTAGGAAGTTAGGAATACGTGCATAATTACTTTGGCGAAGAGATTCACCTAATTGCGCACTTCGGGTCGACATACTATATGTAGACTCAAGTGTGTAGTGTATGTGTTTGTATGAATGTTTGTATTAGTACGTATTGAATTAAATGATGTTATGAATTAGTTTAAGATGGTTTTCTCAATTAATATGCTGACCTAAATGATTTCTTACATGTTGACTATATGCATGATTTCATTACATGCATGAAATATATGGGTTTGAAGATTTACTTAAGTTGAATGTTATAACATGTGTTAACATGCTCACATGATTGTATTTCAATTCCAATACTCTTACATAATTTGCTGATGTGGTTCCATAAGTGTTTGGGACTAGACTTAGTCCAGGCAGTCGGTAACCGAGCGAATTCGCTGCTGACTGGTCTTAGCCACGAACAACACGTCGATGAACGCGAGTCGTGTTTGAAGTTGGCGGCAGTGGTTAGGCCACGCGAAGTGTTTTACGCACTTCATGTCGTTCGACTTGAGATGCGATCGCGCTAGTCGAGCCCGTCAAGTAACCCGACTGGCCGATGTATGTTCACCTTGTATGAGTCATAACTGCTTGAACCCAGGGTACTGAACTTACCATTGTAAACCCTATTAACCATGGTACCTTGATCCACGAAGACTCATGAGCTGGGCATGGTGGTATGGGACACCGTGGTCGAACTATCGGCCTACGCTGGGGCCACAAACCTCCCCGTAGTGACTAGTGAGCACCTAGACTCGTGAGCAGATTATGGTGGTATGGGACACTATATTCTAGCTGTCGGCCTACACTGATCAGGCGACGAGTCCTTTGTAGTGACCGCGAGCGTATTCTGAGTCCACGGGAGGCGACGACCCTTCCGTTACAGTAGAGTACAGTAGGCCTGTATCGATAAGGTGATGGGGGAGCGGTGCAATGAGTGCGAGCAACAGCCCTGGCAGCCCTTGCCGTGACCTACGAAATATACATCGTATGAGATTACTAGGAGTGACGACCCTAGACAGGATCTGTGTTGGGATTGATACAAGGGAAGTACCTTAGTTTCCCAATCCTGCTATTTGAATGGACTAATAACAACTTGAAAATCATATCACCATGCCATTGCATGTGCCTGTAAGATGTGGAGCACTTGAGGGTCGATTGCATGCCGCGGTCGTAAGATGTTGCCGTATGAGGGAGATCGTCGGTGAGGGCATACATCACGTCATATCATCTTGCATTAACAACAGTATTAGGATTGCCTGATTTACTGCTTTACTATTATCGCATGATTGAATTGTGAACATGCTAATCCTTGCTCTATGATTCCACTGAGTTGATCACTCACTCCCACGTTACGGGATGGTGTTTGCAACACCCACCAGACCCTGTTGTAGATGCAGGTGAGGCTGAGATCCAGGAGGTGGAGCCAGACTTTGACGAGGACCAGGACGAGTTCTCGTACATGCAGTATCACGATGGCTTTGCGTAGGCGACCTGGATCGATGAGACTTCAGTGGGACCATTTTGGACATTTACTTTTGTTCATGTATATGTATATAAGACTCAGAGATGTATTCATACTTTGGAGACAGATGAGATTTACTTTGTTTTTCCATATAGTGATATATATATTGTTTAGTCTTCCGCTTGCTTTTATCACTGGATTTGAAGTATGAATTGCAGTTTTGGTATACTTTTACTCATGTGAATGCTTTAAATCAGACAACATTGAATCATAATCATTTTTGTTGCATAAGTGACGGTCTGGAACTCGGGAGTTGAGTTTATACACGACCCCCGATTTTCAGGGTGTTACAAGTTGGTATCAGAGCATGAATAAGAGTATACTGGGCTTGGGTTATGGTCTCACGACGTACGCTGTCGCTTCCTTTGACTTAGGTGGGTCCGAGAAGGGTCTAGAAACACTTCTAGGATAGCAGATTCGCCGATAGGCGATGTCTATTCGCATCGATCGCACGACCGAGTCTGTAACGCATCTCGGGTCGCGTAAAGCAACCCGAATAGCTTCTAAGCCGTAGGAAGTCGGGTTGAGACATCCTATGAACGATTTTAAACCCGTAAAAGTAAATTCTTGGGCCGTGGGATGACCACGACTCCTGTAATCAATCGCCAGGGCTTAAAAACCCCGTTTCACCAAAAATCTTCAAAATTCTTCCTCTCACCACTCCAATCTTCATTTCTTTCTTATCCAATTCATGTTAGGCATCAAACCTAATGTGAAAATAACATAAAATAATAATTTCATAAAATTTTATAGTGAATAGTAAAATTTCATGAAAAATAGCCATAAGGCCATTCTAAATTCACTTTATTTAGCTAATAAGAGTCTAGATGGATGTAATAGCTCCTTCTATCCCAAATTCATATGCTGCATCATAGGGTTTGGTATTCAGGATTATGGTATGGTCCCGGAAAGCCCTGAACACATGTTTGGGCTCACATAGGCCAAAATACCATGAACCAGGGGGCAAACCATACATATCTGGGGTCCTTGGACCATGGGGGACCGAACCCATCCAGCCCCACCGACCGGATGCATCACCGGTCGGCGATGCATCACCGTACAGGTGGGCCGATTTGCTATGATTTTTGGGCGCACGCCCTTAAATCTCATGTGTACCCTCTCCATATAACTCCCGTCCCACAACAACCCCCAAATCATACCCCTCCTTCACAAACAGCCCTCCCCATAGCCCTATTTTCATTTTTCAGCAACCATCCCCAAATTTCGTGGTTCCAAATCGCTTCTAGATCCCTCCTTGGCCAAAAACGACCATCATCCATCACTTCTTTGGAGTTGGCAGCCCTTCCTCTTGAAGATTTCGTCATTTGGAGCTCCAAAAACCCCCAAATTGAGCTGAAATCGTGAGGTGCTCCATTTCACTTTTTCATTTCCATTTCTCCTTGAAAATACATCCTTGGAAAGCTTGAAGCATCCCTCTACGACGCCTAGATCTCTTTTTTCCAGATTGGACAGCCACTTCTCCGCATTTTCTCCATTTTTCATGGCTTTCGTGGAAGCCATTTTAGGCCTTTTATCACTCTCATCCATCATATCTTTGATGGGTAAAAGGAAAACCGTAACAGACGAGGCTGGGCCAAGCCGCCCTGCTCAATCGAGAAGACCGCGGGGTGGTGCCGCAAGTTCAAGCGTCACCGCAGGTCCAGCTGCAGCCCTAGAGTGCCGTACAAAGCTGGATTTGGATCCCCACGCTCACCTTGGGCGAGTAATTCTATCAGAGATGCCTCATGGCCAATACACTGATCGTAAAGTGTTATTTGAGGTAGACGTGGAAGGGCGACTGTTTGGTGAATTTTTGTTGTTCGAGCGCATTGAAGCTACGCATTGGGGTCCGATCTTTGAAGCTCACGCTCGTGCTAATGTGAGCACCGTTCGTGCCTTCTACGCTAGTATCCAGAATCCTACCTTGGAGCCATTGTAGTTTAAAATCCCTTTTGGTAGAGATCGGATGGCTATGATTGATGTGCGACTGATTGCGCGACTTCTGAACGTACCCCTTGGTAATGTTCATCCTAGTGAAAAGAATCTGAGGAGTAGACGTGAACGAGATCACCGCACCAGGTTTCTGTGCGGTAAGTTGGTTCCATGACAGCCTAATAATAGCCTTAAGGCGATGTATATGTCTGATGATTTGTGCCTGCTGCACCATATCTGCACGTTCAATGTTTATCCCAGGTTGACAAATCGCATTGAATGTACAAGCCTTATGGTTGATTTCCTGTATCTGGTGGCCCAATGAGAGAACGTATGTATGGCTACTTTCATCTTACGACAAATAATCCTCACAGTCAAGTCAAGAAGAACATCCGAATTGCTTCCTTTTGGCCGACTAATTTGCAAGATTGCGCTTGAGTTTTCCTACAGACTTGGGCCAGAATTGCCAGTATCGATTCATACCATTGATGAGTCGACTATGGTCAAGATGAAGATTGGGTCGCAGTACCTTGAAAATCAGCTTGAGGAGGACAGCGAGGACGACTTTGATGATGAGGAAGATCAAAGCGAAGAAGAACCTGGAGCAGAGGTTCAGGAAGAGGTTCAGGAAGAAGTTCAGGAAGAATGAGAAGAGGAGGCTCAGGATACAGATGAGAGCCCTCCTCCTTCTGCACAGGCTACTAGCGATGATAGCATTGCTCGGATGGAGGAGAGTCAAATCACTTTGCGAAGGGAAGTTCAAGAACTTCACGCTGAAGTCAAGGATGTCAAGGCCTTTACAAAGAAGAAATTAGGCAAAGTGACTCGCACCTTGAAGGCGATCCTGTGTTGCCTGCAAGATAAGGGTGCTCCTCCTCCGTCCCCAGACTCAGACTAGTGATGCGACCTTTGATGTAGTTGTCAGTAGTTAGTCATTTCTTGCTTTATGTGTGTAAGCCTGTTAGGGCTAGTGCTTTGCTTATGTTGCTGTTGTAATTTTTTTTAACTGTCTTAGTTCCCATGTATTTCTCGTCATGATGCTTGTAAGGATATATCCCTTGTATTGTGACAATTTTGATTAAATGAAATGCATGGAATGCCTTTAACTCCTTGTGTGAATGATTGCGGTGTATTTGTGCTATTAAGACTGACAAGGTTGCACCTTATTTTAAATATAGGGAATGCCGCCTAAGGCTACGCGGAGCACGGTTCGGCTTGCATTGACTAAGCATATGGATCAGACTCCTTCACAGTCTGGCACCCATGCGGACCCTGCTGTGGGCCTGATTCCTGAGACTGTTCGTGCGTCTCAGCCTGCTAATGGTCCTACAGTTGGACCACCGCCGTTCACACCGTCAGTCAGAGAGCCTCATCGTGCATCTACTTCCACACAGCATCCGCCACAGCCTGCTCCACCTCCTGACAGATTTGAGCAGATGTTGGCTATGATGCAGCAGCAGCAGCAGCTTCTGACTACCATCGTGGGGACATTAGCACAGGGTGGGGGTGTGGCTCCACCTGCACCACCTGCGCATCCAGCTGAGGATGCTTATACATACGCCCAGGATGAGGGCATGGCTCATCCTGCGCCGCCTGCTTACCCTGCGGGGACCGCCGCAGATACACGGGGCTTATTAGAGCGATTTCAGCGCTTACGGCCTCCCACTTTCATGGGTTCTCACAGACCCGAGGAGGCTGAGTACTGGCTCGATCGTGTGTCGAAGATTTTACAGATGCTTCATTGCACAGAGGCCGAGCAGGTAGAGCTGGCTACATTCCTGTTTGAGAGAGAGGCCAGCCTGTGGTGGGATAGCGTACTGCGGACCATTGCCACCGATTTTATATGGACATGGGCCGCGTTTGAGTTCCGCTTCCATGAGAAGTATTATCCCCAGACTTACAGGCACAACAGGGAGAAAGAGTTTCTCCGCCTCAGACAGGCAGCCATGACAGTTACAGAGTATGAGCATCGGTTCACGGAGATGGGCAGATACGTCCCGACGATTTTGGCTGATGAGTAGATGCGCATACGGCGCTTTTTGGAGGGTTTGCGACCGGATATTCAGTCGAAGATGTGGTGTTTGAGCATTCCCTCTTTGCGGAGTTGATTCACATGTCTATGCGGGCAGAGCAGGATGTGGATCGACTTGCGCGATCTCGCGGCCCTGTTGCTTCTAGGCCGCGACCAGACATGCATGACAGGCCCTTCGCGGGCAAGAGGCTTCGCGTCGACCCTCCTACTCGGGCCATAGAGCTAGCACCATCGTTTCGGCGGCCCGAGTTATCGTGCACATACTGTGGGAGGTCAGGCCACTTGGCGCAGAGCTGCTTCTCTCGGATGCGGGACAGCGGGTTCTCACCGCCGCAGAAGATTGACCGTGCTCGTTCACAGGCGATATCAGCACCGCCTATACGGTTAACTCCTGCACACCCTTCTTTCAGACCTCCGGTATCACAGATCAGACAGCCTCCACAGCCCTTGACACAGCGGCCGAACCGGCCACAGCAGGCTCGGGTTCATGGATTGACAGCTGAGGCAGCTGTGACACCGACTCTTCAGCATTCAGCCTTCGAGGTCACAGCCCATATTGGAGGTACTCCTATTCTTGTGATGGTGGACACTGGTTCCACGATTTCTTTGATATCGCGTGTTGTAGTCAGGCGTCTTGGGTTACAGACTATCACTATAGATAGCGTGCGGGTCTTTGCAGCTCATGGGGATTATTCGGATGTTACCCAGATGTGTGAGGGTTGTTTAGTTGATCTGGGAGGCAGGACGATGACTCTTGATCTTGTCGTCGATCCCTCGCTCGTTTATCTCGACGTCATTCTTGGCATGGACTGGTTGACTGTTGGGAGGGCCGAGATTGACTGCGAGGCTCGTATGGTGACGGTGTACGAGCCTGAGGGCACGCCTTTCACGTTTTCAGTACGGGTAAATCTTCCTTTTCGCATACTTAGTTACTCCACTTTATTACGCGACGCTGGTGCCCAGGTACTCGAGCATGTGCCAGTCGTTTCCGAGTTCGAGGATCTGTTCAGAAAGATCCCTGGTTTGCCGCCCCGACGTGAGATCGATTTCACTATCGATCTGGTTCCTGGTTCTATGCCCGTCTCACTGCCGACGTATCGCATGGCACCATGTGAAATGGAGGAATTGAGGACGCAGATTGATGGTCTACTAGAGCTTGGCCTTATACGGCCTAGTGTGTCTCCTTGAGGAGCACCGGTCCTATTCGTGAGGAAGAAGGATGGTTCGATGCGATTGTGTATTGATTATCGCAGGCTGAACCAGGTCACGGTGAAGAACAAGTATCCCTTACCCAGGATCGATGACTTGTTTGATCAGTTGAGAGGAGCGCAGTACTTCTCGAAGATTGATCTTCAGTCGGAATATCATCAGTTGCGCGTCAGGGATGAGGACGTGCAGAAGACAGCATTCAGGACTAGTTTTGGCCACTACGAGTTCCTCGTGATGTCGTTCGGTCTCATGAACGCACCGGCCGTGTTCATGGATCTGATGAACCGGGTATTTCGGCCTTTCCTCTATCGATTCGCCGTTGTATTCATTGACGACATTTTGGTGTACTCTAGGAGTCGAGAGGAGCATGAGGAGCACTTACGTTTGGTCCTGGATACGCTCAGGCAGCATCAGTTGTTCGCACAGTATAAGAAGTATGACTTTTAGAAGCAGGAGGTGAAGTTTCTGGGATACATGGTGTCCAAGGATGGCATGGCAGTTGACCTGTCTAAGGTAGCTGCAGTGCAGGACTGGGAGCAGCCTGGTTCTTTCACTGAGGTGAGGAGTTTCTTGGGTCTCGCTGGCTACTATCGGCGCTTCATACCGGACTTCTCGAAGATCGCGAGACCCTTATCTCAGTTGACACGGAAGGACGTGAAGTTCGCCTGGAATGACAAGGCGGAGTCAGCTTTTCAGGAGCTGAAGGACAGACTTACGTCCGCCCGTATTGCCAGAGCAAGGGGTTAGATACACTATATAGACTGACGCGTCTAGCGTTGGTTTGGGTTGTGTCCTTATGCAGAGGGACAGGGTAATTTCGTATGCCTCGAGACAATTAAGGAAGCACGAGGAGAATTACCCTACATACGACCTAGAGTTGGCAGCCATTATATTCGCACTGAGACTCTGGAGACATTACCTCTACGAAGAGGAGTTCGAGCTCTTTTGTGACCACAAGAGCCTCAAGTACATATTCACGCAGCAAGACTTGAATATGAGGCAGCGGCGATGGATGGAGACGTTGAAGGACTTTAAGTTTGAAGTCTCTTACCATCCTGGGAAGGCGAACCTTGTGGCTGATGCATTGAGCCGCAAGCAGGCGATAGAGTTTGCGGCTCCGCTGATAGTTGCTGAGTGGGATATGGTTGAGTTTTTGTGAGACTTTGAGTAGAAACTCACCGTAGAGGAGCCGTTTGAGTTCATCGCCCATGTACAGGTGCGATCTCAGAACGATGACAGAGTCATCGAGGCGCAGAGGGACGATGCGCATCTTACTGAGCTTCGAGAGCAGGCCAATGATGATGCTGATGCCGACTGGCGAGTTGGTATGGATGGGGGCTTACGTTACCGTGGCCGCCTATGCGTCCCAGATGTCCCTGACTTGAGACGAGAGATTCTCGAGGCTGCGCATTCTACTAAACTCGCGATGCATCCAGGCAGCACAAAGATGTATCGTGACGTGAAGAGGATATATTGGTGGGAAGGTATGAAGACCCACGTAGCTGAGTTCATTTCCCGTTGTCTCACTTGTCAGCAGGTGAAGGCAGAGCATCGCCGACCACCTGGACTTTTGCAGCCTATGCCGATTGCAGAGTGGAAGTGGGATTTCATTTCCATGGACTTCATTTCTGGGTTGCCGAAGACGAGGAAGGGACATGATTCCATTTGGGTGATCGTCGACCGTCTGACGAAGTCGGCACACTTCCTACCGATCAGAGTTACGAACTCTGCAGACGAGCTGGCTAGATTGTACATCAGAGAGATTGTGCGTCTGCATGGAGTTCCGCTGGAGATCGTGTCGGACAGAGACACGCGGTTCACTTCTATTTTCTGGACTCGCATTCAGGAGGCTATGGGTGTGAAGTTGAAGTTTAGTACTGCCTTCCACCCACAGACAGAGCGGGTGAACCAGATCTTGGAGGACATGCTGCGAGCTTGTGCATTGGACTTCAAGGACAGTTGGGATGATTGTCTTGTATATACGGAGTTTGCGTACAATAACAGTTTTCAGGCGAGTATCGGTATGGCACCTTATGAGGAGCTGTATGGGCGACCTTGTCACGCACCGCATTGCTGGTTAGAGGTCGGTCAGCGTAGCTTGATTGGCCCAGAGTTAGTGCAGGCGACGTCAGAGAAGATTGATATTATTCGACGTCGGCTCCTTACAGCGCAGAGCAGACAAAAGAGCTACGCCGATACGAGACGGAGGCCACTAGAGTTCACAGTTGGGGATCATGTGTTTTGCGAGTTTCCCCTATGAAGGGAGTCCTTCGGTTCGGGAAGAAGGAGAAGCTGGCACCACGATTCATTGGTCCATTCCAGATCCTCGATCGTGTGGGAGCGGTGGCTTACCGATTGGCTTTACCCACGCCTCTCGCGAGCGTTCACAACGTATTTCATGTTTGTATGCTGAAGAAGTACGTTGCTGATCCTTCCCATATCATCAGATGGGAGCAGGTGCAGTTAGGAGAGGATGTTACTTATATCCTACGACCGACACGTATCCTAGACAGGAAGGACCAGGTACTGCGTAACAAGGTGATTCCCCTTGTGAAGGTATTATGGACGCATCACTCTGAGGAGGAGGCTACCTGGGAGATAGAAGCCGAGATCAGAAAGAACTACCCGCAGCTTCTCGAGGAGTACGAAAAGGTACAAAATTTCGAGGATGAAATTATTTGTTAAGGGGGGTAGATTGTAACGCCCGTGAAAAATCCATACTTGGGCTCGAGTACCAACTCGACCCGAAATTGCGTAGAATTTACTCCTTTAGAAAATATGACTAAGTTAGCTAGTGTAACGTTAGAATAGCTGGGAAATGGTCCCTGATCACTTTAAATACGTTCTACAAGGCCCAAAGCGAGTGGAACCAATGGTGCTATAATGCTCTAAAGCCTCGGATCAAACTCTATACCGGTTTATTCTCGGGACCTCCTTGAAACTTTGTATTGGATCTAGACCGCGCGTCGAAAGTCCGATACCTACCATCTTAGACCGTTATGACCACTTAGCTGGGCTTGGCAATCGTTTCAAAAATCAAGTCCAACTGACATTCAAAGGCTATTTCATTGAGCCTGGGTGAAGAGAGTGAGAATAGGGTTAGAATTGGAATTTGAAATTCAAATCTGGCACACGATTTGACGCATCAGTATTAAGCGTTCTGACCGTCAGAATTCAACCAAATTACACCCTTGGATCAGGAAAAATTTCTATTACATATCACGAGACTTATAGGCCTGATCTTGGTGCGGTGACCGTTAAACTGAAACTGGACCGCCACGTGCGATCTGGGAACCCTACTGGTCTGAAAACTGGATGTGTGCTAGATCCAGTATGCATGAGCTTAAGTCCGACCGCATTTGGCCAGGGGACCTTCAGAAATGCTCTTTTGGACCGAAACGGCCCCGATTTGGTTAGGCACCAAGTTAACATTGTTCCCAAGCCTATTTTGGGCATATTTTAGCTTATAAAAGGGGTTGAAACCCTCACTTCTCTCACACATCCGAATTTGCTAGAAACCCTAGCTTGTGTGAGAGAAAAGGTGAGAGATTGTGAGAGAGAGTGGGAGAGTTCTTCCTGCTACTTGTGCTACGTGTTGCACGTGCTTAAGCAACGCACCTCTATCGCTTTCCCGGCGATTACACCACGATTCTAGGTAAGCAAATACCCTAAATAGTTGCTGATTTGAGTTTCGTTTGTTTTCATAGCGATGTAGCTTATGGATCTCGTGTATTAGGTTCCCTATTCGCCGTAGACGAAGCGTATACGCTCCGTTTCAATTCACGAGTCTACAAGACATAAGGTGAGGATTTTAGACGCTTTGATTGACTGTTCCCAATGCTTTCAATATCGTTTAATAGTAGTGTAACACCCTGAAAATCGGGGGTCGTGTATAAACTCAACTCCCGAGTTCCAGACCGTCACTTATGCAACAAAAATGGTTATGATTCGATGTTGTCTGATTTAAAGCATTCACATGAGTAAAAGTATACCAAAACTGCAATTCATACTTCAGATCCAGTGATAAAAGCAAGCGGAAGACTAAACAAGATATATATCACTGTATGGAAAAACAAAGTAATCTCAACTGTCTCCAAAGTATGACTACATCTCTGAGTCTCATATACATGTACATAACAAAAGAATAATGTTCAAAAAGAAAAGTCCCACTGATGTCCCCTCGATCCAGGTCGCCTACGGGAAGCCGTCATGATACTGCATATACGAGAACTCATCCTGGTCCTCGTCATCATCTAGCTCCACCTCCTGGATCTCGCCGTCACCTGCAACTACAACAGGGTCTGGTGGGTGTTGCAAACACCATCCCGTAACGTGGGAATGAGTGATCAACTCAGTGGAATCATAGAGCAAAGATTAGCATGTTCACAATTCAATCACGCGATAATAGTAAAGCAGTAAATCAGACAAGTCCTAATACTGTTGTTAATGCAAGATGATATGACGTGATGTATGCCCTCACCGATGATCACCCTCATACGGCAACATCTTACGACCGCGGCATGCCACACTCCCTAGAGTGCTCCACATCTTCCAGGCACATGCAATGCTATGGTGATATGATTACCAAGTTGTTATTAGTCCATTCAAACAGCAGGATTGGGAAACTAAGGTACCTCCCTTGTAACAATCCCAACACGGATCCTGTCTAGGGTCGTCACTCCTAGTAATCTCATACGATGTACATTTCGTAGGTCACTGCAAGGGCTGCCAGGGCTGTTGCTCGCGCTCGTTGCACCGCTCCCCCATCACCTTATCAATACAGGCCTACTGTACTCTACTGCACGGAAGGGTCGTCGCCTCCCGTGAACTCAGAATACGCTCGCGGTCACTACAAAGGGCTCGTCGCCTGATCAGTGTAGGCCGACAGCTAGAATATAGTGTCCCATACCACCATAATCTGCTCACGAGTCAAGGTGCTCACTGGTCACTACGGGGAGGTTTGTGGCCCCAGCGTAGGCCGACAGCTCGACCACGGTGTCCCATACCACCATGCCCGGCTCATGAGTCTTCGTGGATCAAGGTACCACGGTTAATAGGGTTTACAATGGTAAGTTCAGTACCCTAGGTTCAAGCAGTTATGATACATACAAGGTGAACAAACATCGGCCAGTCGGGTTACTTGACGGGCTCGACTAGCGCGATCGCATCTCGAATTGAACGACATGAAGTGCGTAAAACACTTCGCGTGGCCTAACCACTGCCGCCAACTCTCAACACGAATCACATTCATCGACCCGTCGTTCGTGACTATGACCAGTCAGCCACGAATTCGCTCGGTTACCGACTGCCTGGACTAAGTCAAGTCCCACACATCTATGGAATTACATTAACACTATAAAAAGGTATTGGAATTGAAATACATCATGTGAGCATGTTAGCACATGTTATAACATTCAACTTAAGCAAATCTTCAAGGCATACTTCCCATGCATATTCAACTTAAGCAAATCCTCAAGTACATACATTCCATGCATGTAATGAAATCATGCATTTTGTCAACATGTAGAAAATCATTTAGGTCGGCATAATAATTGAAAAATCAATCACAAACTATCAAATAACATCACTTAATTCAATACATACTAGTACAAGCATTTATACAAACACATACACTACACACTTAAGTCTACATATAGTATGTCGACCCAAAGTGTGCAACTAGGCGAATCTCTTCGCCAAACTAATTATGCACGCATTCCTAACTTCCTAATGCGACAACAAACCATGTCAATCACATCAGCAAAATATGAATGTAAACAGTACTTCCTACAAATGACTAAAATGCCCTAAATCTCATATTCTTCGTTAGCTTACGAAACGGGAAACGGAGAGCATTTTGTACATGTCAAACGGCGATGCCGTCAAGAATCTACTATTAAACGACATTGAAAGCATTGGGAACCGTCAATCAAAGCGTCTAAAATCCTCACCTAGTGTCTTGTAGACTCGGGAATTGAAGCGGAGTGTATATGCTTCGTCTACGGCGAGTAAGGAGCCTAATACATAAGATCCATAAGCTACATCGCTATGGAAACAAGAAAAACTCAAAGCACCAACTATTTAGGGTTTTTACTTACCTAGGATTGCGGTGGAATCGCCGGGAAAGCGGTAGAGGAGTGTTGCTTAAGCATGTGCAACACGTAGCACAAGTGGCGGGAAGAACTCTCCCACTCTCTCACAATCTCTCACTCTTTTTCTCTCTCCCAAGCTAGGGCTTCTCTCAAATTCGGATGGGAGAGAGGAGTGAGGGTTTCAACCCCTTTTATAGCCTAAAACATTCCCAAAATAGGCTTGGGAACAATGTTTACTTGGTGCCTAACCAAATCGGGGCCGTTCCGGTCCAAAAGGGCATTTCTGGAGGTCCCCAGGCCAGATGCGGTCGGACTTAAGCTCATGCATACTAGATCTAGCATACATCCAGTTTTCAGACCGGTTGGGTTCCCAGATCGCACGTGGCGGCCCAGTTTCAGTTTAACGGTCACCGCACCAAGATCAGGCCTATAAGTCTCGTGATATATAATAGATATTTTTCCTGATCCAAGGGTGTAATTTGGCTGTATTCTGACGGTCAGAATGCTTAATACTGATGCGTCAAATTTGTGTGCCAGATTTGAATTTGAAATTCCAACTATGTCCCTATTCACACTCTCTTCGGTCCGGGCTCAATGAAATAGCCTGTGATCATCGGTTTGACTTGATTTTTGGAATGAGTGTCAAGCCCAGCTAGACGGTCCTAACGGTCTAAGATAGGAGGTATCGGACTTTCGACGCGCGGTCTAGATCCAATACAAAGTTTCAAGGAGGTCCCGAGAACAAACCGGCTTAGAGTTTGATCCGAGGCTTTAGAGCATTATAGCACCCTTGGTTCCACTCGCTTCAGGCCTCGTAGAACGTATTTAAAGTGATCAGGGACCATTTCCCAGCTATTCCAACGTTGCACTAGCTAACCTAGTCACATTTTCTAAAGGAATGAATTCTACGCAATTTCGGGTCGAGTTGGTACTCGAGCCCAAGTATGGATTTTTCACGGGCGTTACAAGTAGATTATTGACGGCATCGCCGTTTGACATGTACAATATGCTCTCCGTTTCCTGTTTCGTAAATTAACGAAGAATATGAGATTTAGGGCATTTTAGTCATTTGTAGGAAGTACTGTTTACATTCATATTTTGCTGATGTGATTGACATGGTTTGTTGTTGCATTAGGAAGTTAGGAATAGGTGCATAATTACTTTGGCGAAGAGATTCGCCTAATTGCGCACTTCGGGTCGACATACTATATGTAGACTCAAGTGTGTAGTGTATGTGTTTGTATGAATGTTTGTATTAGTACCTATTGAATTAAATGATGTTATGAATTAGTTTGAGATGGTTTTCTCAATTAATATGCTGACCTAAATGATTTTCTACATGTTGACTATATGCATGATTTCATTACATGCATGAAATATATGGGTTTGAAGATTTACTTAAGTTGAATGTTATAACATGTGTTAACATGCTCACATGATTGTATTTCAATTCCAATACTCTTACATAATTTGCTGATGTGGTTCCATAAGTGTTTGGGACTAGACTTAGTCCAGGCAGTCGGTAACCGAGCGAATTCGCGGCTGACTGGTCTTAGCCACGAACGACGCGTCGATGAACCTGAGTCGTGTTTGAAGTTGGCGGCAGTGGTTAGGCCACGCGAAGTGTTTTACGCACTTCATGTCGTTCGACTTGAGATGTGATCGCGCTAGTCGAGCCCGTCAAGTAACCCGACTGGCCGATGTATGTTCACCTTGTATGAGTCATAACTGCTTGAACTAGGGTACTGAACTTACCATTGTAAATCCTGTTAACCATGGTACCTTGATCCACGAAGACTCATGAGCCGGGCATGGTGGTATGGGACACCGTGGTCTAGCTGTCGGCCTACGCTGGGGCCACAAACCTCCCCGTAGTGACCAGTGAGCACCTAGACTCGTGAGAAGATTATGGTGGTATGGGACACTATATTCTAGCTGTCGGCCTACACTGCTTAGGCGACGAGTCCTTTGTAGTGACCGCGAGCGTATTCTGAGTCCATGGGAGGTGACGACCCTTCTGTTGCAGTAGAGTACAGTAGGCCTGTATCGATAAGGTGATGGGAGAGTGGTGCAACGAGTGAGAGCAACAGCCCTGGCAGCCCTTGCAGTGACCTACGAAATATACATCGTATGAGATTACTAGGAGTGACGACCCTAGACAGGATCTGTGTTGGGATTGATACAATGGAAGTACCTTAGTTTCTCAATCCTGCTGTTTGAATGGACTAATAACAACTTGGAAATCATATCACCATGCCATTGCATGTGCCTGAAAGATGTGGAGCACTTGAGGATCAATTGCATGCCGTGGTCGTAAGATGTTGTCGTATGAGGGAGATCGTCGGTGAGGGCATACATCACGTCATATCATCTTGCATTAACAACAGTATTAGGATTGTCTGATTTACTGCTTTACTATTATCGCATGATTGAATTGTGAACATGCTAATCCTTGCTCTATGATTCCACTGAGTTGATCACTCACTCCCACATTACGGGATGGTGTTTACAACACCCACCAGACCCTGTTGTAGATGCAGGTGAGGCTGAGATCCAGGAGGTGGAAACAGACTTTGACGAGGACCAGGACGAGTTCTCGTACATGCAGTATCACGATGGCTTTGCGTAGGTGACTTGGATCGATGGGACTTCAGTGGGACCATTTTGGACATTTACTTTTGTTCATGTATATGTATATGAGACTCAGAGATGTATTCATACTTTGGAGACAGATGAGATTTACTTTGTTTTTCCATACAGTGATATATATATATTGTTTAGTCTTCCGCTTGCTTTTATCACTAGATCTGAAGTATGAATAGCAGTTTTAGTATACTTTTACTCATGTGAATGCTTTAAATCAGACAACATTGAATCATAATCATTTTTGTTGCATAAGTGACGGTCTGGAACTCGGGAGTTGAGTTTATACACGACCCCCGATTTTCAGGGTGTTACACCTCACCTTTCGCCGTAAAAGCATATCGATTCGAATAGAAAGTCTACGCTTTGTCAACGTCGATATGGCAACCTAATTCACAAGATAGGTTAGCTACTTAGCTACTTGTATTGCTAGAATCCTCAAAACAGGTTGAGGTTAGGGTTTACTTACCTAGAACGGAGTTGGAATCGCCAGAATAGCGATGCAGGTGGAAGGATTTGGCACGTGGAGCAGCAGGGAAGAATCCCAGGAAGCTTCTCCCACTTCTCCCACACTTTCTCTCTCCTTTCTCTCCTCTCTCCTAGGGTTTTCTCCAAATTCGTATGGGTTAGAAGGCTAAGGGTTTAAGGCCCTTTTATAAGCCCAAACATAACCAAAACAGACTCCAAGTCAAAGTATACTTGGGTTATAGCCAAATCGGGTCTTTTCCGGTCCAAAAGAGTATTTCTGGAGGTCCCCTGACCAAATGCAGTCGGACTTAAGCTCATGGATATTGGATCCTGATCACATTAAGTTTTTTGTCTGGTAGTGTTCCCAGATCGCACGTGGTGGACCAGTTTCAATTCAGCGGTCACGGACACTCGATCAGGGATTCCAAGTACACTGACCTAAGTGGGAAGTGTTCCCTGATCCGAGGGTATATTTGGGTCAGATTCCGATGGTCAGAACGCTTAAAAAATGTCACGCAAGTGACATGTGCCAGATTTATTTTAATTGAATTAATTTTCTAAATATTTTCCTTTTCTCACTCTCTTCACTCCGGACTCAGTAAAATGGTCTCAGGATATCGGTTGGGCTTGATTTTCGAAATGATTGTCAAGTCCAACCAAGCGGTCATAATGGTCTGAGATTGTCGATATCGGACCTTCGACGTGCTGTCTAGATCCAATACAAAGTTTCAAAGGGTTCCTGAGAGCGACTGGGTTTAGTGTTGGATCCTAGGTTTTAGGGTAACGTAGCGTCAATGATTCTATAGGTTTTGGGTCTTACAAATCGTATTTAAAGTGGTTGGTGCTAATTTTGCAGGAAATCTAGTGTAGCACTGGCTAATTCACGTTAAATTTCTAAAAAATTTGGTTCTAAATGATTCATTTGGCTTTGGAATTGGGTTCTGAGAGATTACCAAGGTGTTATGGTTGACGCATTGCCTAAGGGCGTCTAACCCCAAGTTGGCAAAAATCTGGGGTGTTACAATCTACACCCCTTAAAAGAAAATTTTATCCCCGAAATTGGCTAAGGATAATGAGTCTCTAGAGAGACTTTAGTATTGACATTCTAAGGAAGGTTCAAATCCTATTTAATGACCTAACCTTACGTATAACCTAAACCAACTTCTTCGATCCTGGGCCAGTGGGGAAGAGGCTAACCACGCTTCTGCTGCGCTACTCTGATCTAACGGTTGTATTAGCTAATCCTAACTAGATTAAGCTGAAAACGTTCTACCCCCCTTAAAACTTAGTTCTGCTTAAGGTTCAAGAATCTATGTCTCGATCCGTATATCAGAATGAGATGTAACTTAGGGCCTATCCTTGACATGAAATGGGAGACAACCTCTTGCTACATTGGTCTTCCTTTGCTAATGATGCGTTTTATGGCATTGGTACCTATGGTTGTAGAAAAGAGCTGAAATGATGGGTGTTGTGGTTGATTTCAAGGACGGATGTGAGTTGATGGCAAGAGGTCTAATCTCTATTGGCTATATGTCCTCAACATTTTCCAAAGGCAAAGCAATAACTTTTGGTTGTAGGTGGTCGGCCCAACATGGAAGAAAAGTCGTGTAGTGGGTCTGAGACGGATACAGAGACTTTCTGCCTAGTCTCTGACAGAAAATTCGTCGTATCAGTTCTTAATCCTAGACGATGCCGATCTTCTGCTTGATCAGAGCATTAGATTTATTGGCAACTACCAGGATTGAAAAGTCAATTCAAACCACGAATACTTCGCTTATATATACAGTTCCTTTACTCCACGTTTCCAAATGCAATAAGCCCTTGGGGAAGAAAATTCTAAGGAAAATTCTAAGGGGCGTGCTGGTTTATTCTAAGTTCAATCTTAGGGATGTAAAAGTTTTTCCCTGAGAATGAATGGTTCTAAGTGAAAATAACCTTCCTAAGGGTTATAACAGAAGTCTACAGGTATTAAGGGGATCTATCAAAGGAATAAGGTTCTACTCCAACCAAATCTAACCTACTATTCCTAGCATATACAGGCTTTACACTGCTTAATTCAACTAGTACCCTAGTCTATAACTCACTAGCTATAATCCAAAGTCTAGGCTGATACGCTAGATGGTTTCATACTATTTCTACTACAGGGAATCGTTCTATCACTCAGGGTCAAGATTGTCTAAATGGAATTGGATTTCCTATATTGTCAGATCTTTCAAAACCTAGGAGTACTAACTCTAAGCCCAAAACTCCAAGGGCATATGTTGCCAGTGGTCTGAAGTTGTATTAAATGGGACTGCTTTCCTACTCCCACCTAAGAATTGGGAGTGACATGTTTAGTAGGTGGGTGGGTTGGGATTCAAATCAATTTCATGGGCTTTGGAAAATGAATCTTGTGTTGGAAAGAGTGAGATGGGATTTCCAAATCCCATGATGATGAATTCCTACGTGATGAACTCACATAGAGCCATAGGAAGTGGAAGAAAGGGAAAAAAGGAATGGGGTTTGAAAGGGCCTAGCTATATGCCCTAGAGGGAGGGGTGAATAGGGCAATGCCAAATAAAACTTATAACAGCGGAATAATAAAAGATATAAAGCACAATGCTGAATATAAAACAATCACAATAGTCTAAAATAAAGAGATTGATACTTTATCGGTTCTAAGGACAACCTTACACCAAAAACCAGAGGTTTAAGGTAGGACAACCTTATTACTAGAACGTCCTCGTATCACAAACCAAAGAGGAATAATAAGCAATGAAATCAAAATAACTTATGAAAAATAAATCCTAAGTTATTACAACATTCATCCACACTTGCTTGAAGTAATTACAACATTCATCCACAAACACTCTTCCACAAAACAGAATGAATAAAAGAATGAAAGAATAAAGCACATCCACAACACAACGATATATAGTGGTTCGCCTGTGTGTACACCAACTGTTATCCAACAGCCACACAGATTGCTACTCCACTCCTAATATCCTCAAACAAGGGATATTAGCATGCAATATCAAAATAGGTTTCACAGGTTCACCTAAAACCTTCACAATTGTGTCTTTGATGTCGGGCTTACACAATCCAAAAACCCCACAATTTGAGTTTTCTGGCTCTCCTCAGATAACCAATACAATGAGATTTTTCTGGCGAATCTCAAACAAAAACCAAAGAAAGTAAATTACAAAACATGTAAAATACCTGAATCACCTTTTAATGAAGCCTAGTAGAACCAATCGGAGTAGAAGTTTGATTCAACATTCAAAGTCCAATACTCACTTTAAGAATGGTTCTAAGTCTAATTGATTTTAGATCAAACGGGCTAGATCTATTTGATTTTGAATCCAGAAGAAGGAATATCAGAAATTCTCCTTTTCTAATAAGATTGGAATGTAGATCAAAAATAAATAAGAATAAGCTAGCAAAATGAATATTAAATAAGTACAAAGCAGCTTAAAATAAACACAAACTTATCTCAGAGAATAGTCTAAAGAATGCTTGAATAGAATTGATTTGAAGTACTAAAACTCTTAAGTTCGTGCTCAATTTATAGACTGAAAAATCCCATCTACGACTGGTCTTAGGATCCTAGGACTGGTCGTAGCTCCAAATATTTTCAAAATATTTTCGTGGGATAAGATTTTCAGTTCCACGACTGGTCCTGGGTGGTCTACGACCAGTCGTGGGCCACCTACGACTAGTCGTGAGACACCTACGACCGGTTGTAGGACCCCAAAAATGGTTGCTGGAGTTTGAGTCGTAGGGCTACGACCGGTCGAAGGATGAGTCGTAGAACTCACAGGACTGGTCGTAGGATGTCCAGGACTGGTCGTAGGACAGCTAGAAAGATCCAAAAATCTTCAACTACCTAGGACTGGTCCTGAAAAACCTAAGACTAGTCGTAGCAAAGCTAGGACTGGTCTTGAAGTCCCTAGGACTGGTCTTAAAACACTCCAAACAAGCATATAAAAATATATAAGTTATGTATCCGGAATGACCTACAATAAAGCCCATCCTAAGGTCAATCTAAGGTCAAATAAACCTTAAAAGTGAGATGGACTTGAAAGTCTGTACACTCAGATGACCCTTAAGAGAAGCTTGTGAATATTCAAAACTTGTAGTAGGCCTTCATGAGCTTGATCTTGACTTGACAAAGTCTTCTATAAAACTTGAACTTGATCAAACCTTGAACATGCAAACTTGAATACTTCTATTCTTGATTTCTTCATCCAAGACTTGAAAACTTTCTTCATTTAAGATCTTGTCTTGAAATGCGATGTCTTGATATGTCTTGATTGCAATGACTAGTCTTCAAACATAAAACAAAAGATATACAAGACATAGAAATAGGTTTTGGCACCACAAAATTTGACAAGGGATATGAAATCATAGCACTTACAGGGTTTGATGGGTTGTTGAGTTGTGAGGTAATGAGTCACAAAGAAGGGTTTGTGAACTTAAGACAAGTGAAAAGAAGGAGGTGGAAGATGTATGCAACAATGGAGGCCAGTTGGAAGCATAAAATGATGAAGGAAATCTATTTCCTAGGAAGGAGAGAATGGTATTTGAGGTTTGCACGATTTTGAGACCAAAAAGAGAGTGTAAAGGGTCTGATGAAAGGGGAAGAAGAGGAGGAGCACCCTTTCTCTTTTCCATGAAAGAGAGGACAGTGGAATGGGAGAAAAGAAGCTAAAATAGCCTCTATAGAGGCCATGGAAGATGAAGGAAAGGGGGAGAAAGGGCTGACCTAATGGGTTGCCATGAATCTAGGTCCCATAGGGGAGTGAAACAGGCCCCAACAGGCTGGGATTGCAAAGGAAAAAGAAAGAAACGTGAGGGGTTAGAAGCTTACACTATTTGAGCTTCAAATGGAGGTTGTAAGAGCTCAAACGTGAGAGAATGGAGAGAGAGGGGAATGTGTACAACTGCATATGATGGAGGTGCGTCGGTTGTGGCAGAAAACGGTAATAGGAGTGATTGAAAATGAGATTTGAGAGGAAAAACAGTAAAAACGTGGGAAAGGGAGGGCTTGGAGGTGCGTTTTGTGAAGGAGGTAGGGGTTTGGGGTGTTTTTAACGGACGGCCCACACCTAGGGGGGTTACCCTAACCCCCAAACACATCTAGCCTGAAGGCCCAACTGAATGGGGCCCATTGTACGGCGAGGCCTCGCCGACCATTTTCATTTTCGGCGATGCCTCGCCCTTTGGGCGAGGTCCCCCTGCCCTAAGGGCCCAAAATTCATATAAGTCCCCTCTTAGATCATTCTATATTTACGTGGGTGGGCCCATGACTCCGTTTCGAACTATTTCGGGTCATTTTGTAAACTGAAATTATTTTGCACATCATGTAACATATGATTTTGGGGTAGGAGAGGCTAATCCATCCAACTAACTCACTTATTCCATGAGATTCCATAATCAGAATGGTCAAAAGTCCAATCTACACATATATTTACTATTCATAGAAAATTTTCATTTAAGTATGATTCTCCATCATTTTTACATTAGTATTTATGTGTAGTATGAAAGGACTTAAAAAAATTTGAAGTATGGGGTGGTGGAAGGAGAGATTTTGAAGGAATTGGATAAAAAGGGGTTTTAGGCCTTCCGATTGAGTGTAAGGTGTTGTAGTTGCCCCACAACCCAAGGACATCCATTTCCGGGTTTGGAATTCTTCAAGGAATGACACAAACCCGTCGACTAACGGCCTAGAGTCGACTTAGGTTTCTTCACGCGACCAAAGATACGTTATGGCCTAAATTACCGTATAGTCTCACCCGTCGGTGAAACTTGAGATTCTAATGTGGTTTCTAAGTTCCATCGCCCCCTTCCTAAGTCAGAGTGCGTCAGTGTGTGTTGTGTTACCATAACTCAATTCCAGTTTAATCCAAATCATGCTCTGATACCATCTGTAACATTCCAAAAAATCGGGGGTCTGGTAGAAACCCAGCTCTCAAGTTCCAAAACGTTACTTATGCAACATAGATAATGATGAATGTATGTTGTCTGTAGAATGGCATAAAACAAGATTGGGACTAAGCCAAAACAGTATATCATACTCTAGAGACAGTTAAATTAGCAAACGAAAGACTGTAATAAATATATAAAATATATAAATGATTGTAAGTCTCCAGGGTGTGAACATGTTACCAGGTCAACTAATTACATGTATACTCCAAAATAGAAAGAAAAGAATATATATGGGTGTGTAAATAAAAGGCAAGATACCAAGTGTACTGGCATCTAATCAGTAACCCTGTAAACCCCGTCAATCGGAACCTATATATAGGAGGGATCCACCTCATCATCATCAAGTCCGGCTCTGCTCCGCAAGCATCGCCATCATCTGAAACTGAAATAGGAACTGGTTGGTGTGTACAACACCGTCCCGTAACGTGGGAGTGAGTAGCTAACTTAGTAGAATCATAGAGCAAGGGTTAACATGTTATCAAATCAATCACGCGAAAATAGTAAAGCAAACAATCAGACACTCCTAGATACTGTGATTAATGCAAGCATGAAATGACATGATGGATGCCCTCGCCGACATACTCCCTCATGCGACACTATCTTACGTCCGCGGCATGCTTTCTTCCACTAGTGCTCCACATCTTTCAGGGACATGCAGTGCGATATGAATATGATTACTGAGTTGTTATTAGTCCTTTTCATACAGCAGGATTGGGAAACTAAGGTACCTCCCTCATATCAATACCCAAATAATGATCCTGTCTAGGGTCGTCACTCCTAGTAGTTTCATACGATGATATATTTCTAGGTCACTGTAAGGGCTGTCAGGGCTGTTGCACGCACTCGTTGCACCGCTCCCTCATCACCTTATCAATACAGGCCTAGTTTATATCCTTGAGACTGCATCAAGACTCGTCGCCCCCATGCGGTGTCAGGATAAACTCAAGGTCACTACAAAGGGCTGCCAGGGCTGTTGCTCGCACTCGTTGCTCCACTCCCCCATCACCTTATCAATGTAGGCCGACAGCAAGAATATAGTGTCCCATACCACCATAATCTGCTCAGAGTAGGGTGCTCACTGGTCACTACGGGGAGGTTTATGGCCCCAGCGTAGGCCGACAGCTCGACCACGGTGTCCCATACCACCATGCCCGGCTCATGAGTCTTAGGGGATCGAGGTACCAAAGTTAAATGGGCTTTCCAATGGTAAGTTTAGTACCATAGGTTCAAGCAATTATGATGAATATAAGGTGAACATATAATGGTCAGTCGGGTTACTTGATGAGTCCGACTAGCACGAGTGAACGTTAAATCGACAGACATGAAGTGCACAAGCACTTCGTGTGGCCTAAACACTGCCGATGACTCTAGTATGACTCAGGTTCGTCATACACATCCTTCGTGGTGAATAGAATCCAACCACGAATTCTAAACTGTTACCGACTTCCTAGACTAGAGTATAGCCCCAAACACATGTAATCTACATCAATAATCATATGAGAAAGACAGAATTGAAATACAAAAAATTCTAGCATGTTATCAGCATATTATAAAATACATCATAAGCAGTTAACCATACACGAGTAAGTCACACCTAAGGTAGGCAATTCAAATACAACAAGCATGGAGGAAATCATGTGCATCATCATAGTAGTTGAGAATCCAGTCTCAACGCTAATCTACAACACCATTTACTCAATACTTATTAATACATACATTTATACAAACACTTAGACTATTCAACTCCAACGTACTTGACGTATGTTGATCTAACA
Organism: Magnolia kwangsiensis; assembly: GCA_037074715.1. Lineage (NCBI taxonomy): Eukaryota > Viridiplantae > Streptophyta > Magnoliopsida > Magnoliales > Magnoliaceae > Magnolia > Magnolia kwangsiensis. The sequence continues at coordinate 78,737,415 of CM073577.1, read as the reverse complement.
TATAATATGACAGATCCTTATATCAAGGAGTTGTCTAATACACAACAGTCTTGTTCTTAGATTCAAAACATATGGAAGGCATAAATCATATTGATTTAGGCATTTCAACAAACACTTAGTCAACACACATTAGTCTACATAGCCTATGTCGGCCAATATGTGCATTAGGGTGAATCTCTTTGCCAAACAGATCGTACACGCATATCTTGCATATAACACGACAAATAAACATGGTAACCATTTTAGCAAAATATGGACGTATACAGTATTTCCTACAAATACCTAAAATACCCTAAATCTCATATTCTCCGTACGCAGTCGAAATGGAAAACAGACAGCATGTTTTACATGTCAAACGGCGATCTTGTCGATAATCTACTATTAAAGGACATTGAAAGATTTGAAAACAGTTAACCTAAGCATCTAGAATCCTCACCTTTCGCCGTAGAAGCGTATCGATTCGAATAGAAAGTCTACGCTTCATCAACGTCGATATGGCGACCTAATTCACAAGATAGGTTAGCTACTTCGCTACTTATATTGCTAGAATCCTCAAAACAGGTTGAGGTTAGGGTTTACTTACCTAGAACAGAGTTGAAATCGCCAGAATAACGATGCAAGTGGAAGGATTTGGCACGTGGAGCAGCAGGGAAGAATCCCAGGAAGCTTCTCCCACTTCTCCCACACTTTCTCTCTCCTTTCTCTCCTCTCTCCTAGAGTTTTCCCCAAATTCGTATAAGTTAGAAGGCTAAGGGTTTAAGGCCCTTTTATAAGCCCAAACATAACCAAAACAGACTCCAAGTCAAGGTATGTAACATCCCGAAAATCGGGGGGTCGAGCAAAAACCCAACTCCCGAGTTCCAAAATGTTATTTATGCAACATAGATATGTATGATTGAATGTTGTCTATGATAATGTATTAAACATGAGTGAGATTAAGCTAAAACAGCATATCACGCTCCAGAGACAGTTAAATTTACAAGCGGAAGACTGTGATAGTATGTATAACATATATAATCTGTTGTATGTCTCTAGAGTGTGAACATGTTACCGGGTTATATACATACATGTATACTTCAAAAGTAAACAAAAGAATATATATGAGTGCTCTAAAAATATAAAATGACAAGTGTCAAGGCATCTAATCAACCTCCCTGTAATCCCGTCGATCAGAACACACATAAAGGAGAGATCCTCCTCATCATCAACACCATCAAGTCCGGCTCCGCCTCACAGGCCGCGCCATCATCTGCAATCACAAAAAGGTCTGGTGGGTGTCCAGGAACACCGTCCCGTAACGTGGGAGTGAGTAGCTAACTCAGTGGAATAATAGAGCAAGGATTAACATGTTCTCAAATCAATCATGCGATAATAGTAAAGCAGTAAATCAAGCAATCCTAATACTGTTGTTAATGCAATATGACATGACGTGATGTATGCCCTCACCGACGATCTCCCTCATACGGCAACATCTTACAACCGCGGCATGCCACACTCCCTAGAGTGCTCCACATCTTCCAGGCACATGCAATGCTATGGTGATATGATTTTCGAGTTATTATTAGTCCATTCAAACAGCAGGATTGGGAAACTAAGGTACTTCCCTTATATCAATCCCAACACAGATCCTGTCTAGGGTCGTCACTCCTAGTAATCTCATACGATGTATATTTCGTAGGTCGCTGCAAGGGCTGTCAGGGCTGTTGCACACACTCGTTGCTCCGCTCCCCCATCACCTTATCAATACAGGCCTACTGTACTCTACTGCTACTGAAGGGTCGTCGCCTCCCGTAGACTCAGAATACGCTCGCGGTCACTACAAAGGACTCGTTGCCTGATCAGTGTAGGCTGACAGCTAGAATATAGTGTCCCATACCACCATAATCTGCTCACGAGACTAGGTGCTCACTGGTCACTACGGGGAGGTTTATGGCCCCAGCGTAGGCCGACAGCTCGACCACAGTGTCCCATACCACCATGCTCGGCTCATGAGTCTTTATAGATCAAGGTACCATGGTTAACAGGGTTTACAATGGTAAGTTCAGTACCCTAGGTTCAAGCAGTTATGACTCATACAAGGTGAACATACATCGGCCATTTGGGTTACTTGACGGGCTCGACTAGCGCGATCGCATCTCAAGTCGAACGACATGAAGTGCGTAAAACACTTCGCGTGGCCTAACCACTGCCGTCAACTCCAAACACGACTCGCGTTCATCGACGCGTCGTTCATGGCGAAGATAAGCTAACCACGAATTCGCTCGGTTACCGACTGCCTGGACTAGGCATAGTCCCAAACAATCATAGAATCACATCAGCAGTTGTGTAAGGGTAATGGAAATGAAATACAACCATGAGAGCATGTTAACACATGTTATTACATACAACTTAAGAAAATCATCGTACACATGTCTTTCACACATATAATGAAATTAAGCATGTCGCCAACATATAGGAAATCCTCTCCATCAACATATTAATTGAGAATTCAATCTCAAAGTAACTCATAAGGAAATCATCAAGCACATGTTATAACATACAGCTTAAGCGAATCGTCAAGCACATGCATTTCATTCATATCATGAAATCATGCATATGGCTAACATGTAGGAAACCATTCACACCAGCATATTAATTGAGAAATCAATCTCAAACTAATTCATAACACCATTTAATTCAATACATACTAATACAAGCATTTATACAAACACATACACTACACACTTAAGTCTACATATAGTATGTCGACCCGAAGTGCGCATTTAGGCGAATCTCTTCGCCAAACTAATTATGCACGTATTCCTAACATCCTAATGCGACAACATATCATGTCAATCACATCAGCAAAATGTGAATGAAATCTATACTTCCTACAAATGACTAAAATGCCCTAAATCTCATATTCTTCGTTAGTTTACGAAACAGGAAACGGACAGCATGTTGTACATGTCAAACGACGTTGCCGTCAAGAATCTACTATTAAACGACATTAAAAGCTTTGGAAACAGTCAATCAAAGCGTCTAAAATCTGCACCTTTTCCCTTATAGGTGAAGTGATTCGAACGGAGCGTATACGCTTCATCTACGGCGACTAAGGAACCTGATTTACGAGATTTATCAACTAACAAACTATGAAACTAAAGAAGCATCAAATCAGCAACTTTCTAGGGCGTTTTCTTACCTACAAATGCGGAGAAATCACCGGCAAAGTGATTGGAATACGCCGCTTAAGCACGTGCAGCAGCAGCAGGAAAAGCTCTCCCACCTTCTCTCACAAACTCTCACCTTTTCTCTCTCCCAATCTAGGATTTTTGCAAATTCGGATGGGAGAGAGGAGTGAGGGTTTCAAGCCCTTTTATAAGCCCAAACTTGCCCGAAATAGACTCAGGAACAAGTTTCACTTGAGGGGTAACCAAATCGGGGCTGTTTCGGTCCAAAAGATGCTTTCTGGTGGTCCCCTGGTCAAATGCTATCGGACTTAAGCTCATGCGTACCAGATCTAGCGCGCATTAAGTTTTCAGTCCGGCAGGGTTCGCAGATCGCACGTGGCGGACCAGTTTCAGTTCAGCGGTCACCGCACGTAGATCAGGGCTAGAAGTCTCATAATAATAAATAGAAATTTTTCCTCATCCGAGGGTGTAATCTGGATGAATTCTGACGGTCAGAACACTTAATACTGACGTGTCAAGTCGTGTGCCAGATTTGAATTTGAAATTTCAATTCTGTCCCTATACGCGGTCTCTTCAGTCCGGGCTCAATGAAATAGTCTGTGATTATCGGTTTGACTTGATTTTCGAAATGATTGTCAAGTCCAGCTGGGCAGTTCTAACGGTCTAAGATAGGAAGTAACGGACTTTTGACGCGCGGTCTAAATTCAATACAAGAATTCAAAGTGGTCCAGAGAACCAACCCGCTTAGAGTTTGATCCGAGGTTATAGAGTATTATGGAGTCATACGTTCTACTCGATTTAGGTCTTGTAGAACGTATTTAAAGTGATCAGGGACTGTTTCCCAGCTACTCCAGCGTTGCGCTAGCTAACTTACGCTAAATTTCCATAAGAATTAATCCTAAGTGGTTTCTTTGGCTATGAAATTAGGTTCTGAACGATTTTCTAGGTGTTTTAGTTGACCCATTGCCTAAGGACGTCAAATCCCAGATTGGCCAAAATCCGGGGTGTTACAAAGTATACTTGGGTTATAGCCAAATCGGGTCTTTCCCGGTCCAAAAGAGCATTTCTGGAGGTCCCCTGACCAAATGCGGTCGGACTTAAGCTCATGGATATTGGATCCTGATCACATTAAGTTTTTTTTCCGGTAGTGTTCCCAGATCGCACGTGACGGACTAGTTTCAGTTCAGCGATCACGGAGACTCGATCAGGGATTCCAAGTACCCTGACCTGAGTGGGAAATATTTCCTGAGCCGAGGGTGTATTTGGGTTAGATTCCGACGGTCAGAACGCTTAAAAAATGTCACGCAAGCGACATGTGCCAGATTTATTTAAATTGAATTAATTTTCTAAATATTTTTCTTTTCTCACTCTCTTCACTCCAGACTCAGTAAAATGGTCTCAAGATATCGGTTGGGCTTGATTTTCGAAACGATTGTCAAGTCCAACCAAGCGGTCATAATGGTCTAAGATTGTAGATATCGGACCTTCGACATTCGGTCTAGTTCCAATACAAAGTTTCAAAGGGTTCCTGAGAGTAACTGGGTTTAGAGTTAGATCTTAGGTTTTAGGGTAACGTAGCCTCAATGATTCTATAGGTTTTGGGTCTTACAGATCGTATTTAAAGTGGTTGGTGCTAATTTTGTAGGAAATCTAGTGTAGCGCTGGCTAATTCACGTTAAATTTCTAAAAAATTTGGTTCTAAATGATTCATTTGGCTTTGGAATTGGGTTCTGAGAGATTACCAAGGTGTTATGGTTGACCCATTACCTAAGGGCGTCTAACCCCAGGTTGGCAAAAATTCGGAGTGTTATAGTTTCAAAGGGTTCCTTAGAGCAAACGGGTTTAGAGTTTGATCCTAGGTTTCAGGAGGCTATAGCATTAACGATTCCACCAGTTTTGGATCTTGCATAACGTATTTAAAGCGATCAGGGCTAATTTCACAGCTAATCTAACATAGCGCTAGTTATCTTACGCTTAATTTCTAAAGGAATTAATCCTAAGTGATTTCTGTCTGAGGTGGTACTCGGATCTCTGTACGGATTTTTTCTGAGACGTTACAAGCATAGATAAGAAGTTCGGGTCATGGCATCTAGGCCCAAACATACGTGTGAAATGATGGACTTTTGTGATTGATATGTTATACCTGAGGTTTGTACACCTCATCAAACTCTTTTTGATAATGAATATTACAAATGTTCATAATTTTGAGTTCCACAACTTTTTGTACAAATTTTATTTTGTATACAAGCTAATTAAAAAACACTTAGTGAGATGCATCTCAGCAAGATTATCGAAGTACACAAATCAATTTCATATTCTTCCCTTCAGTAAGACAGTTAACGAATCGAATGACTTGTTAATGTCATCGAGAATAGATCGATGTCATCGACGACCTCTCAGAATTGGAAACATCACACCTGATAGCCGGTCATCGAACACCTCTTCGATATCATCAATTAGGGTCTATCGATGTCACTGAATCTAATTGATGATATTGAATATGACCGCTTAATGAAAGGCGGGCGAGTGGGAAAATTTTCCTTTATTCCAGTTTTTGGGCATTTCCTTCTCCCTGGTTTCTCTTGAATCCAATGAGGGTTTGGGTAACCGTTTGCACCTCAAATCCTGTCACGCCCCAAACTCGAAAATCGGGCTCACAAAATTTTTGATCCTCGAATCTGGCACCGACAGCCTCCGTAGAACCCCATTCTCGGCTCCTAGATCCCATTTGCCTGGTTCCGATCCTGGGATGTTATGAGGAGAATTTTCAAGATCAGTTTGAATCATGATAAGCATAACCAAAGGCGTAACCCACAAACAACAACCAAAAACTCCATTACATTTCCACTATGATCAAAAACTTTACAAGTACAATAAACATAAAGGGAAATACAATGATAATGGACAAAAACTCCAAGCTGATCTGATATGCGCTCCTGCCTCAGCGCTGCTGTGATCCAACGTCACCTGCACATAAAAGCCATGCATAAGCTTATAGAAAGCTTAGAGGGTGGCGAAAGTGTGTGCGCAAGGTAGTAATATGATCATGCAATATCAGAGTAATGCGGAATATGCTGATGAATCCATGAATACCATTAACCGTACCAAGGCTATGCGATACAAGACATGAATGATGTCAGTCATACCAAGGCCATGCGATGTGAGATGCAATTCAAGCATACGAATCCTCATCTAAGTCCACATATCAATACAACTCAAATTTAGAATATCACCGAGGTCTAGTACACTCTAAACCAGATCGTCGCCCCATCACGTGCAATAAGGTAAGTGAAAGAGACCTCACTATTCGCCTGCCAATATCGAGCTCGGCTCGTCGATAGCGGACCCATTCCTCGAGTTGGTCAAACTCAACCTAGCTTTTCCCCCTCCACTCTGGCGAGTAAGGCTGCACCCCCTTCCAACTGACCACGACATAGTGGAATGCACGACCGTTTGGTAATCGGCACTCGGCGCTCCTGCACCCACTTGATCTAGACGTTAGAGCAACCTCTTGGTACCATAAGGTTTAGGGACTTTCACCTAGGGATATCTATAGCACCCCATGTAGAATAAGATTTTTGGTATCCAATCCTGCCAACCATGATATGCCTGTGGAGGCTACGGCCCTGATGTCACTAGGGCGTACAGTAACCATGTCACACCATGTGAAATGCATGAATCACACTATCTAGTCATGCAACAATCCTACGCGTATCATGCGCTCATGTGGGGCAACACCGCCTAACCGAGAGTCCTTAAACAAGCTGTCCGAAGGCATATGCTATGATCAGTCACTTCTCATATCAAGCATACATATGATGCGTATGATCATGAATCATGGAACTATACCAAACATGTTATATGGTGATGGATGCTATTTGTGACGATGATGGGCCTAAAAGGCCTACAAGTATGGGCCTAACAATGGGCCCTAGGGAGAATTATACTACAGACATTTAACCAACATTATTCATACAATGTGGACGTCAAACCAACATTGCTCCCAAGGCACGGCCTACAATGCAATGGCCACACTCATACATTACCTTGGCCTCGCTTATGCGCCTCACATACATCGCATCGGATCTTGAATACACATCAGGTGGGCCTCGTACCTAGGCCTCAAATATACCACAATGGGCCTCTTATGTCAAGCGGGCTACAACACATGGACTGCATTATATGGGCCACACCAATGGGCTTCAAGTATATCAATAGGCCACACGATGGGCCTCATTTATATCAAATCGAGCCCAACCTTATGTATATTTGAGTGGGGAGCACTGTGGCCCTTAGAAGTTTGAACAGTGGATGTCACGATTCACTATTTAAATGGTGGGGACCACTTGAACTTTAGATTTGATTCATCCATTTTCCCACACTATAAAATGATCTCCCAAATGATTAGACGGTATGGTATTATTTATAAAATATATGGCACCTTAGGAGTGGGACCCACAGAATGTGCTGTCGTGAGATGGCAGTGGGTCCCATCATCAAAACAGATGGACAGCATGTGCCAAAACACATACATCATGTGGGGCCTACATCCCACTGACGTTACAAGGAGAGTGAGAGAGAGCAGCACGTGGCTGCTTGTACTAGCAGCATTGTTGTAAAAAAAAGGAGGTGGGTCCCACGTAGGGCCCACCCTCATGTATTCATAAAGTATATATATAATATAATATATTTTAATATATTTATATATATCTACTGCTGGTGCAGCTTTTATTGTATTTAAAGGAAGCAGAGGTGGGTCCCACGTAGGGCCCACCACAACATCTATATATAAAATATTATAATATATTATAATATAACATATAATACACTATATCATATATATATATATATATATATATATATATATATATATATATATATATATATATATATATATATATATATATATATATAATATTAATCACATACACAACGTTTAGGCCCTGGACGCCTTGGACAGACGCACACCAAGGTTGCCCCACACGTGGGGTGGGTTTCACCATCCAAGGATGGTGGATGTCCCCACATGCTACACGGTGTGGCCCACCACATGAATGGACGGCATAGATGGTCCCATGGACCCCATGTTAGGGCGCACTTCACTGGCGGCCACCCATGCCCAAACCTCAGTGCTGAAAAGAGGTATCATTCACTCTGCATACCATGTGAGCTACACGTGTGGGCCCCACGTAGAAACGAGGTATCTTCACTCGATCTGCTAGTTGGGCTATGGACCTAGGTCCCACCATCTGGACGGTCTTTATCTCATGTGGGACCCATAGAACTACTGACGTCAGATGGCAGTGGGTCCCATTATCAAAATAGATGGATGGCACGTGTAAAACACATATATCATGGCTGGGATCCACTGTCCATGGACTAGACAGTGGATGCAGAGCATCCTCAAGGTGGCCCCACCGTCAGGATGGATGGACGGCTTGGATGGGTCCCATGGGCCCTGATGACGTTGTCAGCCTACAGCTGCAGCACGTTGCAGCTTTAACCAAAACAGAAGGTGGGTCCCACGTGCAGGTCACCAAAATAGGTGGGTCCCATGTCCAGGGTGGATGTCCCCACACACTGCACGGCTGCTTTACAATGCACGACTCAACATATAGCTGATTTACTCACTTACTAGCATGACGATACCGCTCCAGCCAGCTCAGCGTTATAGTTTTATTAATTGCCCCATCACATACACATGTGCATCACTCATGCTTAGGACATGGATATCTTTTTTATTGTCCTAAGCACTTATGAGTGTATGTGATGGTCTACTTACTTGTATAGTTTAATAATTTCATGTGCTTATCTGGTCCTTGGAAGGACCAAAGATGTTGAAAGTATTGGGATATTTTGATTGATTACGATATTGTCTGATATTGCCCATGACTGGGCAAAATGGTTGAATTTTTTTGGATATTATATGTGCCCATGGATGAGCTGGATGATATATGTTTTAGATGCTTATTTTCTGCTAAGCTTGGGCAGCTGGGATAATTGCTCCTACTTTTTTAATTGATGATCAATCTTCTGAGCTAAATGTTTATGGGTTGAATGTTTATGGAATAAATGATGATATTTCTATGCTTGAACTTTAAAATTATCTATGAGAATGACTCATGTTTGCAGGATACTGAATTTTACATGTCATATGCTCATAGAGATGAATACTGGTTATGGGATGGTGATTGGTTTATCACTATTATTATGCTCATAGAAGCGGTTAATTTTATTATGGAATAATGATACTGTGCTTTATAGTCAAATGCCTATCTGTCTTGAACTGTTTCTCTAATTATGTGCTTACATGGGAAATCTCAGTCCTATTGTCTTGATTTTCCTCGTTGATTCAATTTTAACTTCAGTCAATTGATCTGTTATGGGTATTGTAATGTCCTGGAAAAATCCGTATGAAAACCCGAGTACCACCTCAGGTAGAAATCACTTAGGACCAAATCCTTTAGATATCTAACGAGAATTAACTAGTTCTAAACAAGATTACCAATGAAATTAGCACCAATCACTTTAAATACGTTCTGCAAGACCCAAAACTTATAGAATTGTTAACGCTATATTACCCTAAAATCCAGGATCAATCTCTAAACCCAGTTGCTCTCGGGAGCATTTAGAAACTCCGTATCGGACCTGGACCGCACATCGAAAGTCCGATAGCGATGAACTTACACAATTATGACTGCCTGGTAGGACTTGACGATCACCTCAAAAATCAAGTCCAGATATGTCCTGGGACTATTTTCTTGAGTCTGGAGCGAAGTGTGTGAGAAAAGTGAATATTTTTAGAAATTAAATATGAATTTAAGTAATATGAGTCGTGTCGCTTACGGGCCAATTATAAGTATTCAGACCGTCAGAATCTGACTCAAATTTACCCTCGGATCAGGGGAAATGTCCCACACATGCCAATATACTTGTGGCCCTAATCGAGTATTGGTGACCGCTGAACTGAAATTGGACCGCCATAGTCGATCTGTAAACCCGATCGAACTGAAAACTTAGCTTGATTAAGATCTAATATCAGGGAGCTTAAGTCTGACCGCATTCAGCAAAGGGACCTCCAAAAATGCTCCGTTGGATCGGAATAGATCTGATTTGGTTATAACCTAAGTATACCATGGTCCTGGGATTATTTCTGTCAGTTCTGGGCCTATATATGGGTCTTAAACCCTCTCTCCCATAATCCAGATGAATTTCAAAACCCTAGCTAAGAAAGAGAAGAAAAAGAGAGAGAAAGAGAGAGAGAGAGAGTTGGTGATTCATCCTGGGATTCTTCCCAGCTTCACTACGTTCCTAATCCACCTATTCGTATCGCAATACAGGCAAAACCGACTCCATACTTAGGTAAGAAATCCTAACCCTAACCTGTTCTAGGGTTTTAAATTGTTTAAGTAATGGTGTAGCCAACCATTTCATACTCTAGGTTGCTAATCCACCGTTGACGAAGAATTAACGTCAAAATCGAATCCATTACGCGTTTATCTGTTTAAGGTGCGGACTATATACGTATAGGTTATGGTTTTAAAGGCTTTCAATGTCGGTTAATGGTTTATTACTGACATTGGTGTCATTTCACATGCCAAATGCAATATCTGATTCGTTTTATGTATACATATGAACCATGCAGTCTATAGGAAAATTCATGTATTTGTCGAAATGTTTGTGTACATTTGGAATCTGATGTTGTGATTACCATGATTAACTGTCGTAGGTACATGATTCTTATGTATGCGACAACTCCTGGGCAAAAGGATTTGCCCTAATACGTAATATAACCAACATATGTGATGTATGTTGGAAAGTGTAATCTAAGTGTTTGTAAAAATGCCTAAATGAGTTAGTAGTTAATAAAGTTGGATTTATAAGGGAGTTGAAATATGAATCCTAACTACCTTAACTGTGTGTATGATTTCCTCCATATACTGTATGACCTGCTGATTCAGGTTTAATTGTGTGTATGATTTCCTCCATGTATTGTATATTCCTGTTTAAGTTATAATCCATAGCATGATCACATGATTATAGGATTTGACTTCAATATTCATTACTGTTTGCTTATCTCATATGCTTACTTGTTGTGAATGCATGCGGTTGGGGCTATATCATAGTCCAGGCAATTAGTAACAGGCCTTGAACTGGTGACTGAGGTTATTTTCGCCACGCAAGATGTGTTCGACGAATCTGAGCCGTACTTGGGATGTCGAAAATGGTTAGGCCACACGGAGTGCTTATGCATTTCATGTCGATCAACTCAACGTGCGATCATCCTAGTCGAGCTCCTCAATTAACCCTATTGACCCAATGTATGTTCACCATGTTTTGATACTACTTCTTGAATCTATGGTACCAAACTCACCAGTGAGATCCCGTTAACCTTGGTACCACGATCCCCTAAGACTCATGAGCCGGACATGGTGGTATGGGACACCATGGTCGAGCTGCCGGCCTACGCTGGGGTGACGAGCCTCCCCGTAGTGACTAATGAGCAACCCAGACTCGTGAGCTAAATACGGTGGCATGGGACACTGTATTCATGTTGTCGGCCTACATTGATTGGTGACAAGCCCTTTGTAGTGACCTTGAGCATACCTTGACACTGCATTGAGGCGACGAGCCTTATTGTAGTAACTAGGGTATAACTAGGCATGCATTGATTGGTGATGAGCCCTTTGCAGTGACCTAGAATCTTAACATTGTCTGAGACTTATTAGGACTAATGACCCTAGAATGGATCATTGTTTGGGAAATGATACAAGGGAGGTACCTTAGCTTTCCAATCCTGCTCTATGAAAAGGACTAATAAGAATTTGGTAATCATGCTTATAACATCGCACTGCATATGCCGTTGGCATTGGTGTAGAGCACAGTGGTAGTGATTCATGCCGCGATCGTTAGATCTTGTCGCAAGAGGGAGTGCAGGCAAGGACATGCATCATTACTTCATATCATTCTTATATTAACAAGAGTAACTAGGACATGTTTGATTGAATTACTTTATCATTACTGCTTGATTGAATTGATAACATGTTAACCTTTACTGTATAGCTCCACTGAGTTGATCACTCACTTCCACGTTTTGGGATGGTGTTTAAACACCAACCAGACTCTGTCTTAGTTGTAGATGATGATGCGACCCACGAGGCAGAACCGGAGTACGAGGATGATGAGGAGGAGTTCTCCTACATGCAGTTCTCAGGCGGGTTCATGTGAGCTGTGTCCTAATTGACGGAGATTCAAGGATTACTTGTAGAGGAATATTACATTCCTTTTGACATTTTGTATCTTGACACAACACTTGTAAATATTGACCTGGCATTGCATACATACTTTGGGGACTTACACTAGTTTATATATTCATTTCAGTCTTTCGCTTGCGTATTACATTTGTCCCTATATTATGTTTGCTGATTTGGCTTAATCAAATTCATGTTTTATGCACTAATACTGACAACATTCATCCATCATTAGAAATGTTGCATAAGTGATGATCTGGAACTCATGAGCTGAGTTATGCTCGACCCTCAATTTTCAGGCTGTTACAAGTTGATATCAGAGCATGATTTAAATTAAACTAGACCAGGGTTATGGTCACACAACGTACACTAATGCCAATATAATGTAGGAGGGTGCGAGAAAAATCTAGAAACAAGTTTAGGTTTCCCAGTTTCACCAATTTGCGAAGGATTACTGTAAACGGTCGCTGAGATCGGGTCCGTACACACCCGTGATCATGCAAAATGATTCCAATCCACTTCTAGACCGTCAATCAACGGTTTTAGACAGTGTTTTATCCCATCCCAGCTGTTTAAAATGGATAAACTTGTATATGGATCAGAAATCACTCAAAATGAGCCGAAATGAGTCGAAATAGAGTAGGGAGCCTAATCGGGGCACAACCAGGGGGACCCAAGGCGGAACCTACATGTTTTTAGACCCAAGGGGGGGAGGACATCGCCCCACTAGCGAGTCCTCACTGGACTGTCCAGAGACCGGTGAGGGCCTCACCGCGCAGTGGGCCTGGACAGGTTGGGCTAATCAGGCCGATGCCTCTAAGGCGTTGTATGGCCCACTAACATAGGTGGGGTTGATTTTAAGCACCCCTAAATTGTCCTCTCTTCACAAACCACCCCTCCAAGCTTTCCTTTTCCTTCAAAACTTCTCATTTCTCCTTCAAATCTCCCCTCTATTCTCTTTTTTCCCTCATTTTCTTTAAGCTTTACATCCCTCTACCGTTTTCAGCAACACCCACCTCCCAACCCTCTCATTTCCTTTGATTTGAGCATCTCAAATCCCATTTTAGGTCTCAAAATTTTGGGAAACCAATACCCATTCTATTTCCCTCTTTTCTTTCCTTTTTCATGGCCCTATTCGAGCTTGTCACGGCCATATTTTCAATTTTCACCATTCTCTCTTTCATGGGAAAGAAGAGAGCTCCCGAAGAATAGGCGAACCTATAGTCATTTCTTATTTTACTTTGTTGCTTGTTCTTGTGTGTGGCCTTTATAGGCATAGTAGTTGGTAGTTGTTTTAGTGTTTAAAGCTTAGTTGTATTAGCTCACATGCATTCTCTGTCGCGATCCATGTAATGCTTCACCTCGTATATTGTGACAATTTTTTTAAATGAAATGCATGATGTTTCCTTGAGTTGCGTTGTGAATGCTGTGTGGTTGGATTGCGTGTATGCTAAATCTCATAGGTTGCACCCTCTGTCCAATGCAGGGTATGCCACTTAAGGGCATGAGGACTTCGACCGGTCTCTCTTTGGGTGAGTCACTTGACGGGGCCTCTCCCCTAGGCGATAGCCATACAGACCCCGATTCGGGCTCGTCTCACCTTGATGTTATGCCGAATTCTCAGCCGGCTTTTGGCCCCGCTGCTGGGCCCATGCCTATGACACCATCAGTGGTACCACCTATCACTCCTTCTGTTCCTGAGCCGAACCGTGCGTCTACGTCGATGCCACATGCATCTCAGTCCGCTCCGCCTCCTGATAGGCTAGAGAAGATGATGTTGTTGATGCAGCAGCAACATTAGATCCAGTAGCAACAACAACAACAACAGTTCTTGACGTCCATGGCTGGTATTTTTACTCAGACTATGGGGGCAGCTCCACCTACCTCACCGATGCACCCAGCTGGGAACGCTAGTGTAACACCCTGAAAATCGAAAGTCGAGCAGAAACTCAGCTCTCGAGTTCCAACGCATCACTTATGCAACATATATAATGATGATTGAATGTTGTTCATATTAGTGCAGTAAACATGAGTGGGATTAGACCAAAACAGCATATCATACTCCAGAGATAGTTAAATTTCGCAAGCGGAAGACTGTGATAAATATATAAAATGTATAATTTGTTGTAAGTCTCCGGAGTGTGAACATGTTACCAGGTTAACTATATATATGTATACTCCAAAATGAACAAAATAAATATACATGGGTATTTTAAAAATGTAAAATAACAAGTGTAATGGCATCTAATCAGTAACCCTGTAACTCCGTCAATCAGAACCTACATATAGGAGAAATCCTCCTCATCATCATAAAGTCCAGCTCTGCTTCGCAAGCATCGCCATCATCTGAAACTAAAACAGGGACTGGTTGGTGTTTCAAACACCGTCCTGTAACATGGGAGTGAGTGATTAACTCAGTGGTACTATACAGTAAAGATTAACATGTTATCAATTCAGTCGAGCAGTAATGATAACGCAATACAATAATCAGATCCTAAGTACTCTTGTTAATACAAGAATGATATGAATTTAATGATGCATGCCCTCGCTTACGCTCCCTCAGCGACTTCATCTTACGATCGCACATGCAACACTCCCTCATTGCTTGACCTGTAACGCCAAACACACATGTAATGCGGTGCATGCAACATGATTAGCCAGGTTCTTACTTAGGTTTATTCATACAGTAGGATTGGGAAGCTAAGGTACCTCCCTTATATCAATACCCAAACAATGATCCATTCTAGGGTCGTCAGTCCTAGACAATCTCATACGACATTATAGTTCTAGATCACTGTAAAGGGCTCATCACCAATCAATACAGGTCTAGTTATATCTTATATACTACAATAAGGCTCGTTGTCCCAATGCAGTTTCAGGATATACTCAAGGTCACTACAAAGGGCTCGTCACCAATTAGAGTAGCGACAGCTCGAATATAGTATCCCATACCACCATAATCAGCTCACGAGTCTAGGTTGCTCACTGGTCACTATGGGAGGCTCGTCGCCCCAGTGTAGGCCGACAACTTAACCACGATATCCCATACCACCATGTCCGGCTCATGAGTCTTAACGGATCAAGGTACCAAGGTTAACGGGATTGTATTGGTAAGTTTGGTACCCTAGATTCAAACAGTAGTGTCCAAACATGGTGAACATACATCAAGTCAATCGGGTTAGTTGATAAACTTAACTAGGCCAAGCGCACATTGAGTTGATTGACATGGAATACATAAGCACTCCGTGTGGCCTAACCACTGTCGAACATCCCAAGTATGACTTGGATTCGTGAAACACATCCTGCGTGGCGTAAATAACCTCAACCACCAGTTTAAGGGCTGTTACCGATTACCTGGACTATATCATAGCCCCAAACACATTCAATTACAACATGATGTCTTATGAGATAGTCAAAGCAGTAATGGATTAATATTACAAATCATACAAGCATATGAACATGTTCTGAAGTGCATTATAAAAATGAATTCACACACATTCAATTCATAATCAAGTAGACATCAGAATAAGTCATACATGGAGGAAATCATACACATCATTGATGTAGTTGCGAATCATATCTCAAACCACATACAGGTACATCGTAGAAACTACTAACTCATTCAGACACTTTCAAAAAAACACAGTCTACACATTTCATCATACATATTATGTATTAATTAGCATACGTATTAGGGCAAATCCTTTCGTCAAAGGGTTGTCACCCATACAACAATCATATATCCATGACAGTTTGCCATGGCGAGCATGAATACAAAGTCTATACTCATTCAGTCATTTTCATAAACACTTAGGCTACACATACAAAATACATATCATATGTTGGTATATCATCTATTTGGGTTAAACCTTTAGCCCAGGAGTTATTACACATACATCTAGCATACATAGACGGTAGTTAATCATGGAAAACTCAAATTCATATTTCATACATATACGGGCTATTCTAAAAATACATGGAAACAGTATATTCAACATCGTTCACGTATAACAGAAAGGCAAAACGGACATCGTATTTTGCATGTGAAATAGAATCCATGTCAGTAATAAATCATTATCTAATATTGAAAGTCTTGAAAACCATAACTTAAACTTATATAGTCTGCACCTTAAACCGAAAAATGCGTAACGGATATGATTTAGACAATAAGTCTTCGTCAACGGCAAATTGACAAACTAGAACATGAAATAGGTTAGCTACATCATCACTTAAACTATACTAAGCCTAAAAACAGGTTAGGGTTAGGATTTCTTACCCAGGAATGGAGTCAAAAATGCCGGAATAGCGATACGGATAGGTGGATTAGGCACGTAGTAAAGCTGGGAAGAATCCTGGAAGAATCACCAACTTCTCTCTCTTTCTCTCTTTTTCTTCTCTTTCTTAGCTAGGATTTGAAAATTCGTATGGGATATGTGAGAGAGGGTTTAAGGCCCTTATATAGGCCCGGAACTGATGGGAATGGCCCCAGGGCCAAGCTATACTTAGGTTATATCCAAATCGGGTCTGTTCAAATCCAACGGAGCATTTTTGGAGGTCCTTTTACTGAATGCGGTCGGACTTAAGCTCACTACTATAGGATCTAGGTCAAACTAAGTTTTCAGTCTGATCGGGTTTACAGATCAACCATGGTGGACCAGTTTCAGTTCAACGGTCATCGAAACTCGATCAGGGTCACAAGTACTTTGACATGTGTTGGCCAACTTCCCTGATCCGAGCGTGAATTTGGGTCAAAAACCAACGGTCAGAATGCTTATAAATGGAGCGCAAGTGACACGACTCAGATTACTTAAATTCTTATTTAATTTTATAAAAATCTTCACTTTCTCACACTCTTCACTCCGGACTCAAGAAAATGGTCTCAGGACATCGTCTGGTCTTGATTTTTGAGGTGATTGTCAAGTCCAACTAGGCAGTCATAATTGTCTAAGTTCATCGCTATCAGACTTTCGACGTGCTGTCCAGGTTCGATATGGAGTTTTAAGGTGCTCCCGAGAGCAACCGGGTTTAGAGATTGATCCTAGATTTTAGGGTAACATAGCGTTAATAATTCTATAGGTTTTGGGTCTTACAGATCATATTTAAAGTGGTTGGTGCTAATTTAATGGGTAATCTAGTTTAGTGCTAGTTAATTCATGTTAAATTTCTAAAGAATTTAGTTCTAAATGATTTCTTTAGCTTTGGAATTGAGTTATGAGAAGTTACCAAGGTGTTATGGTTGACCCATTGCCTAAGGACGTCTAACTCCAGGTTGGCAAAAATCTGGGGTGTTACAATTTACCCCCCTTAAAAATAATTTTATCCCCGAAATTGGCTAAGGAAAATGAGTAAAGATTTTATTATTCCTTTTGCCTAAACTTTATTAATTCAAGTTTATATGCGTGATGGGGTATATACATCTATACTAGTCTAGCGCATTTTTTAGTCTACCTTTCTTAACAACTTACTCTTTATTTCTTACTTATACCATAATGGTTTGCTGCATTTTATTTCTTTATTTATTTGGAGTCTTGGCGACGATTCCCAACTACTTAGAGTAAGATATATATTTTCAATGGTCGACCAATACGGAGAGACGGTTGTAGTGGGCTTGATCTCGATACCTCGAATGTCCGCCTGACCAGGGTAGACAACGTTGTATCCCTTCCTAATCCTAGTGGATCCTGATCTTCTGCCCGGTCAATCAATGAGTCCACTGGTAGTCTGCTAGGATTGAGAATTGGGTCAAGCCGTAAATGTTTCACATTTGTACATTTCAGTAACTCCATAGTTCGATCACTCTAAAAGCTTAGAGAATGCCCAACATTAAAAGGTTCAAATTTTCTAATTATAAGGTTGCCCTTTAGGTCTTGGTCTAGGAGAGTCATTGTCTGAATCTATGTCCAAGGTAGGAGTTAATAAGCAACTTAATAGATCATCCTAAAAGGATTTCTAATCATTTAGAGTTGGCCAAGGCTTCTATTATTTTTGTATTTAACGAGTAGGTTTATGGATACACTGACCTCCGCTCGTTCCCATTGTTAGGCATATGGTTTAATATGAGTGGGTTCAACACTTAAGCCCTAATTGTTTCCCTTTAAAGACTTCATTATTGACATTCTAAGAAGATTCAGATCCTCTTTAATGACCTAACCATACGTATAACCTAAATCAATTTCCTTCGATCCTGAGCCAGTGGGGAAGGGGCCAACCACGCTTCCACTACGCCCCTCTGATCTAATAGTTGTATTAGCTGACCTAACTAGATTAGGCTCATAATGCTCTACCCCCCTTAAAAATTATTTCTACTCTGAAGGCTCAAAAATCTATGTCTCGATCCGTATGTTGGAATGAGGTGTAATTTAGGACCTATCCTTGACATGAAATGGGAAACAACCTCTCAATACATTGGTCTTCCTTCGTTAATGATGTGTATTATGGCATTGGTACCTATAATTATAGAAATGAGCTAAAAATGATGGGTGTTGTGGTTGATTTCAGGGACATGTCTAATCTCTATTGGCTATATGTCCTTAACATTTCCCAAAGGCAAAACAATAACTTTTGGTTGTAGGTGGTGGAGCCAACACGAAAGAAAAGTTATATAGTGGGTCTGAGCCGAATACATAGACCTTCTGCCTAGACTATGACAGAAAATTTGTTGTATCAGTTCTTAATCCTAGTCGATCCTGATCTTCTGCTTGATCAGAGTGTTGAATTTATTGGTAACTACTAGGATTGAGAATTCGATTCAAACCGTGAATACTTCGCTTATATATAGTTTCTCTATTCCGTGTTCCCGATGGCAATAAGTCCTTGGAAAGGCAATTTTGAGGGGCATGCTGGTTTATCCTGGCGTTCAATCTGAGGGATATATAAATTTTCTCTAAGCATAACTGGTTTCTAAATCAAAACATCTTTCCTAAGAGTTATTAAGAATGCCTATAAGTATCAAGAGAATCTAACAAAGGAACGAGGTCTCACTCAACCAAAACAAGACAACTAACTACGTCTATATTTTGATTATCTTAGCAAAATCAGTCTTTTACAAACCTTAGTATAACTAGTACTTAGTTTTAACTTATGCATAGCGGCAATTCACTAGTTGTAATCCAAAGTCTATGCTTATACGCTAGATGGTCTCATACAATTTATATTACAAGGAATTGTTTTATCACTTAGGGTCAAAGGTCGTCTGATTAGAATTGAGTTGCCCGAACTTGAATTTAACTACGCTCGAGCACTACACATACACTCATACCAACTAAGGAGGTCCTAGGGTTCACGTAATTAATTTATTGGATTTCCTATACTATCAGATCTTTCGAAATCTAGGAGTACCAGCTCTAAGTCTAAAACTCTACATATCCCAGCACTAGATGGTCACTGTTTATGGACTAAGCTACTGTGTTTGGTCTCGCCCGTTGGTAGAAGTGTAGGGATCAAGAAGATGGCCATGAAAAATGAAAGAAATGAAGGAAATGGGATGGGTATTGGGGTTTTCATGAATTTGAAACTCAGGGTAGGGATTTGAATGCTCAAATGGGAAGAAAAGAAAAGGGAAATCAGTGATGGAGGTGGGTTTTAAGATGAGTAGAGAGTGGATGCATGAAAATGGAAGAAGGAGGAGTTTGGAGAGGGATTTTGTGGAGATTGGAGGGATTTTTTAAGAAAAGGAAAGCTTAGAGGTGTGATTTGTGAAGGAAGGATGAGCTAGGAAGGGTTTTAATCATAAAACCATGGAGAAGTGGGTCACACTAGGCCCCAAAGGCGTCGGCCTGACCGGCCCAGCCCGACCTGGCTTGACCGTCAGTGAGGCCTCACCGTCCACTGGACTTCCAGGTGAGGACTCGCTTCCATGAGAAATATTTTCCTATCACCTACCGACACGAGAAGGAGAGTGAGTTCCTTCACCTCCGTTAGAGAGAGATGTCGGTGATAGAATATGAGAATCGGTTCATAGATCTGGGCAAGTATGCTCCATTATTATTGGGTGATCAGTTGATGTGGATACGACGCTTTTCTGAGGGGCTAAGACCCGATAATCGGTCGAAGATGTGTTGTGCTAGCATATCTACTTATGCCGAGTTGGTGGACATGTCCCTGCGAGCTGAGCAGGATGGGGACAAGTTGTCCCGTATGCGAGCACCTATGGCTCCTAGGTCATGGCCTGATCTTCCGAGCAGACCATTTCTTGGCAAGAGGCCATGGGCAGATTCTTCGCTGAGGCTTGCGGCTCCACCGACTCACCTGAGACGACCAGACGTGTGGTGTAACTACTGCAAGAAACCGGGCCACACTAAGATGACTTATTTCACTAGGATGAGGGATAGTGGATTCTGGCCACCCTAGAGAATCAACTGTCAGTTCCCTCAGGCTATATCAGCACCACCTCTGAGGACTGCACCAGCGCATCCATCCTTCCAGCCATCTGCTCCTCTCTTCATGCCACTACAACGGCCTATGGTACCACCTAAAAACTGCCCATAGCAGGCTCGAGTACACGCGCTTACAACTGAGGCATCCAAGGCAGCAGTTACGGTACCGCCAGCTTTCGAAGTCACGATGCACATCTAAGGTATACCGGACTTTTTATTAGTGGACACTGGCTCCACTACCTCTATAGTGTCCTGCGCTACAGTCAAGCGTCTGGGGTTAAAAACTAGTCCTACTAAGGGGGTGAGACTCCTTGCATCCATAGAAACTTTTTCAGACATTACCAAGATGTGTAAGGATTTCTTGGTAGACTTAGGAGGTAGGACAGTTCGCGTCGACCGGATCGTTGCCCCGGTATGGCATTACGATATTATTCTCGGTATGGACTGGCTCATGGAGATGCGAGCAGAGATTGACTGCGAGACTGGGGTGGTGACAGCCTATGGATCTGAGGGCACGACCTTTACTTTTCCAGTTCAGGTCAGTATGCCCTGTCGTTTACGTTGTTACATGTCCTTGTTGAAGAATGTGCAAGGCCCAACACTTGGAGCTACGCCTGTAGTCTGAGATTTTGAGGATGTGTTCAGCAAGATACCTGGATTACCTCTACGGTGCGAGATTACTTTTACTATTGATTTGACGCCTGGAGCGACACCTATCTCGTTGCCAACATATCGCATGCCTCTATGTGAGATAGAGGAGCTGAGAAAACAGATCGATGATATATTGGATGCAGGTTTTATATGACCTAGTGTGTCTCCTTGGGGAGCACTAGTCTTATTTGTGAAGAAGAAAGACGGTTCATTGCAGTTGTGTATTGATTACCGTAGGTTGAACCAAGTGATGGTGAAGAACAAGTATCATTTGCCCTAGATAGATGATTTGTTTGATCAGTTAAAGGGGGCATGATACTTCTCGAAGATGATTCTATAGTCAGGTTATCATTAGTTGCACGTCAGGGATGAGGACATGCAGGAGACAGCATTCAGGACCATCTTTGGCCATTATGAGTTCCTTGTGATGTCGTTCGGCCTTACGAATGCAGCGACCATGTTCATGGACCTGATAAACCGAGTGTTTCGACCGTTTATGTTTCGATTTGTAATCATGTTTATAGATGACATTTTGATATACTCCACGAGTCAGGAAGAGCACGAGGAGCACCTAAGAGTGGTCTTCGATACTCTCAGGAAGAATCAGCTTTTTGCACAGTACAAGAAGTGCGACTTCTGAAAAGAGGAAGTCAAGTTCGTATGACATGTGGTGTCCAAGGAAGGGATAACGGTCAACCTCGCTAAGGTAGCTGTGGTTAAGGATTAGAAGCAGTCCAGTTCAGTTACTGAGGTGAAGAGCTTTCTTGGTCTGGCAGGGTACTATTAACGATTCATTCGGGACTTTTCTAATATTGTCAGACCGCTGTCTCAGTTGACACGGAAAGATCTAAAGTTTGCTTGGAATGAGAAGGTCGAAGCAGCTTTTCAGGAGCTGAAGGATAAGTTGACGTTCGCCCCTGTGCTAGTATTGCTAGAGCAAGGGGTTAAGTATATTATATACACTGATGCATCTCACGTTGGTCTGGGTTGTGTCTTTATGCAGAAGGCCAGGGTGATTGCTTACGCCTCGAGATAGTTGAGGAAACACGAGGAGAATTACCCTACACACGACCTAAAGTTGGCAGCCGTGATCTTCTCACTAAAGCTCTGGAGACATTACCTCTACAGAGAGGAGTTCGAGTTCTTTTGTGACCATAAGAGCCTTAGATACATATTCTCTCAGCGATACTTGAAGATGAGGCAACACCAATGGATGAAAACCTTGAAAGACTTTAAGTTCGACTCCTACCATCCGGGCAAGGTGAACCTTATGGCAGATGCGTTGAGCCGTAAGAAGACTATAGAGTTTGCAGCTCCCTTGATGATAGCAGAGTGGGATATGGACTTTGAGTAGAAACTCATGGTGGAGGAGTCGTATGAGGTTATCACACAGATTCGAGTACAGCCCCTCATTGATGATAGGATTATTGCAGCTCAGGCAGATGATGAGCTATTGGCGAAGATGAGAGAGTGGGTTGGTACAAATGAGGACACCGAGTGGAGTGTTAGTTCATATGGGGGCTTACATTATCGTGGCCGCCTATGCGTCCCAAACGTTCATGACTTGAGACGGGAGGTTCTCGAGTCAGCTCACAGTTCGAGGCTTGTGATGCATCCTGGTAGCACGAAGATGTATCAAGACATGAAGAGATCGTACTGGTGGGATAACATGAAGGTTCACATTGCAGAGTTTGTGTCCCATTATCTACGTGCCAGCAGGTCAAGGCAGAGCATCGCCGACCTCCTGCACTGCTTCATCCTATGCCCATAGCTAAGTGGAAGTGGGATTTCATATCAAGGTTACCGAAGACGAGGAAGGGACATGACTCCATTTGGGTGATCATTGACCGATTGATAAAATCGGCTCATTTCCTACAGATCAGAGTTACGAACTCTGCAGATGAGTTGGCTAGGTTGTTGTAACGCCCCGACTTTTCAGGACCTGAGTATATGACTCGTTTCCTAAAAACTCGAGTGTTAACCTTAAAGGATGATCAAATTCGAGTATACATTTTTTCTTTCATCAGAGTGAGCAGATGAGCGTAGTATGGACAATCGACATAAAGGAAAATTTTATTATCATTCACATATACAAGAAGCTGCCCATAATGACTTATACAAACCAATGTCTCTGAATTTAACAAGTACAACATTTACAAGAATTTAATACATGAAGAATAGCAGAAAACATATAGATATAAGCCGCAAGATCACGCAACTCCTTTAGACAAATACATTCATGCATCCCTCATGATCATACCCTGCTCCTCATCAAGTCTGAACATGCATATCACTTAAGCCACCTGTACTACCTGTACGGTTGTATATTTGATGGATGAGTAGCTAACTCAGTGTGAATTTCCCTCAAGATTACACACCACCGCATTAGGTAAGAAATAGTATAAAACATTTAAACAACCAAAACAGAGTAAATGCAGTCTTATTAGGTGCATAAATATATGAATGTAATCATCGCCAGGGGGATGCTCATCCGTGCGAACAGTGGGCCGTCACCCATGCAATCATCGAACATGAGAAACATCATCCAGTCAGAATCATCGAACCTGGGGAAACATCACCCAGTCAAAACAATACGTGCCATGTATGCATGATTAGCCAAGTCATTATTAGTCCATTTACAACTAGCCAATTTAGATAAGCTCAAAGGTCACTACGAGGAGCACATGGCCCAGCGTAGGCCGACAGCTCGGGCATAGTGTCCCATTACCACCATCCCCGGCCCAAGAGGCTACCATCTTAGGATGTTTAATGGAAACCCATCGACTAGTGGCCAATCATATTACAGTATATGAGGCTTACCGTCGCATGGTTGCACGGTATAAAACATCGAACCCATATAGAAAAAATACCAGAACAAAGCCACATAGGGCGATATCAAACAAGCCACATAGGGCAATTATCAAAATAGGCCTCATAGGGCGAGTATCAAAACCATGTGATAAAAGACCATCCTTGAAAACCATTGGACACAACAACCCTAGATGGTAGGCTGTAACATCCTAAAAATTGGGGGTTGGGCATAAACTCCACTTCCGAGTTGCAGAACATCACTTATGCAACATAAATGCTTATAATTGAATGTTGTCTATGTTAGTGTATTAAACATGAGTGGGATTAAGCCAAAACAGCATATCATACTCCAGAGATAGTTAAATTTCACAAGAGGAAGACTGTGATAAATATATAAAATGTATAATTTATTATAAGTCTCTGGAGTGTGAACATGTTACCAGGTTAACTCTATACATGTATACTCCAAACATGAATAAAGAAATATACATGGGTATTTTAAAAGTACAAGATAACAAGTGTAATGACATCTAATCAGTAACCCTGTAACCCCGTTGATCAGAACACGGTCTACATAGACCCGTTTGATAGTTTTCTATAGGAGAAATCCTCCTAATCATCATAAAAGTCTGGCTCTACTTCACAAGCAGCGCCATCATCTGAAACTAAAACAGGGACTGGTTGGTGTGTACAACACCATCCCGTAACGTGGGAGTGAGTGATCAACTCAGTGGAATCATAGAGCAAAGATTAGCATGTTATCAAATCAATCACGCGATAATGGTAAAGTAAGCAATCAAACATTCCTAAATACTGTGATTAATGAAAGGATGAGATGCAATAATGATGCATGCCCTCGCCTACATACTCGCTCATGCGACACCATCTTACGTTTGCGGCATGCTTTCATCCCTCAGTGCTCCACATCTTCCAGGCACATGCAGTGCGATATGAATATTATTATCGAGTTGTTATTAGTCCTTTTCATACAGCAGGATTGGGAAACTAGGGTACTTCCCTTATATCATTCCCAACAAGGATCCTGTCTAGGGTCGTCACTCCTAGTAGTCTCATACAATGATATGGTTCTAGGTCACTACAAGGGCTGTCAGGGCTGTTGTACGCACTCGTTGCACCGATCCCCTATCACCTTATCAATACAGGCCTAGTTTGTACTCTTGTTGCTACGGAAGGGTCGTCACCTCACGTAGACTCAGAGTACGCTCGAGGTCACTACAAAGGGCTCATCACCAATCAGAGTAGGCCAACAGCTCAAATATAGTGTCTTATACCACCATAATTGGATCACGAGTCTGAGGTGCTCACTGGTCACTACGGAGAGGTTCATCACCACAGCGTAGGCCGACAGCTCAACCAAGGTATCATATACCACCATGCCCGGCTCATGAGTCTTAGTGGATCAAGGTATCACGGTTATCAGGGTTATCACTCGTAAGTTCAGTACCCTAGGTTCAAGCAGTTATGACCAATACAAGGTGAACATACAATGGTCAGTCGGGTTACTTGATGAGTTCGACTAGTATGAGCGCACCTCAAGCTGAACGACATGAAGTGCATAAACACCTCGTGTGGCCCAACCACTGCCGTCAACCAAAGCACGACTCGGGTTCGTCGACGCGTCTTTCATGGTGAATAGAATTCAACCACGAATTTAAATCTGTTACTGACTGCCTAGACTACAGTATAGCCCCAAGCACTTGAAATCTGAATCAGTATGCATATGAGATAGACAGAATTGAAATAATAAGTAATTCAAGCATATTATCAGCATATCATAAGGTCTAACATAAGCAATTAACCCTACCTCAGTATTTCATATATATAAGGTAATCAATTCGAATATAACAACATGGAGGAAATCATATACATCATCAAATAGTTGAGAATCCTATCTCAACACTGATCTACAACATCAATTACTCAATACTTACTTATACAAACATTTATACAAACACTTAATCTACACACATTAGCTTACATAACCTATATTGGTCAAAATGTGTATTTGGGCGAATCCCTTCGCCAAACAGATCATGCATACATAACTAGCATAGATACACAGCAAATACTCATGGCAATCATATCAGCAAAATTCGTACGTAAACGGTATTTTCTACAAATATCTAAAATACCATAAATCTCATATTCTTCGTAAGTATTCGAAATAGAAATTGGTCATCATGTTCTACATGTGAATCAACATTCTTTTCAACAATCTACCATTAAACGACATTGAAAGCTTTGAAAACAGGTAACCTAAGCGTCTAAAATCCGCACCTTACGCCGTAGAAGTGTAAAGAATTCAATAAAGACTCTAAGTCTTTATCAATGACCGATTAGCAACTTACAGTATGATTTAGGTTAGCTACTTCACTACTTGCACCAATTGAAACCCTAGAACAGGTTAGGGTTAGGCTTTCTTACCTAAGAACGAAGTTAGAATCGCCAGAAAAGTGATTGGATCGTGATGGTTAAGCACATAGGATAGCAGGGTAGGATAGCAGGAAGATCCTACCACTTCTCTCATACTTTCTCTCTCTTTTCTCTCTTCTCTCTCCTAGGTTTTCCCAAATTCGTATGGGATGAGAGAGTGAGGGTTTAAGGTCCTTATATAGGCCCAAAACTCTCCAAATTAGACTCAGGGCCATGGTATACTTAGGTTATGTCTAAATACGGACTGTTCCGTCTCAACGGAGCACTTCTGGAGGTCCTGTTACTAAATGCGGTCAGATTTAAGCTCACTAATATTGGATCTAGGTGGAGTTAAGTTTTCATCCCAGTCGGACTTTCAGATCGTACGTGGCGGACCAGTTTCAATTCAGCAGTCACCGAACTTCGATCAAGGCCACAAGTACTTTACATGTAAGGGTCACCTATCCTGATGTGACGGTGAATTTGAGTCGAATTCTAATGGTCAGAACGCTTAAAAACAACGTGCAATTGAAACGTGCCAGATTTCATAAAAATATAATTAATTTTCTAAATATCTTCCTTTTCTCACTCTCTTCACTCTGGACGCAATAAAATGGTCTCAGGACATCGTTTGGGCATGATTTTCGTGGTGCTTGTCAAGCCCAACAACGCGGTCAATATCTTCTAAGTTTATCGTTATTGGACTTTCGACGTACGGTCCAGGTCCAATACGAGGTTTCAAAGTGCTCTCGAGAGCAACTGAGTTTAGAGATTGATCCTGAATTTTAGGATAACGTAGCGTTACTGATTCTACAGGTTTTGGGTCTTACGGATCGTATTTAAAGTGGTTGGTGCTTATTTCACAGGTAATCTAGTGTAGCGCTAGTTAATTCATGTTAAATTTCTAAAGAATTTCGTTCTAAATGATTTCTTTGGCTTTGAACTTGGGTATGAGACGTTACCAAGGTGTTATGGTTGACCCATTGCTTAAGGACGTCTAAATTTGGGTTGGCAAAAATTCAGGTTGTTACATAGGCCCACATCAATGGTCCATTTAGACCACTACTCAATAACCACTAAGTCGAAGGTCCATTTTAATCACAACCAGTCGGGTTACATCCCAAGTATGGGTGTACATTTATAAGTGGGGGTTTCCCACTGATGTACCAGTTTAAAGTCCATAAGTAATCCACAAACAATTCATGAACAATTATACAGGATGAACAGTAAGCATATAATATAGCAATTCAATTCCAACAGTTAACACATGTGATTATAAGAGAAAGATATCAATTATAATTTTTAATAAAAAACTATAACTTGAGCTAATGAGAAGATGGAAAGCTCAAGGGGAAGAATCATCACCTTATACTTGAATTGCTAACTGACATTGCTAGGAAGCGCATGCACCATCAGAGTTGAGTCCTACCATAGATTGTGAAGTTGTATATGAGATCAATATTCTACCAAGTGTCTACGACCTAGGGTTTGGATTACTTTAGGGTTTAGGGTTTTATCTTAGAGCTTAGGTGTAGCCTTAACTCTAGGGTTTAAATTGTAGTTGATTTTAATAGTTTTCAAATGTTGATTTAATAGTTATAAAATATTTACTAATATTAGTATTATAGTTGATATTAGTTAATGATCATTATGATGATAATTTATATTATGATATACTATTTATGATTAGATAATGCATTAGCATCTCACAATGATATCATTGTAATTTATTTTATATAATAACTATTACTAGAATAGATAATTTACTAATGGTTATGCATCCTAATATTTAACAATCCTATTAACAATGGAAATGGTAACAATGTTAATCTAATAATTAGATAATAGTTGTTAATATTAGCATTATAATTAACATTAGCAAGGTAGTCATTATGGTGACACCAATGACCAACCAAAAATGAATATTTAAGAATAATAAACAGGATACTACTATTTAAAAAAGTAATCTATTTATAATAACTAGTTTAGCACAATGATCCACTAATGGTTAATCTTTGCTAATATTAACAATCCTAATATTAACAATTGCAATAAAAATGGGTCAAGTGTGGGCTTGAAGGGCCCCATGAATGTGGTTATTTGGGGCCGGCATTAGGGTGAACAAGCCCACAAAATTCTGTCCTAACAAGTGGGCCAGAACTAGGCCATGTAATGGCTAAAATATGGCCCGATTCAAAGTGCCAAACGACTATACTATCACTGGAAACCAATGGAGCTGGGTTGCTGGTGTTACCTGGGCTCCCCCGCATGCTCAGAGATGCTACTGGACTGCACTGGTTCGACTCAGTTTGGAAGAGTCGGGTCAACACAGTGTTGCACCAAGCACGCACCTGCCCTTCATTTCTTCATCCTAGCTTTCTACTTCCTCACAACCTCCCTGTCCTTCTTCCTCTTCTTCCTTCTCTCTTTCTCCCTACAGTGTTATCCCTGGCCCGTACTAACCCAACACACACCATTTCCAAATGGTTGTCTTGTTGCAGTGCCGCACCACGCCTAGCAACAGTCGCACTCCTTTATCGTTCTCTCTCTCTTACCTCCCACTCTCTCTATATCTTCTCACACCTCTCATTCTCTCTCTTTCAATGGTGATTACGAGTTGCACTGACCTATCTCGATCCGATTCAGACGGCTCGACCTGGTGCAGTGCGGCACCAGAAATTTCACCCGCTCGGTCGTTTTCTCACACACTCTCTCTTTTTTCTTTCCTTTCATTCTGGTGTGGATCCCAAGACACAGCAATAACTTTTTATAGCTGAGAAAAAACCCTAGCTCATCCTAGCCAACGGTTGAGCTTTAAACGTCTTTTGGAAGGGCTATTTTTGAGAGACCACTAAATGTGGGGTCCATCCAATCACAGGGATGAATTCCTGGTGCTGAGGCCCACAGGAAAAGTAATCTGGATCAGTGGATGGGGTCCACATGATCATGGTGGGTTGATCAGTTTAACGGGGAAGATGACATCGCCTCTAATGGGGTTTTCGTATTGGTCGGTTTAAATGGCCATCCAACCCATCTGGATGGATCAGATGGGGCATAGTGTTAGTGTGGGACCCACTTTCTCTCTTGCAACTCGTCTGAGTGCAATATCCCACGAGATTTCCACCTCCAAAGCTTTTCTCATGAGATGGGTGACTCTGGTGAGAGAAACGTTACAACCCTACAAGGGACGGTGGAGATCACTCCACGTGGCCTGGTGGAGGCTTTGGATCGTGCCAGCGTACCCTTCCCGAAGTGGGAATGTTTCCCACGCCGTTCACTCCTGCAGGCAGTTGCTTGTTTACTTCTAGCAATGGATGGAAGGCCCAGATCTCCAATCTGAGAGACGGCTGGGATTGAGGGAGAAGTTCGGATGCGGATTGCTGATGTGGAGAGTTCCCTATCAGCTACTGGAGAGGACAACTATGCATTAGAGACTGTTCGTAGGTTGCACGCATGCACACATGCATGGGTTTGGATGGTCAGTATAGGATTGGTCTTCAGGAGATCCCTAAACCAATGGATGGTTTAGATCGTCCGAATGGTAGCTAGAAATGGGCCACGATTCATCAACAGCAGATGTCTCCCTGTCATTCTTTGCTCGTGCACGTGAACAATTGCATGGACTTGATTGACCGACGTGGGTGTGGTCATCCGGGGTTTCCTTACCTGATGGACGGATCAGGTCTCTTGGAAGGTGGTTCGAGGTGTGCCACGTCTTGTGAGGGTGGACACCCATTCATATAGCCACGGCGCAGCAGGGGAATTTCCTCCCTTTATCAGGAGGTAGTCAAGTCAGTGCCTACTTGACCACTCGGGTCGTCCAGTGCACATCGTGCACAGATAGGTGAGGTGCACGTGCACCCTGTGTGAGCCTCATTGGATGTATGAGGGGAAATCCACACCTTCTATTCTTATCGGGGCTCCAAGTCAGAGACCCAGGTCAAACGTTAACTCGTTCTAAGGCCCAATTAGGGCCTATAATTTGATTCGGGCTTGTATAGGTGGTCTTTCGTTAATTTAATGGGCAGGTTATCCCTATATCTGATTTATAGTGGTCCCTAGTTCACCTTAGTGGAATCTGATGGTTAGTACCAACATCAAATGATTGATCTAGTGGATTTCAATCCTTATTGATGAGACTTGGAGGAATTATTATCTTAGGTTTAGATTAAAGATGATATACGGTCACCTTGTGATCCAGTGACAGAAATCCTAGTTTAGGCCCATCTGTTGTCGGGCATTCGGTGTCATTTGTCCCTTCTCTTATATGGCTTTGATTAAAGATTTGGTTATTTCAATCTGTAGGCGAGTAATAATAAATAGGCTTCAACTTACGGCTATTGATTTCATGATGGTTGAATCGTGGATTTGTAGTCTATCGATTGAGGTTCAGTGGTGGGATGTGATTTGTCGAATGAAAGTTACTAATGCTAAGGTTATTATGTGTCTTCACACCATTACACTAAAATTTGGATTAATGGTAACACCCGAGTATGCAAAAGTACGGGGTGTTACAGTTGTACATCAAGGAGATTGTACATCTGCATGGAGTTCCCTTGGAGATCGTGTCAGACTGAGACACGTGATTCACATCTATCTTTTGGACTCGTATCCAGGAAGCGATGGGTGTGAAATTGAAGTTCAGCACCGCGTTCCATCCACAGACAGACGGGCAAACAGAACATGTAAATCAGGTGCTATAAGGTATTTTGTGAGGTTTTGTGTTGGATTACAAGGACAGTTGGGATGACTGTCTTCCTTATACAGAGTTCACGTATAACAATAGCTTTCAGGCGATGTAACATCCCAAAAATCGGGGGTCGAGCATAAACTCCACTCCCGAGTTCCAGAACATCACTTATGCAACATTTTCAATGATGGATGAATGTCAGCTGCAGTAGTACATAAAACACGAGGTGGATTAAGCCAAAACAGCATATCATACTCCAGAGACAGTTAAATTAGCAAGCGAAAGAATGTGATAGATATATAGAATATATGAACTGTTGCAGGTCTCCAGAGTGTGAACATGTAACCAGGTTAACTAAATACAAGTATACTCTACAATAGAAAGAAAAGAATATACATGAGTGTGTAAATAAAAGGTAAAATACCAAGTGTATTGGCATCTAATCAGTAACCTTGTAAACCCATCGATCAGAACCTGCATACAGGAGGGATCCTCCTCAGCATCACCAAGTCCGGCTCTGCTTCACAAGCATCACCATTATCTGAAACTGAAATAGGAACTGGTTGATGTGTACAACACCGTCCCGTAACGTGGGAGTGAGTAGCTAACTCAATAGAATCATAGAGCAAGGGTTAACATGTTATCAAATCAATCACGGGATAATAGTAAAGCAAACAATCAGACATTCCTAGATACTGTGATTAATGCAAGCATGAAATGACATGATAGATGTCCTCACCGACATACTCCCTCATGCGACACCATCTTACGTCCGCGGCATGCTTTCTTCCCTCAGTGCTCCACATCTTCCAGGCACATGCAGTGCGATATGAATATGATTACCGAGTTCTTATTAGTCCTTTCATACAGCAGGATTGGGAAACTAGGGTACCTTTCTTATATCAATACCCAAACAATGATCCTGTCTAGGGTCGTCACTCCTAGTAATCTCATACGATGATATATTTTTAGGTCACTGCAATGGCTGTCAAGGCTATTGCACGCACTCGTTGCTCCACTCCCTCATCACCTTATTAATACAGGCCTAGTTTATATCCTTAAGACTGCATCAGGACTCGTCACCCCCATGCGGTGTCAGGATAAACTCAAGATCACTACAAAGGGCTGTCAGGGCTGTTTCTCGCACTCGTTACTCCACTCCCCCATCACCTTATCAATGTAGGCCGATAGCAAGAATATAGTGTCCCATACCACCATAATCTGCTCAGAGTAGGGTGCTCACTGGTCACTACGGGGAGGTTTGTGGCCCCAGCGTATGCTGACAGCTCGACCATGGTGTCCCATACCACCATGCCCGGCTCATGGTCTTAGGGGATCGAGGTACAAGGTTATAGGGGCTTTCCAATGGTAAGTTTAGTACCTTAGGTTCAAGCAGTTATGACGAATACAAGATGAACATACAATGGTCAGTCGGGTTACTTGATGAGTCCGACTAGCACGAGCGCACGTCGAATCGACCGACATGAAGTGCACAAACACTTCGCGTGGCCTAACCACTGCTGACGACTCTAGTATGACTCGGGTTCGTCATATACATCCTTCGTGGCAAATAGAATCCAACCACGAATTCTAAACTGTTACCGACTGCCTGGACTAGAGTATAGCCCCATGCACTTAGAATGTGAATCAGTAATCATATGAAATAAACGAAATTGAAATGCAAGTAATTTCAGCATGTTATCAACATATTATAACGTACATCATAAGCAGTTAACCATACACGAGTACTACACACCTAAGGTAGTCAATTCAAATACAATAAGTATGGAGGAGATCATGTGCATCATCAAATTAGTTGAGAATCCAGTCTCAACGCTAATCTACAACACCACTTACTCAATACTTACTAATACATACATTAATACAAACACTTAGTCTACACAATTCCATCATACTTGACGTATGTTGAGTTCAACATATAATATGACAGATCCTTATATCAAGGAGTTGTCTAGTACACACAATCATGATCTTACATTCAAAACATATGGCAGGCATAGATTTAGGCATTTCAATAAACACTTAATCTACACACATTAGTCTACATAGCATATGTCGGCCAATATGTGCATTAGGGCGAATCTCTTCACCAAACAGATCATACACGTATAACTAGTATAGGTACACGGTAAATACTCATGGCAATCATACCGGCAAAATACGTATGTATACAATATTTCCTACAAATACCTGAAATACCCTAAATCTCATATTCTTCGTACGTAGGCGAAATAAAAAATGGACAACATGTTCTATATGTCAAACAGCATCCTTATCAGCAATCTACCATTAAACGGTATTGAAAGCTTTGAAAAAATGGTAACCAAAGTGTCTAAAATCTGCACCTTTCGCCGTAGAAGTGTATCGAATCGAACAGAAACTGTACGCTTCATCAACGCCTGTATGACGACCTATAGCACAAGATACATCAGCTACTTCACTACTTGTATCGAAGGAATCCCTAAAACAGGTTAGGGTTAGGGTTTTCTTACCTAGAACGGCGTTGGAATCGCCAGAATAGTGATGCAGGTGGAAGGATTTGGCACGTGGATCAGCAAGGAAGAATCCTAGGAGAAAGCTCCAACTTCTCCCTCACTTCTCTCGCTTTTCTCTCCTCTCTCTCCTAGGGTTTTCCCCAAATTCGTATGGGTTAGAAAGTTAAGGGTTTAAGCTCCTTAAATAGGCCCAAACATAACCAAAACAGACTCCAAGTTAAGGTATACTTGGGTTATAGCCAAATCAAGTCTTTTTCGATCCAAAAGGATATTTCTGGAGGTCCCCTGACTGAATGCGGTCGGACTTAAGCTCATGGATTCTGGATCCTGATCACATTAAGTTTCCAGTTCGATCGGACTTCCAGATCGCACGTGGCGGACCAGTTTCAATTCAACAGTTACCGAACCTAAATCAGGACTACAAGTTTCATGACATGAAAGAGTAATTTTTCTTGATCTGAGGGTAAAATTTAGCTGAATTCTGACGATCAGAATGCTTAAAAATAATGCGCAACGACACGTGCCAGATTTGAATTATTTTTCTAAATCTTTTTCCTTTTCTCACTCTCTTCACTCCGACCTCAGTACAATCACATCAGTACATCAGTTGGGCTTGATTTTTCAAACGATTGTCAAGTCCAGCTAAGCGGTCATAATGGTCTAAGATGGTAGCTATCGGACTTTCGACGCGCGGTCTAGATCCAATACAAAGTTTCCAAATGCTCCCGTGAGTAACCGGGTTTAGAGTTTGATCCTAGGTTTTAGGGTATTGTAGCGTCACCTATTTTACACGTTTTAGCTCTAGCAGATCGTATTTACAGTGATTGGTGACAATTTCACAGGTCGTTTAGTTTAGCGCTGGCTCATTCATGTTAAATTTCTAAAGAATTAGGTTCTAAACGATTTATTTGGCTTTGGAATTGGGTTCTGAGAGGTTACCAAGGTGTTATGGTTGACCCATTGTCTAAGGACGTCTAACCCTAGGTTGGCAAAAATTCGGGGTGTTACAGGCGAGTATTGGCATGTCTCCCTATGAGGCACTGTATAGTTGCCCGTGTAGAGCACCGCATTGCTGGGTAGAAGCGGGAGAGAAGACTCTGATTGGCCTAGAGTTAGTTTAGCCGACCTCAAAGAAGATCGACATTATTAGGTGTCGACTTCTATCAGCACAGAGCAAGCAGAAGAGTTACGCCAATACGAGGCGGTGACCGCTTGAGTTTGAAGTCGGGGACCATGTATTCCTTAAGGTTTCCCTCATGAAGGGAGTCCTTTTGTTTGGTAAGAAAGGGAAGCTCATGTCGAGATTTATTAGCCCATTTCAGATACTTGATTGAGTGAGGGCAGTATCATATCACCTTGCTTTGCCCACACCACTCGTAGGCATACACAATGTATTTCATGTGTCCATATTGAAGAAGTACGTTCCTGATCCTTCGCACATTATAAGTTGGGAGTAGGTGCAGTTAAGCGAGGATGTCACATATGTGCTGTGACCGATGCATATCCTGGATAGGAAGGAGTAGGTATGATGTAGCAAGGTCATCCCACTTGTGAAGGCACTGTGGACGCATCACAATGAAGAAGAGGCTACTTGGGAGACTGAAGCTGAGGTCAGAAAGAACTACCCTAAGATCCTCGAGGAGTACAAGAAGGTATAAATTTCGAGGATGAAATTTTTCTTTAAAGGGGGTAGATAGTAACGTCCTAGAAAAATTCGTACGAAAACCCGAGTCTCACCTCAGGTAGAAATCACTTAGGACCAAATCCTTTAGATATCTAACGAGAATTAACTAGTGCTTAACTAGATTACCTGTGAAATTAGCACCAATCACTTTAAATACGTTCTGCAAGACCCAAAACTTGTAGAATTGTTAACACTACATTACCCTAAAATCTAGGTTCAACCTCTAAACCCAGTTGCTCTCGGGAGCATTCAAAAACTCCGTATCGGACCTGGACCGCACATCGAAAGTTCGATAGCGATGAACTTAAACAATTATGACCGCCTAGTTGGACTTGACAATCACCTCGAAAATCAAGTCCAGATGATGTCCTGGGACTATTTTCTTGCGTCCGAAGCGAAGTGTGTGAGAAAAGTGAATATTTTTAGAAATTAAATATGAATTTAAGTAATCTAAGGCGTGTCACTTGTAGGCCAATTATAAGCATTCAGACCGTCAGAATCTGACTCAAATTTACCCTCGGATCAGGGAAAATGTCCCACACATGCCAATATACTTGTGACGCTGATCGAGTATCGGTGATCGCTGAACTGAAATTGGACCGCCACGGTCGATTCATAAACTCAATCGGACTGAAAACTTAGCTTGATCAAGATCCAATATCAGGGAGCTTAAATCCTACCGTATTCAATAAAGGGACCTCCAGAAATACTCTGTTGGATCGGCATAGACCCGATTTGGTTATAACCTAAGTATACCATGGTCCTGGGACTATTTTCGTCAGTTCTGGGCCTATATAAGGGTCTTAAACCCACTCTCCCATAATCCATACGAATTTCAAAACCCTAGCTAAGAAAGAGAAGAAAAAGAGAGAGAAAGAGAGAGAGTGAGTTGGTGATTCATCCTGGGATTCTTCCCAGCTTCACTACGTGCCTAATCCACCTATTCGTATCACTATACGGGCAAAACCGACTCCATTCTTGGGTAAGAAATCCTAACCCTAACCTGTTCTAGGGTTTCAAATAGTTTAAGTAATGGTGTAGCTAACCTATTTCATACTCTAGGTTGCTAATCCGTCGTTGACGAAGACTTAACGTCTAAATCGAATCTGCTACGTGTTTATCGGTTTAAGATGCGGACTATATACATATAGGTTATGGTTTTCAAGGCTTTCAATGTCAGTTAATGCTTTATTACTGACATGGGTGCCATTTCACATGCCAAATGCAATATCTGATTCATTTTATGTATACATATGAACTATGCAGTCCAAAGGGAAATTCATGTATTTATCGAAATGTTTGTGTACATTTAGAATCTGATGTTGTGATTGTCATGATTAACTGTCATAGTTACATGATTTTTATGTATGCAATAACTCCTTGGCAAAAGGATTTGCCCTAATACGTGATATAACCAATATATGTGATGTATGTTGGAATGTGTAGTCTAAGTGTTTGTAAAAATGTCTGAATGAGTTAGTAGTTAGTAAAGTGTGATTTATAAGGGAGTTGAGATATGAATCCCAACTACCTTAACTGTGTGTATGATTTCCTCCATGTACTGTATGACCCGTTGATTCATGTTTAATTGTGTGTATGATTTCCTCCATGTACTGTATGACCCGTTGATTCATGTTTAATTGTGTGTATGATTTCCTCCATGTATTGTATATTCCTGTTTAAGTTATATTCCATAGCATGCTCACATGATTGTAGGATTTGACTTCAGTATTCATTACTACTTGCTTATCTCATATGCTTACTTGTTGTGAATGCACGCGGTTAGGGCTATTCCTAGTCTAGGCAATCGATAACAGGCCTTGAACTGGTGGCTGAGGTTGTTTTCGCCACGCAGGATGTGTTCGACGAATCCGAGCCTTACTTGGGATGTCGACGGTGGTTAAGCCACATGGAGTGCTTATGCATTTCATGTCGATTAACTCAACGTGCAATCGTCCTAGTCGAGCTCATCAATTAACCCGATTGACCCGATATATGTTCACCATGTTTAGACGCTACTGCTTGAATCTAGGGTGTCAAACTCACCAGTGAGATCCCGTTAACCTTGGTACCACGATCCTCTAAGACTCATGAGCCGGACATGGTGATATGGGACACCGTGGTCCAGCTGTCAGCCTACGCTTGGGTGACGAGCCTCCCCGTAGTGACCAGTGAGCAACCCAGACTCGTGAGCCAAATACGGTAGTATGGGACACTATATTCGTACTGTCGGCCTACATTGATTGGTCACGAGCCCTTTGTAGTGACCTCAAGCATACCTTGACACTGCATTGAGGCGACGAGCCTTATTATAGTAATTAGGGTATAACTAGGCATGCATTGATTGGTGACGAGCCCTTTGCAGTGACCTAGAACCATAACATCATCTGAGACTTACTACGACTGACGACCCTAGAATGGATCATTATTTAGGAACTGATACAAGGGAGGTACCTTAGCTTCCCAATCCTGTTGTATGAAAATGACTAATAAGAACTTGGTAATCATGCTCATAACATCGCACTACATGTGCCGTTAGCGTTGGTGTAGAGCACAGTGGTAGTGATTCATGCCGCGATTGTTAGATGTTGTCACAAGAGGGTGTGCAGGCAAGGGCATGCATCATTACTTCATATCATTCTTGCATTAACAAGAGTAACTAGGACATGTTTGATTGAATTACTTTATCATTACTGCTTGATTGAATTGATAACATGTTAACCTTTACTGTATAGCTCCACTGAGTTGATCACTCACTCCCACGTTCTAGGACGGTGTTTAAACACCAACCAGACTCTGTCTTAGTTGCAGATGATGATGTAACCCACGAGGCAGAACCAGAGTATGAGGATGATGAGGAGGCGTTCTCCAACATGCAGTTCTCAGGCGGGTACATGTGAGCCATGTCTTGATTGACAGGGATTCAGGGATTATACTTATAGAGGACTGTTACATTCCTTTTGACATTTTATATCTTGACATAACACTTATAAATATTGACCTGGCATTACATACATACTTTGGGGACTTACACTAGTTTATATATTCATTTCAGTCTTTCGCTTGCGTATTACAATTGTTCCTAGATTATGTTTGTTGATTTGGCTTAATCTAATTCATGTTTTATGCACTAAAACTGACAACATTCATCCATCATTAGAAATGTTGCATAAGTGATGATCTGAAACTCAGGAGCTGAGTTATGCTCGACCCCTGATTTTTAAGGCGTTACAGGTATATACTAACCTTTGCCAATGACTGACAAAAAGGGAGAGAAAAAAATCCTACCATGAGAATAATTCTGTTGGTTTATATGCATGGTGATACAGGTGATAGGCGGAGCAGTTGTAAGGCGATAAAGGGAGAAACTATACGAAGACTTCATTTTGTGTGTTCGTCATTTTATGTGTATGACCTCAAATAGATCATTTGTAAAATTGTGTAAAGGTTCATATACACACAATTTAGGGTGTTGTTCTAGGTATTGTTCTAGGTGGTTTATGTTTTGTCACGTAATTGACAAAGAGGGAGATTGAAAGTGCCTGGGTTTGTCAATTAGCATGAAGGTTAAGTCGATGAGTCAAATGAGCCCCACATGAAGATTCTTTAAAGCCATTGCCTCAACCGAATGTGCCTTCCGAGCCGACATAGGTAAATCAAGCCTCACATCCCAAATTCCAAAACACCCAGGTAAATAAAAGCCCTAAAAGTCTTTAAAAAAAACATAGGATAAAATAGTCTGAAAACTTAAACAGCAAAATCTTCTAAGTTTTTTAGCTAAGTTCGATAATATTGAGTCTGTGTTAATGTCATCGAACACTCATGTTCAATGACATCGAACAATACTCGATAATATCAAATTAGGCTATTTTATGTCTAACAACCACAAAGTAATTTGGACAAAATGTTCGATAAATTGAACATACACTCAATGACATCAATCATCTGTAATCAATGGCATTGAACATCTATTAATGACATCGAAAGACGTAGAGCATTATCCAACAAACTGTCTTGGAAAAATATTCTAATACTGCTCGAGGAATCAAAAGAAACTCGATGTCATCAAAATTCAAATCTTGATGTCATCGACACGATCTCGATAACATTGAATTGGGACAAGTTATGTCCAGCAAGCTTCAGAGGAAAATCATCTAAAATGTTCGAGGAATCGAAACCTAACTCGATGTCATCAAATTTCAAATTACGATGATATCGAGAAAGTCTTGATGAAATCGAATCTGGACATAATTGTTCCAATGAGCTTATAAGAAAAATCATGTGGAGATGATCAAGGAATTAAGATAATCTCGATGACATTGTAATTCAAAAATCAATGATATCGATATATGATCGATAACATCGAATTCGTCAAAAAGAATGGTCAGCAAGCTTCCTCAAAATATCCTCAGAAAAGCTCGATGAATTGAACTAGTATTCGATGATATCGGACTTCAAACTTCGATGACATCGAATAAAGTTCAATGACATTGATCCTCAGTCAAAAAGTTCTAGGTATGTGCTTCAGATGAGTTCGTATTATCGAACATTGATTCGATGGCATTGAAAGTATACATTCGATGACATCGAATCAGTTCCAATGAGATCGAACTCAATCAGAAACTAACAATTTTATTTCCATTGGAACTTTTTCCTATATAAGGAGAGCTTGTTCTTAGTTGTCGTATTGAGAAAAAAGAGAGAGTACTTTGAGAGAGTAATTGCATACCACTTATCCTAAGCCCTTTTTCTCATGGGAGTTCATTCTTCAATCAACCCTCTTCATTAACATTCAATAGAGTGGATTAGTGAATGAATTTCCTCATTCAAAGAACATCCAGCTACCATCTTAATGGCAAATCATTGAGCTGGGATTCCTTGAATGCTTGAAATCTTGGAATCACTCCTTCACTAATTAGGTAAACATTTATTAGAGTAGGATTCCAACATAACCTTGACCCAACCCATTGCATTCATTGGAGCATCATCAAGTGTTGCAGATCAAGGGAGCTGAAGAATCTTCATTATCAAGGAGGAGATCTTCATCAACGTGCAAGAATGGGGCTCATCTGCTTATTTGTAAGTAACTAGAGTCCAAAGACCCAGTTGATCATTCCTTATGAAGGATTGGCTCACATGTAGTTCTCACCCTTTCAAGCCCTCATAGGAGGCCTGCAACAGAAGAATAGGTTTAGGTGTTGTGTGTTAACCCTTGCTCTTATGTAGGGCATAAACTTAGGTTCCTTGTGTGGACCCTTGGCCTATGTGGCCTAAAACCTAGGTTCCTTGTGTAGATCCTTGGCCCGTGTGGCATAAAACCTAGGTTCCTTGTGTGGATCCTTGGCTTGTGTGGCCTAAAATCAAGGTTCCTTATGTGAATCCTTTTCTCTTGTGTAGAGCATAAAACCTAGGTGTTGTGTGTTGATGTAACACCCTGGTTCTCAAAACCTGAGGATAGTCACTCCTCACAGAGAACCCGAGTATTACACTATGAAGTAACCAGCTTTACATCGAATCACTAGAAAATTTCACGACGTCAAACAAGAAAATTGCCATGTAACAACAAGGAAGTTTAATATATGTAAATGGAAGCAAAATGGAATCCCTCATCAGGGGAAATTATTATTATAACTCAAACAAAACTTTAAGTCCAAATTATGAAAGCAAGTAAATCGTTGAGCTCCAACGGCTCAACAACATGTACATATAACTCTTCCTCGGTATAATCCACCACAGCTGGCCCTGTAATTCTGTCATAAGGGTCTTTATCTATCATCAATCCTGCATCTATTTGGTGTAACCGCATGATGGGTAACTGAAAACTCAGTGGGAATTTCCCTCATAGATTCAACCATAATACATAAATCCAAAATAGATCAACAATTCATGTTTAACTTATATGGCAATATAACTAACAATGCGATTGCATTAATGTATGAATGTATGTTCAAGTCACAGACCTGGGTATACAATCCAGCTGTCAAAATAAAAGACTACCCGTGGTAGGTAAACTACCTGGAAAAGGCCATGAAAGTGAGTGCACCCAAGGATGACCTCCTGGAAAAAAAAACTCAGGGTATGCCCGATGTAACGTCTTAGAAAAATCTGTACTTAGATCCGAGTACCACCTTTAGCAGAAATCATTTAAAACCAAATATTTTTTAGAAATTAATGTGAATTAACTAGCGCTAAACTAGATTACCTGTGAAATTAGCACCAATCACTTTAAATACGATCTGTAAGACCCAAAACCTATAGATTGTTAATGTTATATTACCCTGAAATCTGGGATCCAACTCTAAACCCAGCTGCTCTCGAGAGCATTCAAAAACTTCGTATTGGACCTGGACCGCACGTCAAAAGTTTGATAGTGATGAACTTAGACATTATGACCGCCTAGTTGGACTTGACATCACCTAAAAAATTAAGTCCAAACGACGTCCTGAGACCTTTTCCTTGAGTCCGGAGTGAAGAGTGTGAGAAAGTGAAAATTTTAAAGAAATTAAATAAGAATTTGACTAATCTGAGTCTTGTCGCTTGCACACCATTTGTAAGCATTCTGAACGTTGGTTTTTGACCCAAATTCACCCTCGAATCAGGGAATTTGGCCCACACATGTCAAAGTACTTGTGGCCCTAATCGAGTTTCAGTGACCATTGAAGTGAAACTGGTCCGCCACGATCGATCTGGAAATACGATCAGACTAAAAATTTAACTTGCTTAACATCCTATACTAGTGAGCTTAAGTCCGACCGCATTTGATAAGAGAATCTCCAAAAGTGTTCTGTTGGACCAGAAAGAGCCCGATTTGGTTATAACCTAAGTATACCTTAGCCTTAGGGCTATTTCCGTCGATTTTGGGCTTATATAAAGGCCTTAAACCCTCTCTCACATATCCCATACGATTTTCCAACCCTAGCTAAGATAAGAGAGAGAAAGTAAGTGAGAACCTAGTGTTTCATCTTGGGATTCTTCCCAGTTCTTCTATGCACCAATCCATCGTATCTGGATCACTATTCCGGCAATTCTAATTCCATTCTTGGGTAAGTCAATCAAACCCTAACCTGTTTTAAAGCTTAGAATAGTTTAAGTGATGTTGTAGCTAACCTATTTCATGCCTTAGGTTGCCTATCCGTCGTTGACAAAGACTTATCATCTTAATCATATCCGTTACGCATTTTTCAGTTTAAGGTGCGGACTATATACCTTTAGGTTATGGTTTTCAAGACTTTCAATGTTAGATAATGATTTATTCTTTATGTGGATGCTATTACACATGCCAAATGCGCTATCCATTTTGATTTACGTATATGTAAAACCTATGTTATAAATGGGGTAGTTCATATATATGTTGAAATATTTGTATGCATAAGAAATTTGATGTTATGATTGCCATGATTATTTGTCATAAATATATGATTGATATGTATGCGACAACTCCTACGTGAAAGGATTTGCCCTAATATGTAATGTGGTCGACATACGTGATGTATGTTGAATAGTATAGTCTAAGTGTTTGTATAAATGCCTGAATGAGATAGTATTCAGTAAAGTGTGATTTATAAGGTTGTTGAGATACGAATCTCAATTACCTTGCTTGTGTGTATGATTTCCTCCATGAATTATTTAGTCTATTTTATTCATGTTGACTGTGTGTATGATTTCCTCTATGTGTTGTATTCATGTTTAAGTTGTATTTCATAACTTGTTCATTTGAATATAGAATATGAATCGATTGTCTATTATTGAGCTTGTATGTGATTAGGACTATATTACAGTCCAGGTAATTGATAATTGTTCTTAAAGTGGTGGTTAAGGTTGTTTTCGCCACGCGAGATGTGTTCGACGAATTCGAGTCGTACTTGGATGTTCGACGGTGGTTAGGCCACACGAAGTACTTACGCATTTCATGTCGATCAACTCAATATGTACTTGGCCTAGTTGAGCTTATCAACTAACCCAATTGACCGATGTATGTTTACCATGTTTGGTTGCTACTGTCCGAATCTAGGGTACCAAACTTACCAGTGAAATCCCTTTAACCTTGGTACCTCGATCCCCTAAGACTCATGAGCCGGACATGGAGGTATGGGACACCGTGGTTGAGCTGTCGGCCTATGCTGGGGTGACGAGCCTCCCCGTAGTGACCAGTGAGCATCCTAGACTCGTGAGCCGATTATGGTGGTATGGGACACTATATTCATGCTGTCGGCCTGCATTGATTGGTGATGAGCCCTCTGTAGTGACCTTGAGCATACCTTGATACTGCAGACAGGCGACGAGCCCTTTTGTAGTAACTAAGGTATACTAGGCCTGTATTGATTGGTGATGAGCCCTTTATAGTGACCTAGAACAGTAATATTGTATGAGATTTCTTAGGATTGACGACCCTAAAATGGATCATTATTTGGGAATTGATATAAGGGAGGTGCCTTAGCTTCCCAATCCTGCTATATGAAAAGGACTAATAAGAACTTAGTAATCATACTCATAACATTATACTACATGTGTCGTTGGCATTGGTGTAGAGCACAGTGGTAGTGATTTATGCCGCGATCGTTAGATGATGTCGCAAGAGGGAGTTTGTGGTGAGGGCATGCATCATTTCCTCATACCATTCTTGCATTAACAAGAGTATATAGGACATGTTTGATTGTACTACTTTATCATTACTGCTTGATTGAATTGATAACATGTTAACCTTTGTTGTATAGTTCCACTGAGTTGATCACTCACTCTCACGTTCTGGGATGGTGCTTAAACATCAACCCGACTCTGACTTATCTACAGGTGACGGTGATGCCTATGAGGGGGAGCTGGAGTT
The DNA here is from genome assembly GCA_037074715.1 of Magnolia kwangsiensis. Lineage (NCBI taxonomy): Eukaryota > Viridiplantae > Streptophyta > Magnoliopsida > Magnoliales > Magnoliaceae > Magnolia > Magnolia kwangsiensis. The sequence continues at coordinate 78,693,010 of CM073577.1, read as the reverse complement.
CGATGAGGACAAGGAGGCATTCTCATTCATGCAGTTCTCAGGCACGTTCATGTGAGCCATGTCCTGGTTGGCAGGGATTCTGGGCTATGATTATAGCAACTGATCACATTTTGTTATAAGTATTTTGAGACATGACTTGTAATTATGACCTGGTAGAGCATACATACTTTGGGGACTTATATTGGTTTATATACGTATTTCAGTCTTTCACTTGCATTCTCAGACTATCCCTGAATTATGTTTGTAATTTTGGCTTAATTACTTCATGTTTTATGCACTAATACAGACAACATACATCCATCATTAATTATGTTGCATAAGTGATGTTTTGGAACTCGGGAGCTGAGTTATGCTCGACCCCCGAATTTCAGGGCATTACAAGTTGGTATCAGAGCATGTTCTTGATTAAACTGGACCTAGGTTATGGTCACACGATGCATGATGAAGCCACTTAAGTGTAGGAGGGTGTGAGAAAAATCTAGAAACAGGTTTAGGACTCCCAGTTTTGTTTGTTGGCGAAAGTTTACTGTAAACGATCACCGAGATTGAGTCTGTGCACACTCCTAATCATACACGACGACCCCAAATCACTTCTAGACCTTCAATTGATGGGTTTATATCGTGTTTCATTCTATCTCAGCCATTAGAAATTGGTAAATATGCATATGTATCAGTTTTGTTCTGAAATGACCCGAAACGAGCCGAATCGAAGTAGGGGCCCAATCGAGGCTATTTTAGGGAAACCCAAGGTGGGACCCACATCATTTTAGACCCAAGGGGGGGAAGGACCTCGCCGAAGGGGCGAGCCCTCACCGAGAGGTCCAGAGACCGGTGAGGCGCTCGCCCTTTGAGGCCGTCGGGCCGTGGTCCTTTGGGGCCTAGGTTGACCCACTGGTCCACGGTTGTTCATCTAACCCCCCCCCCCCCCCCCCCCCCCCCCAAACACCTCCTTTCTTCATAAATCCCACCTCCAAGCTCTCCTTTTTCTTCAAAACGTCTCATTTTCCTCTCAAATTGCCCTTTCAATCCCTCCTTCCCTCATTTTTCTTCAAGCCATACATCCTTCCACCATTCTCAGCAATACCCATCTTCCAACCCCCTCATTTCCTTTGATTTAAGCTCCTCAACTCCCCATTTGAGTCTTAAATTCGTGTAAACCCACTAACCCATCCTATTTTGACATTTTTCTCTCTATATCCCCTTCATTTGAGCCTTTACACTCTCTTTTGAGGCTCAAATCTGTGGAGACCCAAATATCTCATCCCTTTCTTTCCTTTTCTTCACTTTTCCATGACTTTCATGGAGGTTGTTACGGCCCTATTCTCGATTTTCTCTATTCTTTCTTTCATGGGGAAGAAGAGAGCCCCCGTAGATGAAGCCGGGCCTAGTCGCCCAGCCCGTTCTAGAAGACTGAGAGGTGCCGCTACTAGTTCAAGCACCACTCATGAATTATAGACGAAGTGGGATCTAGATCCCCATGCTCCCATAGGAAGGTCCTTGTTGGCGGAGTTGTCTCATGGTGTGAATGAAGGCCGTAGGGTCCTTTTTGAAGCTCATGTTGATGCATGGCTATTTGGAGAGTTCATGTTGTTCGAGCGCCTAGTTGAAGCCAAGCGGGGTTCGCTATTTGAGGGTGAGCATCGTGCTAATGTGGGAACTATTCAAGCTTTCTACGCCCACATCCGAGAGCCAACGCTGGAGCCCTTACAGTTTAGAATTCCAGTTGGAAGAGATCGGGTGGCTACAGTTGATGCTGCTTTGATATCTCGGATTCTGAATGTGTCACTTGGTGAGGTTCATGCAAGTGAGAAGAATCTAAATACTGCACATGAGAGGGATCACCGCACATGATTCCTTTGTGGTCGTTTAGTGAAATGGCAGCCTAACAGAAGCCTCTTAGTGACAAATATGACAGACGACTTCCGTTTCCTTCACCACATCTGTATGTTCAACGTCTATCCCAGGTAGAGTAACCGCAGTGAGTGTACGCGCCTGATGGTGGATTTCTTGTATCAGGTGGGGCAGGGAGAGAAGCTTTGTGTGCCTAAATATGTCTTACGACAGATAGTCCTTATTACACATTCAAATAGAAGGACTGAATCTCTCCCGTTTGGCCGACTCATATGCAGGATTGCACTTGAGTTTGGCTACAGACTTGGGGTGAAATTATCGACGCCAATCCATTACATTACTGAGACTACTCTTAATCAGATGGAGATCGGGCCTTAGCAGCGGCAAGCCCTACTTGAGAAGAGAGAGGATGAGTCAGAAAGTAAAGAAGAAGAGGAGATCAATGAAGAAGGTGGAGCAGAGATAGAAGAGGAAGAAGAGTAGGATGAAGAAGAAGAGGATGCTTAGGATACCGATGAGAGTCCTCCTCTTGCAACTCAGGAGCATGGTCCTAATAGGGCTGATAGAGAAGCCCATTTGGTTAGGCATGAGGAGGGTCAGGCCACCCTAAGACAGGATATTATGAATCTGCGGGTCCTCGTGAAGCATAAGTTCAAGAAAGTAACTTGCACTTTAAGGATGATCCTGTGTTGTCTACAGGATAAGGGTGCCTGTAACGCCCTGACTTTTCAAGACCCGAGTCCACGACTCATTTCCCAAAAACTTGAGTGTTAACCTTAAAAGATGGTCAAAGTTGAGTATATATTATTTTCCTTTTATCAGAGTAAGCAGATGAGGTAGAATGAACAAGTAAGCATAACGGAAAATTTCAAATTTAATTTAAAATATAAAGTGTTGCCCATAATGACTTATACAAACCGATGTCTCCATTCTTACAATTACGAAATGAAATAATATTACATGTGAAATAAAGGAAATTACAACAAATTTGAGATATGAAATCCTGTAGCAACCCTTAGCAAATATAATCATGCACTCTTATCAAACATAGACTGCTCCTGACCAATATGAATGTGAACATCATCAGGGCCACCTATACTACCTGTACGGTTATATATTTGATGGATGAGTGGCCAACTCAGTGTGAACTCCCCTCAAGATTACACACCGCTGCATTAGGTAAGAAATAGTATAAAACATCCAGACAACTAAAACACAGTAAATGAAGCCTTATTAGATGCATGGATGCGTGAATGCAATTAGTCCCGAGTAAGACATCCAGACGAACATAGGGGTCGTCACCCATGCAATCATCGACCAGGGTAAGACATCCAGATGGTCTGTGCCTCGGGTAAAACATCCAGACAGGAAAATATGTACGATAACAACAGATGATGGTTGGTGCCTCGGATAAGACATTCAGACAGGCGAATCTATATGTTACGTATGACAGCAATGTACGATAACAACAGATGATGGTTGGTGCCTCGGGTAAGACATCCAGACAGGCGAATCTGTATATTTCGTATAACAGCAATAGATGCTAGTCTGTGCTATGCATACATGATTAGTCAACCCATTATTAGTCCAATTGCAACCAGCCAATTTAAATAAGCTCACGGTCACTACGGGAAGCACATAACCCAGCGTAGGCCGACGGCTTGGGCATAGTATCCCATTCTACCATCCTCGGCCCATGAGACTACCATCTTAAGATATTTAATGGAAACCCGTTGACTAGTGGCCAATCATATTACAGTATGTGGGGCTTACCATCGCATGGTTGTACCGTATAAGACATCCAACCCATATAGAAAAAATACTAGAACAAAGCCACATAGGGCAATATCAAAGTAGGCCACATAGGGTGAGTATCATAATCATGCGATAAAAGACAAACCATTAGACACAACAACCCTGAATGGTAGGCCCACATCAATGATCCATCTAGACCACCACGCAATAACCACCAAGTCTAAGGTCCATTACGATCGTAACTAGTCAAGTTACATCTCAAGTATGGGTGTACATTTATAGGTGAGAGTTTCTCATTAATGTACCAGTTCAAAGTCCATAAGCAATACGCAAATAATCCACAAGTATGAACAATTATACAGGATAATCATAAAGCATGTAATATAACAATTCAATTTCTACCAGCTAACATATGTGAGTATAAAGGGAGATATCGATTATGAATTTAAATAAAAGCTATAACTTAAGCTAATGAGAAAATGGAAAGCTCAAGGGGAAGAATCATCACCTTAAAGTTTGCATCGCCTATTAGCATTGCTAGGGAATGCGCGTTCCCTTCAAATCAAATCCTACCATAAATCATGATGTACAATTAAATCCAAGTCTTACACCTTACCTAGGTTTTAAGATAGTAGCCTAGGGTTATCTCTTAATGTTTTGGTATAGGATTAGGGCCTTCATCCTAGGTTTTAATCCTAAACTTAGATTCTAGGATTTGAACCCTAGATGGTGTATTAGTTATAATTTATTCTTAATAATTACAAGATAACTATTAATGTTGGTGTTATAATTTATATTAGTTGGCATATTAATAATGATGGTTCACAAGTTCGTATTTAAATACACCGATATTAACCTTCGTTCTTATAATGACTAATAATCTCTCAAGTAATATAAGTAATAAAAATAGAATATTTACTATTGGTAATGTAATAGGGATTAATGCTAATAATTATACTAATTCCATAAGAAAAATTATAAGTACTTTCTAATGCTATTAGTCTTGGTTTATATTTGTCGAGTGGTCCCAAAGTTTTATCTAACTGCATATTGGAGTCGTGTGGGGCTTGTAAGGGTCCATTAATGAGGGAGTTTGGGCCCGCATTAGGGCGACCAGGCCCACCAGTTACTTGTCCCAACAAGCGCCCCAATTCCAGCCAGGAATCCACCCATAGACAAGGCCGGATTTCAGCTCAGTTCACGGGCCAACTGAAGTTATGATTCAGTTCGTATCTCAGACCAATAGCATGGCCTGATCTTGGCCTAGTTGTGAGGTTTCACATGGTTTAGGCCCACTGCATTAGACATGAGATGTTGTCCACTGAGATTTTCTGATGGTGCAGCCCGCAGTTTTAAACGGAGTGAAGGTGCAGCCCACCAAACAGTACAGCCCACCTGCATGCATTACCAAGTGCGGTCCACTGGGATATATCTCAGGTGCGGCCCACCTAAAATTTAGATCTGTTCATCTCGTTTGCAATGTCATAAAATGATCTTTGTAAATGGTTGGTATGGATACAACACATATGAAAGGTGGGACCCACTGTTTGTGGGCCACCCAGATAGTGGGCCTCTCATGAACAGCCTAGAGGCCTGAGAAGGTTTCAATGGTGGATGTTAGTCCCCCCACTGTCCAGCAGCATTTGGCTTGATACTGGACGGTGTGGATACGTACATTATTAAGGTGGGCCCCAGGTGCATAGTACGGACGTCATGGGTATCAACATATACATTAAAGGGGGCCCACAAATCTTGTTATTGTTGACGCCAATACAGCAGCTACTAGCTGCGGGCGTGACCTGCTGGCCAATCGTCCAGATGGACGGTCGAGATGTAACGCACCTCATGATCGGGACCCACTGTTGACGTCGATGGGTGGCTGAGGCATGGTGTATCGCAGGCGCCCTTCTCTCCCTCCTTCCTTCTCTGTTTCTTCTTCTACTTCTCTCCTTCTTCTCTTTTCTTCTTTCTTTCTCTGCTTTCTTTCTTCTTCTCTCTATTCTTTTCCAGCCGAATCCATCAACATGATCCAGCTTGAGAACAACGTGCATGAACCGATCTGGCTCATTTTTTAGCGATGGAGAAGACATAGGCCATTAATGGTGGATTTGAAAACACCATCTCTTCCTTCAATCTGTTCCATTCAGATGGTCCGTATGGACCCTAGAAAGCTTATAGATAAGCGTTTTCGAAGCTTAAGGAAGTTTAGAGTGGTGGGTTTAAGTTTAGAGGGAAACAGTTGGATTCCCTTGCGTGGCTGCAAGAACAGGAGATCCGGGTGTTTTCTTTCCCTTCTTGTAGGGATTCCAATTCCCCTCAGGTCTGTTGGATTTCGAATGAAAGGGTAGAATTTAATCCCAGCATCTGGTTTCTTAAAACAACCAAGGAGGAGTGGTTTTAGCCGCGATTTTTCTCCCCTGGTATTAAGGAAGTGACGCCCTCGACTGCTGAGATTGAAAGAAGCCAGCTGTGAGGGGCACTGATTCGGCAGCGAAATGATCGGCGACAGTTTCCTTTTTCAGGATTTTTTTTATGTTTTCGAGCTCTTCTAGCGTCGGTTTTCATGCGGACACTCGTGTGCTGTTTCATGTGAAACAGCCATGGTTTTGGTCAGGCCTGAGGGACACACCCGATGGACAGTTTGGATCGTCCGTGGCGATGATTATGGTGGGTCGTAGAACGTCCCAAACGGACGCTGTCCGTCGGACTGCAAATCAGAAGGAGAGAGAAAAATCCCTCCATTTTTGGTGAAGCACGGGTCAGCGCCCGACTGACCGTGCCAGTGGCCTGGTGCACATCGAGTGCACATGTAGGTGGTGCACATGCATCAATGGTGGGGCCCATAGGGACGTCCGTGATGTGATCTACTCCGTTCATCTGTTTTGTCAGCCCATAAGAGGTCCAGACCAAAGTATGAGACAGATCCATGTTCATAGGTGGGCCATACACACCAAATTTGTGTCTGATTAGTGGTTTGCGTGGCCCATGGTGATGTTAAGCGAAATCTGGCTCATGTATTGGTTTCAAAATTAGTATAAAGACAATATATCAGGTGGTGCTAATTACATTAATATATAATGTAGTATATATTATAAATATATACACAACTTAAAATACATTGTATTTATTTTTCATCTTATATTAAAAATTAGTTATCAATTAATAAAGTATTTAATTTGAAATATTATATGTATGTGTATATATGTATTTTTCTTATATATATATATATATATATATATCCTTTCTCGATAGTTAGCTGGAATTGGCTAAGAAGTCAATGGTAATTAGAGAGGATGTGTCTCCGTTGCTAAGAGAGGCATAGCTGGACCGCTTCAAACTCAGCATTTTATCTCCAACTCGGCGTACCAACGGCTAGCATGCACTGGTACTACATTGCCACGACGACCGCAGGCATGGGAATCTTCGAAACCCTGCCGTGTACGAAAGGTTGAGCTAACCTTACCCTTGTCCAGTAACCATTCTGAGGGGGGTTCGAGTAGCAAAGGAGATTTTAAGATCATCTAACTTCGTACTAGGAACTCCCCTGGGGCGGCTACCATGTTTGCAGGTGGTAATATATATATATATATATATATATATATATATATATATATATATATATATATATATATATATATATATATATATATATATATATATATGTATATATATTATTCTATATTTTATATACATGGTATAGTACAATAATATATAGTTTAAATTTTAAAATGTAAATGTTAGTCAATATGCATCAATCATATGATAATGCGTTGACATACAATTTATTTTATGAATATAGTTTAAATAATGTAAAATAAATAGTATACACAATTTGAATGATTTAAGTAACATACGTGTTATAACAACTAATTATAAAATTATTTTGTATTATAATATATATATATATATACAATTATATCCTATTTAAAATGAATTATTTGGTCTTCTTGGTAACACCCGAGTACTGAAAAGTATGGGGTGTTACAGTGCCCCTCGTCCATCACCAGATTCCGATGAATAGTCCTTTATGTTGTTATTTTTCTGTTTATTGCTTGTTCTTATGTGTGGTTTGGTAGTTGTTTAGTAGTTTGGTAGTTGATTTGGTGTTTGAAGCTTAGTTGTTTTGCTCGCATGCTTTCTCCGTCACAATTCATATAATGCTGCACTTCATATATTGTGACATTTTATTAATGAAATGCATGTTGTTTCTTAGGATTATGAAGTTAATGCTACATGGATGGACTATGTGAATGCTTAATCTCACTGGTTGCACCCTCTGTTGTATGTAGGGTATGCCACCTAAGGGCTCAAGGTCTTCGGCCCGTCTCTCTCTGGGTGAGTCGCTCGATGGGGCCCTTCCCCTGAGTGATAGCCATATGGACCCCCATTCGGGCCCATCTCGTTCTGATCCTATGCCAGATTTTCAGCCGGTTTCTGGCCCTGCTGCTAGGCCGCCTCCTGTGATACCTTCTGTGGTGTCCCCTGTCACACCTTCGGTTCCTGAGTAGAACTGTGCGTCTGTGTCTACGCCTTGCCTCCTCACAAACCCGAGGAGGATGAGTATTGGATTGACCGCATCTCGAAGATGCTGAGACTGTTGCACTGTTCCGAGGTGGAGCAGGTTGAGCTTATCACCTTCATATTTGAGAAGAAGGCCAGCTTATGGTGGGATAGCATTCTCTGCACAGTTACGGAGGGATTTGTATGGACGTGGGAGGCATTCGAGGCCCGTTTCCACGAGAAGTATTTTTCTGTCACTTACCGACATGAGAAGGAGAGTGAGTTCCTTCGCCTCCGTCGGGGAGGGATGTCAATGACAGAGTATGAGAACCATTTTACAAAGCTGGGCAGGTATTCTCCTTTGATTTTGGGTGATCATTCGTTGCGGATGTGGCATTTTTCTAAGGGTCTACGGCCCGAGATTCGATTGAAGATGTGTTGTGCGAGCTTCTCTTCTTATGTTGAGTTAGTGAGCATGTCCCTGCGAGCTAAGCAGAACGGGGATAGGTTGTCCCGTATGCATGCACCTATGGCTCTCAGGCTGCGACCTGATTTTTTGAGTAGGCTTTTCCTCGGTAAGAGGCCTTGTGTTGATTCATAGCCAGGGATTATGGCATCTCCTACCCATGTGAGGTGACCTAATATGTGGTGCAACTACTGCAAGAAGTCAGGCCACACTAAGGTGACTTGTTTCTCCAGGATGCGAGATAGTGGTTTCTCGTCGCCCTAGAGGATTAACCGTCCGATGCCTTAGGCTATTTCTGCACCACCCCTTCAATCAGCACCAGCTCATCCTTTAGACCACCAGCACCCCGATTCAGGCCGCCACAATGGCCCATGGTACCTCCACCGCATCGCCCACAACAGGCTCGGGTTCATGTGCTCACAACTGAGGCACCTGAGGCAGATTCAGCACTGACATCTTTTGAGGTTCTCACTCACATTCTAGGTATGCCTATCTTCTTATTGGTGGACACTGGGTCCACTATTTCGATCATCTCTTATGTTACGATCAAGCGGCTAGGTTTGGTTACGGCTCCTACAAAGGGAGTGAGACTCACGACAACTACAGGGACTTGTTCAAACATTACTCGGACCTATGAGTCTTGCTCAGTAGATTTGGGTAGCAGGATAGTGGTCGTCGAACTGATTGTCACCCCACTGTGTCACTATGATGTTATATTTGGGATGGATTAGCTCACAAAGATGAGAGCAGAGATTGATTGCGAGGCCAGAGTTGTGATAGCCTATGGACCTGAGGGCATGGTCTTTACATTTCCAATTCAGGTCAGTTAGTCCTGTCGGGTTAGCAACTACGCCTCTTTGTTAGAGAGTTCTGATGTTCTGACATTGGAAGTTATTCCTGTGGTTTGTGATTTCCCCGATGTGTTTGGGAAGATTCTGGGGCTTCCTCCTAGGCGCGATATTAACTTTATTATCGATCTTGTACCCGGTGTGACACCTATTTCCCTGCCGACGTATCGTTGCCTCCATATGAGATGGAGGAACTGAGGAGACAGATTGATGTATTATTAGAGGCAAGCTTTATTCGACCGAGTGTATCACCTTGGGGAGTGCCTGTCTTGTTTGTGAAGAAGAATACGGTTCCCTGCAGTTATGTATTGATTATCACAGGCTGAATCAGGTGACAGTGAAGAGCAAGTATCCCTTGCCCAGGATTGATGATCTGTTTGATCAATTGAAGGGGGCACGTTATTTCTCAAAGATAGATATACAGTCTGGGTATCATCAGTTGTGCGTCAGGGATGAGGACGTACAGAAGACTGCATTCAGGACCAGTTTTAATCATTATGAGTTCCTTGTGATGTCTTTTGGACTCACTAATGCTCCGACTGTGTTCATGGATCTGATGAACAGAGTGTTTTGGCCATTTCTATTCTGATTTGTCATTGTCTTTATCGATGACATTTTGATATACTCCACGAGTCGGGAAGAGCACGAGGAGCACCTGAGAGCGGTATTGAATACTCTCAGGGAGAATCAGCTTTTTGCGCAATATAAGAAGTGTAATTCTGAAAGGAAGAAGTCAAGTTCCTGGGACATGTGGTGTCCAAGGAAGGTGTAGCAGTCGACCTCACTAAGGTAGTTACGGTTCAAGATTGGAAGCAGCCTAGTTCAGTTACTGTGGTGAGGAGTTTTTTGGGTCTGGCAGGTTACTATCGATGATTCATTTGAGACTTTTCCAAGATTGCTAGACCGTTGTCTCAGTTGACACAAAAAGACTTAAAGTTTGCCTGGAATGAAAGGTTGAAACAACTTTAAAGGAGCTGAAGGATAAGTTGACGTCCGCCACTGTACTAGTATTACTAGAGTAAGGGGTTAAGTATATGATATATACTGACGTATCTCGTGTTGGTTTGGGTTGTGTCCTGATGCAGAAGGACAGGGTGATTGCTTATGCATCGAGACAATTGAGGAAACATGAGGAGAATTACCTTACACACGACCTAGAGTTGGCAGCCGTCATTTTCGCATTAAAGCTTTAGAAACATTACCTCTACGGAGAGGAGTTTGAGCTCTTTTGCGACCAAAAGAGCCTTAGATATATATTCTCTCAGCGAGACTTGAATATGAGGCAGTGCCTATGGATAGAAACCTTGAAGGACTTTAAGTTCGAAGTCTCCTACCATCTGGACAAGGTAAATCTTGTGGCAGATGCATTGAGCCGTAAGAAGACCATAGAATTTATGGCTCTACTTATGATTGCAGAATGGGGTATGGTGGAGTTTGTGCGAGACTTTGAGCAGAAACTCACGGTAGAAGAGCCGTATGAAGTCGTCGCACATGTTGTGTATATCCCCTCATTGATGGTTGGATTATTGAGGCTCATGCAGACGATGAGCTTTTGGTGAAGATGAAGGAGCGGGTTAGTACAGATGAGGACTCAGAGTAGATGATTGGTATAGATGGCGGCTTACGTTATCAATGCTGCCTATGCGTCCTAGACATTCCTGACTTGAGACGAGAGGTTCTCGAGTCAGCCCACAATTTGAGGCTTGCGATGCATCCAGGTAGCACGAAGATGTATCAAAACATGAAAAGATCGTACTAGTGGGATAATATGAAGGTTGACATTGCTGAGTTCGTAGCCCGTTGTCTCACGTGTCAGCAGATTAAGGCAGAGCATCGCCGACCTCCTGGATTGCTTCAACCCATGCCCATAGTTGAATGAAAGTGGGACTTCATTCCTATGGATTTTATTTCTATACTGCTGAAGATGAGGAAGGGACATGACTCTATTTGGGTGATCGTTGATAGGTTGACGAAGTTAGCTCATTTCCTACTGATCAGAGTTACAAATTCTGCAGACGAGTTGGCTAGATTATACGTCAAGAAGATTGTACGTATGGATGGAGTTCCCTTGGAGATTGTGTCAGATCGAGACACGTGATTCACATTTATCTTCTGGAGTCGTATCCAGGAAGTGATGGGTGTGAAGCTGAAATTCAGTACCCCGTTCCATCCGTAAACAGACGGGCAGACGGAGCGTGTGAATCAGGTGTTAGAAGATATGCTGCGAGCTTGTGTATTGGATTTTAAGGACAGTTGGGATGACTGTCTTCCTTATGCAGAGTTCACATATAACAATAGTTTTCAGGTGAATGTTGGTATGGCTCCCTATGAGGCACTGTATGGTCACCTGTATAGAGCGTCGCATTGTTGGGCAGAAGTGGGCGAGAAGACTCTAATTGGCCCAGAGTTAGTTTAGGCGACCTCAGAGAAAATTGACATTATTAGGCGTCGAATACTCTCAGCACAGAGTAGGGAGAAGAGTTACGCCAATACGAGACGGCGACCGCTTGAGTTTGATGTTAGGGACCATGTATTCCTTAAGGTTTCCCCTATGAAAGGAGTTCTTTAGTTTGGTAAGAAAAGGAAGCTCACACCGAGATTCATTGGCCCATTCCAGATACTTGCTCGAGTGAGGGAAGTAGCGTATCACGTTGCTTTGCCCACACCACTCACAGGCGTGCATAACGCATTCCATGTTTCCATGTTGAAGAAGTACGTTCCTGATCCTTCGCATATTATCAGATAGGAGCAGGAGCAATTGAGTGAGGACGCCACATATGAACTACGAACGATGCGTATTTTGGATAGGAAGGAGCAGGTATTGTGTAGTAAGGTTATTCCACTTGTGAAGGTACTATGGACGCATCACAGTGAAGAAGAGGCTACTTGGGAGACTGAAGCTGAGGTCAAGAAGAACTACCCTTATATCCTCGAAGAGTATGAGAAGGTACGAATTTCGAGGATGAACTTTTTTCTTTAGGGGGGTAGATTGTAATGTCTTGGAAAAATTCGTACTTAGATCCGAGTACCACCTTTAGCAGAAATTATTTAGAACCAAATTCTTTAAAAATTAATGTGAATTAACTAGCACTAAACTAGATTACCTATGAAATTAGCACCAATCACTTTAAATATGATCTGTAAGACCCAAAACCTAAAGAATTGTTAACGCTATATTACCATGAAATCTGGAATCCAACTCTAAACCCAGTTACTCTCGAGAGCATTCAAAAACTTCGTATCGGACCTGGATCGTACGTCAAAAGTCTGATAGCGATGAACTTAGACAGTTATGACCACCTAGTTGGACTTGACTACCACCTCAAAAATTAAGTCCAAACGATGTCCTGAGACCTTTTCCTTGAGTCCGGAGTGAAGAGTGTGAGAAAGTGAAGATTTTTAAGAAATTAAATAAGAATTTAAGTAATCTGAGTCGTGTCGCTTGCGTGCCATTTGTAAGCATTTTGATCATTGGTTTTTTACCCAAATTCACCCTCAAATCAGGGAAGTTGGCCCACACATGTCAAAGTACTTGTGGCCCTGATCGAGTTTCGATGACCGTTGAAGTGAAACTGGTCCACCATGGTCGATCTGGAAATTCAATCGGACTAAAAATTTAACTTGCTTAAGATCTTATACTAGTGAGGTTAAGTCCGACCACATTTGATAAGAGGACCTCCAGAAGTGTTCCGTTGGACCAAAAAGAGCCCGATTTGGTTATAACCTAAGTATACCTTGGCCTTAGGGATATTTCTATCAGTTTTGGGCTTATATAAAGGCCTTAAACCCTCTCTCACATATCCCATACGATTTTCCAACCCTAGCTAAGATAAGAGAGAGTAAAGAGAGAGAAAGTAAGTGAGAACCTAGTGTTTCATCTTGGGATTCTTCCCAGTTCTTCTACGCACCAATCCATCATATTTGGATCGTTATTCCGGCTATTCTAATTCCATTCTTGGGTAAGTCAATCAAACCCTAACCTGTTTTGAAGCTTAGAATAGTTTAAGTGATGTTGTAGCTAACCTATTTCATGCCTTAGGTTGCCTATCCACCATTGACGAAGACTTATCATCTTAATCATATCCGTTACGCGTTTTTTAGTTTAAAGTATGGACTATATATGTTTAGGTTATGGTTTTCAAGACTTTTAATGTTAGATAATGATTTATTCTTGATGTGGACGCTATTACACATGCCAAATGCACTATCTGTTTTGATTTATGTATATGTAAAACCTATGTTATAAATAAGGTATTTCATGTATATGTTGAAATATTTGTATGCGTAAAGAATTTGATGTTATGATTACCATGATTATTTGTCGTAGATATATGATTGATATGTATGCAACAACTCCTAGGTGAAAGGATTCACCCTAATATGTAATGTGGTCGACATACGTGATGTATGTTGAATAGTATAGTCTAAGTGTTTGTATAAATGCCTGAATGAGATAGTATTCAGTAAAGTGTGATTTATAAGGTTGTTGAGATACGAATCTCAATTACCCTACTTGTGTGTATGATTTCCTCCATGAATTATTTAGTCTATTTTATTCATGTTGACTGTGTGTATGATTTCCTCCATGTGCTGTATTCATGTTTAAGTTGTATTTCATAACTTGTTCATTTGAATATAGAATATGAATCAATTGTCTATTATTGAGCTTGTATGTGATTGGGACTATATTACAGTCCAGGTAATTGATAATTGTTCTTAAACTGGTGGTTAAGGTTGTTTTCGCCAAGCAGGATGTGTTCGATGAATTCGAGTCGTACTTGGGATGTTCGACAGTGGTTAGGCCACACGGAGTGCTTATGCATTTCATGTCGATCAACTCAATATGCGCTTGGCCTAGTTAATCTTATCAACTAACCCGATTGACCGATGTATGTTCACTATGTTTGGTCGCTACTGTTTGAATCTAGGGTACCAAACTTACCAGTGAAATTCCGTTATCCTTGGTACCTCAATCCCCTAAGACTCATGAGCCAGACATGGTGGTATGGGACACTGTGGTCGAGCTGTCAGCCTACGCTGGGGCGACGAGCCACCCCGTAGTGACCAGTGAGCATCCTAAACTCGTGAGCCAATTATGGTGGTATGGGACACTATATTCGTGCTGTCGACCTACATTGATTGGTGACGAGCTCTGTGTAGTGACCTCGAGCATACCTTGATACTGCAGACAGGTGACGAGCCCTTTTGTAGTAACTAAGGTATATGTAACATCCCAGATTTTGGCTAATCTGGGATTAGACGTCCTTAGGCAATGGGTCAACTAAAACACCTGAAAAATCGCTTAGAACCCAATTCCATAGCCAAAGAAATCACGTAGGACTAATTCCTTTGGAAAATAAGTGTAAGTTAGCTAGCGCGACGCTAGAGTAGCTAGGAAATAGTCCCTGATCACTTTAAATACGTTCTACAAGACCCAAATTGAGTAGAACAAACAACTCTACAATACTCTATAACCTCGGATCAAACTCTAAGCGGGTTTGTCCTCTGGACCACATCAAATTTTTGTATTGGATTTAGACAGCGCGTCGAAGGTCCGATACCTCCTATCTTAGACCGTTAGAACCTCCTAGCTGGACTTGACAATCATCTCGAAAATCAAGTCAAACCGATAATCACAGACTATTTCGTTGAACCCGGACTGAAGCGACCGCGAATAGGGACAGATTTGGAATTTCAAATTCAAATCTGGCACATGACTGGACGCGTCAATATTAAGCGTTCTGACCGTGAGAATTCATCCAGATTACACCCTCGGATCAGGAAAAATTTTTATTTATTATCATGAGACTTTCAGCCCTGATCTACGTGCGGTGACCGCTGAACTGAAACTGGTCCGCCACGTGCGATCTGCGAACCCTGCCAGACTGAAAACTTAATACGAGCTACATCTGGTACACATGAGCTTAAGTCCGACCGCAATCGACCAGGGGACCACCAGAAAGCAGCTTTTGAACTGAAACAGCCCCGAAATGGATAGGCACCAAGTAAACTTCGTTTCGGAGCCTATTTCCGGCATTTTTAAGCTTATAAAAGGGGTTGAAACCCTCATTTCTCTCTCCCATCCGAAAATTATAAACCCTAGGAAAAGGAGAGAGAGTTTGAGAGAAAGAGAAGAAGGGATTTTTCCCGCTTCCGAGCCACCGACTGCTAGTGCTTCAGCACTTCTTCCCAATCACCTGGCTGGTGATTTCTCCACTTTTTCAGGTATAAAATAACCCTAAAACTTGCTGCTTTAGGGCTTACCTAGATTCATAGCATGTTAGCTAACGTATTCCATAAATCAGGTTCTCCTACTGCCGTAGACGAAGCGTACACGCTCCGTTCAAAATCCCGCAACCGTAAGAGACTAGGTGAGGATTTTAGACGCTTTGATTGACGGTTTACAACGCTTTCAATGTCGTTTAATAGTAGATTATCGACGGCATCACCGTTTGACATGTACAACATGCTCTCCGTTTCCTGTTTCGTAAATTAACGAAGAATATGAGATTTAGGGCATTTTAGTCATTTGTAGGAAGTACGGTCTACATGCATATTTTGCTGACGTGATTGACATGGTTTTTTGTCACATTAGAAAGTTAGGAATGCTTGCATAATCATTTTGGCGAAGAGATTCGCCTAGTTGCGCACTTTGCGTCGACATACTATATGTAGACTTAAGTGTGTAGTGTATGTGTTTGTATAAATGCTTGTATTAGTATGTATTGAATTAAATGATGTTATGTAGTAGTTTGAGATTGATTTCTTGATTAATATGCTGACCCAACTGATTTCCTACATGTTAACCTTATGCATGATTACATTACATGCATGGAAAGTATGCCTTGAAGATTTACTTAAGTTGAATGTTATAACATGTGTTAACATGCTCACATGATTTATTTCAATTCCAATACCTTTGTATATAGTGCTAATGTGATTTCATAGGTGTGTGAGACTAGACTTAGTCCAGGCAGTCACTAACCGAGCGAATTCGTGGCTGACTGGTCATAGCCACGAACGACGCGTCGATGAACGTGATTCGTGTTTAGAGTTGGCGGCAGTGGTTAGGCCACGCGAAGTGTTTTACGCACTTCATGTCGTTCGACTTGAGATGCGATCGCGCTAGTCGAGCCCGTCAAGTAACCCGACTGGCCGATGTATGTTCACCTTGTATGTGTCATAACTGCTTGAACCTAGGGTACTGAACTTACCATTGTAAACCCTGTTAACTATGGTACCTTGATCCACGAAGACTCATGAGCCGGGCATGGTGGTATGGGACACCGTGGTCGAGTTGTCGGCCTACGCTGGGGCCACAAACCTCCCCGTAGTGACCAGTGAGCACCTAGACTCGTGAGCAGATTATGGTGGTATGGGACACTATATTCTAGCTGTCGGCCTACACTGATCAGGCGACGAGCCCTTTGTAGTGACCGCGAGCGTATTCTGAGTTCATGGGAGGCGACGACCCTTCCGTTGCAGTAGAGTACGGTAGGCCTGTATTGATAAGGTGATGGGGGAGCGGTGCAACGAGTGTGAGCAACAGCCCTGGCAGCCCTTGCAGTGACCTACGAAATATACATCGTATGAGATTACTAGGAGTGACGACCCTAGACAGGATCTGTGTTGGGATTAATACAAGGAAAGTACCTTAGTTTCCCAATCCTGCTGTTTGAATGGACTAATAACAACTTGGAAATCATATCACCATAGCATTGCATGTGCCTGGAAGATGTGGAGCACTCTAGGGAGTGTGGCATGCCGCGGTCGTAAGATGTTGCCGCATGAGGGTGATCGTCGGTGAGGGCATACATCACGTCATATCATTTTGCATTAACAACAGTATTAGGATTGTCTGATTTACTGCTTTACTATTATCGCGTGATTGAATTGTGAACATGCTAATCTTTGCTCTATGATTCCACTGAGTTGATCACTCATTCCCACGTTACGGGATAGTGTTTGCAACACCCACCAGACCCTGTTGTAGATGCAGGTGAGGCCGAGATCCAGGAGGTGGAGCCAGAGATCGACGAGGACCAGGATGAGTTCTCGTATATGCAGTATCACGACGGCTTCCCGTAGGCGACCTGGATCGAGGGGACATCAGTGGGACTTTTTTTTTTTTTTTAACATTATTCTTTTGTTATGTATATGTATATGAGACTCAGAGATGTAGTCATACTTTGGAGACAGATGAGATTACTTTATTTTTTCATACAGTGATATATACATTGTTTAGTCTTCCGCTTGCTTTTATCACTGGATCTGAAGTATGAATTACAGTTTTGGTATACTTTTACTCATGTGAATGCTTTAAATCAGACAACATTGAATTATAATCATTTTTGTTGCATAAGTGACGGTCTGGAACTCGGGAGTTGAGTTTATACACGACCCCCGATTTTCAGGGTGTTACAGTATACTAGGCCTGTATTGATTGATGAAGAGCCCTTTACAGCGACCTAGAACAGTAATATCGTATGATATTTCTTAGGATTGACGACCCTAGAATGAATCATTATTTGGAAATTAACATAAGGGAGGTGCCTTAGCTTTCCAATCCTACTGTATGAAAAGGATTAATAAGAACTTAGTAATCATGCTCATAACATTGCACTGCATGTACCGTTGGCGTTGGTGTAGAGCACAGTGGTAGTGATTCATACCGCGATCGTTAGATGATGTCGCAAGAGGGAGTTTATGGTGAGAGCATGCATCATTTCCTCATACCATTCTTGCATTAACAAGAGTATCTAGGACATGTTTGATTGTACTACTTTATCATTACTGCTTGATTGAATTGATAACATGTTAACCTTTGTTGTATAGTTTCACTGAGTTGATCACTCACTCTCACGTTCTGGGATGGTGCTTAAACACAACCCGACTCTGACTTATCTACAGGTGACGGTGATGCCTATGAGGGGGAGCTGGAGTTCGATGAGGACAAGGAGGCATTCTCATTCATGCAGTTCCCAGGCAGGTTCATGTGAGTCATGTCCTGGTTGGCGGGGATTTTGGGCTTGATTGTAGTGATTGATCACATTTTGTTATATATTTTTTAAGACATGACTTGTAATTATGACCTGGAAGAGCATACACACCTTGGGAACTTATATTGGTTTATATACGTATTTCAGTCTTCTGCTTGCATTCTCAGACTGTCCCTAAATTATGTTTGATGTTTTGGCTTAATCTACTTCATGTTTTATGCACTAATACAGACAACATACGTCCATCATTAATTATGTTGCATAAGTGATGTTTTGGAACTCAGGAGCTGAGTTATGCTCGACCCCTGAATTTCAGGGCGTTACACCCGAGGAGGTATAACATTTTGAAAAATCCTCATATAATGAAAGAGCGGCCCAAAGTGTACAAGTGCACAAACCTGATGGTTGGACTTAGGTAATAGAACCTTGCACAACCCAACATATGTGACTTACGATGAATGCTCGGGAAATCTCACATGTCATGCATGGAAGTTATGCACCATGACACCTAGATACATTACTTTGATAGAATAGTAATGACCTTCAATTTCAAATAGGCAATATCCAACTATGCATTCCATATGAACTTTCATGATTTTTGTACATTCAAAGGAGGGCTCACTAAGAGTCATGTGAAGCTCAAGTCAATCACATTAGAGTTATGTTCATGATATCAAGATGACAAGAGGCATTTTGTCTCATAACAATAGTAATAATTATGAAAGATGGAATCCCAATCATCCCTTTGTACACTATATGTAAATAGAATCATATTTGCCATATTTTAAGAACTATCCATATGATAGGGCCAAATAAATCAGAGATTAGAGAATGTAGAAAGTTATGAAGATTTCACTACACAATTCACAGCTAATCTAGGGTGGGAACATTCTTTTATTAATATGTCTAACAAAGCTATATTCATAGGCAAGTGACCATAAATGCGACATGGAGTTTATAAGGCTATACATCACATACATAATTGCAAGGAAATATGATATTAGAGCAATTTCTTCATGATAATCACGGTAACTAGGATTTAATAATCCTCTAACATTCTCTACATTAGAGATGTAATCTACATGGAAATTAGGAAATGGAAGAAGCTATAGGGGATGCTCCTCACCTTGAATGAGCGTTCCACCTGATTTGATTCTCCCCATAATGGGAGTTTAGGACTTCCTTATCCAAGCAATTGAGTTTCAGACACTATTCCTGTAATGACTAAGTGTTACTTGAAATCGTCATTACTTAGTTGATTTGAAGTCAACAGAAGGTGAGTATTCTATAAGGTTTTAGACTTGTAGACAGTCCTGGATGGGAGTTACAAAGATCCAGTGAGTCACGGCTGAGTTGACTCGATCAGACTCCCCAATCCTAATTTAGTTGAGTAAGGGCCCAAGGCAATTGCCTTAGGTGCAAGATTATTAACTCCTTTGGGTCTGATGAACAAAAGTTTGTTTCCAGATGATATCTAACATCAGCGGGTCATAACAGAGACAAATCAATTGGGAAGACTGGACGAGTTAACTCAGCAGAACGTTGGGTGAGATTTGAAATTCAAACGATCAAGATCCACAGGCATTTAGGTATGGAATAATTGAGCTAACAGAGCCACTCGAGATTGGTTCCAAGCGCCAATTGGAGCTCAAGGCAGACCGGCCACAACTGCTGATCTAAATTAGAGTTTTCATGAGTCACGACAATTCGTGACCGAGTTGAAAGCGACTGAGAACACAGTCGGCCGAGTGGGTGCAGTGCTCTAGTGACTGAGAGAGGCTAGTGATCATACCTGATCAGGGACATTCGTTGAGTGGGCCCTGAAAGGCCAGACCGGGGTGATTCTTCTACTGAGTTTGTCGAAAATCGGGTTCCCGACCCAGTTTTGGGTTGGCATTTTAGGGTGGGACTGTCCTGGAATGGCAGAATGATGGGTCAGTTTCATCTAGACGTAAGACTATAACAGGTGTTGTTTTAGCTTCTATACCTGGAATGGGGTTGGAGGCACAAGTCGGACGGGTAGAACCTGAAGCGAGCACAAGGAGTTCCAAACGGCCAACTGGAAACTAGTTCCAGAAGCCGATTCCCACTCACTTTCTCCTTCCCTCCCTTCTCTCTATTCCTTCTCCATCCCACACAATCTCACTACACTCCCTCTATTTTCTTCACTACAGACGGGTCACTCACTAAGTCAAGTTGCAACTAGTTATGCAACTCGCACCAACTGCGACAAGCCCTCGATATCTCTCTGACTTTCCATTTCCTTCCTCTTTCTTCCTTAGGATATGCCCTAATAGAAAGACTATTTATAGTCTTTCCGTTTCTGGATGGTTCTACAGCTAATCACTAGGATTAGCGTGTTGGTTAACATAAAGCAATCGAGAATGGCTTACCGTTCGGATTGCTCAATGAATTAGATCTTATGCATGAGTCTATACAACTTTCCTAATGATCTTTAGATGGTGTGGGCCACACGATGGACGTCTCGGATGGGTGAATGGGTCACTCTTGCAGAAGTTGGGTTTCTCAGCTAGTTTGAGGAAGATGAGGTGTAAAAATGGCAGATCTCAAATAGGTGGTTTATCTTCGGATTAGGGCCGTTTGGACAGTCCTGATAAGGCTTAAACACAATGTGGGGTCCATTTCACAGTGAAAGATGGTTGTTGATTTGTACTTTTATTAAGCTGAGGGTCGATTCGAGGCGTGGCTGCATCTCGCCGATTTTTCGGCTCTCTTACGAGATACACCAAATAGCCCTAATCTCAGTGTCCTAGATAAGCTCTGAGGGAGCTTCTAGATGAAAATGGATGGATGGGATGGTTATTGCTATAAGTGGGAAGATTCCTTCCTCCTTCCAGCGTGTAGGGGTCCATTTTTAGAAACAGGTAGGGCTGACTGGGATTCTTCGTGTACGTGGCTCCCATCTGACGGTTTTCAACGGTCAAATATTCCAGAGAAGCAATGCATGTGGATCTACTCTCCCCTTTAGCGCCCCACCTCAAACAATGCCTGATCGGTCATTAATCGAGCTAGCGTAGGGAACTTTTAATCCCAGGTAACACGAGGGTTAGGGTCTGTGGGACCCTATCTATCAGATGAACGATCTGGATCGAGATATGGTATTCGGAAAATGGTTATTTGCACCGTCACACGGACGACCAATTTTAAGCTAGCGATGGGCGGGAGTTCTTTGGTTTGAAATTTTAAGAATTTTTGGTTTTCATCGGGTCAACGAGTATGTTGACCCGATGGTGCATTTCGTGAGGGGGGTGAATAGGACTAAGTCAAATTTAAAATAAATACAGCAAAATATAAACAAAGAGAAGATAGCACAATAAACCCAATGGGGAATAAAATGCAACCTCAAAATTCAAGTCTTGAGAGGTTGTTACAAATTACTTTCTAAGGATAACCTTACACCATAAAAATAGGATTTATTATAGGACAACCTTATTTCTAGAAAGGACTTAGTATCAAAAACTCAAACTGAAGAGGAATAAATAAACAACAAAGAACTGAAATAAATTGCAGGAATAGAAATCCTAAATTATTACAACATTCCCCACAATGCTTGAAAAGTAAATATTACAACATTCACATCCTCACATACATCCCCCAAATGAATAATCAAAGATGGGAAAATAAATCACACAACCACAAAACACAAGGGATTATAGTGGTTCGCCTGTGTGTACACCAATTGTTAGTAAACAGTCACATAGCTACTCCACTCCTAATATCCTCACATAGTGGATATTAGCGTTCACTATATAAAAAAAAAATAGGTTTTCTAGGTTCATCTAAAACCTTCACAATTGTGTCTTTCTCTGTGGGCTTACACAATTAAAAAAAAACCCTAATTCTGAGTTTTCCTAGCTCTCCTTAGATAACCAATACAAGGAGATTTTTTTGAAAAATCTCAAAAGAAAACCAAATGAAAGTAAATTATATAAACATAAAATACTTGAATTTCTCCTTCGTTGTAGTAGCCCAGAAGAACCAAGTCGGAGTAAAGATTTGAATGTCCAAGTTCAATGTCCGATGCTCACTTTATAATGGTTCTTGGTTCTAATATATTTTAAATCAAACCAGTTGGGCTAGCTTTAATTGATTTTGATTCCAAAAAATGGAAAATAAAACTTCCTCTTTTCAGATTAGATTGGAATACAAGAAACAAAATCAATTTAAAAAGCTAAAGAAAAGAATATTAAACATGCACACTTAGCTTAAATGGAGTATAGACTTATCTCTCAGAAGGCCGAATTAGATTAGCGTGAATTGTATTAATTATTCTGAGATTCATGCTCTATTTATAGGTGAGAAAAATGCATTTCGACTGGTCCAGAGAGCTCTACGACTGGTCGTAGGACCAATGAATATTTGTAATTTTGGGCGCGATAAGATAAGACGGTTTCACGACTAGTCGTATGTCAGTTACGACTGGTCGAAGGTCTCCTTCGACTGGTTGAAGGTCTCCCACGACCAGTCGAAGCTAGTCGAATTTCAACGTTGTAGTTTGAGTCGTAGGTCTACAACTGGTCGAAGAAGCAGTTGACACTGTTCATATGACTAGTCAAACAGTCTCCAGGACTGGTCGAAGCCTAACAAGAATTTATGAATTTTTACAACAAACTTACGACTGATCCAGAAAATTCTTAGACAGGTCGAAGCAGTGTTAAGACTAGTCAAACAAGACCCAGGACTAGTCTTAGAGCAGACCAAATTTCCATACATAAAATATATGATTTATGTATCTAAAGTGACCTACTCTAAAGGTCAACCTAAAGTCAGTCATACCTTAAAAGTGAAGTAAGGACATTAAAACTTAAAGACGAGTAACCTTAGAGAATAATGAAGCTTGAGATCTTGGTGGAGCTTGAACTTAAAAGCTTTTTGAGATCTTGATTTAAGTCGAACAATCTCACTTTCTCGAGTCTTGACTTGTGAACAGTGCTTATCTATCGAAGCTGATCTTGCGAGACTTTTTTCGTGACTCGGCATGTCTTGAGTAGAGCTTTGTTCTTCACATATGTAAGCTTGATAACAAGATACAAATAGTGTCTTTGGCACCACAAATTTGACAATAAAAAGGGCTAGCAACTATAGCACTTACAAACCTGATTTAAAACCTCCGTTAGTGAAATTTGATACACTCAAGGGTTGAGTGCGTCTGCCTGGAGTGGAGTAGGCACATAGCCGAACCACTATAAACGACTGTTCTTAGGATTAATACGTGTGTATTCATCTATTATGCTTGCTTTGAATGATTACACAAAACATGATAACATGAATGTTTAGAACTGCCAATCACATCCCACACACCTTGTCACTTAGTTCATCCATCATATACTAATTGATATATATTGATTGAATATTGAATAGTCTTGTGATTAGATCATCTACTTGGCTTGGAAGCCACTAGAGTTAATGTGAGAATATCTTGATAGTTGTGCATTAGATCAAGATTACGTTAATAGGATTTTAATTATCAAGAAAAGTTTATAAAGTCCTATTCAACCCCCCCTCTAGGACACTTTAACCTATTCTAACTTCTATTAAAGTGGTCTTACCTCGATTTTAATTATAAAGTATATCAAAAGGATGGGTCATGGTCATTGGTTATTTTACTTGGAGCAATCATTAAAAGACCTCAAGATCATTTTTACGTTATTTCAGGGCAATTGTATTTATTTTGTGTTACCCACTTGGTAACCACTTTCTTTGAGTAGGAAGATTCTTTCTCAGATGACTTCCAAATAATTTAAATTTGGATTTGTTATTTGACCTGGAAGTGAGGTGATGATGTCTACACATAGGACATTCACCTTTGTAGTGTCCTATTTTTCCACAACGATGGTAAGATAAATTAACCAATTTTTTCTTATTTGAGATGGTTGAATTTTTCATTACTGATGAGGGAGAGGAAGAGTGAAATTTATCAGTTTCATATCATAGGTCTTTCATGTTTTTAGAGTTTCTACCCATGCCAAGAATTTTTTTAAACCTTTTATTGCTTTGAGTGAATTTACGAGTTAGTTGTGCTATATGATTAGAATTTCCAACTTCTAGTTTCAGACTTATGTTTGCTCTTTTTTGTTTTTTAACTTTTGATTCTAGAAGTTTCACTTTCTTGATTAGATTTTCAAAGGTCAAAAGACGAGCTATAGATGTCCTAGAGGGGGGTGAATAGGACAATGCCAAATATTTCGATATAATGTGGAATAATAAATCAATGTAATACAATTTTTTAAAGTATTGAATTCTTGATATCAAATAGTTCGTGGGACAACCTTACCCCTAAAAGATTTAGGTAGGATAACATTATGTCACAACATCTTTGAAATTAAAATCTTAAACTAATGCAAAGAATAAGAAAAGAACAATAACACAAATAAATAAATCAAATCACCATAATGCACAAAAGAGTTATAGTAGTTCGGTGCCTCAATGCAACCTACTCCACTCCCAAAATTACTACCCTCGTAATTTTGGCTTTCACTATTTCAAGGTTTTCCAGGGTCACCTAAACAACCTTATACAATTATTACAATTTTCACAGGCTATCACAATCAAATCTACTTTGTGATTTTACGAGGTCACCACAAACAAACCCGCTAAGATTTCTGGCCTATCTCAGAAAAACCCAAAATGCAATAATTTAAAAGACAATACTTATTTTTGATTTGATGAGTCGAAGTCGTAGCTATAACTTGAGTGCAGCGATCTTCTTCTTGGGATATTGATGAAGTCATTGTATGAGTTTAACCCAAAAATATATAAAGGGATCTAATAGATTTTCAATGAAATGTATGAAGCTCTATTGTTGCAGATTCGATTCTCCATTTTCTCAAAGTAGAGTATGAATTACTCTATCAAAAATAGTTTAATCTAACTTTGAGAATGAGAATAGAATAAGCTAATAATAAAATATGAGTTATAACACAAATAGCTTAAGGATGCTTGAAGGATATTTCTTTACGACACAATATAATTTGAGTGTTGTAGACATGAGAGTAGAAAAGTTTTTACTATTCTTAAACCCAAATTTCTTAACTAAGTTTATCGCATACTTAGTTTGAGATATGAAAATTCCATCTTCAAGTTGTTCCACTTGAAGTCCAAGAAAATAGTTCAATTCTCCCACCATGCTCATCTCAAATTCTGATTTAATAGACTGCAAACTTAGAGGAAAGGTTAGCATTCGTTGATCCACAAGTAATATCATCTACATATATTTGAACAATCAATAGTTTTTCATTAATTCTTTTAATGAATAAAGTTTTATCAACACTACCCATTTTAAAATATTGACTAAGAAAAAATTTTGTTAATTTTTCATACCAGGCTTTAGGAGCTTGTTTTAATCCATACAAGGCCTTTTTAAGATGGTATACTTTGTTAGGAAGTTTAGGATCTTCGAAACCTTTAGATTGTTCTACATAAACTTTTTCATTTAAATCACCATTTAAGAAAGCACTTTTAACATCTATTTAATAAATTATAAAGTTTTTATGACATGCGATGGAGATAAATAGTCTGATGGATTCAAGATGAGCGACTGGAGCAAAAGTTTCATCATAGTCGACTCCTTCAATTTGGGTGTACCTTGTATAACTAATCTAACTTTATTTCTTAAGATATTCCCAAATTCATCAGATTAATTTTTAAATATTCATTTAGTTCCAATCGAATGTTTGTCAGATGGTCTTGGCACTAGATACCAAACATCATTCCTAACAAATTGATTTAGTTCATCTTACATAGTTAAAATCTAATTTTCATCAACTAAGGTTTCATTTACATTTGATGGTTCTACCTAGGAAGTGAAGCATACATGATTACAAATGTTTTCAACTTGTCTTGTAGTTTAAACACCAGTGTGAGGGTTACTAAGAATTTAATTAGTCGGATGGTCTTTGACTAGTTTATTCTCCGTTATATCTGATTTTGATGAAGGTGTTGATTGATTGAATATAATAACCTCATCATCATGCTTATCAGCTGGAGTGATAGTTTGATCATTAATTACAACATTTATGAATTCTTGCATCACTCTGATCCTTTTATTTAAGACACGATATGCTCTACTGTTTAGAGCATACCTTAAAAAATACCTTTATCACTTTTTACTTCACATTTTCCCAGATGTTCCCTATCTCGTAAAATGAAACATTTTCTTCCAAAAGTATGGAAATATTTTACTAATGGTTTTTTGTTAGACCAGAGGTCATAAACCGTTTTATTTAAACATGCTCTTACATATACTCGATTAATAATATAACAAACAGTGTTAACAACTTCAACTCATATTTTTTTTACTATTAAGCATAACAGTCCACATTTCTTATAAAACTCTATTTTTCCTTTCAGCTATACCATTTTGTTGAGGAGTTTTAGGAGTAAAAATTCATGTAATATTCTATGGTCATCACAAAACTTCTCAAGTTTTCCATTTTAAAATTCTGTTCCAAGATCACTTCTTATGTTTTTCACAGACAGTTCTTTTTCTATCTGGATGCGTTTAAATAATTTTTTGACTTCATCAAAAGCATCCGACTTTTCTTTCAAAAAGGCTACCATGAATATCTAGTGTAATCATTAACTACAACTAGAAAGTATTTTTTACCTCCTCTACTCTTTATTCGAGTTAGTCCAACAAGGTCCATATGGAGTAATTCGAGGGGTCTAGATGTGGTAAAGGAGTTTACCTTCTTATGACTACTCTTGATTTGTTTGCCTATTTGACAGGCAACACATACTTTCTTTTCCAAGTTTTTTAACTTGGATAAGCCTCAAAGATGATCTCTCTTGCTAAGTTTGTATAGATATCTAAAGTTCACATGTCCAAGACGTTGATGCCATAACTCAGTTTCGTCTGTTTGGACTCAATAGCAAGAGTGACTTGTGGAACATGATTCATCAATGATATAGTAATTTTCAGAGGTTCTTCGACTATTTAATATTATATGACCTTGATTATCAAGTATTTCACATTCGTGATCGGAAAATGTAATACTACAATTATTATCACAGATTTAAGATATGCTTAGCAAATTGTGTTTCAAATCTTCAATATATAAAACATATTTAAAAACAATAAGATTGGGAAGTTTTACATTACCTCTTCCACTGATTTTATAGTTATTGCCATCTCCAAATGTTACTGACCCTTCATCAATGTGATTGATGTCTGAAAGTATTGCCTTATCACCTATCATATGTTTAGAGCATCCACTGTCCAGGTACCATCTTGAGTGGCTACTAGCTTTGAAAACTGTGTGGATGACAAGACACTTATTTTTTAGAACCCATTTCAATATGGTTTTGGGTTTAGGAGGATCTCTAATAACATGATTAGCTTGAGAGTAAGATTTTCTTTATTCTTACATACTCTATTAGTTCTAAAGTTGGATTTCAAGAGCTCCTTAAGTAAGTCCACTATCTTATCTGTAAGAGAATGATTATAATTTTTCTTTTGATAGTTGGACGTAGTTTTTGGATAAAAAGATTTTTGACAAGGTTTTTTCTTTATTTCCTTTATAGTTTCTTCTTTAGATTTTGAAGATTCACCTTTTACAAATATATGAGCAGTATTTGTAGATTTTTTTGAACAATTCTTAATATAACCCAAGCCGAATTGTTGTTACTTCGACGAGATGCAGATAGTGGATTTTCAAGTCTCGGGTCACCATGGATATATATCCAAGTCTCTTTAGAATTTTTTAGACAAGTAATTTCTAATAGTAAATTTTTATTTTCAGTTTTGACATCTTCGATTTTAGAATTTTTTAGATTGAGTTCAAGTTTGGTTTTCTCAAAACAATCAGAAAAATATGATTTCTCCAAAACAGATTTTTCAAGTTCTAATTTTAAATTTATAAATTTATCCTTTTGAATTTTTAATTTTGTTACAATCTTACAGCTTTCTTTATATAAGGGATCATAAGCTACTTGAAGATCTTCTTCATTTTCAACATCACTTCCTGGCATTTCATAGTAAGATGTTTCATCTTCATTTGAGGAAGTAAGTCTAGCTAGGGTCATAAACGCTTTTTGATAATTTTTAGTTTCATGATCTAATTCATTAGTTTCTAAATCGGATTCAGATTCAGACGATTCATCCCATGTGGCGATCATGCCTCTTCTTTAGATTTATCCTTCTTAGGACATTTCGCAGCTAAATATCCATATTCAGAACAATTGAAACATTGAGTCTTTAGATTTAAATTTTCAATTTCTTTTTCTTTTGTCAATTAGTTTTTGAAAATCAGATCTATTTTTATTTTTAGAAATCCTATAAAACTTTTTAGCAAGCATGGTCATGTCATCCTCATTTTCTTCATTATTTGAATCTTTTGATTTGGATTTTGAGTATTTTAGGGCTATGGATTTACTTTTGGGAGGTTTGAAATTAAGCTCATAGGTTTGTAGAGATCCTACTAATTCCTCTACCTTCATTGTATCAGTGTCCCTCAATTTTTGTATAGCAGTGACTTTAAAATTGAACCTGTCAGGAAGCGGTCGTAGGATTTTTACATACACTTTGGTTTTAGGGACTTTTTCTCCAAGACCTCACATGGAATTAAAAATGTCCTTTAGTTAGTGAAGAAATCCATGAATGATTCGTTTTCTTCCATATGGATTTCTTCAAACCTTGTTGTAAGGATTTGAATCTTAGATTTTTTTGACAATGTTAGTTCCTTCATGTGTCATTTCAAGTATATCTCAAGCTTATTTTGTTGTATCACACGAGATGATTCTTTCAAACTCGTTTGAAGATAAAGCACAAGAAATAGCATTAAGTGTTTTTGCACTAGCACTACTTTCACTTTTCTAACCTGGAGTCTATAGATTATAAACTTGTACTTTCATGTACTTGGTTCCATTTTCACCCACTACTTTTAACATTGGAGGGACCCATTGGGTCATGGTAGCTTGCCACACACTTTCATCAATAGATTTGAGGAAGATCCTCATTCTAGCTTTCTAGTAGAAATAGTTCGAGCCATCAAAGGGCGGTGGCTTGGAAATTGATAAACTATCAAAATTTAACATTCCAATAGCTCTAGATCTAGCTCTAGGAAATTAATCCCAAAAAGAGCAACCTCGCTCTGATACCACTTGAAAAGACGAGCTTTGGATATCCTAAAGGGGAGGTGAATAGCACAATGCCAAATATTTCGATATAAAGCGAAATAATAAATCAATGTAATACAATTTTACAAAGTGTTGAATTCTTGATATCAAATAGTTCATAGGACAACCTTACACCTAAAAGATTTAGGTAAGACAATCTTATGTCACGACGTCTTTAAAATCAAAATCTCAAACTAATGCAAAGAATAAGAAAAACATAATAGCACAAATAATAAAATCCAATCACCATAATGGATAAAAGAGCTATGGTGGTTCGGTACCTCAATGCAACCTATTTCACTCTCAAAATTACTACCCTCACAATTTTAGCTTTCACTATTTTAAGGTTTTCTAGGGTCACCTTAACAACCTTATACAGTTACTACGATTTTCACGGGCTATCACAATCAAACCCACTTTGTGATTTTACAGGGTCACTACAAACAAACCCGTTAAGATTTCCAGGCTATCTCAGAAAAATCTAAACTGAAATAATTTAAAAGACAGTACTTATCTTCAATTTGGCGAGTCAAAGTCATAGCTGTAGCTTGAGTGCAGCGATCTTCTTCTTGGGATATTGATGAAGTTGTTGTATGAGTTCAACCCAAAAATATACAAAGGGATCTAATAGATTTTCAATAAGATGAATGAAACCCTAATGCTGCAGATTTGATTCTCCCTTTCTCAAAGTAGAGTATGGATTACTCTATCAAACACAGTTTAATCAAACTTTAAGAAGGAGAATAGAAAAAGCTAATAATAAAATATGAATTACAACATAAATAGCTTGAGGAGGCTTGAAGGATATTTCTTTACAACATAATATAAGACTATGAATTTTCATAGTTTAAAGAGTATGAGGAAACCTCTATTTATAGCCAAGGATCTGTGTAGTTTGACTGGCCCAAGATTCAGTTCAGCCGGCTGAACTTCAAAGGTTATGTTTCAATCAGAATCTGGAAATAGCGGGATAAAATCTTTCAAAGTTTCAGTTGGCATAAGCCCATGTTTAGCTGGCCGAACAGGAGGCTCGGCTGGCCTAACTGGCCGAAGATCCGATTTTGTTCCATTGCTGGAAACTTGACCGAAACCACCTTAGGCTAGCCGAAAGTAAGTTTGGCTGGCCGAATCCCAGGTTGGGTTGGCCGAACCCCAAGTTGGGATGGCTAAAACTACTGTAAAAATATCTTTTCATATCTGTCTTTTTAACCGAATATTGTAGGGTTAGCCCAACAAGTTAGGTTGGCCGAACTGGACTTTAGGCTAGCCTAACTTGAGTGTATTTAACATAAAACATATTTCTAAATCTGCATGAGTAAAATACACTTAACGTATGGTCAAACTAGGCTTATACCACCTATAGGTTGACTCATACGAAGTGTTCTGAACCTCGAATCATGAAAGGACTTGCTTTGAGATGTTGAGCCTTCTTTCCAAATGCTTGATCGAGTTGATAACTTGTCTTCAGTCGAGCTTACAATCATCATTGGACTACGAAATTTGACAAAATAAAATGTGCTTTAAGTAAAAGCACTTACAAAAGGTGATACTTCTAACAGCAGTTCCTCTTCCTGTAACACCCTGAATTTCTAGGCTCGAGCAAAGCTCTACTCCCGAGGTCCATCACATCACTTATGTAATATGGATGAGAATGTTCAGATTTTGCCCATATTAATAGGTTAAGCATAAGTGAGATTATACTAAAATAGCATATCATACTCTGGATATAATTAAATTAAGCAAGCGGAAGACTGAAACATATATACTTAAATATGTGGGTGTTTTACCAACTCCAGTGTATGAGTATGTAACTAGGCTGAATATATACAAATATTGTTTCAAAATATACAAAAAGGGGAAATGTAAAGTGTTCAACTAAACTAAAATCCCAGTGTTCCCTGCATATCAGCACGAGGTCTATATCAACCCGCCTGATAATTGAAAGTAGGAGAACTCCTCTTCATCCATGTAGTCCTGCTCCATAGTATAGACTACCTCAGTACCTGCATCTAAACCATAGTCCGGTTGGTGTTTTAAAATGCCAACCCAGGTGGAAATGAGTAACTAATTAACAGAAACTATAAAGTAAAGGTTAACATGTTATCCAGTCAATCAAGCAGTAATGATAAAGCAATACAACAATTACTTCCTAACTACTCTTGTTAATGCAGGAATGGAGTGCATAATGATGCATGCCCTCGCACGAAGCTCCATCAAGCGACTTCATCAACCATTCACGCATGGAAAACTCCCTAAACGTGCACTTCCTCGCTAAAGCACATGCAATGCAGTGGATGGTCATGTTAGCCAAGTACTTAATTAGGCTTATTCATGTAGCAGATTTGGGAAGCTAAGGTACCTCTCTTTATATCATTTACCCAAAACGAAGGATCCATCTAAGGTCATCAATCATAGTTAACCACATACGATAGGTAAGTTATAAGGCATCACCCCTAATGAAAAGTAGTGGATAGGTAAATTTAAGATTTTATACTCACAGTCACTAAGGGGAGGTTGGTCACCTCAGTGCAGGCCGACAACTCGAATACAGTGTCCCATACCACCGTATTTGGCTCACGAGTTTGGGTTACTCACTAGTCACTACGAAGAGACTCATCACCCAAGTGTAGGCCGATAGCTTAACCACGGTGTCCCATACCACTATGCCTAGCTCATGAGTCTTAACAGATATTGGTACCATGGTAGAAGCGGGTCTGTACATTGGTAAGTTGTACCTTAGATTCAAGCAGTGATGTCCATACATGGTAAACACACAATAGGCCCATCAATTTATTAGACAAGTTCTATTGGTACACATACACGCTGAATTAATCAACATGGAGCGCGTAAGCACTCCCTGTGGCCTAACCACTGTCGACAATCGTCGTACAACCCGGATTCACCGAACGTATCAAATGTGGCGAGACTAACTCGGCCACTCAATGGGAATCATAACCGATTGCTTGGATTACATTGCAGTCTCAATCTTACTCAGATGTAACAAGTAAACACGTGATAATAACTTCAACATTTGGCAATCAATCCAAATAAATTTCTCATTTGAGTATTTCATCATACCCATTAAGTATATACCTAACACTTGCATTTTATCATAAATCGTGTAGATTAAATTAGATTTACATGAAGGAAACTAGACATATGCATAAAGTGATTGAGAATCCTATTCTTAATACTCCTAATAAATACAAATCATCATAATTTCTCATTCAAACACTTAAGCTACCCTTTACCCAATATATAGACTAGGTTAGTTACAACACTTATTTTAGTAAATCCTTATTCAGAGAAGTCAACATGCGTATAACAGTGATGAATTCTAAATTAGTAGGCATGTCAAGTATAAATCATCTTTACATGTTCATTCAGACATTTCAACAAACACATGGAATGCATATTTTGTTCAACATATCTCATACATGTAAAATATATCGTAATCGATGTGTGTAAGACAATGTGGTAGTAATCAAGTCAAACATAAACATGAGCTGACATTGAAAGCATTGAAAACCATAACCTAAACATTTATAATCTGCACCTTTCGTCAGATTACTCGATTCAGATGTGGTTCGAATCCTAGGTTTTCGAATACAGAACATTGAGCACCTAAATAATGTAAGTAGTTAACTAGATTGACAAACAATCAGCCTGATCTCTATAACAAGATTTAGGGTTAGGCTTTCTTAACCTAAATCAAAGCTGAAAATGATTATGTAGCAAAGTGGAAAGGTGATTCAGTGCATGAAGTAATGGGAGAGAATCCCAGCAACGATCTCCTAGACTTTCTCTTCTCTCCTCACTCTTTTTTCATCTTTTTTCATCTTTTCTCTCTTCTCTCTCCTAGGGTTTGGTGCAAATTCGTATGAGGGAGAGATGGGGTGGTTTAAGGGCTTTATATAGGCCCAGAACTGATGAAAATAGCCCTAGGGACGTAATATACTTGGTTTCTATCCAAAGAGTGACTGTTTTTGACAAATAGGGCCCATAGGGAGGTGTACAACTCACATACATCATAAGGTAAGTTCCTTGACAATGGATATATGCTAGGATGTGATTTCGATGCGATTGGATAGGAGGATCGACCGTGGAAGACCCGTGTCAGATCAACGGTCATGCTTACTCGATCGGGGCCATATTTATATGGATATGAGCAGGAAAATTTCCTTTTTCTCTGTTTTAAGTTTGGTCAAAAATTAACAGTCTAAAATCCCCAATTTATCTTGTGAACAAATGGCCCAATTCACTTAAGTTTCATTACATTTTTAAAGATATTCGCGTTTCTCACACACATTGCTTAGGGCTCAAGTTGTGCACTTTAGGACACTATCTAAGCTCGATTCTCACGATGATTGTCAAGCCTAGTAGGACGGACATAATCCTATAGTTTCGTGGTCATCGGACCTTCGACGTGCAGTTTAGGTCCGATACGAAGTTTCAATGTACTCCCGAGAGCGATAGGCTCTTCGGATTTCTCCTAGGTTTTTAAAGGATGTTGAGTTAATGGTATTAATGTTTTTAGTCTTAACATTTATGAAAGTGGTGGTTCGAGTTAAATCTAACAATTATTTAGTTTTATACTTAACTAAATTTTGCCTAAATTATACTATAGGATGTGGTCCTCGGTTAGTTCTATATTTTTTTGGCACCTTTGGTTAGTATATTATTTTAATTATTTTTTTAGTAGTTCTTCATCAAGTTAAATTTATCTCCACCAAATTTTATTAAATTTTGAATTCTAGAAAAATTCTAACAATTTTAGAAGTACCAGCTATCCAAACTAGTAATTTTTGGATAGTTGTCACACTAACCTAGATTTAACTATATTAAAATTTTTATTTTACTTTTCACTTATTTTTATATGAAACTATACTTATCAAGCTTCAATTTGGTTTTTGAATCAACTAAATTAGAGTTATATTGAGGGAGATATGACTTTTTGAAGTCGGTCGAAAAATGTAGAAAATTGCAGGGAGGGTCCACCAAAATTTGGTGCACCAGCGGCGTGCCACCGATCGGGCGGTGGCATCGTGCCCCTCTGGTGATCCTGGTGGTGATTCTTCCACTCGATTCTTGAAATGAGTTATTTAACGTGCAATATATGATTTTGGGGTAGGGGAAGCTAATTTATCCAAATAACCTAGTTATTTTGTGATATTTCATCGGGTTATTGGTCTAAAGTATATTTTATTTGTATTTTTACTATTTGTAGTAAATTTTATTTTAATTATTGTTCTTCATCATTTAAACTTTAAGATTTGTGTGTAATATGAAAGTACTTAGAAAAAGTTGAAGAATAGGTGGTGAAAGGTGATATTTTTGAAGGAAATGGACTGACAGTGGATTTGAGACTTTAGGATTGAGTTTTGAGAAGTTGATAAGGTGTTATGATAGACCCATTGCCCAAGGATGTCCATCTCCAAGTTGGGAAAAATCTGAGATGTTACACTTCCATTTGTAATTCTCTCAAGATCAAGTTCATATTTCTCTTCTAGTTCCTTAGGAATGACTGTAGTGGTGGAGTCCATGAGTATTTTCAATGACTTTTGGTTTTCATCACTTTCTGACTCACTTGATTCTAAATTTGAGTCATTAGTGTCATCCCAGGTAGTTATCATAGCTTTACCTTTAGATTTCTTTATAGGACATTCCGTAAAGATGTGACCATACTTTCTACAGTTGTAACATTCGAGTTCTTTAGACTTATTGAATATTTTGCCTGTTTGGCGCTTGTGGTCCAAATGAATTTATTTGTTATTATATGATCTTCCACAGTTCTTGTTAAAGAATCGTTTGAACTTTTTAGCTAAGAAGGCAACCTCCTCATCTCCATCTTCATTCTCACTAGCTTCTTCCTCTATTGTGATTATGCTTTTAGAGGCTTTGAGAACATTATTTTTGGATTTTGTGGGTGTTTTAAGATGTATTTCAAAGGTTTATAGAGAACCTACCAGTTCTTCTACTTTCATCTCATCAATGTTCCTACATTCTTCAATAGTGGTGATTTTGGAGTTAAACCATTCCGGCAGGGATCTTAAGATTTTCCTACATATTTTAAGTACAGGAACTGTCTCTCTAAGTCCACCCATGGAGTTGCATATGATATTTAATTTTTCAAAGAACTCCTTAAAGGTCTCATCTTCTTCCATTTTCAATTGTTCAAATTAAGCAGTCAAGAATTGTAACCTTGATCTTTTTACTATGCTAGTTCCTTCATGGGTGGTTTCCAATAAATCTCATGCTTCTTTTGAGATTTTACTCATACTGATCTGATTGAATACCTCTTCAGAAATTACACGGTAAATGGCATCCATAGATTTTTCTTCATTTTTTTTTATTTTCTTTATCAAAGGCCGTCCATTTTTCTTTTGGTTTGGGTTTAATGATGGTTGTGCCGTTTTCCAATACAACATGTTCGGTTGGTGGCACATATCCATTCTCAACTATTTCCATTAAGCATATTTTGAGCCATTGAAAATAGGAGGTTGAGAGACCGATGTTCCCTCTCCTTTAGCCATAAATCCTACTTCAGTTTAAGGATCTCCCTCTAAGGTGTTAAACCCTTCAAGAGGAACCCTCTCTGATACCAATTGAAATTGCGGTAGAACCACTATTACTGAAGTATGAAATGTGTCCAAATGTTCTAAAGGGGGTGAATAGGACGTTTTTAAAAATATTTTCAACTAAGAATGAACTATGCCCAACTTTAATCAAAAGAGAAAGGCAAAGTAACTCTATAGCTTCTAAGCTAATAGAGGGTCCAAATCACATAGGCTTATACAGGATTTGTATATGAAGAACAAGCTTATAAGGGATAGTGTATATGATAGTGTGTGGGATGTGATCTCTATTAATACTTATACACTAACTATATCATGCAATATAATAATCATAAGCATATTTAGAATAATGCACAATAAGCAATCCCAAACACAATCATATATAGTGGTTCGGCTACTTGCCTACTCCACTCTCGATGGACACACTCTCTCCTAGAGTGTATCAGATTTCATTATCCAATGGTAGTGGTTCGGCTACTTGCCTACTCCACTCTCGGCGGACACACTCTCTCTTAAAGTGTATTAGATTTCACTATCCAATGGTTTTAAATCAGGTTAACCATGAACCTTCACATACACACAAGGTTAATTAAGGGACCTACACAAGGTTCCCTTAAATGCCTACACAAGATGACAAGTCCAACCCAAGGAAACAACTGGAAGCCAACCCATGGCAACCCAAGCTTACATAAGGAAATGCTTACACGAGGCAACTCAAGCCTACACAAGGCAACTCGTCCTACATAAAGACCATGTATTTTCCCATTGGAGGCCTACAAAGAGGTCTTGGCGAGTTTGTCACTCAAACTCTGAATCTCAATCCTACATAAGGAAAGGGCTTCATACTCGACGGACTCTATATACTTAC
Organism: Magnolia kwangsiensis; assembly: GCA_037074715.1. Classification (NCBI taxonomy): domain Eukaryota; kingdom Viridiplantae; phylum Streptophyta; class Magnoliopsida; order Magnoliales; family Magnoliaceae; genus Magnolia; species Magnolia kwangsiensis. The sequence continues at coordinate 78,656,012 of CM073577.1, read as the reverse complement.
AAATAAGTGAGTGAGCCTATTTCTCGCACAATGTGAAGATCTTCAATGATGACGAAGAGTCTTCAGCTCCCTTAAATCACAACGATTTCTGATGCTTCGATGAATACTCTGAGGTTGTGAGGTTTAGGATTTTGTTCTTCTCTATTTATATGATATGATATTAAACACACATAGAAAAGGTTCCCATGAGCTATGCATTCAAGAGTTCTAATACTAACCTACAAAGAGGTTAGTTAGAAACTCAATAAATGCTAGAGTTCATAATTCAATCTAAGCATATAAGATGATGAGTTAATGCTTATGCTAAGATTGAATGATGAACTCTAATGGGAAAGAGGGAATGAGGAAGAGGGTATAATCTCTATGAAGTAACTCTCTCAAACTCTCTTGATTTTTAGCTCAATTTGCGAATAGGCAACCTATGGTGTTTATGAAGAAGTAATCCCATCAGTAAAAAAAAGGACAGAAATCAGTTAATGTCGATGCTATCGAGCAGACATCGATTCCATCGAAATTTAAATTTTGAAGTTATCGAGCCTACATCGATTGCATCTAATTCCTACACACATATATTCATTTTTGTGTAAAACCGATTCTACTCGAATTTCTTGAGTACCCTTCGATTCTATCGACATGCACTTCAATATTATTAAGAGGCAGTTTGATCAAATCGGGTTTCCTTCAAAAAATTACATTTGGTTGCTAGAAGATTTTGTCTGATATTCGATGCTGTCGAATTTTGAATTTCGATATCATTGAATGGTATTCGATGTGATCGAAGAGATGTATTTTCCTAGGTGGTTTGTCGGACAAAATATTTCTTAATTTCAATGTAATCGAACAGACTTTGATACTATCGAGAACTTACTCTCGATGTAATCGAAGGTGACTCATATCAATGAACACTTTTAGAATGTTTTTTGTGTAGAGGGCGTGCCCTAAGTCGATGTCATCGAATAGGGTTCGATTCTATCAAAATTTGAATTTCGATAAGATCGAACTCCATTCGATATAATCGAGATTTCTCGGTAGATAGTTCCTTTATTGCAGGACAGAATGGGCCTTATCTTCAATGCAATCGAACCATGTTCAAAAGAATAAAAAATAACTTCGATTACAAATCGATGCAATCAATTTTACTTGTGTAGTCCATGTTTTACTCTTACTTTCTAAGTGTTCAACACTTAAGCTTAGCAAAGATGATTTTCAAAGAATTGAAGGTAAGACTAAGTTAAATGGGGGTCAATTACCTCAGGGCTTTGGTTGGGGAAGTGAGGCTTCATTTACCTATTTGGAGCACTCAAGCTTCTTCTAAGTTGAGGTCTTGATCTTGTAATCTTCATCTTGAGGCTCACTTAAAGACTGACTCAACACTAACATAAGTTGACAAACCAGGGCACTTTTAAGATGGTGTGGATAAAATCCATACATCACGGGTGTCTCTTAAAGCCTCTGTCTATTCCTAGCTAAGACGGTGGGGAGGTGGGTACTACCCCATGAGAGCTTTGCTAAAGACAAGGACGGTCTTGTCAGGAGCTCTGTGAGGCCCACTGTGTTGTATAGGTTTTATCCACATTATCTATCTATTTAAAGTTATTTAACTATTTTAACCGATTATATTTAGGGCATGAACCCAAAAAGTAGCAGATCAAAATTCAAGTGGACCCCACCATAGTAAGTAGTGAAGATTGAAAGCCTACATCTACAAACTTTTAATGGGTCACAAGTTTTGTATCAAGATGATATTTATGTTTTTCCTTTATCCTGATTCATGTCACCTTAAAAACAGGTTAGATGGAAAATAAACATCACAACGAGCTTTAATAAGTTTTCACTGGTATGAGTTCTATTGGTGCAAGAATCTAGACCACCCTCCTTGAACTTTCGAGCACCTGCATAGGACGAAAACACAAGAGATCCTGGATAGTAAAGGGGACCCATTGATGCTAAAGCTAAGCCAGGAATCCGAGTCTGAACATGTTGAGGGTTTTGGGTGAGAGATTTTGCATACCTTTTCATGCAGAAAAATCCTCGATTTATAATGTGGGTAGGACATGGTAGCCCGTGATCTTAGGCACGATCTCATCCATTACGAGATGTGTGCGTGAGTGATAAACATCGATAGTTAAGCTAGAATCATGTTGCGGATGGTTATGCACGAGTGATGGGTGTTGGCGATTACCAAGGACAGTTGGGACTGTCTTGAACTAAGTCCATTGTTATTTACATTGAAGCCAAGCTGAACCAATTGGTCAGTTGGTCGGGGATTGTTACGAACAGCTCGAAACTTTTGCACTGGTCGGCATTAGCCGAGCCGTCATTCACCTGGGTCATTGGCTTATCCGAGCAAAGGGGTGTATTTGTCCTACTGTCGGTTCCTTCCATTCTCGACGAGCTTTCCCTTGACTTCGACAGGCTAATCAACCCCCTGAGTCTATTATGACTGGGAGCTTTAAGACAATCCTTGAGGCACATAGATGAAGGCTGGGAAGTGCATACCATTGAGGACCATACTTGGGAGTGTGAAGTCTAACTTCTCTGAGTGAGAAGGTGCAAAGTCATGCGCTTGTCAGGCCGAACTGACCTTAAAGGTGGTCGGACCATATTTATCAATAACATAAGCCCCCTACTTCTTGAGCTTACAACATGGGCTCAGGAAGTAAGTCGGTAGAATGAGGTCAGGCGGATGAGCCATTACGCATTCATTTCTAGCAAGAAGGAGCAACAAGATCGAGGGAAATCTGCAATGATGACATGATGCAATTGAGGTATCGTACTCTGTTATGATAGCTTTTCGACTGAGAATTCACGTGGTGTGGACGTGTGGCATAGCTCGAGAATTCTGATTGACAAAGCTAATGGGGTGCGTATGCGGGGTGTAGCTCAAGTACTTGAATCGGTTGAGAAAATGGGGTGTGGATGCGTAGCATAGCTCAAGTACTCGGATTGACAGAGCGAATGGGGTACGAAAAGCGATGGACGAGGAGACAGCTCTTCGTCTGTAGCATTTAATGCTGGACATTAAAGCTCACAACCAAGTAGGTTTATAAAAGTGGATGACCTCGCTACCAGTGTAAAGCCCTGAAATTCGGGGGTCGAGCATAACTCAGCTCCCGAGTTCCAAAACATCACTTATGCAACATAATTAATGATGAATGTACGTTGTCTGTGTTAGTGCATAAAACATGAAGTAAATTAAGCCAAATCAACAGACATAATTCAGGGATAGTGAGAATATGCAAGCGAAAGTCTTAAATAAATATATAAAACAAAATAATCCTCAAAATATGCGTGCTCTGCCTGGGCAATAAGAACAAACTGTGTCTCAAAATACATGTATCAAACTATGATAAATCAAAACAATCATAGTCCAGAATCCTCGCCAGTTAAGACAAGGCTCACATGAACCCACCTAAGAACTGCATGAACGAGAATGCCTCCTCGTCCTTGTCGAACTCCGGCTCCGCCTCGTAGGCATCACTGTCACGCCCCAAACTCAAAAACCAGGCTTACAAAATTTTCGGCTGCCGAATCCGGCGCCGACAGCCTCCGTAGAACCCCATTCTCGGTTCCCAGCTCCCATTCGCCCGGTTCCGATCCTGGAATGCTACGAGGAGGATTTTCAACGTCAGTTTGATTCGTAATAAGCATAACCAAAGGCATAACCCACAAGTAACAACCAAGAACTCCATTACATTTTCACTATGATCAAAAACTTTACAAGTACAATGAGCATAAAGAGAAATACAATGGTAAGGAATAAAAATTCTAAAAATGATCTGCAAGTGCTCCAGCCTCAGCGCTGCTGTACCCCAATGTCACCTGCACGCAACGGTCGTGCATCAGCTTATAGAAAGCTTAGAGGGTGGTGAAAGTGTGTGCACAAGGTAGTAATATGATCATGCAGTATCAGAGCAATGTGGAATATGCAGATGGATCCATAATATCATGAGCCGTACCAAGGCTATGCGATGCAAGATGCAAGTCAAGCATACAATCCTCATCTAAGTCCACATGTCAATACAGCTCAACTCTGGGATATCACCGGGGTCTAGTACACTCTAAACCAGATCGCTGCCACATCGCGCGCAATAAGGTAAGTGGAAGAGACCTCACTATCCGTCGGCCAATATCGGGCTCGACTCGTCGATAGCGGACCCATTCCTCTAGCTGGTCAAACTCAGCCTAGCATTGCCCCCTACACTCGGGTGGGTAAGGCCACATCCCCTTCCAACCGACCACGACACAGTAGAGAGCGCAACCATCTAGTAATCGGCACTCAACGCTCATCTACCCACTTGGTCTAGACATTGGAGAAACCTCTTGGTACATAAGGGTTTAGGGACTTTCACCCAGGGATATCTATAGCACCTTATGTAGAACAAGATTTTCGGTATCCAATCCTGCCAACCACGATACGTCTGTGGAGGCTACAGCCCTGATGTCGCTAGGGCGTACAACAACCATAACACACAATGCGAAATGCATGAATCACACTATCCAATCATGCAGCAATTCTTGCGCGTATCGTGCGCTCATGTAGGGCAACACCGCCTAATCGAGGTCCCATAAACAATCTGCCCGAAGGCATATGCTATGATCAGTCTCTTCTCATATCAAACATACATATGATGCGTATGATCATGAGTCGTAGAATTATACTAAACATGTTATAATGAGATGAACTATCCTTACAATGCAGATGGACCTGGACGGCCTATACACAATAAGTACGGGTCTAATAACAAGCCTTAAGGAGAGTCATAATGTGGACATCCAACCAACATTACACTCGCAATGTGGACGTCAAACCAACATTTCTCCCAAGACACGATTGTCGCAAACATCGCTACATAATCCGTGTTGGGATCACACATTGCAATGAACCTTAGGTACATCCCATTAGACCTTAAACACATCAAATGGGCCTTGTCATATGGGCCTTTTATTCATCAAATGGGCCACATTACTGGGCTTCACCAATGGGCCTTAGGTACATTGCAACGGGTCATAACCCATGGGCCTCAGAGTACATCATAATGGGTCTAATCACATAGGCCTTATGTGACTTAAATAGGCCTAATCCCATGGGATTTATACATACCAAATGGGCCTAAATCATAGGCCTTATATAGATCAAGTGGGCCTAAACCCATAGGCCTTATCTAAATCAAATGGGCCAAAATCGTAGGCCTTATATGTCAATTGGGCCTAAATCCATAGGCCTTATATAAATCAAATGGGTCTGGTCCCACTGGCCTTGGAATATATCAAATGGTCCAATCCCATGGGCCTTACATCCACATCAAAGTGGGCCCCAATAAACTGTCACAATTTCATTAAGATGGACCTCAAATCATGCCAAGATGGGGTCCGCTTGGACTGTGGATCTGGCTCATTCATTGATTCATTCCATAAAATGATCTTTAAAATGGACGGGCAGATTAGATGTAGCACCTGCATCAATGGTGGGGGCCCACATGAAGGCCCACCATCATGTATGTAACATAAAATCTACAATTTATATATATATAATATATACAGTATTATATATAATATAATATAATATTATATATAGTATAATATATATATATATATATACATACATACATACACACGCTGCATGCACACACACTACACACACGCTGCACGCACACACACTGCACACACGCTGCACGCACGCTGAGGGTGGCGTGTATAAAACACATGCATCCAGTGGGCTCCACCGTCCAGCGAACGGTGGAAGCAACACATACATCATTGTGGGTCCCATGTGGGGCCCACCCGAAATGTTCATTTAAAATCCAACCCGTTCACAAGGTCACTCAGACCTGGATGAAGGGAATACAAAAATTTCAGATTAATCCAAAACTTTGGTGGGCCCAAAAATAAATTTTAATGGTAGAGGTGCGATCTCACTGTTTCATGTGGTGTGGGCCACCTGAGTTTTAGATCAAGCTGAAACTTAGAGGGGGCCCACCTGAGGAGAGGACCCACCTCATGAACGGCATAGATCTAACATATACATCATGGTGGGGCCCACGGCAGCAGCCGTGGGTGGCTGCACAGCCGCCCGCTGCTGCTGTAGCTGGCGTCAGAGGCTCTGCCTCTTTGTCATTTAAAAAAAATGGAAAACCCTTTTGTTTGGGGTTTTTCACATTTGGGGCCCACATCTAGCAGATCCACACCATTTATTGGCTTCAGTGGCTCAAGACCGTCCTAATGAGTCTAAAGTTTGAATTTTTTTATGATTAGAAAATGAAATAAAATAAGAAAAGGATCCTTGAATGGTAATGATGCATTCTTTGATGCTATGGCCCACCAGATCTTCCAATCAACCCCAACTCTTGGCTCAACGCCTACAAAGAGATGGGTAATAGGATAGATGGCTTGGATTTCATACATACGTCAAGGTGGGGCCTACACAAGGGCCCACTCCCAAAGTTTTGAGCCAAGCCTATATTTGTGTTTTCCTTTGTACAGGGACGTCCAGCGTCCCAAACGCTGGACGGTTTGGGACTTGAATATGCATTGAGGTGGGCCACCACATGGAGAGTGGGATGGGTACAATGCATTTAAGGCGGGCCCCACTAGTAGACAGCTTGGTCAAAATACTTATATCACGGTGGGGTCCATCCAAGTGAGCCATAAGGCCATTTCATCACACAAAATAAATAATTAAAAGAAAAGAGAGGGAGAGAGAGATAGAGTGGGACACGCTTTGTGATGGAGGGCTCCGCCACTATGAGCCCTCCCTTGTAAAACAAATCATACATCAATCGAATCCCTTAACACATGGGACCACCAAGATCGAGAATCAACGGTGGAAATCCTTTCTCCACCAAAATGGACAGTCTAGATGACCTTTCTAAGAAATAAACATCATGATGGGGTCCATGGAGAATAGCCCCATCATGAAATGATCATGATGATCCTAGTGGGCTATCGGCCACATCTTACGGTCCCAAGTGAGATCCAAACCATTGATCGGTTGGCCTCACTTGGCCCATCTCAAAAATTAGAAAAAACTACTATGATTAAGCACCCACTGTCCGATCTTCTTGCTCCTAGGGGTTCCTTAGCACCTTAGCTTGGATTTCAATGGAGGAGATGGGGAATGGATGGTTAGGATGGAGAGATCATGGGGTAGAAAGTGGGCCACCTTGGAGTTTTGGGAATGCTTGGAGAGCTCTCATACGTATGAATTTTTTTGCTTGAGAGAATGAGATGAGAAATGAGAAAGAGAGAGAGTTGTAGAGAGAGAGAGAGAGAGAGAGAGAGAGAGTGATGGATGGATGTGGTGAGTGATGGTTGTGTAAGAAAATCTTGACTTTTGTGGCCTTTTGTGTAAGAAAGGCATGGGAGGTATAAGAACTTTTTGACTTTGATGGCTTTTGGTGTAAGAGAGGTATGGGCTTTGTAAGAGACTCTTGACTTTTGTGGTTGCTTGGGAATGAGTGAAAGGTGATGTGTACTTGACATGTGATGGATTGATTGATGGGATTGATGTGACATCTAGTAGAGATTCTCTTGGGTTTCGCAACGCGCGGTGTTTTTCTCGCACCGAACGTTGGCCCACATCTCTTGACTAGGGTATCGCCTCAGTGAGCAAGTCACGGCATCGGAACCGCAGCGATGGCACAGTCGCTATGGTATTGGTCTTGAGTTGAGTCGATATAGGTTGACGACATATGAATCAGGGTCACGCGTCAATATCGGTTAAGGGTCAAAGTTTGCCGAAATTCGACCGGTAAGACCGCGGAAGTCTATGGAATGGTACGGACTAAGATACGGGTCTTACAATCACCATCACCTGCAGCTAAGTCAGAGTCCGGTTGGTGTTTAAGCACCATCCCAGAATGTGGGAGTGAGTGATCAACTCAGTAGAACTATACAGCAAAGGTTAACATGTTATCAATTTAATCAAGCAGTAATGATAAAGCAGTACAATCAAACATGTCCTAGATACTCTTGTTAATGCAAGAATGGTATGAGAAAATGATGCATGACCTCACCACAAACTTCCTCTTACGACATCATCTAACGATCGTGGCATGAATCACTACCACTGTGCTCTACACCAACGCCAACGGCACATGCAGTGTAATGTTATGAGCATGATTACCAAGTTCTTATTAGTCCTTTTCATACAGCAGGATTGGGAAGCTAAGGCACCTCCCTTATATTAATTCCCAAATGCTGATCCATTCTAGAGTCGTCAGTCCTAGGAAATCTCAGACGATGTTACGGTTATAGATCGATGTAAAGGGCTCATCACCAATCAATACAGGTCTAGTTACATCCTAGATACTACAACAAGGCTCGTCGCCCATATGCAGTGTCAGGATATACTCGAGGTCACTACAGAGAGCTCGTCACCAATCAGTGTAGGCCGACAACACGAATATAGTGTCCCATACCAACATAATCAACTCATGAGAGTAGGATGCTCACTGGTCACTACGGGGAGGCTCGTTGCCCCAGGTAGGCTGACAGCTCAACCACAGTATCCCATACCACCATGTCCGGCTCATGAGTCTTAACAGATCGCGGTACCAAGGTTAAGAGGGTTTTCACTAGTGAGTTCAGTGCCTTAGATTCAAACAGTAACAACCAAACATGGTGAACATACATCAGTCAATCGGGTTAGTTGATGAGCTCAACTAGGCCAAGCGCACGTTGAGTTGATCAACATGGAATGCATAAGCACTCCGTGTGGCCTAACCACTGTCGAACATCCCAAGCACAACTCGGATTCGTTAAACACATCCTGCGTGGTGAAAATAACCTCAACCACCAGTTTAGGGACTGTTACCGATTACCTGGACCGTAATATAGTCTCAATCACGTACAAGCTCAATGATAGGCATTTAATTCAGATTCTACATTCATATGAACATGTTATGAGATATAACTTAAACATAAATACAGTACATGGAGGAAATCATACACATAATTAACATGAACATTTTAGGCAAAACAATTCATGGAGGAAATCATACACACAAGTAAGATGATTGAGATTCATATCTCAACAACCTTATAAATCACAGTTTACTGAATACTATCTCATTCAGGCATTTATACAAACACTTAGACTACACTATTCAACATACATCACGTATGTCGACCACATTACATATTAGGACAAATCCTTTCACTTAGGAGTTGTCGTATTCATATCAATCATATATCTATGTAACACCCTGAAAATCGGGGGTCGTGTATAAACTCAACTCCCGAGTTCCAGACCGTCACTTATGCAACAAAAATGATTATGATTCAATGTTGTCTGATTTAAAGCATTCACATGAGTAAAAGTATACCAAAACTGCAATTCATACTTCAGATCCAGTGATAAAAGCAAGCGGAAGACTAAACAATATGTATATCACTGTATGGAAAAACAAAGTAAATCTCATCTGTCTCTAAAGTATGACTACATCTTTGAGCCTCATATACATACACATGAACAAAAATAAAATATTCAAAATAGTCCCACTGAAACCCCATCGATCCAGGTCGCCTACGGGAAGCCGTCGTGATACTGCATATACGAGAACTCGTCCTGGTCCTCGTCGATCTCTGGCTCCACCTCTTGGATCTCGGCCTCACCTGCATCTACAACAGGGTCTGGTGGGTGTTGCAAACACCATCCCGTAACGTGGGAATGAGTGATCAACTCAGTGGAATCATAGAGCAAAGATTAGCATGTTCACAATTCAATCACGCGATAATAGTAAAGCAGTAAATCAGACAATCCTAATACTGTTGTTAATGCAAGATGATATGACGTGATGTATGCCCTCACCGACGATCACCCTCATGCGGCAACATCTTACGACCGCGGCATGCCACACTCCCTAGAGTGCTCCACATCTTCCAGGCACATGCAATGCTATGGTGATATGATTTCCAAGTTGTTATTAGTCCATTCAAACAGCAGGATTGGGAAACTAAGGTACTTCCCTTATATCAATCCCAACACAGATCCTGTCTAGGGTCGTCACTCCTAGTAATCTCATACGATGTATATTTCGTAGGTCACTGCAAGGGCTGCCAGGGCTGTTGCTTGCACTCGTTGCACCGCTCCCCCATCACCTTATCAATACAGGCCTACCATACTCTACTGCAACGGAAGGGTCGTCGCCTCCCGTGGACTCAAAATACGCTCGCGGTCACTACAAAGGGCTCGTCGCCTGATCAGTGTAGGCCGACAGCTAGAATATAGTGTCCCATACCACCATAATCTGTTCACGAGTCTAGGTGCTCACTGGTCACTACGGGGAGGTTTGTGGCCCCAGCGTAGGTCGACAGCTCAACCACGGTGTCCCATACCACCATGCCCGGCTCATGAGTCTTCGTGGATCAAGGTACCATGGTTAACAGGGTTTACAATGGTAAGTTCAGTACCCTAGGTTCAAGCAGTTATGACTCATACAAGGTGAACATACATCGGCCAGTCGGGTTACTTGACAGGCTCGACTAGCGCGATCGCATCTCAAGTCGAACGACATGAAGTGCGTAAAACACTTCGCGTAGCCTAACCACTGCCGCCAACTCTAAATACGAATCACGTTCATCGACGCGTCGTTCGTGGCTATGACCAGTCAGCCACGAATTTGCTCGGTTACCGACTGCCTGGACTAAGTCTAGTCCCAAACATTTATGGAATCACATTAGCAACATATGTAAAGGTATTGGAATTGAAATATAATCATATGAGCATGTTAACACATGTTATAACATTCAACTTAAGCAAATCTTCAAGACATACTTTCCATGCATGTAATGGAATCATGCATAAGGTCAACATGTAGGAAATCATTTAGGTCAGCATATTAACTAAGAAATCAATCTCAAACTACTACATAACATCATTTAATTCAATACATACTAATACAAACATTTATACAAACACATACACTACACCCTTAAATCTACATATAGCATGTTGACCCAAAGTGCGTAACTAGGCGAATCTCTTCGCCAAACTAATTATGCAAGCATTCCTAACTCCCTAATGTGACAACAAACCATGTCAATCACGTCAGCAAAATATGAATGTAGACCGTACTTCCTACAAGTGACTAAAATGCCCTAAATCTCATATTCTTCGTTAATTTACGAAACAGGAAACGGAGAGCATGTTGTACATGTCAAACGGCGATGCCGTCGATAATCTACTATTAAACGACATTGAAAGCGTTGTAAACCGTCAATCAAAGCGTCTAAAATCCTCACCTAGTCTCTTACGGATGCGGGATTTTGAACGGAGCGTGTACGCTTCGTCTACGGCAGTAGGAGGACCTGATTTATGAAGTACGTTAGCTAACACGTTACGAATCCAAGTAATCCCTAAATCAGCAACTTTTAGGGTCGTTTCATACCTGAAAAAGCGGAGAAATCACCGTCCAGGTGATTAGGAAGAATTGCTGAAACAGTAACAATCGGTGGCTCGGAAACGGGAAAAATCCCTTCCAATCTCTCTCTCAAACTCTCTCTCCTTTTCTCTAGGATTTGCAATTTTCGGATGGGAGAGAGAAATGAGGGTTTCAACCCCTTTTATAAGCTTAAAAATGCCAGAAACAGGCTCCGGAACGAAGTTTACTTGGTGCCTATCCATTTCGGGGCTGTTTCGGTCCAAAAGCTGCTTTCTGGTGGTCCCCTGGTCGATTGCGATCGGACTTAAGCTCATGCGTACCAGATGTAGCACGTATTAAGTTTTCAGTCTGGCAGGGTTCGCAGATCGCACGTGGCGGACCAGTTTCAGTTCAGCGGTCACCGCACGTAGATCAGGGCTGAAAGTCTCATGATAATAAATAGAAATTTTTCCTGATCCGAGGGTGTAATCTGGATGAATTCTGACGGTCAGAACGCTTAATACTGACGCGTCAAGTCGTGTGCCAGATTTGAATTTGAAATTCCAATTCTGTCCCTATTCGCGGTTGCTTCAGTCTGGGTTCAACAAAATAGTCTGTGATTATCGGTTTGACTTGATTTTCGAGATGATTGTCAAGTCCAGCTGGGCGGTTCTAACGGTCTAAGATAGGAAGTATCGGACCTTCTACGCGTGGTCTAAATCCAATACAAGAATTCAATGTGGTCCAGAGGACAAACCCGCTTAGAGTTTGATCCGAGGTTATAGAGTATTGTAGAGTTGTTTGTTCTACTTGATTTGGGTCTTGTAGAACGTATTTAAAGTGATCAGGGACTATTTCCCAGCTACTCTAGCGTTGCGCTAGCTAACTTACGCTTAATTTCCATGGAAATTAATTTTACACGATTTCGGGTCGAGTTTTTACTCGAGCCCAAGTACGGATTTTTCACGGGCGTTACAATCTATGACAAATAATCATGGCAATTATAACATCAAATTCCATACGTATATGGGTATTCTAACATATACATGAAATACTTTATTTATAACATAGGTTATACATATACATAAATCAAGACGGATAGTGCATTTAGCATGTGTAATAGCGTCCACATCAAGAATAAATCATTATCTAACATTGAAAGTCTTGAAAACCATAACCTAAATGTATATAGTCTGCACCTTAAACCAGAAAATGTGAACCGAATATGATTCAAACGATAAGTCTTTGTCAACGGCAGATAGGCTACCTACGGCATAAAATAGGTTAGCTACAACATCACTTACACTATTCTAAACTTCAAAACATGTTAAGATTTGATTAACTTACCCAAGAACGGAATTAGAATCGCCGGAATAACGATCCAGATTCAATGGATTCATGCGTAGAAGAATTGGGAAGAATCCCAAGATGAAACACTAGGTTCTCTCTTACTTTCTCTCTCTTTTCTCTCTCTTATATTAGCTAGGGTTAAAAATTCGTATGGAATTTGGGAGAGAGGGTTTAAGGCCTTTTTATAAGCCTAAAACCGACGGAAATAGCCCTAAGGCCAAGGTATACTTAGGTTATAACCAAATCGGGCTCTTTCTGGTCCAAGGAAACACTTCTGGAGGTCCTCTTATCAAATGCGATCGCACTTAAGCTCACTAGTATAGGATCTTAAGCAAGTTAAATTTTTAGTCAAATCCGATTTCCAGATCGTCTGTGGCGGACCAGTTTCACTTCAACGGTCATCAAAACTCGATCAGGGCTACAAGTACTATGACATGAATGGGCCAACTTCCCTGATCCGAGGGTAAATTTGGGTCAAAAACCAACGGTCAGAATGCTTATAAATGGAACGCAAGCGACATGACTCAGATTACTTAAATTCATATTTAATTTCTTAAAAATCTTCATTTTCTCACACTCTTCACTCTGGACTCAAGACAATGGTCTCAGGACATCGTTTGGTCTTGATTTTCGAGGTGATAGTCAAGTCTAACTAGGCAGTCATAACTGTTTAAGTTCATCGCTATCGGACTTTCGACGTGTAGTGTAGGTCCGATTCGAAGTTTCTCAATGCTCTCGAGAGCAACTGGGCTTAGAGTTGAATCCTAGATTTCAGGGTAATATAACGTTAACAATTTCATAGGTTTTGGGTCTTACAGATTGCATTTAAAGTGGTTGGTACTAATTTCATAGGTAATCTAGTTTAGCGCTAGTTAATACACATTAAATTTCTAAAGATTTTAGTCCTAAATGATTTCTGATAAAGGTGGTACTCGGGTCTAAGTACGGATTTTTCCAAGACGTTACAACCAGCTCGGGTATTTTCTTTTCGACTATCTTCATTACTACAGGACTCCCAGAGTAAGCCATTTCCTGTGAGTTCGTCTTCTTCTCCGACCTTCCTACCCTGTACTTTCTCCCTTCTTTCTTTCCCTTATTCCGTTTTCCACCCGATATGTCAAACACTTCGAATGAACAACATGAAGTCTACGCCTTTGAGGGCGATTCTGACTGGGGAAGTGTGGATTCCAGGTCTAAGGTCTCATCAGAACTAACATCTCTAGTTTTTTTGGGGTTTAGCAGGGTGACCACCCATCCATCAGTCAAGTAGTCCGCTAACGTAGGTCCTGGGGGTTCGGTTATGAAGGAGGCTATTATTACCGAGATCCATTCGGAGTATCAAATTCTGAACTTCATACAGATCCGAGCACCAACCCCTTTCGAGGTTCCCAGGGACCCAGTTGAAGGGTAGATAGCCATATTCATTATCGCCCTCCAGTGTGGACTCCGGCTTTCGATACACTCATTTGTTAGGGTTATGATGGTGCGTCTGAAATTGGCCCCTGGTCACTCGTCCTGAATTCTTGGAGGGCATTGCTAAGGATGTACATCCTCAGGTTTAAGCTTAGGAACAATGTGATGACCCCAGAGGAATTTATCTATCTGTACCAGACCTCATGTAACCGTGTTGGTACTATTTCTCAGCATGGGCGAACCAAGGCTAAAGCGATAACATAATAATGTAATAAGCTCCCATTAAGAGGGTATTTGATAATTTGTTGAATTCTTTTATTCTAATGAAATAATAAATACAATCGATTTTATTCTCGTGAATGGTTACCTTCATGAATGTAACTTTATGTGATCTAAATGAAAAGTAAAAAAAGGAGTGCAATTTTTAAAGCATCTAATTTATACATTATTAACACCCAATTTTCACAGACACAAGTATAAATTCTGGCTGTGAAAAATTGGTATGTTACAGTAGGTATTGGAGTATGAGAATGAGATTAACTGGGCCTGAGGGAATGGACCATCATAAGCTTTACGCAACTAGGATAAGATCATGAATTAGATACATATACTTAATTGTATTCCCAAAGGAACTAGGAAGTTAAGGAATTAGAAACCCATATTCAGGTTCCCCATTAGAAATATTAAGTTAGATGTGGAATTAAAGACTATAAATCTAGGTACCTTTAGAAAAATTCTCAAAATCCTAAATAAACTTGTTATGAACTAAAATTCATCCTTAAAGGAATTTCCAAGCAAGAAAAACTAATTTCCCAAACTGGAATTGGATATTTTCCAATTTTCTAAAAATTTGTTGTCATTTTGATGAAAACTGACACGTTAGAAAACTTCCACTGGTCTAGGTAGGTATACATATCAGAAAATTTTGACAATTTTCTGGTACCTCACTTAGGTCCCCAGAAATCTCCTCCTAAAATTTCAACCCAATTAGATTCGTAAAAAATTCTGTAAAACTCCAACAATAACAAAAATAGGTAGGAATTGCTGCTGGACAGCAAGCCTTTATACACCTCGTAGGCATGAAACAACCCCCAAACCGTGGAATATTACCTCAGGAATTTTTTTACAACTTCATGAAAAAGTCAAGGACTTAATTCCAAATTTTAAAAAAATTGGACGCATGGATCATAAATTAAAATTCTAAGAGTGACATGCCGTCAAGATAAAATGATTTTGGGAATTTACAACCCTTTATCTAAAGATACACTAAAACTTAGGTTTAAGAATGAATGGATAATTTGGGCTTATCCTTTATGAAACTTAGGGTAATTTTATGTTGGAATGAAAAAATATATATTTAAATATCCCCAAGGATCTGGAATGATCAGGACCACGGATTTATGGAATCATATTCAAGCAAGTTATAAGTGGGTTGACCGAGTACTAAATCCTAGGCGCTTACCAATGAACTCAATGCTCTGATCAAGTAGAAGTTCAAGACTCACTAGAATGGATGATACCAAAGAACTCACCGCCTTGACCAAGCAAGAGTTTGGTGTGTCGGGATTAGCCGTTTTATAACCATTTTACATGTTGCCCCGAAACACTACGAACAGAAATATATATATATATATATATATATATATATATATATATATATATATAGAGAGAGAGAGAGAGAGAGAGAAACTTTACTCTAGATAGTAGGAGAACTAATGTGTGAAATACTATAAATTTAAATACATAAATAGATAAAATTATTATATATATATAAATCTCAAGGTCGAGATTTTCATTTAAGGGGGGTAGATTGTAGTGTCTCGATTTCGTATAGCCAATTATACACATACGTAGACATATATATTCACCTTATGAGGAATATAACGAAAAATTAAACCAAATGAATCAGTGTAACTGGTATAAGTAATTAAATTTTGGGGAAGAATTTTTTTAAGAGGGGTAGATTGTAACACCCTAAACTTTTCAATACCCATGTATTGAAAGTTCTCGAGTGTTACCATGAAATTTAACTTATCATGTACATGTGTACAAGACCAATCTAGCTATTTTAACCTTACATCCATTCTCTAACACGAATCTGACCATTGGGAATAATCTTCATTCATAAATCAAGTCATCTAACCATTGATTTTAAGATATGATCATCATATACCCAAGTATTCTTACTTATCCATCATAACCAACCGTTTAGTCAACTATTCATCGCTAGGTAAAGATATATGACCGTCCACTCTGAGTTTGGACCACCTGATAATATAAAAAAGTTACTTGATCTCAACATCCGCTCATACACATATCAAATTAAGATTTTGATCCGTTCAACTTGCTCACCACCTATGATTATGCTTAACCCACCATCAAAACTACAATCTGAGAAACTTACACGTGTGAACAAGTCAGTTGAATCTAATGGTATACATGTTCTACCTTTTGATTACTCCAAAAACTCACTTTTGATCATCCATTTATAAAACTGACCATACACCCACTTAAATACAGATGAATGTACTAACCATCAAGTTTTTTTTATTTTTCACATGTCATCTGACCATCCATTATGTTGGTTGATATATGTACATTCTCTTAATTAGTTTGGTGAATACTTCCTTATTCTTAATATTTTAGATATAAGTTCTTTTATAATAATTACTTAGAAACGTGCCTATAACCATGTAGAACTATTAGATTTCTCAAAACTCTCATATCAATAATAATTATGAAAACGCCATTAACCTAGACCCGTGAATTATAAATTAAATGGTTCCCAGGATCCATTTATTGTGAAATTTTATACAATGCCTATGTATCATAAATTAACCATACATGTCAAATTTTGGCCCTTAGATCATTGTAAAAGTGACCCAATTGACAAATCATCCCCTTAACTGTTGATTTTCATATCCATTGAGTGAAGAAACCTCTTGGATAGTCGTAATAGGATATTTCCCTTCATATGAATGACTTGGATTGCCCATTATATGGATCAAGTGTGAAATATTAAGACCCCACTTTAGTAGGCTTTTCCTTAAGCGCGAAGCCTGTCAAAGCCTACCAATTCCTTATAAATCTAGATCTTCCAATTTAACCACTTCCTTCCATTCATCACAACTCAAATTTAAACCACACTTTGGTCTCATATAATAGTGAGGTTATATAAAATTTTGGCCCCGATCTATGATCCCACATCGTTGAAGGTTGAAGTTAGTTCCTTCCTTTAGGTACAAAAGGTGAAATTTTTTATTTATACTTTTTCCACCATCAATCAGCCACCAAATTTTGTCCAACCGTTTGCCTATCCTGATTATAAATTTCTCCCAAAATTAGGCCTTGATTATTATGTGTGGACCATTAATTAAGATCAAGTTCATTTTGGCACCTGTTAAGAGAATTTTCAAGATAGGTCAATCTAAATTTTGGATCACTAAGATAATCATTTACCCCAACTCTATTTAAAGAAAGATTATCAGAAAAGGAAAAATTAGAAAAAAATAATCCAAGTGGGATGTAAAACACACCCCTCTCACATGCCCACTCCTTTAAAAAAAGAGTGTGCGTTCCCCTCTCCTCACACACACCCAATCTCCCAATGCTCAAGGAGAGAGAGAGAGAGAGAGAGAGAGAGAGACAGAGAGAGAGATAAGGAGAAGGAGAAGCCTAGACACCCTCTTCCTTCTCCATATGTATGGTGTCTCCCACTTGCTCAAGCGATGTTGTGATTCATGTGGAAGCTTTTCATATAAAAGCTTTCCTACATAGACATCTATCTAGGGTTTAAATTTACGGCTAAAGTGAGAGATTCCTTTAAGCTTACAGTAATCTGATTTGATAAGCTTTATCTGTCTTTTTCATGTTATACTTTCATGTTACTATGACTCCCTCTCTCTCTACAATTGTTAATTTACCACCAACAATTATTTATCCTTTAGGAACGATGGTTAAGGCATGATTTTATTTATACGTCATCTTTATTAATTTATATGGAGTGATGAATACAAGCCTTGCCCATGCCTTTACCAATTTTGTTGAGTTAGCCCTTGCCACTCTTCTCTTTGTTGAGTTAGCCATTGCTACTCTACTATTTTATTGAGTTAGCCATTACTACTCTTCTCTTTTGTTAAGTTAGCTTAATGCTACTCTTCCCCTTTATTATATTAGCCTTATGTTACTCTCCCTTTAAGGCTTAGACATGTGTTTTAGAATTCTAAAATTCTCATTATTCAATATATTTTTCTATCGATACAAGTGATGTGTTAAAGGTATCACAACTAGTGATTCAAATATTTATTATGGATGTAATGCGTTACAAGTAGCGGCCCTCTTAATCGACACGTAATTCCATGAGTTAGTTGGCATGGTGCACAATCGATATAAGTAAATCCCCATGCGTGCTACATCACTTCTTGAGATTGGAATAATAAATAGTTACTCCATGAACACATCACATTACGCAAATCCCTCAATCATGTTATTGTGTCATCTTGAGATGTCCGCATAAATCCACGTTAATGTTGGACACGCCGGCAAATCTCCGTAGTGTGAGAATGTGGGCAAGTCGGATATTTTGAATTATTTTCCACATTATGATAATGATCATTATGTATGATGAGCTGCACATACTTTGTTAAGTATGCATTCATTTATATTGGTTGCGCATGCTAATACCTCTCATAGTGGGGGAGTACGAGACATATTAGAACTCTTACATTACTTTTATAAATCTCTTGAATTATTGTTAATCTTAAAGGATAACCATCAATAAGAGTAGGGCATTGACCCTTTCCAACCATACAGATGATGCATGTGATGTATAGATTAAAGACCCAGAGGAACATCTCTCTATGGAAGATTATACTGAATGAAGAAGAAGATAATTTTATGATTTAGTTTTATATTTTCACTAGAAACTCGATAATATAATAAGCTCCCATTAAGAGGGCATTTAATAATTTGTTAAATTCTTTTATTCTGATGAAATAATAAATATAGTTGATTTTATTCTCATGAATGGTTACCTTAATGAATGTAACTGGATTTGATCTAAATGAATTTTTTTTAAAAAAAAAAGGGTGCAATTTTTAAAGCATCAAATTTATACATTATTAACACTCGATTTTCTTAGACATGAGTATAAACTCTAGCCATGAAAATTCAGGATGTTACAATTCTAGGCATCGGGAGAATGGGAAGCACCCGCTGCCAAGCTGGCCAATCTTCAAGTCAAAGTCCCCACCATATTTGCCACGTCAAGTCAGGTATAGTTGTAGTATCTGGGTTTGTCTTTTCTATTCTCAGACCTTATATTGGTCTCATTTTTCTTTCATGTGTCTGTAGTTTACCCTAAGGATTAGCCCGAGCTGTCTGCCCTCCACCTCAAACTAGTGGACAAGGCGAAAGTGTTGAAGGAGGAGTTTCGCTGCTAGAATAAACTCATCACTCCAGATCTGTTACATCATTTCGGAGTTTACTAGTCAATTCCTCCTCCATGTCCTCTTGGTACGTAGTTGCCCATTAATTAACGTTATTTTGCGTTGGTGCTCAGCTAACTTAAGTTGTGTTGAGCAGGTATGGCTAATCTTCCTAAGTCTACGAAGATTAAGCGCCCTCCTCCCATCGAGGAGATGGCCTGGACAAAGACCATCGCTCGGAAGAAGGTGACCCCTTTCATCGCATAATTGCTCTTCTCTGCTACAGAGGTGAGGTCAGAAGCTGGGGCCAAGTAGCCTCAGCGGGCCAACTGGCTCCAGTCGAGGCTGGAGGGGGTGAGGCCAGTGTTCTGATTGCCCCTTCACGGCCGCACTATGGGGGTGATCGACCTAGACATGAAGGATGTATCTCCAGTCCCTGAAGTCTTCACGGCTGAACGGACCAAGACCGTCTCATGGCTGAGGAGCTCATGGCCCTCATTTCAGACAAGGTAGTCAGGATGGTCAAGGTAGTTCAGACAGTCGAGGCAGTTGGCCCCTTGGCGGTCGAATCCGATTCTCCAGCCCTTGCTAATGTTAAAGGGGCCACTGGTCTAAGCCCCCAGGCCCTTGAGGAGGCGAGGACATACTCACCAGGTCACCACATGTCTCGTTTATCCATTTGGGAGGCGAAACACATTCCGGAGGAGGAGATTCCTGACTTAATGGACTCTCATTTGGAGGTTGTCACGCCCCAAACTCAGAAAATGGGCTCACAAAATTCCTGATCGCCGGGTCCGGTGCTGAAAACCTGCCCCATTCTCTAATCCTGGCACTCACATGTCAGATTTCAATCCTGGGATCCTACAAGGAGGATTTTCCAACATACGTTTATCTCGTAATAAGCATAACCATAAGTATACCCAAATCATAAAGGCAACATCATCATCACATATCCACTAATAGAAACAGTTAAATACAATGCTGAAAGGGAAATACATATGTATCAAAATCAAAGGCTCCAAAGACTGCTGCACGCTCCACGCTCAATGTTGTTGCATCCTAACGCCACCTGCACGCATCTATCATGCATAAGCTTATAGAAAGCTTAGAGGGTGGTGAAAGTGTGTATACGGTAAGTGTTGAGCATACAATAAAGCACATAAATCATATATCATCGGGATAAGTGAAAATACTGACAAGATCATGATTCATACGATATTAGAGTAAGCGAAAATATACTGGCAAGTCCATGAATCATTCAATAACAGAATACGCAATGTGGATCAGCTATGTAAGTGTCGAAGCCAAATATCAGATGTCAATGATGCAATGAAATATGCAAATCCTGCTAAGTCCGTCTAAGCCATATAAGTGCAAAACATAGTAACTCAAAATGTTAAGTACTGTTGATGCAATGTAATATGCAGTGCGAATGAAATGATCATGCTAGAATGTCAAGTCGGGATGATAGTACGTAGTATCACAGGCTATGGGGTCCATCACAAGGGACTTCTATCCAAACCAGTCCCATACCTAAATTTGGATAGTCAGACACAATGTGGTAAATTCCTAATCTCAGGTTAATCGTGTGCCAAAATGAAATCCTGGCCATGCGAAGGTACACGTAATAAATAGTTACGCACCACCAACCCAAGTGGATAGTGAATGAATGGATATGTAATTCCTGCTCAATAAGTCTACATATTAGTACGGTTACTCTCTTGAAAAATCACCGGGGTCTATTATACTCTACTCTGACTGCCTCCTCCCTAGTTGCATAGCCCAGTGAGTGGAAGAGACCTCACTATCCACCTAGCCAGTAGTCTACCAATACCTACTCAGCTCGTCGATAGTGGACCCATTTACGAGCTGGTCATACTCAGCCTAGCTTACAGTCCCCTCACTTAGGTGGATAAGGCCACACCCACCTGCCAACCGACCACGACACAGTGGGAGATGTAGCCTACTAGTATTCGGCACTCAGGCGCTCATGTTCCACTCGGTCTAGACGTTGGAGCTTCTCCTGGCCTCGAAGGTTCTGGAATTTTCACCCAAGGACATTCTAAGTGCCCATAGTGCTGGAACCAAATATTTTTGGTGTCCCATTTAACCATCCATGATGTGCTTATGGAGGTCATGGCCCCAATGTCGCTAGGGCATACAATGATCAAGTCATATATATGTCAAATGTATGAGTCACACTATCCAGTAATGAAGTAATCCTGCATGTATGGCACGATAATGTGAGCACTCCATCGCATAAGGAGTCCCTTAAATAGTTTGTCCAATGGCATATGGTATGATCAAACATTCCTCATATCAGGCATACATATGATGCGTATGGGCATGAATCATGAAGTTATACTAGGCATTTTATGAACTATCTTCATAATGAAGATGGGCCTAGACCACCTACGTACAACAAGGACGGGCCTATTAATGGGCCCTAGGGAGAAGTACAATGCGGACATTTAACAAACATTATCCTTACAAAGTGGACGTCAAACCAACATTGCTCCAAATGCATGGCCCGCCATAAAGGTCAACACATAAACCATGGTGGAATTACATTAGAATGGGCCTCAACCTATGGGCTCCAAATACATCACAATGGGCCTCAACCCATGGGCCCTATACACATCACAGTGGATCTCAACCCACGGGCCTTTATACATCACAATGGGTCTCAACCCATGGGCCCTAATACATCATAATAGGCCTCAACCCATGGGCCCTAAAATACATCAAAAATGGGCCTAATAACATGGTCCTCATATATGTCAAGGTGGCCTCAACAACAGGCCTCATACACATGACGGTGGGCCTCAATAACAGGCCCTCATACACATCAAGGTGGGCCTCAATAACGGGCCTCATACACATCAAGGTGGTCTAAATAAAGGGCTCTCATACACATCAAGGTGGGCCTCAATAATGAGCCCTCATACACATCAAGGTGGGCCTCAATAACAGACCTTGAATACATCACAATGGGCCTCATAACATGGGCCTCATATATATCAAGGTGGGCCTCAACGGATGGACCATAACTACATCAAGATGGGCCTAATCATATGGGCCTTATATATATACCAAGGTGGGCCTCAATAGACGGCCACAAATTAATCAAGATGGGCCTCAATAGACGGCCACAAATTAATCAAGATGGGCCTCGATAAACGACCATAAATGAATCAAGATGGGCCTCATACATATACCAAGGTGGGGTCCGCTTGAACTATAGATCTGCCTTATTTTTTTTATCTCAAGCTTGTAAGCCAAGCTTACCAAATGGTTGGACGATTACTATGCAACACATGCATTAAGGCGGGCTCCACACACATGGCCACCAGCTAAATGGATGGTGTGCATACAGCAGCAGCTGACAACAGTTGTTATCTCAAACAACAGAGGTGGGTTCCACCGTCCACTGCCGTGGACAGTGTGACTAAAACACATACATCATTGGTGGGGGTCCCACGTGGGGCCCACTATAACGTTTGTATGTTATCCAAACTGTTGATAAGGTCACAAGGACCTGGATGAAATGGAAAAACACATTTCATATTGATTCAAAACTTCTGTGGTGACCCAAAAGGGCTTTAATGGCAGTCGTTCAATCACCCTTATTTCCTATGATGTGGGCCACCTGAGCCATATATAGGGCTAATTTAAAGCGGGGTGGCCCACTACCCTAAGGGGCCCACCAATAAATGGCGTGGATGAAACATACACATCATGGTGGGGCCCACGGCTGGTACCGTGGGTCCCTAAGTGCCCGTTCACGGACACTAGTAGCGCTGCCTAATTTTATTTTTTTTGAACTTACATTTTTCTGAGGTTTTTCATACATGGGGCCGACATCGGAAGAATTCACCCTGTCAACTACTTCCCATAGCTCAAGACAAGCCAAACAAGTCCAATATTCAATATATTTTAGGGTGTGGAAACATCAAGGTTTATTTTGACAGTAAAAAATGTTATTTTTTATGTTATGGCTTGCCAAATGATCGAATTGGCTCCATTTTTCGGCTCAACGCCTAAAATGGTCTGGGAAAAGGGATAGACGGTTTGGATTGGGTTTGTACATCATGGTGAGGCCTACTGTAACACCCCGGATTTTGGCCAACCTGGGATTAGACGTCCTTAGGCTATGGGTCAACTAAAACACTTGGGAAATAGCTTAGAACCCAATTCCATAGCCAAAGAAATCACTTAGGGTTAATTCCTTTAGAAACTAAGCATAAGTTAGCTAGCGCAACGCTAGAATAGCTGGGAAATAGTCCCTGATCACTTTAAATACGTTCTATAAGACCCAAAACTTGTAGAATCAATGGTGCTATAATACTCTAAAATCTCGGATCAAACTCTAAGTAGGTTTATTCTCTGGACCACTTTGAAACTTTGTATTGGATCTAGACCGCGCGTTGAAAGTCCGATACCTACTATCTTAGACCGTTAGAACCGCCTAGCTGGACTTAACAATCATTTCGAAAATCAAGTCTAACCGATAATCACAGACTATTTCATTGAGCCCGGACTGAAGAGAGTGCGAATAGGGACAGATTTGGAATTTGAAATTCAAATCTGGCACACGACTTGACGCGTCAGTATTAAGCGTTCTGACCGTCAGAATTCAGACAAATTACACCCTCGGATCAGGAAAAATTTTTATTTCATATCATGAGACTTGTAGTCCTGATCTATGTGCGGTGACCGCTGAACTGAAACTGGATCGCCACGTGCGATCTGCGAACCCTGCCGAACTGAAAACTTGATGTATGCTAGATCCAGTATGTATGAGCTTAAGTCTGACCGCATTTGGCCAGGGGACCTCCAGAAATGCTCTTTTGGACCGAAACAGCCCTGATTTGGATATACCCTAAGTAAACTTTGTTCCCGAGCCTATTTCGGGAATATTTGGGCTTATAAAAGGGGTTGAAACCCTCACTCCTCTCTCCCATCCGAATTTGAGAAAAACCCTAGATTGGGAGAGAGAAAAGGTGAGAGTTTGTGAGAGAGAGTAGGAGAGAATTTACCTGCCGTTGCACCACCTGTTGCAAGTGCCTAAGCAACATACCTCAATCACCTGGCCGGTGATTTCTCCACATTTTCAGGTAAGAAACTACCCTAGAAGTTGCTGATTTAGTGTTTCTTCGTTTTCGTAGCTAGTTAGCTGATAAATCTCGTAAAACAGGTTCTCTAGTCGCCGTAGACGAAGCGTATACGCTTCGTTCGAATTCACACGTTTATAAGAGATAATGTAACACCCTGAAAATCGGGGGTCGTGTATAAACTCAACTCCCGAGTTCCAGACCGTCACTTATGCAACAAAAATGGTTATGATTCAATGTTGTCTGATTTAAAGCATTCACATGAGTAAAAGTATACCAAAACTGCAATTCATACTTCAGATCCAGTGATAAAAGTAAGCGGAAGACTAAACAATATATATATCACTGTATGGAAAGACAAAGTAATCTCAGCTGTCTCCAAAGTATGACTACATCTCTGAGTCTCATATACATGTAAATAAACAAAAGAATAAGTTCAAAATAGTCCCACTGAAGTCCCCCTCGATCCAGGTCACCTACGGGAAGCCGTTGTGATACTGCATATACGAGAACTCATCCTGGTCCTCGTCAATCTCCGGCTCCACCTCCTGGATCTCGTCCTCACCTGCAGCTACAACAGGGTCTGGTGGGTGTTGCAAACACCATCCCGTAACGTGGGAATGAGTGATCAACTCAGTGGAATCAAAGAGCAAAGATTAGCATGTTCACAATTCAATCACGCGATAATAGTAAAGCAGTAAATCAGACAAATCCTAATACTGTTGTTAATGCAAGATGGTATGACGTGATGTATGCCCTCACCGACGATCACCCTCATACGGCAACATCTTACGACCGCGGCATGCCACACTCCCTAGAGTGCTCCACATCTTCCAGGCACATGCAATGCTATGGTGATATGATTACCAAGTTGTTATTAGTCCATTCAAACAGCAGGATTGGGAAACTAAGGTACTTCCCTTGTATCAATCCCAACACGGATCCTGTCTAGGGTCGTCACTCCTAGTAATCTCATACGATGTATATTTCGTAGGTCACTGCAAGGGCTGCCAGGGCTGTTGCTCGCACTCGTTGCACCGCTCCCCCATCACCTTATCAATACAGGCCTACTGTACTCTACTGCACGGAAGGGTCGTCGCCTCCCGTGGACTCAGAATACGCTCGCGGTCACTACAAAGGGCTCGTCGCCTGATCAGTGTAGGCCGACAGCTAGAATATAGTGTCCCATACCACCATAATCTGCTCACGAGTCAAGGTGCTCACTGGTCACTACGGGGAGGTTTGTGGCCCCAGCGTAGGCCGACAGCTCGACCACGGTGTCCCATACCACCATGCCCGGCTCATGAGTCTTCGTGGATCAAGGTACCACGGTTAATAGGGTTTACAATAGTAAGTTCAGTACCCTAGGTTCAAGCAGTTATGATACATACAAGGTGAACAAACATCGGCCAGTCGGGTTACTTGACGGGCTCGACTAGCGCGATCGCATCTCAAGTTGAACGACATGAAGTGCGTAAAACACTTCGCGTGACCTAACCACTGCCGCCAACTCTCAACACGAATCACATTCATCGACGCGTCGTTCGTGGCTATGACCAGTCAGCCACGAATTCGCTCGGTTACCGACTGCCTGGACTAGGTAAGTCCACATATAGTATGTCGACCCAAAGTGCGCAACTTGGCGAATCTCTTCGCCAAAATGATTAGGCAAGCATTCCTAACTCTCTAATGCGGCGACAAATCATGTCAATCACGTCAGCAAAATATGCATGGAAACCGTACTTCCTACAAATGACTAAAATGCCCTAAATCTCATATTCTTCGTTAATTTACGAAACAGGAAACGGAAAGCATGTTGTACATGTCAAACGGCGATGCCGTCGATAATCTACTATTAAACGACATTGAAAGCGTTGTAAACCGTCAATCAAAGCGTCTAAAATCCTCACCTAGTCTCTTACGGTCGCGGGATTTTGAACGGAGCGTGTACGCTTCGTCTACGGCTGTAAGAGAACCTGATTCATGGATGACGTTAGCTAACATGCTCAGAATCTATGTAAACCCTAAATCAGCAAGTTTTTTGGAGTTTTTCTATACCTGAAAAAGTGGAAAAAATCACCAGCCAGGTGATTGGAATGAAGTGTTGAAGCAGCACTGTCAGGGGCTCGGAAGCGGGAAAAATCTCCTCTTCCCTTTCTCTCAAACTCTCTCTCTCTTTTCTAGGGTTTGTGAAATTCGGATGCAAGGAAGGAATGAGGGTTTCAACCCCTTTTATAAGCTTGGAAACACCGAAAATAGGCTCCGGGATGAAATTTACTTAATGCCTATCCATTTCGGGGCTGTTTCGGTCCAAAAACTGCTTTCTGGTGGTCCCCTGGTCGATTGCGATCAGACTTAAGCTCATGGGTACCAGATGTACCTCGTATTAAGTTTTCAGTCTGGCAGGGTTCGCAGATCGCACGTGGCGGACCAGTTTCAGTTCAGCGGTCACCGCACATAGATCAGGGCTGAAAGTCTCATGATAATAAATAGAAATTTTTCCTGATCCGAGGGTGTAATCTGGATGAATTCTGACGGTCAGAACGCTTAATACTGACGCGTCAAGTCGTGTGCCAGATTTGAATTTGAAATTCCCAATTCGTCCCTATTCGCGGTCGCTTCAGTCCGGGTTCAACGAAATACTCTGTGATTATCGGTTTGACTTGATTTTCGAGACGATTGTCAAGTCCAGCTGGGCGGTTCTAACGGTCTAAGATAGGAGGTATCGGACCTTCGACGCGCGGTCTAAATCCAATACAAAAGTTCAATATGGTCCAGAGGACAAACCTGCTTAAAGTTCGATCCAAGGTTATAGAGTATTGTAGAGTTGTCTGTTCTACTCGATTTGGGTCTTGTAGAACGTATTTAAAGTGATCAGGGACGATTTCCCAGCTACTCTAGCGTGGCGCTAGCTAACTTACGTTTAATTTCCATGGAAAATATTCCTACGCGATTTCGGGTCAAATCGGTACTCGAATCCAAGTACGGATTTTTCACGGGCGTTACAATCTACCCCCCTTAACAAATAATTTCGTCCTCGAAATTTTGTACCTTTTCGTACTCCTCGAGAAGCTGTGGGTAGTTCTTTCTGATCTCGGCTTCTGTCTCCCAAGTAGCCTCCTCCTCAGTATGATGCGTCCATAGTACCTTCACAAGGGGAATCACCTTGCTACGCAGTACCTGCTCCTTCCGGTCTAAGATGCGTGTCGGTCGCAGGATATAAGTAACATCCTCTCCTAACTGCACCTGCTCCCATCTGATGATATGAGAAGGATCAGCAACGTACTTCTTCAGCATAGAAACATGAAATACGTTGTGGACACTCGCGAGGGGCGTGGGTAAAGCCAATCGGTAAGCCACCGCTCCCACACGATCGAGGATCTGGAATGGACCAATGAATCGCGGTGCCAGCTTCCCCTTCTTCCCGAACCGAAGGACTCCCTTCATAGGGGAAACTCGCAAAAACACATGATCCCCGACTGTGAACTCTAGTGGTCTCCATCTCGTATCGGCGTAGCTCTTCTGTCTGCTCTGCGCTGTAAGAAGTCGACGTCGAATAATATCAATCTTCTCTGACGTCGCCTGCACCAACTCTGGGCCAATCAAGCTACGCTCACCGACCTCTAACCAGCAATGCGGTGCGCGACAGGGTCGCCCATACAGCGCCTCATAAGGTGCCATGCCGATACTCGCCTGGAAGCTATTGTTGTACTCAAACTCCGCATATGCAAGACAGTCATCCCAACTGTCCTTGAAGTCCAATGCGCAAGCTCGCAACATGTCCTCCAGGATTGGTTCACTCGCTCCGTCTGTCCGTCCGTCTGTGGGTGGAAGGCAGTACTGAACTTCAACTTCACACCCATAGCCTCCTGAATGCGAGTCCAGAAAATAGAAGTGAACCGCGTGTCTCTGTCCGACACGATCTCCAACGGAACTCCATGCAGACGCACAATCTCTCGGATATACAATCTAGCCAGCTCGTCTGCAGAGTTCGTAACTCTGATCGGTAGGAAGTGCGCCGACTTCGTCAATCGGTCGACGATCACCCAAATGGAATCATGCCCCTTCCTCGTCTTCGGCAACCCAGAAATGAAGTCCATGGAAATGAAATCCCACTTCCACTCTGCAATCGGCATAGGCTGCAAAAGTCCAGGTGGTCGGCGATGCTCTGCCTTCACCTGCTGACAAGTGAGACAACGGGACACGAACTCAGCTATGTGGGTCTTCATACCTTCCCACCAATACGTCCTCTTCACGTCACGATACATCTTCGTGCTGCCTGGATGCATCGCGAGTCTAGTAGAATGCGCAGCCTCGAGAATCTCTCGTCTCAAGTCAGGGACATCTGGGACGCATAAGCGGCCACGGTATCGTAAGCCCCCATCCATACCAACTCGCCAGTCGGCGTCAGCATCATCACTGGCCTACTCTTGAAGCTCAGTAAGATGCGCGTCGTCCCTCTGCGCCTCGATGACTCGGTCATCGATCTGAGATCGCACCTGTACATGTGCGATGAACTCAAATGGTTCCTCTACGGTGAGTTTCTGCTCAAAGTATCGCAAAAACTCCACCATATCCCACTCGGAAACCATCAGCGGAGCCGCAAACTCTATCGCCTTCTTGCGGCTCAACGCATCAGCCACAAGGTTCGCCTTCCCAGGATGGTAAGAGACTTCAAACTTGAAGTCCTTCAGCGTCTCCATCCATCGCCGCTGCCTCATATTCAAGTCTCGCTGCGTGAATATGTACTTGAGGCTCTTGTGGTCACAAAAGAGCTCGAACTCCTCTCCGTAGAGGTAATGTCTCCAGAGTCTCAGTGCGAATATAACGGCTACCAACTCCAGGTCGTGTGTAGGGTAATTCTCCTCGTACTTCCTTAATTGTCTCGAGGCATACGAAATTACCCTGTCCCTCTGCATAAGGACACAACCCAAACCAACGCTAGACGCGTTAGTGTATATAGTGTATCAAACCCCCTGCTCTGGCAATACTAGCACAGGGGCGGACGTAAGTCTGTCCTTCAGCTCCTGAAAAGCTGACTCCGCCTTATCATTCCAGGCGAACTTCACGTCCTTCCGTGTCAACTGAGATAAGGGTCTCGCGATCTTTGAGAAGTCCTGAATGAAGCGCCGATAGTAACCAGCGAGACCCAAGAAACTCCTCACCTTAGTGACAGAACCAGGCTGCTCCCAGTCCTGCACCGCAGCTACCTTAGACAGGTCAACTGCCATGCCATCCTTGGACACCACGTGTCCCAGAAACTTCACCTCCTGCTTCCAGAAGTCGCACTTCTTGTACTGTGCGAACAACTGATGTCGTCTGAGCGTATCAAGGACCAAACGCAAGTGCTCCTCATGCTCCTCTCGACTCCTAGAGTACACCAAAATGTCGTCGATGAAGACAACGACGAATCGATAGAGGAAAGGCCGAAATACCCGGTTCATCAGATCCATGAACATGGCCGGTGCGTTCGTGAGACCGAACGACATCATGAGGAACTCGTAGTGACCAAAACTGGTCCTGAATGCTGTCTTCTGCACGTCCTCATCTCTGACGCGCAGCTGATGATATCCTGACTGAAGATCAATCTTCGAGAAGTACTGCGCTCCTCTCAACTGATCAAACAAGTCATCGATCCTGGGCAAAGGGTACTTGTTCTTCACCGTGAGCTGGTTCAGCCTGCGATAATCAATACACAATCGCAGCGAACCATCCTTCTTCTTCACGAACAAGACTGGTGCTCCCCAAGGAGACACGCTAGGCCATATAAAGCCAAGCTCTAGCAGACCATCAATCTGCGTCCTCAACTCCTCCATCTCACATGGTGCTATGCGATACATCGGCAGTGAGACGGGTGTAGAACTGGGAATCAGATCAATAGTGAAATCGATCTCACGTCGGGGCGGCAAACCAGGGATCTTCCTGAACAGATCCCCGAACTCAGAAACAACTGTTGTCTGCTCAAGTACCTGGGCACCAGCGTCGCGCAATAGAGTGGCGTAGCTAAGAATGCGGAAAGGAAGATTTACCCGCACTGAAAATGTGAAAGGCGTGCCCTCAGGCTTGTACACCGTCACCACACGAGCCTCGCAGTCAATCTCGGCTCTCGCTGCAGTCAACCAGTCCATGCCAAGAATGAAGTCGAGATAAACGAGCGAGGGATCGACGACCAGATCAAGAGTTATCGTCCTGCCTCCCAGATCAACTAAACAACCTTCACACATCTGGGTGACATCCGAATAATCTCCATGAGCTGCAAGGACTCGCACGCTATCCATAGTGATAGTCTGCAACCCAAGACGTCTGACTACGGCACGCGATATCAAAGAAATCGTGGAACCAGTGTCCACCATAACAAGAACGGGAGTACCTCCAATATGGCCCGTGACCTCGAAGGCTGAATGCTGGAAAGTCGGCGTCGTCGTAGCTGCCTCAGCGGTCAGTGCATGAACTCGAGCCTGCTGTGGCCGGTTCGGCCGCTGTGTCAAGGGCCGTGGAGGCTGTCGAATCTGCGATACCGTAGACCTGAAAGAAGGATGCGCAGGAGCTAACCGTATATGCGGTGCTGATATCGCCTGTGGATGTACACGATCAATCTTCTGCGGCGGCGAGAACCCACTGTCCCGCATCCTGGAAAAGCAACTCTGCGCTAAATGGCCCGTCCTCCCACAGTATGTGCATGACAAATCAGGGCACCGGAATGATGGTACAGGCGCCGTGGTCCTGGTAGGAGGATCAAAGCGAGGCCTCTTGCCCGCAAAGGGCCTGTCTGGCAAATCGGTCGCGGCCTAGAAGTAGTCGGGCCTCGAGATCGCGCAAGTCGATCCACGTCCTGCTCTGCCCGCATGGACATGTGAACCAACTCCGCATAGGAAGGGAAACTGACACAGCACATCTTCGACCGAATATCCGGTCGCAAGCCCTCCAAAAAGTGCCGTATGCGCATCTGCTCATCAGCTAGAATCGTCGGGACGTACCTGCCCAACTCTGTGAACCGATGCTCATACTCGGTAACCGTCATCGCTGCCTGCCTGAGACGGAGAAACTCATTCTCCCTCTCGTGCCTGTAGGTCTGGGGATAATACTTCTCATGGAAGCGGAACTCGAATACTGCCCACGTCCATATGAAATCTGTGGCAACAGTCCGCAATATACTATCCCACCACATACTGGCCTCTCTCTCAAATAGGAAGGTAGCCAGCTCTACCTGCTCAGCATCGGTACAGTGCAACATCCGTAGAATCTTCGACACTCGGTCGAGCCAGAACTCAGCCTCCTCGGGTCTGTGAGAACCCGTGAAAGTAGGAGGCCTCAAGCGCTGAAATCGCTCCAGAAGGCTCCGAGTGTCGGCAGGATTCCCCGCAGGGAAAGCAGGCTGCGCAGGATGTGTTATACCCTCATCCTGGGCGTAAGTATAGGCATCCTCAGCTGGATGCGCAGGTGGTGCAGGTGGAGTAGATGTCGTCGCACCCCCACCCTGGGCTAAAGTCCCCACTATGGTGGTCAGAAGCTGCTGCTGCTGTAGCATCATAGCCATCATCTGCTCGAATCTGTCAGGGGGTGGAGCAGGCTGTGGCGGATGAGGTGCGGAAGTAGATGCGCGCTGTGGCTCTCTCACTGATGGTGTAAATGGCGGTGGTCCATCTGTAGGGCCAACAGCAGGCTGAGACGATCAAACCGTCTAAGGAATCGGGCCCACAGCAGGGTCCGGACGAGTGCCAGACTGAGAGGGAGTCTGATCCATCTGCTCTGACAATGAAAGCCGAACCGCGCTCCTCGTAGTCTTAGGTGGCATTCCCTATATTCAAAATAGGGCGCAACCTTGTCAGTCTCAATTGCACAAATACACCACAATCATTCACTAAAGAGTCAAAGGCATTCCATGCATTTCAATTAATCAAAATTGTCACAATACAAGGGATATATCCTTACAAGCATCATGACTAGAATGACATGGAAATTAAGACAGTTAAGCAACAGCAACATAAGCAAAGCACTAGCCTTAACAGGCTTACACACATAAAACGGGAAATGGCTAACTACTAATAACAACATCAAAGATCGCATCGCTAATCGGAGTCTGGTGACGGAGGAGGAGCACCCTTATCCTATAAGCAACACAGGATTGCCTTCAAGGTGCGAGTCACCTTGTCAAATTTCTTCTTCGTAACGGCCTTGGCATCAGCGACCTCTGCTCGAAGTTCTTGGATTTCCCTTCGCAAAGCGGTCTGGCTCTCCTCCATCCGAGCAATGCGATCGTCGATAGTAGTCTGCGCAGAAGGAGGAGGGCTCTCATCAGTATCCTGAGCCTCCTCTTCTGCTTCTTCCTGAACCTCTTCCTGAACCTCTGCACTAGGTTCTTCTTCGCTTTGATCTTCCTCTTCATCAAAGTCATCCCCACTATCCCTTTCAAGTTGATTTTTACGGTATTGCGACCCAATCTTCATCTTGACCATTGTCGACTCATCGATAGTGTGAATCGATACCGGTAATTTGGGTCCAAGTCTATAGGCAAACTCAAGCGCAATCTTGCAAATGAGTCGGCCAAAGGGAAGGGAATCGGATGTTCTTCTCGACCTGGCTATGAGAACTATCTGCCGTAAGATGAAAGTGGCCATACATACGTTCTCTCCCTGGGCCACCAGAAATAAGAAATCGACCATAAGACGTGTACATTCAATGCGGTTCGTCGACCTAGGATAAACATTGAACGTGCAGATATGATGCAGCAGGCGCAAATCCTCAGACATGTACGTCGCCTTGAGGCTATTATTGGGCTGCCATGGAACCAACTTACCGCACAGAAACCTGGTGCGGCGATCTCGTTCACGTCTAGTCCTCAAATTCTTCTCACTTGGATGCACATCACCAAGAGGCACGTTCAGAAGTCGCGCAATCAACCGGACGTCGATCGTAGCCATCCGATCTCTACCAAAAGGGATTTTGAACTGCAAAGGCTCTAAGGTAGGACTCTGGATGCTAGCATAGAAGGCACGAACGGTGCTCACATTAGCACGAGCTCGAGCTTCAAAGATCGGTCCCCAGTGCGCAGCTTCAATGCGTTCGAACAACAGATACTCGCCGAACAATCGCCCATCTACGTCCGCCTCAAATAACACTCTACGATCAGTGTATTCACCATGAGGCATCTCTGATAGAATGGTTCGTCCAAGGTGTGCATGAGGATCCAAATCTCACTTTGTACGGCACTCCAGGGTTGCAGCTGGACCTGCGGCGGCGCTTGAACTTGCGGCACCACCCCGCGGTCTTCTCAATCGAGCAGGGCGGCTCGGCCCAGCCTCGTCTGTTGCAGTTTTCCTCTTACCCATCAAAGATATGATGGATGAGAGTGACAAAAGGCCCAAAATGGCTTCCACAAAAGCCATGAAAAACACCGAAAATGCGGAGAAATGGCTGCCCAATCTGACAAAAGGAAATCTAGGCGTCGTAGAGGGATGCTTCAAGCTTCCCAAGGCTGTACTTTCAGGGAAAAATACAAACAAAAAGATGGGATGGAGCACCTCACGATTTCAGCTATATTTGAGGGATTTTGGAGCTCCAAATGATGATATCTTCAAGGAAAGAGGTTGCCAACACCCAATAAATGATGGGTGGTGGTCGGTTTTGGCCAAGGAAGGTTTTAGAGGTGGTTTGGGACGCCGGGGTTTGGAATGGGTTGCTGAAAATCAAATCTAGGGCTATGTAGGGGCTGTTTGTGAAGGAGAGGTGGGATTTGGGGGTTTTCGTGAGGTGGGAGGTACCTAGGGGTGATGTGGAGGCTATTTAAGGGGGTGCGCCAGAAGGACGGCCCCATCGGAGCTCGCCGGCCGGCGATGCATTGCCCAGCCGGAGATGGCATCGTCGGTCAACTCTTAATTTGGCCGGTGGGACCCCATGGGTCTGGTCCCCCATGGTCCCAGGGTCCCAAAAAGTTAGGTCCCACCCCCTGGTTCATACTAATTTGGTCTCTATGAGCCCAAACATGTGTTCGGGGCTTTTCGGGTCCACATCGCAATTCCGAATACCAAACCATATGATGCAACATATGAATTTGGGGTAGAAGAAGCCATTACACCTATCTAGCTCCTTAATTGCTAAAGAAAGTGAAGTTAGAATGGCCTTATGGCCATTTTTCATGAGATTTTACTATTCACTATAAAATTTGGTGAATGTACTAATTTGTGTTATTTTCACATTAGCTTTGATGCCTAACATGAAATGGATAAGAAAAAAACTGAAGGTTGAAGTGTTTAGAGGAGGAATTTTGAGAATTTTTGGCAAAACGGGGTTTTTAAGCCCTGGCGATTGATTACTGGAGTCGTGGTCATTCCACGGCCTAAGGATTCACTTTTGCGGTTTAAAACCGCTCATAGGATGTCTCAACCCGACTTCCTATAGCTTAGAAGTGATTCGGGTTGCTTTAAGCGACCCGAGATACGTTACAGATTCGATCTTGCGATCGATCCTAATAGACTTCGCCTATCGGCGAATCTGCGATCCTAGAAGTGTTTCTAGACCCTTCTCGCACCCACCTAAGTCAAAGGAAGCGACAGCGTACGTCGCAAGACCATAACCCAGGCCCAGTATACTCTCATCCATGCTCTGATACCAACTTGTAACACCCTGAAAATCGGGGGTCGTGTATAAACTCAACTCCCGAGTTCCAGACCGTCACTTATGCAACAAAAATGGTTATGATTCAATGTTGTCTGATTTAAAGCATTCACATGAGTAAAAGTATACCAAAACTGCAATTCATACTTCAGATCCAGTGATAAAAGCAAGCGGAAGACTAAACAATATATATATCACTGTATGGAAAGACAAAGTAATCTCAGCTGTCTCCAAAGTATGACTACATCTCTGAGTCTCATATACATGTAAATAAACAAAAGAATAAGTTCAAAATAGTCCCACTGAAGTCCCCCTCGATCCAGGTCACCTACGGGAAGCCGTCGTGATACTGCATATACGAGAACTCATCCTGGTCCTCGTCAATCTCCGGCTCCACCTCCTGGATCTCGTCCTCACCTGCAGCTACAACAGGGTCTGGTGGGTGTTGCAAACACCATCCCGTAACGTGGGAATGAGTGATCAACTCAGTGGAATCATAGAGCAAAGATTAGCATGTTCACAATTCAATCACGCGATAATAGTAAAGCAGTAAATCAGACAAATCCTAATACTTTTGTTAATGCAAGATGATATGACGTGATGTATGCCCTCACCGACGATCACCCTCATACGGCAACATCTTACGACCGCGGCATGCCACACTCCCTAGAGTGCTCCACATCTTCCAGGCACATGCAATGCTATGGTGATATGATTACCAAGTTGTTATTAGTCCATTCAAACAGCAGGATTGGGAAACTAAGGTACTTCCCTTGTATCAATCCCAACACGGATCCTGTCTAGGGTCGTCACTCCTAGTAATCTCATACGATGTATATTTCGTAGGTCACTGCAAGGGCTGCCAGGGCTGTTGCTCGCACTCATTGCACCGCTCCCCCATCACCTTATCAATACAGGCCTACTGTACTCTACTGCACGGAAGGGTCGTCGCCTCCCGTGGACTCAGAATACGCTCGCAGTCACTACAAAGGGCTCGTCGCCTGATCAGTGTAGGCCGACAGCTAGAATATAGTGTCCCATACCACCATAATCTGCTCACGAGTCAAGGTGCTCACTGGTCACTACGGGGAGGTTTGTGGCCCCAGCGTAGGCCGACAGCTCGACCACGGTGTCCCATACCACCATGCCCGGCTCATGAGTCTTCGTGGATCAAGGTACCACGGTTAATAGGGTTTACAATGGTAAGTTCAGTACCCTAGGTTCAAGCAGTTATGATACATACAAGGTGAACAAACATCGGCCAGTCGGGTTACTTGACGGGCTCGACTAGCGCGATCGCATCTCAAGTTGAACGACATGAAGTGCGTAAAACACTTCGCGTGACCTAACCACTGCCGCCAACTCTCAACACGAATCACATTCATCGACGCGTCGTTCTTGGCTATGACAAGTCAGCCACGAATTCGCTCGGTTACCGACTGCCTGGACTAGGTCAAGTCCCACACATCTATGGAATTACATTAACGCTATATACAAAGGTATTGGAATTGAAACACATCATGTGAGCATGTTAGCACATGTTATAACATTCAACTTAAGCAAATCTTCAAGGCATACTTTCCATGCATATTCAACTTAAACAAATCTTCAAGGCAAACTTTCTATGCATGTAGTGAAATCATGCATAAGGTCAACATGTAGGAAATCATTTAGGTCAGCATTTTAAATCATGAAATCAATCTGAAACTACTACATAACATCATTCAATACAATACATACTAATACAAGCATTTATACAAACACATACACTACACACTTAAGTCCACATATAGTATGTCGACCCAAAGTGCGCAACTTGGCGAATCTCTTCGCCAAAATGATTAGGCAAGCATTCCTAACTCTCTAATGCGGTGACAAATCATGTCAATCACGTCAGCAAAATATGCATGGAAACCGTACTTCCTACAAATGACTAAAATGCCCTAAATCTCATATTCTTCGTTAATTTACGAAACAGGAAACGGAAAGCATGTTGTACATGTCAAACGGTGATGCCGTCGATAATCTACTATTAAACGACATTGAAAGCGTTGTAAACCGTCAATCAAAGCGTCTAAAATCCTCACCTAGTCTCTTACGGTCGCGGGATTTTGAACGGAGCGTGTACGCTTCGTCTACGGCTGTAAGAGAACCTGATTCATGGATGACGTTAGCTAACATGCTCAGAATCTATGTAAACCCTAAATCAGCAAGTTTTTGGGGTTTTTCTATACCTGAAAAAGTGGAAAAAATCACCAGCCAGGTGATTGGAATGAAGTGTTGAAGCAGCACTGTCAGGGGCTTGGAAGCGGGAAAAATCTCCTCTTCCCATTCTCTCAAACTCTCTCTCTCTTTTCTAGGGTTTGTGAAATTCGGATGCAAGGAAGGAATGAGGGTTTCAACCCCTTTTATAAGCTTGGAAACGCCGAAAATAGGCTCCGGGACGAAGTTTACTTAATGCCTATCCATTTCGGGGCTGTTTCGGTCCAAAAACTGCTTTCTGGTGGTCCCCTGGTCGATTGCGATCAGACTTAAGCTCATGGGTACCAGATGTACCTCGTATTAAGTTTTCAGTCTGGCAGGGTTCGCAGATCGCACGTGGCGGAACAGTTTCAGTTCAGCGGTCACCGCACATAGATCAGGGCTGAAAGTCTCATGATAATAAATAGAAATTTTTCCTGATCCGAGGGTGTAATCTGGATGAATTCTGACGGTCAGAACGCTTAATACTGATGCGTCAAGTCGTGTGCCAGATTTGAATTTGAAATTCCCAATTCATCCCTATTCGCGGTCGCTTCAGTCCGGGTTCAACGAAATACTCTGTGATTATCGGTTTGACTTGATTTTCGAGATGATTGTCAAGTCCAGCTGGGCGGTTCTAACGGTCTAAGATAGGAGGTATCAGACCTTCGACGCGCGGTCTAAATCCAATACAAAAGTTCAATATGGTCCAGAGGACAAACCTGCTTAAAGTTCGATCCAAGGTTATAGAGTATTGTAGAGTTGTCTGTTCTACTCGATTTGGGTCTTGTAGAACGTATTTAAAGTGATCAGGGACGATTTCCCAACTACTCTAGCGTTGCGCTGGCTAACTTACGTTTAATTTCCATGGAAAATATTCCTACGCGATTTCGGGTCAAATCGGTACTCGAATCCAAGTACGGATTTTTCATGGGCGTTACAGATAAGGTGCAGATTTTAGACGCTTTGATTGACTGTTTCCAAAGCTTTCAATGTCATTTAATAGTAAATTATTGACGGCAACGCCGTTTGACATGTACAACATGCTGTCTGTTTCCTGTTTCGTAAACCGACGAAGAATATGAGATTTAGGGCATTTTAGTCATTTGTAGGAGGTACTGTTTTCATGCATATTTTGTTGATGTGATTGACATGGTTTATTGTCACATTAGAATGTTAGGAATACGTGCATAATTAGTTTGGCGAAGAGATTCGCCTAAATGCGCACTTCGGGTCGACATGCTATATGTAGACTTAAGTGTGTAGTGTAAGTGTTTATATAAATGCTTGTATTAGTATGCATTGAGTTAAATGGTGTTATGAATTAGTTTGAGATTGATTTCTCAATTAATAGGCTGATGTAAATGATTTCCTACATGTTAGCCATATGCATGATTTCATTATATGAATGAAATGCATGTGCTTGATGATTCACTTGAGTTGTATGTTATAACATGTGCTTGATGATTTCATTATGATTTAGTTTGAGATTGAATTCTCAATTAATATGCTGATGGAACTGATTTCCTATATGTCGGCGATATGCATAATTTCATTATATGTATGAAAGGCATGTGTCAGATGATTTACTTAAGTTGTACGATATAACATGTGTTAACATGCTCACATGGTTGTATTTCATTTCCAATACTTTCACATGATTGCTGATGTGGATTCATATTTGTTTGGGACTATACCTAGTCCAGGCAGTCGATAACCGAGCGAATTTGTGGTTGGCTTATCTTGGCCACGAACGATGCGTCCATGAATGCGAGCCGTGTTTTGGAGTTGCGGCAGTGGTTACGCCACACAAAGCGTTTTACGCACTTCATGTCGTCCAACTTGAGATGCGATCGTGCTAGTCAAGCCCGTCAAGTAACCCGACTGGCCATTGTATGTTCACCTTGCATGAGTCATAACTGCTTGAACCTAGGGTACTGAACTTACCATTGTAAACCCTGTTAACTATGGTACCTTGATCCACGAAGACTCATGAGCCGGGCATGGTGGTATGGGACACCGTGGTCGAGCTGTCGGCCTATGCTGGGGCCACAAACCTCCCCGTAGTGACCAGTGAGCACCTATGACTCGTGAGCAGATTATGGTGGTATGAGACACTATATTTTTGCTGTCGGCCTACATTGATAAGGTGATGGGGGAGCGGAGCAACGAGTGCGTGCAACAGCCCTGGCAGCCCTTTGTAGTGACCGCGAGCGTATTCTGAGTCTACGGGAGGTGACGACCCTTCAGTAGCAGTAGAGTACAGTAGGCCTATATTGATAAGGTGATGGGGGAGCGGTGCAACGAGTGCGAGCAACAGCCCTGGCAGCCTTTGCAGCGACCTACAAAATATACATCGTATGAGATTACTAGGAGTGACGACCCTAGACAGGATCTGTGTTGGTATTGATATAAGGGAAGTACCTTAGTTTCCCAATCCTACTGTTTGAATGGACTAATAACAACTCGAAAATCATATTACAATAGCATTGCATGTGCCTGGAAGATGTGGAGCACTCGAGGGAGTGTGGCATGCCGCGGTCGTAAGATGTTGCCATATGAGGGAGATTGTCGGTGAGGGCATACATCACGTCATGTCATATTTCATTAACAACAGTATTAGGATTGTTTGATTTACTGCTTTACTAT
The DNA here is from genome assembly GCA_037074715.1 of Magnolia kwangsiensis. Classification (NCBI taxonomy): domain Eukaryota; kingdom Viridiplantae; phylum Streptophyta; class Magnoliopsida; order Magnoliales; family Magnoliaceae; genus Magnolia; species Magnolia kwangsiensis. Next base: position 78,615,842 of record CM073577.1, on the reverse strand, counting down.
TAGCGCATGATTGATTTGATAACATGCTAATCTCTGCTCTCTTATCCCACTGAGTTGATCACTCACTCCCACGTTACGGGATGGTATTTCTGGACACCCACCAGTCCCTATTGTGATTGCAGATGATGGCGCGGTCTGTGAGGCGGAGCTGGACTTGATGATGATGAGGAGGATCTCTCCTTTATGCATGATCTGATTGACGGGATTACAGGGAGGTTGATTAGATACCTTGACACTTGTCATTTTATATTTTTAAAACACTCATGTATATCCTTTTGGTTTACTTTTGGAGCATACATGTATGTATATAACCTGGTAACATGTTCACACTCTGGAGACATACGACAGTTTATATATGTTATACATACTATCACAGTCTTCCGCTTGTTAATTTAACTGTCTCTGGAGTATGATATGCTGTTCTAGCTTAATCTCACTCATGTTTAATACATTATCACAGACAACATTCAATCATACATATCTATGTTGCATAAATAACATTTTGGAACTCGGGAGTTGGGTTTTTGCTCGACCCCCCTATTTTTGGGATGTTACAGATGGATGTTACAGATGGTATCAGAGCATAATTTGGATTAAACCGGGCCTGGGTTATGGTCACGCGACGTACGCTATCGCTTCCTTTGACTTAGGTGGGTGCGAGAAGGGTCTAGAAACTCTTATAGTATCGCAAATTCGCCAATAGGCGAAGACTATTCATATCGATCGCGCGATCGAGTCCGTAGCGCGTCTAGGGTCGCATGAAGCGACCTGAGTAGCTCCTAGGGTTTAGGTAGTTGGGTCGAGACATTCTTTGGAAGATGCTAAACCCGTAAAGGTGATTTCTCCACATTTTCAGGTAAGAAATTACCCTAGAAGTTGCTGATTTAGTGTTTCTTCATTTCCGTAGCTAGTTAGCTGATAAATCTCGTAAAACAGGTTCTCTAGTCGCCGTAGACGAAGCGTATATGCTCCGTTCGAATTCACACATTTATAAGAGATAAGGTACGGATTTCAGAAACTTTGATTGACTGTTTCCAAAGCTTTCAATGTCGTTTAATAGTAGATTATCGACGGCAACGCCGTTTGACATGTACAACATGCTGTCCGTTTCCTGTTTCGTAAACCGACGAAGAATATGAGATTTAGGGCATTTTAGTCATTTGTAGGAAGTACTGTTTTCATGCATATTTTGCTGATGTGATTGACATGGTTTATTGTCGCATTAGAATGTTAGGAATACGTGCATAATTATTTTGGCGAAGAGATTCGTCTAAATGCGCACTTCGGGTCGACATGCTATATGTAGACTTAAGTGTGTGGTGTAAGTGTTTGTATAAATGCTTGTATTAGTTTGCATTGAGTTAAATGGTGTTATGAATTAGTTTGAGATTGATTTCTCAATTAATAGGCTAATGTAAATAATTTCCTACATGTTAGCCATATGCATGATTTCATTATATGAATGAAATGCATGTGCTTGATGATTCACTTGAGTTGTATGTTATAACATGTGCTTGATGATTTCATTATGATTTAGTTTGAGATTGAATTCTCAATTAATATGCTGATGGAACTGATTTCCTATATGTCAGCGATATGCATAATTTCATTATATGTATGAAAGGCATGTGTCAGATGATTTACTTAAGTTGTACGATATAACATGTGTTAACATGCTCACATGGTTGTATTTCATTTCCAATACTTTCACATGATTGCTGATGTGGATTCATATTTGTTTGGGACTATACCTAGTCCAGGCAGTCGGTAACCGAGCGAATTCGTGGTTGGCTTATCTTGGCCACGAACGACGCGTAGATGAATGCGAGCCGTGTTTTGGAGTTGCCGGCAGTGGTTAGGCCACACGAAGTGTTTTACGTACTTCATGTCGTCCAACTTGAGATGCAATCGTGCTAGTCGAGCCCTTCAAGTAACCCGACTGGCCGTTGTATGTTCACCCTGCATGAGTCATAACTGCTTGAACCTAGGGTACTGAACTTACCATTGTAAACCCTGTTAACCATGGTACCTTGATCCACGAAGACTCATGAGCCGGGCATGGTGGTATGGGACACCGTGGTTGATCTGTCGGCCTACGCTGGGGCCACAAACCTCCCCGTAGTAACCAGTGAGCACCTATGACTCGTGAGCAGATTATGGTGGTATGGGACACTATATTTTTGCTGTCGGCCTACATTGATAAGGTGATGGGGGAGCGGAGCAACGAGTGCGTGCAACAGCCCTGGCAGCCCTTTGTAGTGACCGCGAGTGTATTTTGAGTCTACAGGAGGCGATGACCCTTCAGTAGCAGTAGAGTACAGTAGGCCTGTATTGATAAGGTGATGGGGGAGCAGTGCAATGAGTGCGAGCAACAGCCCTGGCAGCCCTTACAGCGACCTACAAAATATACATCATATGAGATTACTAGGAGTGACGACCCTAGACAGGATCTGTGTTGGTATTGATATAAGGGAAGTACCTTAGTTTCCCAATCCTACTGATTGAATAGACTAATAACAACTCAGAAATCATATCACCATTACATTGCATGTGCCTGGAAGATGTGGAGCACTTAAGGGAGTGTGGCATGCCGCGGTCGTAAGATGGTGCCGTATGAGAGAGATCATCGGTGAGGGCATACATCACTTCATGTCATATTGCATTAACAACAGTATTAGGATTGTTTGATTTACTGCTTTACTATTAGCGCATGATTTATTTGATAACATGATAATCTCTGCTCTCTTATCCCACTGAGTTGATCACTCACTCCCACGTTACGGGATGGTGTTTCTGGACACTCACCAGTCCCTATTGTGATTGCAGATGATGGCGCGGCCTGTTAGGCGGAGCTGGACTTGATGATGATGAGGAGGATCTCTCCTTTATTCATGATCTGATTGACGAGATTACAGGGAGGTTGATTAGATACCTTGACACTTGTCATTTTATATTTTTAGAACACTCATGTATATCCTTTTGGTTTACTTTTGGAGCATACATGTATGTATATAACCTGGTAACATGTTCACACTCTGGAGACATACGACAGTTTATATATGTTATACATACTATCACAGTCTTCCGCTTGTTAATTTAACTGTCTCTGGAGTATGATATGTTGTTCTAGCTTAATCTCACTCATGTTTAATACATTATCACAGACAACATTCAATCATACATATCTATGTTGCATAAATAACATTTTCGAACTCGGGAGTTGGGTTTTTGCTCGACCCCCTGATTTTCAGGATGTTACACCTACACAAGTGGCCCAATTTTCAAATGAAATTGATATTTTTACTTTCATACTAGTAACGTCCAGCGTCCAGGGACGCTGGACAATTTTCAATACAACACCTATTATGGTGGGCCATGCTTAGGTGGGCCACCACATGGCTACATGGTGTGGATACAACACATATATGAAGTGGGCCCCACTTACAAATGGCTTGGATCATATACATTCTTCATGGTGGGGTGCATCCAAGTGGGCCACACGACCATATCATCACGTAAAAAGAAAGAGAGAGAGAGAGAGAGAGAGAGGGACACGCATGATGAGGGCTCCACCACTATGAGCCCTCCCTTACATTCAATCATACATCAAGTGGGTCCCAATACATGTGGGTCCACCAAATCAAAGATCAACGGTGGAAGTCCTTCTCCACCCAAAATGGACGGTCTAGATGACCTCTTATTATGCAAGGAAAATAAACATCATGATGGGGTCCATGGAAAATGGCCCCATCATGGAATGATAATGATAATCAAGGTAGGCCATTGGCCACACCTAAGATTCAAAGTGAGATCCATACCATCAATCGGTAGGCCTCACTTGGCCCTTCATCTAAAAAAAATGAAATCTAGGCCTAATAAAAGCACCCACAAACAATGAATAATCACCCACCATTGATCTCTTCTTCCTTCTTCCATCTATAGGTTCTAGAGCCCCAAGAAAATAATTTCAATGGTTGAGATGAGGCTTGGATGGTGAAGATGAGAGATAGGAAGGTGGGCCACACATGGCTTCACTCCTGGAGAGCTTAAACGTTGGATACTCTCATGGGGTTTGCTTGAAAATTGATGAAATGAGAGAGAGAGAGAGAGAGGATGGGATGTAAAGAGAGAGCGAGGGATGGGTGAGTGAGTGATAGGTGATGGGTGAGTGATGTGTGATGTGTACTTTGACATGTGAGGGATAGGTTGCTTTGACTTTAGGGTTGCTTGGGGATGGGGTTTATACTTGACATGAGAGGTGATTGATGTGATTGATTTAACATATTGTAGAGATTCTCTTGGGATTGCAAATGCATGGCATTTTCTCAAAATAAATGCTAGCTCACATCTCTTAGCTAGGGTATCGGATCGATGCACGAGTCGCGGCGTTAGAACTATGGCGATGGTGTGGTCGCAATGGTACAAGTCTCGGATTAAGCTGACTCCGATCTATGGGATATAACTTAGGGTCATCCAAAAATATCGATTATAGGTCACAAGTCACCAGAATTCGTCGGGAAGGATCGCGGGAGTCGACGAAACAGTACAGGCTAGGATACAGGTCTTATAGAGGTGGTCACACTCTACTACAAGGTATATCATTTTCTTCCGTTGTTGGGTCTCCCCCCTTTTCCTTTACACTTTATGACTAGTGTGTTTACTCCCCATGCTTAGCTCATACCTTCACTGCTATCTACCCGCGATAGGATGAGGTGGGTAGCCGACGAATGCGAAGTGGCCGAGGCGGCTCTTAAGGAGAAGACTACTGAGGTCAGGGCCCTTACCGAGGGTCTCCAGGAGAAGATGGCTGAAGTTGAAGCTGTAAAGGGTGTGTTGGAGTTTATAGTGTCATGCCCCAAATCTAGGAACAGATAGCTTCCATAATGCCCTAAATCCGGCACTCGACTTTCCTACACCAAGCCGCGAGTTCGGCACACCATAAGGAAGATTTTTTGACTGAATTATATATTTATATATATATATAATACCTGTGCATGAAGATCCATAATCAAAATACTAAGCAACACTCTCCATTATAAATCCAGATGGTTACAAGTACAATACTTTTCAAAAGGTACACAACGTCAACATTGCCAAATCGAAAAAATAAATACAATGCATCGTGAAAGCTAAGTCTTCCAAGCTACTCCTGACCTTAAAAAATTGAGAAATAAGAATCTTAGGCAAAAATCCTAGTGAGTACACACATGTGTGCAATGTGTCTTACATGCAAGTAAGATAAATATGTCATGAAGAAATCATGTATTGTGGAAGGGGTGAAGTACACAAGGTATGATGTTAATGCCAATGCAATGCATATGCATCATAGTAATACTCTGAGTCAATGCTACCAGCATCACTAAGTCATATTTTTATTTCTCTTATACCACAGCCATAACCGTATTACACACATCTGTAATCACATCATCATCATCATATTGTAATGTCATATCATAATTGTATATCTCGAGAAAATACTATGGCGACACCTATGCACCAGACACCAACAATTGACCTCGCTACCCACCAATGGGGTTACAACCTCCAATTGGTATACTAGTAGCGGACCTCATTCACCTTCTCCTCATCAGCGGGGTCATACCGGTCCTTGTTTGCACCTCAGCCCTAAAGCAGGTTGGACCCACCTCTTCTCAACCCAACCTCGTCAGATGGAGTCAAATCCATGACCCATGTATCCACTCAGCCCGACGGTGAGGTATCCCTAGCTAGCATCGGGGTTTAAGGACTTTCAACCCAAGGGGCACATCATCCCCTACTATTTCCACACTTCCAGTGTCCTGTTCATTTTCATGGATAACCCAAGTCATCATCATTGTACATTTCATCGTCAAGATCTAACTCATGTTATACGTTCATGGATAACCCAAGTCATCATCATTGTATGTCATGATTACGCATGAATTCAAGCAATTATGATAAGGCATATGTTCAAGGGCATGTGGTATGCATATAAAGTCATGAGTTTAGGGTCTGCTTAGCCTTTAAGCCAAAAATGACATATAATCATCATGTGCCACTATCAACTATATCAATCCATGGTTATGTGACTAAACTAAAGAGGACATATCACATGAACAAATGTATTGAAGTACCCCTGCACATACCATCATTCCATGGTGCATGAGTATGATCAATATCAACATGGTTAAGTAGATGAATTTAGTATGTTATGAAGTGGAACAACATTAATCAAGATATTAAATCACATACTTCTATTAACCATAATCACTAACATCATTAATATCATCCACAGCTATCATAATCACGAGCATTAATTATATTCAAAAATACTATACCATATCCTTCGCAAGATAGATATTCCATTAACAGCTTTAGCCCGACATGATTTTCTTCTATTGGGACCACATGGTTATACCCTAACTGGGCCTTATGGTTAATAAGTGATGATGACACAAAGTACATTCACCAAGTGGTTATGAGATGAAAGGCATAGATATAACATATAGTAAATGAGCCACATGATAGATGGTGCTGGTGAAACTCATATAATGTAGTGGGCTTCACCTTCAAGTGGGTTGATAGTAGTTTAGATTTGCAAATAATTATCATAGTAGTTCTGCAATGGTTTGAAAGGCACGGGTAAACCTCATAAGATACAGTGAGCCCTAAGTTGAACGACTTAGGTATATAATATACACATAAGAGTTAGTCACGGTTGGATACGTGGATTTATCTCATACAGTGTAGTGGGTTCTACTTCCAAGTGGTCCAGCAAGCAGATGGGTCTACACACAAACGTTACGATGGGTCCCAATAAGTAGATAGTATAGGTAACTCATATACATTAAGGTAGTACAAGGAAGAACCATTCAGATGCACAAGGCACACATCAGTAGGATCCATTATCGAACTGTTTGGTTGGTAAAACAATTGAACAGTGCGGATAAAATACGTACATTGAGTGGGTTCACAAGTGTTCGGAAGTTATACGTTCAATTAACACTATTTCATATCGTCTGACTTATTTAGGAATTGGATCTAGGTCATTTTGAAATCATGTTCTAAAATTAGCTAGCCTAATGGATAAATGGTGAAATATGTAATACTTACATCAAGGTAGGGTCCATAATCAATCTGACACATGTCCTAAGTTTATATACCTAAGAGGTTACACCATCAGCATAGTCTGTGAGTCTGACTAATCAAGCAATTCTCATATGCCCACATGGTCTTATGGTCACTCTATTATCAGAATTTCATATGGTTAAGTGGCCACACAAATGTCACTCTACTTACCATCATAAAGGATTTAAGGTAACATGGTTACCTATTTTTACTACACCATAACTCATACATTTATGGGCAGCTACTTTATTAAGCTCCCACATGGTCAGGTTGTCAATGACATAATTTCACTTGGTTGAGTGGACATACAATTAGTATCATGGTCTAGTGACCCTATCTTAAAGCATCCAAGGTACAATCACAAGCATACCCACCATACCCAGTTATACTACGTTACACTAACTCTTAAACTATGACCGCCCTATAAATCATATGGAGAATGACTCAAATTCGATGTCACATGATCAAGAGGCCAAGAACTAGCTTCCATCACATTAGATATAGTTTAGTGGTCCCCGCATCTACCTCACCTATGAGCATAATGTAAGGGTTGTATTTATGTCGCATGACGCAGAATTGAGGGCCACTTCATTATCAAGTTTTATAATCCAACCCATATTATAATTCTCATGACTAAGAAAATTTTCACGCACAACCAGATTGTTCATGGCTTAGGTGACTATGGCTATACCATAAGCATGTGGTCATGTTATTGGCTGGTCACCAATGCCACCTGATTTCATGTAGTTGGTTGGCCTTATGTGGATTTCGCAATCATACAGTTAGACGACCACATATACTCCACAATTGCATTTGATTAGGTGGTCATACATACGTCACATACCCACAGGATTAAGGGGCTAAATACATATATCGCACCCTTACACTGGATTAAGCGGTCATTCATACATGTTACAAACCTAAGATTAAAACCCAAAAATCACCATTTTGTACAGGCAAGTGGGCCATACAAGATCACAAGGTCACATAGGTAAGTGGGCCACACAAAATCACCAGTTCATTGGTTTAAGTGGGCCAGGGAATTTCAGCTCAAGTGATATTTTCATGTTTTCAGTTTATCTAATGGTAATGACTTTTATATGGTTTTGATGGTATATAAACATAACAGTGGGGCACACAATAGCCCCCAACAAACTTCGATGGAAAATAAACTTTATAGTGGGTCCCACATGGTGGGCCCACTCAATTTTGGACGACAAATAAACATTAAAGTGACCCTAAGGAGGTTGGACACGTTGGAGGGTCACAATCTGTGCAACATAAATGGACAGATTGGATCTCTCCTAAATATCAAAGTGGACCCTCGAAGGTTTCAACTATGGGCAATTTGGGCTCATCCAAGTGGGTGGGTCCCATTGATGTGGCAGGGCCACATTTATAAGGTCTACAAAAGCCAATAGATGGTGTGGATCTAACACACATATTATGGTGAAATTCTAGGAGGTTTTAATGGTGGACATTATAACAACACCGTTTCTTGTGCCGCTAAAATAGACAGATGGTTTGGATGTAGCCTATACATCATAGTGGACCCCATGGTTTGGTGGGCCCTGCATGGGTATCAAAAGAAGCACCTACTTATCCCCCTTAAAACATTTATAATCATTTGTTGGGCCATCGAGGCATGGTTCACAAATCTAACCTATTCATTATGTGTGTCCCACTTGGTTAAGGGTTCAAACCAAGTTTCAAATGCATCAAAATTTCAAGTGAACCCCAGTAAGTGTTTTTATATGCTCGAGCTCCAAGTTGTACAAACGGTTCAAGGAGATCAAAGTTACATGGGTCCCAAAGTGATGTATTTGTTGTAGTATTATAAAATAATAATAATAATAATAATAAAGAATCATATCCAATGATTATCTGGACCATACCACAAATAATAGTGGAGATAATGATTTCATCATTAAACAATTCACAGGGCCCACCATAATGTTTATTTTCCATCCAATCTATTCATAAGGTCACAAAGACCTGAAGTAAGAGGAAAAACAAATTTCATATTGATCTAAAACTTCTGTGACCCAAAAAGGGTTTTAATGGTAGACCTTCATTCCCCTGCTGCATTTTATAGTGTGGACCACTTGATAGTTAAATCTGTCTTATTTTTCTTCTCAAACCTTAAGACGAGTTCGCCAAATGGATGGATGGTTTGGATATAAGACATACCTCATGATCAGATCCATAATTCTTGCTGATTTTTAGGGTATCCCAATTTCTAAAGGGGACCCATCAAATGCAAGGTGTAAATGTTCAACATACATAAAGGTGGGACTAGTGGTGGGACCCACTGTCCCTCCAGCGTCTAGCAGCAGGACACTGCTTGTTGCAGCGTCATCTAGATGCTGACAGCAAAAGCGTCCAGGTATTGTTGTTTTTATTTATTTTATTTTTTTGTGGTCTTTTAAATATGGGGCCCACATCAGGCTGATCCAGTCCGTTTACTGGGTTCTATGGCCCGAGATAGATCTAAAAATCCCAATATTCAATATGTCTTGATGTGCAAAAACATTACAGTGGGCCCTAATAGATTTTAACAGTAAATATCATTATTTTCTATGATGTGGCCTACCAGAGATTCGAATTGGTTTCAATTTTCGGCTCTATGGATAAAATGAGTTGGGAAATTGAATGGATGGCGTGGATCGAATACATACATCATGGGTGGGGCCTGCTGTGGTCCCACACCCCTTCCCTCTTCTCTTTCAAGCAGCAAGCAGCGTCCTCTGGACGCTGGGAGTAATAGCGTCCACCACTTATGTTTGTGTGTGTGTTTTTTTCTTTATTTTGATGTTACGTGCACCATATGTGCACGGGTGTGTGTGTGGCCAGTCTAATGGGCCACACTTGGATGGTTTGGATAGCATACAAACGTTACAATGGGCCCATGGTAGGGCCATGGTTAATGAGTCTCGATTCTATCACATTATCATTATCATCACATCATCACCACAATTAATCATCGAAATAATCAAGAAAGAAGACAAACCATAAGAGTGGAGGGGGTGTACTCACCTTGATGGACTAGGTGGATGGAAGGGATGGGATTCATGGCGTCGATGGCCCACTAAGATCACTCCTCTCTCTCTCACTCTCTCTCTCTATCTCTTTTATTGTAGGAAATAGTGAAAATGCTAAGGGATGGAGGGGTATTTATAGAGAAATGGATAAAAATTTAGTTAGGTTAGGCAATGTTATTAATGTTAGCTTAGGCTAGGATTATGGGAATTTATGCATGATTAGGAATTAATGGTGGATTAAAGGGGCATGGGATGACATGGTGTGATGATGTCATGCATAGGGTATGGTATGGAGAGAAGTTGACTTTGGGGAACACATGAGAGAGGGATGGCATGGGAGGGTGACATCACACGCATGGGTAGAGATTTTTTCACCCATGTGTGGCATGTACATGTGTGCATGACATGTGTTGTGCACTTGTGTGGAATGGAGTATATGGTGTCATGCGCACATGATACACTAATGATTCTTCGTGGCATATCTCACTAATGGAGTATTGTACAAATGCACAGGTGGTACCCACACAATCACAGTGATGGGGCGGTCAATATACAATCGGTTTCAAAGCCTTAAGGTTCTGGTCAGTCAGGTGTGCACTATGCACAGCTAGTCTAGGTTTGGCTAAGGGCATCGATTATCATGCACATAGTAATAGAAAGTGGTACGGAACGGACGGGGTCTTACATGCAGGGGAGGAGCGGGATGCTATGAAGATCATGCCAGTGGTGGCCCGGGATAAGGAGGGCTTGGTGATGGCCAAGCTCGATGGAACGAAGTCCCATCTCAACTCGGCCAAGGCTAAGATGGGAAGAGTGAAGGCACACCTCTCATCTGCAGAGGCGGATGCTGCAAGGCTAAGGGCAGAGCTGGAGAGGGCAAAGGCCAACTCGACGACTAAGTTGGCTAAGGTCGAAAAGACCTTAGCTACTCAACTAGCTAAGTCTGAGGCGATTGTTCTGTCGATCAAAGCTATTGGTGTAGAAAAGTATAAGGCCTTGAAGGAGAGGTCCCATGAGGCCGACGCCATCTACAACTGTGGCTATGATCGCTACATCAAGGATGTCAAGATGTTATACCCCAACCTAAACCTATACGCTCTTTTCAGCAATAGAGCCTTAGAAGGGCCTTCGCAGACCGAAGCCAAGCAGCCTTCTATCCTGGCCGCCTACTCCTCAGACGGATTAAATGTTTATTTTTATCTTTTTTTATAAGAATTTTGTAATCTCCTATAACCCTATGGAATGGAAGTTTCTTTTTTCCTTGATTTATTGTTTTTGATGCTTTTATCTGGTAGATTTGTAGGGCCACACACTTACACGTAGTATTGGTGTGGTTAGCCGCACTGAATCATAAGCGGTAATCCAGCTTGCCTGTTACTGGTCAGTACATGTAATTATAGTTAATGGGTTGACCTCTTCTTTAAGGGCCAGGCCATCAGAGGAATGTTTCTCCTTACATTGAGGAGGTCGTCAGTAGCGCAAATAAGTAGAAACGGAATTTAGATGAAATTCTCCTGTGTTGAGGAGTTTTTATTGCTAATACCCATAGTAATTTACACACAATATAAGTCGTTTCTGACCTTAGTCACTCTTTCCTCACGTTTCGGCTCACGTGTAGTACATCTTAATATGCTCGATGTTTTGAGGATGGGGCAGAAGTCAATTCTCTAGGTCTTCAAGTTGGTAGGAGCCGGACTAAGCAGTACTTATTACCCAGTAAGGTCCTTCCTAGGTCATAGGGCTCTTGTTCCAGGTTTCGATGTGTTCTACAATGTCTTGCGAAGGACTAGGTCTCCTATTTCGAACCTTTGGATTTTGACTTTGGAATTGTAAAATCGGGCGACCTATTGTTATCGAGCTGAGGCTTTGAGCCTGGCTAGTTCCCTTGTCTCTTCGAGGAGATCGAGACACATAGTCATCCACTCTGCATTTTGGCCTTCATTGTAAGATCGGACGCATGCCGTAGGGAGTCCCACCTCAACTGGGACGACAACCTCTGCTCCGAATGAGAGAGAGAGCAGAGTTTCCTCGGTAGAGGCTCGAGCCATAGTTCTATAGGCCCAGAGCATGAAAGGGAGTTCCTCGACTCAGGCACCTTTTACCTTCTCGAGCTTGGTCTTAAGATGGTTTTTTATTATCTTATTAATTACTTCCACCTACTTATTCAATTGAGGGTGCTGAGGTAATGAATAGGTGTTTCGAATGCCCAGGTTTTGACACATGTTGCGAAACCTATCATTGTCAAACTGCATCCCATTATCCGAGACGATGGTGTGTGGGATGCCAAATCTGTAGATGATATTCTTCCAAATAAAATTAGTGATTTTCTACTCGATGATTCTGGCCACAGGTTCAGCCTCACCCCACTTTATGAAGTAGTTGATTGCTACAATGGCGTATCGAATCTGACCTTTACCCAGGGGTAGAGGCCCAATGATGTCGATTCCCTATTGGGCGAATGGACAGGGTACGGTCATATGAGTCAGCTCTTCAACAGGTTGTCTGGGAACAACTGTGAATCTCTGGCACTTATCGCATTTTTGAGAAAAACAACTAGCATCCTCCAAAGAATCGACCATAAGTAACCCTGCCAGATAACTTTGTGGGCCAAGGCTCAACCGCCAAAGTAATTACCACATATTCCTTCGTGAATTTCCTTCATGATGTAGTCAGCTTCTTCTAGTCGGAGGCATTTGAGATAGGGTAGGGAAAACCCTTTTTTGTACAGGACGTCCCCGATCCTCATATACTAGGCTGGCCTAGTTGCGGAGCTCTCCTTTTTCGAGGTACTCCATGATTGGATCCATCCAGCTTGGGGATGCATGCATGGGTTGAACAGCTTCTGGCCTAAGTTGATTGATCCTTGGCTTGACTAAAAACTCTATCGGGAAGGTCCTCAGAATGACTCCCTCAGTTGCAGACGCTAGCTTCGCTAGCACATCCGCCCATGAATTTTCTACCCTTGGAATCAAATTGACGTTACACCTCTGGAGTTTGATCATCAATTCCCGAGACTCATGCAAATATGTAATCATTCGCATCTCCTTTGCTTGGTACTCATCAAAGATCTGGTTAATGACAATTTGAGAATTACAATGGACCTCGTGAAGCTAAGCTCCCATAGACGCTGCTAACCTGAGTCCTGCTAGTAGTTCTTCGTATTCAACCATGTTTTTCGAAGCATGGAAACTAAACCTTAGAGCATACTGAATTGATGTCAATTCGGGGGCTAGGATGACAATCCTGGCTCTACCACGCTTAGAGTTGGACGATCCATCCATATATAGCGTTCAAGAGCTTTGTCAGTTTCTGTAGTCTGGGCATTTTTAACCAGTTGGTTGGGCCCTACACTAGTGACCGATCGGCATGCCTCGATTCCTTGATCCAACTTGTTGGTCGAGTCAAGGGATTCTCTTGGTCCATTTGAGGTAACCTTGTTTTCTTGATTAGTGAGCTCAACGGTGAAGTCTGCAACTACGTAACCTTTGATGGTGATCCTTAACTGGTACTTAATGTCAAACGCGTTGAGCTCGATCACTCATTTAGCAAGCCTTCTCGACATCTTAGGCCTCTAAAGTACCTAGCGGAGAGGTTGGTTAGTTAAGACATTATTGTGTGAGCTTGGAAATATGGGCGAAGACGCCGAGATGAGATCATTAGAGTTAGAGCCAATTTCTCCAAGTTCGGTTACCGTGTCTCAACTAGGGTCAAGGCTTTGCTGACGTAAAACACTAGACGTTGTTTTCCTTTGGATTCTCGGATGAGGGCCAAGCTGACTATGGTTGTGAAGACTATTAGGTACAACAGTAAGGACTCTTCATGCTCTAGCTTTGATAGCAACAAGGGTGATCCCAAGTACTATTTTTAGCTGTTGGAATGCTTGTTCATAATTTGGGGTCCATTCTACCTTCCTGTTACCCTTCAACTATTGGAAAAAGGGAAGGCATTTACTGGTTGCTCTGGACACAAAGCGATTGAGGGTGGTGATTCTACCGGTGAGGCACTGGATTTCTTTCATTGTCCAAGGTGAACTCATATCTAGCAAAGCTTTGATCTTGTTGGGATTTGCCTCTATTGCTCTTTGGCTGACCTAGAAGCCGAGGAACTTACCCGAGCTGACTCTGAACCCACACTTGGTTGGGTTCAACTTCATTTGGTATTACTGCAAGATTGATAACGTCTCGTCAAGGTTAGCCGTATGGTCGGCGGCCTTGATGCTCTTTACCAACATGTCGACATAGACCTTCATGGATCATCCAATCTGTCAAGTGAACATTTTGTTCACGAGCCATTGGTACATAGCTCCATCATTCTTCAATCTGAAAGGCATGACCTTGTAACTGTAGAGCCCTTTATCAGTGACGAAGGTCATCTTCTGCTTGTCGTTTGGGTGCGTGGCTATTTATGCATCCATGAAGCTTAAGAGTTCATGTCCGGCCGTGTTGTCGACCAGTTGGTTGATTCTGGGGAAAGGAAAGTTGTCCTTGGGGCAGGCTTTATTCAAGTCAGTATAGTTGATGCAAACCCACCACTACCTATTGGACTTCTTTACCAGGACGACGTTGGCGATCTAGTCAGGACAGTAGACTTCTTCGATAAATCCTGCCTCTAAGAGTTTATCGACCTCAATCACAATATACCACTCTAGCTTAAATCTATCCTCTTTTGTCTAATTGGTCTGCAATCAGGGTCTACATTCAATTTGTGGACCATTACTTCGGGACAAATGCCGGACATATCCTGATGGGACCAAGCGAATATGTCGACATGGTGTCGAAGGAGATCCATCATTTGGCTTTGGGAGTCAGGAGTCAATAACGATTCGACCCAAATTGATCGGGCTGTATCGGACTCGTCAAGGGGAATGGTCAGAAGATCTTCGATTGGAGACCCTTTCTCGGACGTATCTTCCCTAAGATCTAACAAGCTAACCACTAGAGTTTGGACTGGAATCTTTATTCTTAGAGCGATCAAGTAGCACTGTCGAGCTTCAAGCTGGTCTCCTCAGAGATGGCCGACCTCGTCATCAATAGGAAATTTCATCATGAGGTGGTTTGTAGATACCATAACCCTCATGGAGTTAAGGGAAGGTCGTCCGAGGATGATGTTGTAGGCTGAAGGGCAGTCCACCACTAAGAAGTCGATCATCGTGGTGATTTAAATTTGTCCTTCTCTAGCAATGACAGGGAGTTGGATAGAGCCTTCGGAAATGACCTTGTCTCCTCCAAAGTTGTGTAATGGAGTCTTGGCAAGTTGGAGGCGCGATCTATCGATTCCCATCTTGTCAAACACCTCGGCGAAGAGCATGTCGATAGAACAACCTATGTCTACAAGAATACGATACACCTTTTAGTTAGCTATGGTCATAGCCACAACCAAAGCATCGTCATGTGGGTGTTGGATACTGCAGGAGTCCTCCTCAGTAAACATCATATTACATGGGCACATCCGTTGTTCTATGGATGGCCTGCTGGTGAGATGAACACAATGATTCGGGTCAGCATTCTATGCATGGGCATTTCGGGCTTAGTTTGAATCACCACCTCCTGCAGGTCCATCGCAGATAGTACGAATCTCAAGGTTATCGTCGATGTCTTAGTTGTGTTGCTTGTCTTTCTGACCTGATCGTTCTCCTTTAACATATTCTTGCAGGTGCCCGCTGCAGATGAGGGTCTCGATCTCTCCCTTGAGATTAAAATAGTCACTGGTGGACTGGCCATTTGTAACACCCCGGATTTTGGCCAATCTGGGATTTGACGTCCTTAGGCAGTGGGTCAACTAAAACACCAAAAAAATCGCTCAGAACCCAATTCCATAGCCAAAGAAATCACTTAGGATTAATTCCTTTAGAAACTAAGCATAAGTTAGCTAGCGCAACGTTGGAGTAGCTCGGAAATAGTCCCTGATCACTTTAAATACGTTCTACAAGACCCAAATCGAGTAGAACGTATGACTCTATAATACTCTATAACCTTGGATCAAACTCTAAGCCGGTTTGTTCTCTGGACCACTTTAAAATTTTGTATTGGATCTAGACCGCGCGTCGAAGGTTCGATACCTCCTATCTTAAACCGTTTGAACCGCCTAGCTGGACTTGACAATCATTTCGAAAATCAAGTCCAACCGATAATCACAGGCTATTTCATTGAGCCCAGACTGAAGAGAGTGCGAATAGGGACAGATTTGGAATTTGAAATTCAAATCTGGCACACGACTTGACGTGTCAGTATTAAGCATTCTGACTATCAGAATTCATCTAAATTACACCCTTGGATCAGGAAAAATTTCTATTTCATATCATGAGACTTGCAGGCCTGATCTACGTGCGGTGACCGCTGAACTGAAACTGGTCTGCCACATGCGATCTGCGAACCCTGTCGGACTGAAAACTTAATACGTGCTAGATCTGGTACGCATGAGCTTAAGTCCGATCGCATTCGGCCAGGGGACCACCAGAAAGCATCTTTTGGACCGAAACAGTCCCGAATTGGATATGCACTAAGTAAACTTCGTTCCTGAGCCTATTTCGGGCATTTTTAAGCTTATAAAAGGGGTTGAAACCCTCACTCCTCTCTCCCATCCGAATTTACCAAAATCCCTAAATTGGGAGAGAGAAAAGGTGAGAGTTTGTGAGAGAAGGTGGGAGAGAATTCCCTGCTACTTGTGTCACGTGCTGTACGTGCTTAGGCAACGCACTCCGATCACTTTCCCGACGATTCCTCCGCGTTTTCAGGTAAGAAAATACCCTAGAAGTTGCTGATTTGAGGTTCCTTTCGTTTCCTAGCGAAGTAGCTAATAGAACTTGTGTATTAGGTTCTCTATTCGCCGTAGACGAAGCGTATACACTCCGTTCGAACTCACACCCCTAAAAGGGAAAAGGTGCGGATTTTAGACGCTTTGATTGACTGTTTCCAAAGCTTTCAATGTCGTTTAATAGTAGATTATCGACGGCATCGCCGTTTGACATGTACAACATGCTGTCCGTTTCCTGTTTCGTAAATCAACGAAGAATATGAGATTTAGGGCATTTTAGTCATTTGTAGGAAGTATAGATTTCATTCATATTTTGCTGATGTGATTGACATGGTTTATTGTCGCATTAGAATGTTAGGAATACGTGCATAATTAGTTGGCGAAGAGATTCGCCTAAATGCGCACTTCGGATCGACATACTATATGTAGACTTAAGTGTGTAGTGTAAGTGTTTGTATAAATGCTTCTATTACTATGTATTGAATTAAATGATGTTATGGATTAGTTTGAGATTGGTTTCTCAATTAATATGCTGGTGTAAATGGTTTCCTACATGTTAGCCATATGCATGATTTCATTATATGAATGAAATGCATGTGCTTGATGATTCACGTAAGTTGTATGTTATAACATGTGCTTGATGATTTCATTATGATTTAGTTTGAGATTGAATTCTCAATTTATATGCTGATGGAAATGATTTTCTATATGTTGGCGATATGCATAATTTCATTATATGTATGAAAGGCATGTGTCAGATGCTTTACTCAAGTTGTACGATATAACATGTGTTAACATGCTCACATGGTTGTATTTCAATTCCAATACTCTCATATGATTTGCTGATGTGATTCCTTAATTGTTTGGGCCTATGCTTAGTCCAGGCAGTCGGTAACCGAGTGAATTCGTGGTTAGCTTATCTTCGCCACAAACGACGCGTCGATGAACGCGAGTCGTGTTTAGAGTTGGCGGCAGTGGTTAGGCCACGCGAAGTGTTTTACGCACTTCATGTCGTTTGACTTGAGATGCGATTGCGCTAGTCGAGCCCGTCAAGTAACCCGACTGGCCGATGTATGTTCACCCTGTATGAGTCATAACTGCTTGAACCTAGGGTACTGAACTTACCATTGTAAACTCCGTTAACCATGGTACCTTGATCCACGAAGACTCATGAGCCGGGCATGGTGGTATGGGACACCGTGGTCGAGCTGTCGGCCTACGCTGGGGCCATAAACCTCTCCGTAGTGACCAGTGAGCACTTAGTCTCGTGAGCAGATTATGGTGGTATGGGACACTATATTCTAGCTGTTGGCCTACACTGATCAGGCGACGAGTCCTTTGTAGTGACCGCGAGCGATTCTGAGTCTACGGGAGGCGACGACCCTTCAGTAGCAGTAGAGTACAGTAGGCCTGTATTGATAAGGTGATGGGGGAGCGGAGTAACGAGTGCGTGCAACAGCCCTGGCAGCCCTTGCAGCGACCTACAAAATATACATCGTATGAGATTACTAGGAGTGACGACCCTAGACAGGATCTGTGTTGGGATTGATATAAGGGAAGTACCTTAGTTTCCCAATCCTGCTGTTTGAATGGACTAATAACAACTCGAAAATCATATTACCATAGCATTGCATGTGCCTGGAAGATGTGGAGCACTCGAGGGAGTGTGGCATGCCGCGGTCGTAAGATGTTGCCGTATGAGGGAGATCGTCGGTGAGGGCATACATCACGTCATGTCATAATTGCATTAACAACAGTATTAGGAATGTTTGAATTACTGCTTTACTATTATCGAATGATTGATTTGAAAACATGTTAATCCTTGCTCTATTATTCCACTGAGTTAGCTACTCACTCCCACGTTACGGGACGGTGTTCCTGGCCACCCACCAGACCTTTTTGTGATTGCAGATGATGGCGCGGCCTGCGGGCGAAGCTGGACTTGATGATGATGAGGAGGATTCCTCCTTTATGCGTGTTCTGATTGACGGGATTACAGGAAGGTTGATTAGATACTTTGACATTTGTCATTTTATATTTTTAGCGCACTCATGTATATTCGTTTCATCTACTTTTGGATTATACATGTATGTGTATAACCTGGTAACATGTTCACACTCTGGAGACATACAACAGTTTATATATGTTATACATACTATCACAGTCTTCCACTTGTTTATTTAACTGTCTCTGGAGTATGATATGCTGTTCTAGCTTAATCTCACTCATGTTTAATGCGTTATCACAGACAACATTCAATCATACATATCTATGTTACATAAATAACATTTTGGAACTCGGGAGTTGGGTTTTTGCTCGACCCCCCCGATTTTCGGGATGTTACACCATTATCATCGTGGAAGTGACAGTACTTCTGCTTATCCCACTGATCTGCGTTAGTTTTCATATAGCTCGACCACTTTAGTAATCGCTTATCCCGTACTTCTAAAAGGATTTGTTCTGAAAAATTGTTAAGAGGGGTGTACAAACTGAACAGACTTTCGAGTCATTTATTTGGTTGCTTACCTCCTACCGGATCCTCGTCTTGTCTCTTTTTGATGGAGGGGGCTCAGGATAGGGCTTCCTCTCTCCGTTTATTGTCTTTCACCGTGCTCTCGGTGCTTCAGATAGTTTTTCAAGAACTGAAAAGTTCCTCAACATTAGAGTATTTTTGTGCTCAATTCAAGAGCTCACCCAAAGTTGTCAGGGGGTTCTTGCCTATTGAAAAGAGGAACTTTCCTTCCCTGAGACCGGCTATCATGGCAGTTAGGGTTATTTTATTCGAGTAATCATCGACCTACATCGCCTCCCATTGAACCGCGCAATGTAGTCCTTCAACATTTCACCTTCTCTTTGTTTGATGGTAAGAAAGTGAGTGGGCGATTTTCTTCATTCTTTCTCCACAATAAACTATGTCAGGAACGCTTTGCCGAGGTTGGTGAAGGAACCGATTGACTTCGGCTTCAGTTGTCTTTATCAACTCCGTGCAGCTCCTGTCAAAGTTAAGGAAAAAGCACGACACATGATAGGCTTGGATGCCGACTGGAGCTCCATCCAAGCCTTAAAGGATTCCATATGTTTAGTAGGGTCCCTAGAACCCGAGTATGGGGTAATGGGTGGCATTCAGAACCTTGTGGGCAAGGCAGATCTCATGATGTCATCGGTGAATGGTGGATCTGTTTCTTCTATCATTGCGTTTATTGAAGTCGGGGCTTGTGCTCGATAAGCTTGACACATGACGCTGATCTGACCTCATAACTTGTCGAGCTGAACTTCCTAGGGATCTTTGTTCTCGGTGACAACTTCGGGTGTCAGGTCTACCTTAGGTGCTTTCCCACACCTCTTTTCTAGTTCGTGATGTAAATCTAAAGGCCCAGCATGAAGTCCCCAAAACATGAGATGGCACTTGGGCTGATACGTCATAGGAAATGTCTTTCTAAGAATTTGCTGGAGCAGAGCCCTCGGCAGCTAGTACAGCAATAACCTCTTGATTAGGGAGGGAGAGTTATTTTCCTAACATTTGCCTCATTTGGTCAAGCTTGTTGGCTAGCTTTTCGATCTAATTCTTCAAGGAAAGGTAACAACCTCCTCAGTTTCGAGATTGTTATACCGGGCCTCTAGGGGTGGACACGGCCTGGAGTTGGGAAGATAAGTCCTGACAACCAATCTGCCCTGCAAGCTCGAGGCTTGCAGCAATAGTGGTGGGAGGAGCTTTCTTTCTTCCTTTTGCCATTGTGGTTTTGTGGTAAAGCAAGAACGACTTTGATATCATTCCCATAGATGACACCAAAATATTAATGCAAGAATTTGGACTGCCCTCTTCAGACCTCTGAGCACTTTCACAGGAAGAAAACATTAGAGACCTTGGATAGTACAAGGGACCCTCCGATGCCAAAGTCAGGCTAAGAATCTGGGTTTGAACGTGTTGAGGGTTTTAAGTGAGAGGTTTTACATACCTTTTCGTGCAGATGGATCCTCAATTTATAGTGCGGGTAAGACATGGTAGTTCATGATCTTAGGCACGATCCCAGCTGTTACGCGATGTGCACGTGAGTGATGAACGTTGACGGTTACGCTAGAATCATGCGGCAAATGGTTATGCGGGAGTGATGCGTGTCGACGGTTACCATGGATGGTTGAGACTGACCTAAACTAAGTCCTTGGTTATTTTCGCCGAAGTCGAGCTGAACCAGGCGGTGGGTTGGTAGGCGATTGTTATGAACAGCTCAAAACTCTTACTCTGGCCAACATTAGTCGAGCCCTCGTTCCCCTGAGTCATTGTTTATCCGAGCAGAGGAGTGTATTTGTCCTCCTGTCAGTTCCTTCTGTTTTGTAAGTGCTACTATGTTTAAAACACATGTCACACCTGGTTTGTCAAATTTTGTCTTCTCATAACAACTTAGCATAGTGTTCTTTAAGTTAAAGATAAGCTCATGTTCAAGTTGAAGTCTAGCTGATTTTTAAGTTGAAGTCAAGTGCAAATTCAAGTAGTCATGTGGATCAAGAAGGAAAGTTCACCTTCAAGTGCAAGTTTAAGTCACATGGATCAAGATGGAAAGTTCACCTTCAAGTATAAGTTTAAGTTTTAGTAAAAATGCTAGTAGAAGATCAAGCTTCATTGACAAGTATAACTCTTCTAGTAGAAGATCAAGCTCTTTTGAGAACTTCAACTTTTATTCCAATAAAGTTCAGTCCATACATGTATTTTGAATCCTAGAAAGACCTAGGTTTAGGGGCTTTTAAAACATATTTAAGTTGAGTTTTTATATTTATAATTGACTGAGTTTTTGACTTATCTAAGTTCTACTTTGACCAGTTTAAGAAATTCCTCGACTAATCCAAGAAACAACTGAAGTATAATAGAAATTTTGTTGCATCTTCAACTAGTTGAGTAGAGTCCTCGACCAGTCGAAGGTTCCTCGACTCGAAGTCCAACAACTAAAATCAAATCGGATTCTTCTTGCTTGACTAGTCAAACATACTGTTCCACCCATTGAAGGTCACCCTCGACTAGTCGAACAGGCTCTTCGACTAGTCAAAGTTCTGTTAATTCTTATTGTAAGGCCCATATCATAGTTCGTACCATTCCATAGGTTTCTGTAGTCCTCCCAGTCAAATTCCAGCAACACCCAACATCTAAGCTCTCTCTCTCTCTCTCTCAAAGCCAAGTGTAGCCCACTTTCCCTCTCTCTCATCTCCCATCTTAACCATTTATTCATCATCTACCTCCATCAAAATTGAAGGTAAGGAGATTAGCGTTCCATCGGACCAAGAAGATAGAACGGTGGGTGCTTTATAGGCTAGATTTTCATGTTTTAATGATGGGCTAAGTGAAGCCTACCAATTGATGATATGGATCTCACTTTAGACCCTAGGTTTGGCCGATGGCCCACCTTGATCCTCATGATCATTCCATGATGGGGTCATTTTTCATGGACCCCATCATGACGTTTATTTTCTTTGCATGGATAGGGTCATCTAGACCTTGCATTTCGATGGAGAAAGGATCTCCACCGTTGATTTTGATCGGTGGGCTAATATGTAATGGGACCCACTTGATGTATGTTGTAAATCATGCAAGGGAGGGCCCATAGTGTCGGGGTCCCTCCGTTATCATGTGTCTCGCTCCCACTCTTTTTCATTTTATTTATGTGATGATGTCATCATATGGCCCACCCAGTTGTACCCCACCTTGATGTATGTCTTATCCAAACCGTCCAAGCCATGTGGGCCCTACCTTATGGTGGTGGGAAAACACAAGTATCAGATTGATTCAAATCAAGTGGGCCATGTCCATGTGGGACCCACCTTGATGAAATACCCACGTCGTCCGTCCAGCATCCAGGGACGCTGGACGTGGGACGAGTGAAGTGTGAACAAATAGTGAGCGTACTAAAAATAAAAATAAAAATAAATAAATATCAGTTTGATTTTAAACTTTTGGGTGGGCTGCTCATGCAGGCTCCACCTGGACATATGGGTCTAATCCACGCCATCCATTCCATTCCTCATTTCATTTTAGGCGTTGAGCCAAAAAATGAAGCAAATCTGATTATCTAGCGGGCCATAACATCGAAAACAGTGGTTTTCACCGTTAAAATTTACTTTGATCTTTCTACACACCGTAACATGCCAAATATTGGGCTTGTTTGGCTTAGCTTGAGCCATAAGAGCCAATGGTTGGGTTGGATTCCCTTGATGTGGGCCCCACCTATGAAAATCCTCAAGAATACCACAAAAAAAGGGACGGATGAGTAGCAGACGCTGCTGCCGTTAGAGGATGCAGTAGTGTCCTACGCTCTGGCGTGAACAGGCAGGGACCCACGTCCCAGTCGTATGGCCCATGGGCCCCACCGTGATGTGTGCCGAACATCCATGCTATGCATTTGATGGGCCCCCTTTTAAACAGTAACCCCCCTAAAAATCAATCATACACACAGCTCGGGTGGCCCACACGGCAGGGAACAATGTTGAGTAAACGTCTGCCATTGAAACCCTTTTTGGGTTGGTAGAAGTTTTGGATCATTATGAAATTTATTTTCCTCTTTAGTCGGGTCTGCGTGGCCTTACCAATAGATTGGGTGGAAAATAAACATTATGGTGGGCCGCACTGATGTATTGTAATCCACACCTTCCATCAGTGTGGACCCCACCATGAGGTACTTGCTTTATCTATGTTTTCCATCCCTATGGGACCCACTATGATGCATGTGTTGCATCCAAACCATCCAACCATTTCAATTGATAATTTTAAGGCTTGAGACTAGAAGAAAAATGAGACCGATCTATTTATCAAGTGGACCACACTGCGCTGTGAGGATTGAATGTTTACCATTGAAATCTTTTAGGAATGTAGAAGTTTTGGATCAGTAGGAAATTTATTTTTCCTCTTAATTCAGGTCTGTGTGACCTTATGATCAGATTGGATGGGAAATAAATGTTATGGCGGGCCCTGGGAATTTTAATGGTGAAAATCATTATCACCACTTATATTAGGGTGTGGCATATTTGATATACATGGGGCCCATTGGTGTAGCCCATTTGATGTACATATGACCCATGTGATGTGGCCCACTTGCCATATGAGGGTCTATTGTGATGTTGTAATGTCCTGAAAAAATTCGTATGAAAACCCGAGTACCACCTCAAGCAGAGAGCTCGTAAGACTAAATCCTTTAGAAATCTGACGAGAATTAACTAGTGCTAAACTAGATTACCTGTGAAATTAGCACCAATCACTTTAAATACAATCTACAATATCCAAAACTTCTAGAATCGTTAACGCTACATTACCCTAAAATCTAGGCTCAATATCTAAACCCAGTTGCTCTCAGGAGTACATTGAAACTCTGTATTGGACCTGGACCGCACGTCGAAAGTCTGATAGCTACGAAACTGTACAATTATGACCGCCTTGTTGGACTTGACAACCACCTCAAAAATTAAGTCCAGATGATGTCCTGAGATGATTTACTTGAGTCTGGAGTGAAGTGTGTGAGAACATGATTATTTTTTTGAAATTAAATACGAATTTAAATAATTTGAGTCGTGTCACTTATGGGCCGATTATAAGCATTCAGACCGTCAAAATCTGATCCAAATACACCCTTGAATCAGGGAAAATGTCCCACACATGGTAATGTACTTATGGCCCTGATCGAGTGTCGATGACCATTGAACTGAAACTGGTCCGCCACGGTCGATCTATAAACCCGATCGGACTGAAAACTTAGCTTGACCAAGATCTAGTATCTGTGAGTTTAAGTCCGACCGCATTCAGCAAAGGGACCTCCAGAAATGCTCCGTTGGATCGAAACAAGCCCGATTTGGATATAACCTAAGTATACCATGGCCTTGGGACTGTTTCCATCAGTTCTGGGCCTATATAAGGGTCTTAAACCCCCTCTCTTATAATCCATACGAATTTTAAAATCCTACCTGAGAAAAGAGAGAGTAAAGAGACAGAAAGTGTAAGAGAAGTTGGAGATTCATCCTGGGATTCTTCCCCGCTACTCCACATGCTTTACTATCCCTCCTGTATCATTATACAGGCGATACTGATCTCGTTCTTGGGTAAGAAAACCTAACCCTAATCCATTCTAGAGTTTCAAATAGTCTAAGTAATGATGTAGCTAACCTACTTCATGTTCTAGGTTACCAATCCACCGTTGACAAAGACTTAGCGTCTAAATCATATCCGTTACGCATTTTTTGGTTTAAGCTACGAACTATATACGTATAGGTTATGGTTTTCAAAGCTTTCAATGTCAGTAAATGATTTATTACTGACGTGGGTGCCATTACACATACCAAATGCGCTATCAGTTTCGTTTTACCTATACGTATAAACTATGTTGTAAATAGAGTATTTCATGTGTTTGTTGAAATGTTTGTATGCATTAGGAATTTGAATTCGTGATTATCATGATTAACTGTCATAGGTACATGATTGTTATATATACGACAACTCCTTGGCAAAAGGATTTGCCCTAATACGTATTATAACCAACATACGTGATGTATGTTGGAAGGTGTAGTTTAAGTATTTGTAAAAATGTCTGAATGAGTTAGTAGCTAGTAAATTATGATTTATATGGGAATTGAGATATAAATCCCAATTACCTTAGCTGTGTGTATGATTTCCTCCATGTACTGCATAGCTTGTTTATCCATGTTTAACTGTGTGTATGACTTCCTCCATGTACTGTGTATTCATATTTATGTTATATTCCATAACGTGTTCACATGATTGTAGGATTTAACTTAAATATTTATTATTGTGATTGCACATGGTTGGGACTATATCACAATCTAGGTAATCGGCAACAGACAGGCCTTGAACTGGTGGCTGAGGTTGTTTTCGCCATGCAGGATGTGTTCGATGAATCCGAGTCATACTTGGGATATTGGTAGTGGTTAGGCCACACAGAGTGCTTATGTATTTCATGTCGATCAACTCAACGTGCACTCATCTTAGTCAAGCTTGTCAATTAACTCGATTGACCGATGTATGTTCACCATGTTTGGACACTACTGCTTGAATCTAAGGTACCAAACTCACCAATGAAACCCTGTTAACCTTGGTACCTCGATCCGCTAAGACTTAAGAGCCGAGCATGGTGGTATGGGACACCGTGGTCAAGCTGTCGGCCTATGCTGGGGTGACGAGCCTCCCCGTAGTGACCAGTGAGCAAATCCAGACTCATGAGCCGAATACGATGGTATGGGACACTGTATTCGTGTTGTCGACCTACACTGATTGGTGACGAGCCCTTTATAGTAATCTCGAGCATACCCTGAAGCTGCATTGAGGCAATGAGTTTTTTTTTTGTTATAACTAGGGTATAACTAAGCCTGCATTGATTGGTGACAAGCCCTTTGCAGTGACCTATAACCATAACATCGTTTGAGATTGTCTAGGACTGACGACCCTAGAATAGATCATTGTTTGGGAATTGATATGAGGGAGGTTCCTTAGCTTCCCAATCCTGTTGTATGAAAAGGACTAATAAGAACTTGGTAATCATGCTCATAACATCACACTGCATGTGCCATTGGCGTTGGTGTAGAGCACAGTGGTAGTGATTCATGCCGCGATCATTAGATGTTATCATAAGAGGGAGTACAAGCGAGGGCATGCATCATACTACATCTTATTCTTGCATTAATCAGAGTATCTAGGACATGTTTGATTATACCGCTTTATCATTTCTGCTTGACTGAATTGATAACATGTTAACCTTTGTTGTATAGTTTCACTAAGTTGATCACTCACTCCCACATTCTGGGACGGTGTTAAACACCAACCAGACTCTATCTTAGATGCAAATATTGATTTGACCTGCGAGGCAGAGCCGGAGTTCGAGGATGATGAGGAGGCTTTCTCGTGTATGCAGTATTCAGGCGGGTTCTCTTAGACCGTTCTAAATCATCGGGGCTTCAGGGTTTATGCTTTATAGAGGACTATCACATTTTGACATTTGTATATTGAAAATACTTGTAATTATGACCTAGTAGAGCATATATATTTTAGGGACTCATATTGGCTTATATATTTATTTCAGTCTTCCGCTTGCGTATTACAACTGTCCCTAGATTATGTTTTGCTGATTTGGCTTAATCTGCTTCATGTTTTATGCGCTAATACAGACATCATACATCTATCATTAAAAATGTTGCATAAGTGATGTTTTGGAACTCAGGAGCTGAGTTATGCTCGACCTTTAATTTTCAGGGTGTTACAGATGTATTCAAGACCCATGTATAATGGCCCATTATAATGTATATAAGGCCCATTGGTGTGGCCCATTGATGCGGCCCACTTGATGAATATAATGCCCATGTGATGCAGCCCATTTGATGTATTTAAGGCCTAATGAGATACATTTAGGTCCATTGCAATGTGTGATTTCACCGTGGTGTATATAATGATGTTTATAACGGGTCGTGCGCTGGGAGCAATGATGGTTTGATGTCCACATTGTAAGGATAATGTTAGTTAAATGTCCGCATTATGACTCTCCCTAGGGCCCATTGATAGGCCCATACTTGTAGTGTGTAGGCCGTCTAGGCCCATCTTCGTTATGAACAGAGTCCATCACCATATAACATGTTTAGTATAGTTCCATGATTCATACTCATACGCATCATATGTGTGCTTGATATAACGAGTGTTAGATCATCGTACGTGCCTTCGGGCAAATTGTTTATGAGCTCCCTGATAGGTGCAGTTACATGAGCACGTGGTAGGTGTAGGATTGTTGCATGTAAGACCCGTATCTTGGTCCGTACCTTTCCGTACACTTCCGCGGTCTTACCGGTCAAATTCCGGCAACTTTCGACCCTTAAACGATATCGACGCGCGACCCTGATTTATGTACCGACAACCCGAGTCGACTCAACCCGAGACCAATAACATAGCGACCGCACCGTCGCTGCGGTTCCGATACCGCGACTCGCGCGCCGAGGCGATACCCTGATCAAGAGATATGGGCCAACGTTCGGTGCGAGAAAACGCCGCGCGTTGCGAAAACCAAGAGAATCTCAACGATGTGTCACATTAATCACATCAATCCTATCAATCAATCACCCATCAATCCATCACATGTCAAGTACACATCACTTCCATCCCTTTTTTCAAGCAAAAGCAACCACAAAAGTCTCCCAAACCCATACCTCTCTTACACAAAAAGCCACAAAAGTCTTCTTAACCCATACTTCTCTTACACAAAAGCCACAAAAGTCAAGTTTCTCTTACACCACCATCACTCACCCATCCATCCATCACTCTCTCTCTCCTTTACGTCACTCTCTCTTTCTCTCCTTCTCATTTTTAAAATTTTCAAGCAACTCCAAGAGCCCCATACGTATGAAAAATTCCAACTTTCCTAAGCTCTAAGTGGCCCACCTCCCTATCCCAAAATCTTCCATCTCAACCCTCCATTCTTCATCTTAGCCATTGAAGTTGAAGACAAGGTGCCAAGGAACCTCTAGGAGCGAGAAGATCGGACGGTGGGTGCTTCTATAGGGTAGATTTTCTTATTTTTATGGTGGACCAAGTGAGGCCCACCGATCAATGGTGAGGATCTCACTTGGGACCCTTATTTGTGGCCGATGGACCACTTGGATCATCATGATCATTCCATGATGGGGCCATTCTCCATGGACCCCATCATGATATTTATTTTCATTTGGAAAGGTCATCTAGACCATCCATATTGGTGGGGAAAGGATCCCCACCGTTGATCTTTAATTTTGAGGGTCACATGTGCAAAATGACCCAATTGATGTATGATTTCATGTACGGGAGGGCCCATAAGGACGGGGTCCTCCATCACAAGCCGTGTCCCACTCTCCATCTCTCTCTCTCTCTCTCTTTTATTTTATTTTATTTTATTTTATTTTATTGCAACAGGAGGGTGTGGCCCACTTGAATGGATCCCACTTGAGGTATTTTATTTTATTCAAGTGGGGCCCACCTTGGCTGTTACTCCCATGCCACCCATCAGTGGGGCCCACTTCATCAAGGCCCTCCATTTTCAAAAAAAAAAATATATAATAAATAAATTTAAAAACCGTCCAGACGCTGGACGTTTTTAAGCAAAGAAGAAAAAAAAAAGAAGAAAAAAAAAGAAGGGGCTTTGGTGGTACCCTTGCATAGGCCTCACCCTGACGTTGAAGTCCGATCCAAGCCGTCCATCCTCTTACCCATGGCATTCTAGCCGTTGGGTAGAAGTTTGGAGCTGATCCAATCACCTGGTGGGCCATAGCGTCGAATGTTGCGCCCTTACCATTCAATCTCCATTTTCTTATTTTATTTCACCTACAAGTATCAAAAAAATTGGAACTCTAGACTTATTTGGACGGCGTCGAGCCACTGAACGTAATGGTCGGGACGGATCCTGGTGCAGCGGGCCCCATGCACAAAAACCCCGGGAAAATGATTTTTTCCCCAAAAACGTAAAGAGACAGAGCCTCCTGCTTCCTGTCAGCGGCCAGCCGCTGCACCCAGCAGCGTGCTGGCGTGCAGCGGGCGGGCGGGCTACCATGCTACAACCCACGGCTGCCGCCGTGGGCCCCACATGATGTACATGTTTTATCTACCCCGTCCATCAGGTGGGTCCCCTTCTTAGGTGGGCCCCCTTCGAATTTCAGGTCGATCCAAAACTCAGGCGGCCCACATCGTAGGAAACACTGTGAATAAGCATCTACCATTGAAACTCTTCCTGGGGCCCACAGAAGTTTCGAATCAAGCTGAAATTTTTGTTTTCCGTTCATACAGGTCTGAGTTACCTTATGAACGGGTTGGATTTCAAATAAACATCACGGTGGGCCCTACGTGGGACCCACCTTTGTAAAGGCAAGGGCCACGTGCCCTTCTCTCTCCATATCTCTCTCTCCCTCTCTACCTCTCTCTGTCTCTCTCTCTCTAGCGATATTGGACCGTGGGCCCCATCTCAGGTATGTGTTCCGGGCCATGCCGTCCATCTGTTTTGATGGTGGGGTCCACTGTCAGCTGACGCCAGCGAGTTCTGCGGGACCCACCATTTCATATATTCTATTATATATTATATATTATATATTTTATGTCATATATATTTATGTATGCTATATAGTAAATGTATATTTTATAATATGAAAATTGTAGTGGGCCCTAGACCATGTGCCCCTATGAATAGTTTGGATGGGAATAAACGTTTTGTAAGGCCCATGAGTCGGGACCCATTGAATTCAAAAAAAGGGGTATGGGCTAGGCCCATTTGATTTATAAAATGCTTATGGGCTGGGCCCATTTGATTCATTTAAGGCCTAAAGACTAGGCCCATTTGATGTGTTGCAAGTCCATGGGACTAGACCCAATTGATGTACTTCAAGGCCCATGTAATTGGACCCCTTTTTGTTGAAATTTAAAGCCCATGGAGGTAGGCCAAATGATATATGTAAGGCCTAGGGGTTTAGGCCCACTTTGAATTGCATGCAAGCCCATGAGATTAGGTCATTTGTTGTTTTAAGGACCCATGGGTTAAGGCCCACTAAGATGTACTAGGGCCCATGAGATTAAAGTCCATTTGATGTACTTTTGGGGACCAATTGGTGTGGCCCATTGGTCATATATAAGACCCATGAGACTAAGCTCATTTGATGTAATCCAAGACCCACGGGTTTTGACCCATTGCAATGTACACAAGACCCATTAGTGTGGTCCGTTTATATGGCCCATCTGATGACTAAAAGGCCCATAAGATAAGGCCCATTTGATATATATGTAAGATCCAATGGGGATAACCTACGGTCCATTGCAATGTGTAAATCCATTACAGACTACGTACTGACGTTTACAAAGATCGTGCCTAGGATGCAATGTTGGTTTGACGTCCACATTGCGAGTGTAATGCTGGTTGGATGTCCACATTACGACTCTTCTTAGGGCCCATTACTGGGCCGCACTTATCGTGTATAGACCGTCCCGGCCCATCTGCATCGTAAGATAATTCATTTTGTTATAACATGTTTAGTATAGTTTCATGACCCATGATCATACGCATCATATGTATGCTTGATATGAGGATTGACTGATCATAGCATTTTCCTTCGGGCAGGTTGTTTATGGGCTTCCGGTTAGGCGGTGTTGCCCTACATGAGCGCATGGTATGCGCAGGATTGGTTGCATGACTGGAGAGCGTGATTCATGCATTCCGCATTTGTGTGATATGGTTATTGTACGCCCTAGCGACATCAGGGCCGTAGCCTCCACAGACGCATCGTGGTTGGCAGGATTTGATACCGGAAATCTTGTTCTACATGGGGTACTATAGATATCCCTGGGTGAAAGTCTCTAAACCCTTATGGTACCAAGAGGTTGCTCCAACGTCTAGACCGAGTGGGTAGATGAGTGTTGAGTGCCGATTACCAAACGGTTACGCTCTCCACTGTGTCGTGGTCGGTTGGAAGGGGGTGCGGCCTTACCCGCCCGAGAGTAGGGGGCAATGCTAGGCTGAGTCTGACCAGCTCGAGGAATGGGTCCGCTATCGACGAGTCGCGCCCGATATTGGCAGACGGATAGTGAGGTCTCTTTCACTTACCTTATTGTGCGCGATGTGGCGGCAATCTGGTTTAGAGTGTACTAGACCCCGGTGATATTCCATACTTTGAGCTGTACTGATATGTGGACATTGATGAGGATCTGTATGCTTGAGTTGCATTGCACATTACATGGCCTTGGGGTGGCCAATACCATTCATGTCTTGCATCGCATAAGCCTTGGTACGGCTCATGATATTATGGTTCCATCCGCATATTCCGCATTACTATGACATTGTATGTTCATATTCTACCTTGTGCACACACTTTCACCACCCTCTAAGCTTTCTGTAAGCTTATGCACGACTGTTGCATGCAGGTGACGTTAGATCGCAGCAGCGTTGAGGCAGGAGCACGTTGCTGATCATTTTGGAGTTTTTCTGTTATTTACCCTTGTATTTCCCTTTATGCCCATTGTACTTGTAAAGTTTTTGATCATAGTGGAAATGTAATGGATTTCTTGGTTGTTGTTTGTGGGTTATGCCTTTGGTTATGCTTATTACGAATCAGACTGACATACAAAATCCTCCTCGTAGCATCCCAGGATCGGAACCTGGCGAATGGGAGCTAGGAGCCGAGAATGGGGTTCTACGGAGGCTGTCGGCGCCGGATTCGGCGATCGGAAATTCAGTGAGCCCGGTTTCCGAGTTTGGGGCGTGACATTGCATGACTGGTAGTGTGATTCATGCACTTCACATTTGTATGACATGATTACTGTACACCCTAGCGACATCAGGACTGTAGCCTCCACATACACATCGTGGATGGCAGGATCAGACACCAAAAATATTGTTACTAAGCAACGGGGCACCATAGATGTCCCTGGGTGAAAATTCCTAAACCTGATGGTACCAGAGGATGACTCCAACGTTGAGATCGAGTGGATATGTGAACACACGAGGGCCGAATATCAAGAGGCCACGTCTCTCACTGTGTCATGGTCGGTTGAAAAGGAGTGTGGCCTTACTTGCCTAAGAGTAGGGGGCATCGTTAAGCTGAGTTTGACCAGCTCGTGAATGTGTCCACTATCGATGTGCTAGATAGATATTGATAGACTATTAGCCAGGCGGATAGTGAGGTTTCTTACGTTCACTTGGACTGCGCGCCTGGGAGAGGGGTAGTGCTATTTGGAGGGTATTAAACCCCGATGATTATCCAAAATGAGAACCCGTACTAATATTTGATGCTCTACATTGATATGTGGATAAGAATTGGCATGCATGAGTTGCATTTCATATTACATGGCCTTATATGGCCGATAGCATTCATGTGTTGCATCGCATAGCCTTGGTACAGTTGATTGCATTCACATACTCATTAGCGTGATTCCGCATTACTCTGACATTGTATTCTGAGCACGCTTATATTACGCACACACTTACACCACCCTTTAAGCTTTCTATAAGCTTATGCATGATTGATGCGTGCAGGTGACACTGGGACGTAGCCGTAGCTTAGTCGTAGTAGGAGTGTGTGATCGGGCTTCAGGAGTTTCAGTTATTATCTTGTATTTTCCTTCATACGCATTGTACTCAAAGTTTTTGATCATAGTGGATTTCATGATGGTGTTCTTATAGTTATTGTTTGTGGGTTATGCTTATGATTATGCTCAGTACGAATCAATTTGATGTTAAAAGAAATCCTCCTCATAGGATCCCAGGATCATAACCTGGTGTATGGGTGTCGGGAGCCAAGAATGGGATACTATAGAGGCTGTCGACGCCAAATTCGTCAATCGAGAATTTTGTGAGCCCGGTTTTCGAGTTTGGGGCATGACACTTATCCCGCTCGAATTTAAAAATTTGTTGGAACTAAATCTAATGTTTCGACCAGTTGAAGGAACAAATTTTCTGACTATAAATAGAGATTTTTTCTCAATCCGAAAATATAACTTAAGCCTATCAAAACCGTAATTCATAAGAGAGAGAAGCCTCATTTATTGTCAAGCTATTAAGCGGTATTTATAAATTTATTTTATACCTTTTTCATTAATTCTTTTATCTCAAAACTCTTTCCTTCTGATTGTTCAAAAGAAAAAGTGTTTACTCTTATTGAGATTTGAGGGAATTAATACAAGTAGCCTTTGGGTTTAAATCTAATTAAAACCAACTAGAATCCTTGACCTTTTTCTATTGGATTGAACATCAAACATTCGTCATTTAAGAAAAGCGATCTACGGCTACAACATCTTCTTTGGTAAAGATAAGTATTAATTTACTTTCTATATTTGGTTTTTTATGGGATAGCCAGAAAATCTCATTAGAGGTTTTGTCTGAGATAGCCCGAAAATCTCATAGAGGGGTTTCTTTGTTTATGATAGCCCTTTAAAATCACAACTGTATCAGGTTTTAAGGTGACCCTGTGAAAACATTGCTCTTAGTGAAAGTCGAGATTACAAAGTTAGTAATCTTGGGAGTGGAGTAGGTGTGGCTATTTCAGAACAGTTGTTTTACACACTAAACCACTATAATTCTTGGTGTTTGTGGTGAATGTTTTTTTTTAAAACATTTGTGGAGAATGTTTGTAATTTCTTTTATGCAAAAGTGGTGAATGTTTGTAATGGATAGGGTTACTTTCTCTTGCTTGGTTTGAGATTTTGATTCTTATAAATGTTCGTGAAATAAGGTTGTCCTACCTAAACTTTATTTTGGGTGTAGGTTGTCTTATGAACTATTTTGAATCAATTTTTCAATATTAGTGCGATTGAAATTTCATATTTGTTTGTTATTTTTACACTTTAATTTGTTATTTGGCATAGTCCTATTCACCCCCCCAGGGACTGTTAAGCTCACCTTTTCACGTTCTCGACGAGCTTTTCCTTGACTTCACCAAACGGATCAGCCCCCTGAGTCTATTATGACCGGGCGCTTCAGGACAATCCTTATAAGGCACATAGATGAGGGCCCGAAAATGCATACCACTGAGGACCATGCTTAGGGGTGTGAAGTCTAACCTCTTTGAGTGAGATGGTGCAGAGTCATGCACTCGTCAGCCCAAGCTGACCTTGAAGGTGGTTGAACCATATTTATCCATAACAAGTTCAATCATCATTGCTTTCTGTAGTGAGGCCCACTTGAGCCTTCATCTACCTTCCTTAGCAGCTCATGAAATTATCCATCAAAAATAAATAGAATAAAGATTGAAATTGTTACCATGATACTTCAAGGTCAGATCATGCCTACTTGAGCTGACCTTGAAGGTGGTTGGACCATATTTATCCATGACAAGTTCAATCTTCTTTGCGATTTGTAGTGTGGCCTACTTGGGCCTTCATCTACCTTCCTTTGCAGTTCATGCGCTGAAATGATTCGTAAAAAATAAATAGAATAAAATATATACATCGTAGTGGCCCCACACAGCACCCGACAGACCATCCGTCTCTAGTTAGGTCCGAGTGGAGTCAGTAACCAATCCGCATCCACCACTGGGGGTTGCTCACCACCTGATTTGCGCTCCATCCAATCTAGTCAACTGACATTCCTTATCAAGATGAAAAGATTTCTAAAAAATGAGTCTGGATCCTCTGTTACCGAGTAAACAAAGATTTCCTGTTACCCTAACCCTCATTGGTCCACGTCACCACTCACTTAAAAAATAAAAATATATATATATAAGAAAGCTGTGGACGTCAAACCATTATTAAAAAAATAAAGGAAAAAGAATTGGAAAAAGAAAATGAGAAGGGAGGGAAAAGAAAAAGAAGAGAAGGGAGAGAGTCTAATCTCCTCTCTCTCACCTATTGGATCGTTTTCCTTCCTTGTAGAAGATTCACGAGGTTAGTATTTGAATTTTTATACCTGTGTCTGAGGCAATGTGGGGTCCACAAAGATGTACGTGCCAAATCCACTCTGTCCATCCATTTTTAAAGACCATACAAAATGAAACAGTAGGAACAGAAACGTCCACCGTTGTAACACCCCAGATTTTTGCCAACCTGGAATTAGATGTCCTTAGGTAATTGGTCAATCCTAATACTTGATTAACTTCTCAAAACTCAATCCAAAAGTCTCAAATCCCTATTTCCTTCGAAAATCTCACCTTTCACTACTTTATCCTTCAAAATTTTCTAGGAGC
Organism: Magnolia kwangsiensis; assembly: GCA_037074715.1. Classification (NCBI taxonomy): domain Eukaryota; kingdom Viridiplantae; phylum Streptophyta; class Magnoliopsida; order Magnoliales; family Magnoliaceae; genus Magnolia; species Magnolia kwangsiensis. Next base: position 78,580,287 of record CM073577.1, on the reverse strand, counting down.
TCTCATATTAGACACAAATCTTAAAGTTTAGGTGATGTTGATCATTACTTAAGCTAAAAAGTACTATGAATAGTAAATAAATAAATAAATAGGGTTTTTAACCATGAACCTTTTGCAGTCTCATTAAATAAGTAGACTAATTGGATAGATCAACTTCTCCTACCCCAAAATCATATATTACATGTCAAATAACTCATCCCAGGTTCTAAAATTTACCCATTTTAAATATCAAATGGTGAAATCACCCCAAACATGTCAGTGGTCGGCGATGCCATCGCCGGTTTGGCGATGCATCACCGAACTCGTCCGTACAGCGAGTTTCTGCACTTTTTTCCTGCGCATTTCTTCTAAATTTTAAAAATCATATCTCCTTCGTTATAACTCCGATTTAGGTGATTCAAAAACCAGATTGAATATAAATGAGTCTAGTTTTATATAAAAATATGTTAAAAATATAATAAAATATTTAATATAGTTTAAAGTAGGCCATTGTGAGAAACTATCCGATAATCACTTGTTGGACAGCTGCTGCTTCTGAAATTTTTAAAATTTTTCTACAACTCAAAATCCTATGAAATTTTGTGGAGTTAGGGTAAACTTGATGATGAACCCCTAGAAAAATAATAAAAATAATATGATACCTATAAGTTCCCAAAATGGGTGATAGAATGGCCCTAGGACCGTATTCTGCCGTAATTAGGGTAGAATTTGGTTGAGTACCAAACTGAATACTCAGTAGAATTAACTTGGACTACTTTAAATGCGTTCTACAAGACCCAAAACTTGTAGAACCAATGGTGCTATAACACTCTATAATCTCGGATCAAACTCTAAGCCGGTTTGTTCTCTGGACCACTTTGAAACTTTGTATTGGATCTAGACCGCGCGTCGAAAGTTCGATACCTGCTATCTTAGACCGTTAGGACCGCCTAGCTGGACTTGACAATTATTTTGAAAATTAAGTCCAACCGATAATCACAGGCTATTTCATTGAGCCCGGACTGAAGAGAGTGAGAATAGGGTAAAAATTAGAATTTAAAATTCAAATCTGGCACACGACTTGACGCATCAGTATTAAGCATTCTGACCGTCAGAATTCAGCCAAATTATACCCTCGGATCAGGAAAAATTTCTATTTCATATCATGAGACTTGCAGACCTGATCTACGTGCGGTGACCGCTGAACTGAAACTGGACCGCCACGTGCGATCTGCGAACCCTGCCGGACTGAAAACTTGATGTATGCTAGATCCAGTATGCATGAGCTTAAGTCCGCTCGCGTTCGGCAAGGGGACCACCAGAAATGATCTTTTGGACCGAAACAGCCCCGCTTTGGATAAACATCAAGTGAACTTTGTTCCCGAGCCTATTCTGGGCAGTTTTAGGCTTATAAAAGGAGTTGAAACCCTCACTCCTCTCTCCCATCCGAATTTGCAAAAAGCCCTAGATTGGGAGAGAGAAAAGGTGAGAGTTTGTGAGAGAAAGTGGGAGAGAATTTCTTGCTGCTCGTGCCACCTGCTACACGTGCTTAAGCCACGCGATTCAATCACTTCGCCGGTGATTTCTCCACTTTTCTAGGTAAGAAAACACGCTAATAAGTTGCTGATTTGGGATTCTTTTCGTTCCATAGCTTGTTAACTCACAAATCTTGTAAATTAGGTCCTCTATTCGCCGTAGACGAAGCGTATACGCTCCGTTCGAATTCACACGTTTATAAGAGACAAGGTGCGGATTTTAGACGCTTTGATTGACTGTTTTCAAAGCTTTCAATGTCGTTTAATAGTAGATTATCGACGGCAATGTCGTTTGACATGTACAACATGCTGTCCGTTTCCTGTTTCGTAAACCGACAGAGAATATGAGATTTAGGGCATTTTAGTCATTTGTAGGAAGTACTGATTTCATTCATATTTTGCTGATGTGATTGACATGGTTTATTATAGCATTAGAATGTTAGAAATGCGTGCATAATTAGTTTGGCAAAGAGATTCACCTAAATGCGCACTTCGGGTCGACATACTATATGTAGACTTAAGTGTGTAGTGTAAGTGTTTGTATAAATGCTTGTATTAGTATGTATTGAATTAAATGGTGTTATGGATTAGTTTGAGATTGGTTTCTTAATTAATATGCTGATGTGAATGATTTCCTACTTGTTAGTTATATGTATGATTTCATTGCATGTATGAAATGCATGTGCTCGATGATTTACTTAAGTTGTATGTTATAACATGTGTTAACATGCTCACATGGTTGTATTTCATTTCCAATAGTCTCATATGATTTGCTGATGTGATTCCACATGTTTGGGACTATACTTACTCCAGGCAGTCGGTAACCGAGCGAATTCGTGGTTGGCTTATCTCGGCCATGAACGACGCGTCGATGAACGCGAGCCGTGTTCTGGAGTTGGCGACAGTGGTTAGGCCACGCGAAGTGTTTTATGCACTTCATGTCGTTCGACTTGAGATGCGATCGTGCTAGTCGAGCCCGTCAAGTAACCCGACTGGCCGTTGTATGTTCACCCTGCATGAGTCAAACTGCTTGAACCTAGGGTACTGAACTTACCATTGTAAACCCTGTTAACCATGGTACCTTGATCCACGAAGACTCATGAGCCGGGCATGGTGGTATGGGACACCGTGGTCTAGCTGTCGACCTACGATGGGGCCACAAACCTCCCCGTAGTGACCAGTAAGTACTTATGACTCGTGAGCAGATTATGGTGGTATGAGACACTATATTTTTATTGTCGGCCTACATTGATAAGGTGATGGGGGAGCGGAGCAACGAGTGCGTGCAACAGCCCTGTCAGCCCTTTGTAGTGACCGCGAGCGTATTCTGAGTCTACGGGAGGCGACGACCCTTCAGTAGCAGTAGAGTACAGTAGGCCTGTATTGATAAGGTGATAGGGGAGCGGAGCAACAAGTGTGTGCAACAGCCCTGACAGCCCTTGCAGCGACCTACAAAATATATATCGTATGAGATTACTAGGAGTGACGACCCTAGACAGAATCTGTGTTGGGATTGATACAAGGAAAGTACATTAGTTTCCCAATCCTGCTGTTTGAATGGACTAATAACAACTCAGAAATCATATCACCATTACATTGCATGTGCCTGAAAGATGTGGAGCACTTTAGGGAGTGTGGCATGCCGCGGTCGTAAGATGGTGCCGTATGAGGGAGATCGTCGATGAGGGCATACATCACGTCATGTCATATTGCATTAACAACAGTATTAGGATTGTTTGATTTATTACTTTACTATTATCGCATGATTGATTTGAGAACATGTTAATCCTTGCTCTATTATTCCACTGAGTTAGCTACTCACTCCCACGTTACGGGACGGTGTTCCTGGACACCCACCAGACCCTTTTGTGATTGCAGATGATGGCGCGGCCTGTGAGGCGGATCTGGACTTGATGATGATGAGGAGGATCCCTCCTTTATGCGTGTTCGGATTGACGGGATTACAGGGAAGTTGATTAGATGTCTTGACACTTGTCATTTTATATTATTAGAGCACTCATGTATATTCTTTCTGTTTACTTTTGGAGCATACATGTATGTATATAACCTGGTAACATGTTCACACTCTGGAGATATACAACAGTTTATATATGTTATACATACTATCACAGTCTTCCGCTGGTTAATTTAACTGTCTCTGGAGTATGATATGCTGTTCTGGCGTAATCCCACTCATGTTTAATACATTAACACAGACAACATTCAATCATACATATCTATGTTGCATAAATAGCGTTTTGGAACTCGGGAGTTAGGTTTTCACTCAACCCCCCGATTTTCGGGATGTTACAACCGTTAATACCGTCCTAGAGCTGATCATGATGTTTATATGTCATCCAAACGGTTCCTGTCATTCCCAGCCATTCAATCCCCACTGTTTCGTGCAGTACAGCCCATAAGAGATTTGAATGGGGGCCGATTTTTAGAATTAAAAATCCTCCTATTGTGGTCCTGCAAAACAGATGGACAGAGTGCTTAAATTGATTATGGATCTTAAGAAACCAAGAGGAGGTGAAATTTTGTTTAGGGAACACATTGTCCTGCCAAACTATTTTGAGCAAAACCAGGTGTGGTAATGTCTGCAAGAGTGTACTTTTGTTGATATAGTGAGTAGTTGGATGCTTCTGAATCATGTTTTACATGTCTGAATTTTCTTGTGACTAAAAAAGTTTTCATTCTTGCATCGAAGTAAACACATCATACATGTATAGTCTAGAATGGATGCATGCATCTATCTAGCAACCAAAAGGCACATGGCTAATATCAATTGTCTTGCCTTCCAAACACCCAAACATCTCCACGTGCCAATGTAGAGCACATTCACAAGGTTCAGTCCTTTCATCAAGTAGTACAACAATGAATTTGCTCTGATTAGTCCATTTTTTGCCACATTTTGTAGGTGGAATATCAATTATCCATTCATTCATACATGTGAGGCTCATGTATGATTTGACTGGCCCAATTTGGCCTAAGATGTATTCATCATGGCCCTGCCTCATGGACTTCCTGAATACTTAGCATGTGTGCCAAGCACATGCATCTTTCCTAATAATTCTAATTTTCTCCAAAAGTCAGGTGGGCCACATTGCAAGAAATAATAGGGATTGGACACTCACCATTGAAAATTTATTGGGGCTCACAAAAGTTTAAGACAAGGCTGGTATTTGTGTTTTCTCTTCATCCTTGTGGACATCACCTGATGAATGGGCTGGATGGAACATAAACAGAATGGTGGGCTCCATAAAGGTCTTATTGATGGTGTTTCCATCCTCTAGTATTTCTTGTGGTGTGGCCCACCTAGGTTTTATTTCTACCTAGTTTTTTTATTATCTTATGTACTACCATGACTTGACAAAACTGATGGATGAAGTGGATGTCACAAGGACATTGAGACTTTCTGATCTTTGTTACATCTAAAATATGTATCCTCCTAATAACTATGGTCTAAAGAGATTGAGACTTCTTAAGATCCATCAGCAACAAGTATTCCATGTTGTAGCTTTCCTTTAACAATTTCATGCTTTTGGTAGGAATTATGGAGCTATATCTAGGAGGGATCAATAGCATCCCAAGTAAAGCACGCATAGAAATTGGTATGCCTCTTCTGTTTTGTGAATAAATTTCAGTAAGACCCAGGATAATTTTAATATTTGTGATTTTGAAGGAGAAAAAAAAGATATGGGTTCAGTAAGGATTCCTTCATTGAAATTCTATTTTCTATATAAGATGCCTTCATTAATTATATGGCGATTAATTATCTTTGATTCCTAGCATAATAGTTAGTATGACTTTAAGTTCCTTACAAGGAAATCCTGTTGATTAGCTTGCAAGAACGGGCTTTGTCTAATTCTCCTGATTACCAATAGAAGCATATATGATTCTGGTGATTTACTGCTTGCATATGCCAGTGTTTTCAAGTGCATTATCATTCGTCACATGTAACTTTAAAGAAACCAGGTCGAATCCCTCCTGCTTTAGGTAATTTGAGCAACCTTGCATTTTTGTATCTGTACGGCACCCAAGTTTCTGGTTCAATTCCACCAGAAATAGGGAATCTAGTTAATCTCAATGAGCTTGACTTGTCCACTAACCTTCTAACAGGTTCTATCCCTTCCATCCCTTGTGAGAATTAGCTCTGACTTGTCCAAAGATTGGATGCTAGAAGCTGTCTGATCGGACCAATGTTGGACACTCAGATTTGTGCAAAAGTGGGCTTTGATTGATCATAGAAAGTGGCCCATTTCGCACCAGTGATCCAATGTCCAAAGCTGACCATATTCGGACCATTCGTTCAACATAAAAAGGGGCTCAAACTAGAAAATTGTTGGGGCAATGAAACGTATCACATCTGGGCCATCGCTTGAGAGTCCGGTGCTGTCCGAATCTGGACCCTGACTGTCCCCAATCAGGACCAAAAATCAGATGGCCAAAGGCTGCTCAATTTGATCCACGATCGAACATCCAGGGAAAGTCCAACCTGGGCTGTCATTTTGACATGCAAACAGCCCAAAATCTGTCCACCATTTTTATGTTTTCAAAGTATGAAAACTATCCAGTTGTAGTATTCAATCTGTTCAGGATTTTATATGTTAAAAGTGTGTAAAATCTGTACACTATTTTAGGTATTCCATCATGCAAACCGTGACTCAAAATGGGAGCAAGTTTGAAAACAAAGTCTCACGATGCTATGTACAGAATAAGAATCCTGCCTAGACACACTAGAAGGGAAAATTTTCCATTTTGTCAAATATTTGTACGATTTTATTTAAACTTTAAAGACCAAGGAGAATCCAGCTAATTGACCTTGAATGATTAAGTATTCTCATTATCTTGCGCATTGCTTTGTAGGTTAGATAAAAAGAGAGCAGGAAAAACCAAAAAAAAAGGTGGGTTTTGAAATCTCTTATCAAGCAATGCACAATAAAGAATGCAAATGGATAAAAATTTAGGGGATAGGAAAAGGGTATATGCTTAAGGAAACTTTGAAATCAGGAATATTTGTAACATTTAAAGTTTTAACTAGGAGACAATTTTGGCATGTGCTGACATCCAGATCTTGGCCAAAAAAAAAAAAAAAAAAAACAGAAGAATAGATTTATTTTGGATCGGTTGGTTTATTTATTCAGGATGAAGCGGAAGTTTGTTTACTGAAATAAATGGTCTTCTCGTTTAGCTTACTCCATTGAGAAACAAATTCCATGGTGGATGATACAAGTCAAATTGGATGTGGCTAGTCTTGCTCTATTTGCGCTGTGGCTAACAGTGGGGTGTGTGTACTAACATGCTAACCAAAAAAAAAAGTCCTGCTCTATTTGTTGTTGCCTCTTATTATTTATATCTTGAAAGGATATTGTCCTGGTTTGTCACTTTAATGAAGTTGTTGTCGCTGATGTCAATTGTTTTAGAATTTTACTTTTTGGATGCCAGTTCAGACTCCACCCTGCATATTTCATTCTCAGATTAAATCAAGACCATTGATCTAAAAACAGCAACAACAACAACAAAAGAAAAAGAAAAAGAAAAATACGCTACAGAATCAGCGAAACCTCATAAAATACTTCAAAAGATACACATTGTTGGAGAGAGAGAGACCTTCGATGGGAGAATGCCTGTCAGCGTGAAGGGGGGAGAGAGAGAGAGAGAGAGAGAGAGAGAGAGAGAGAGAGAGAGAAGATGACTGATGTGTTTTGTTTAGTTTGTGTGCTGCAAATTGATATTGGTTTGTGTCAAGCAAATTGATATACATGTGTTGAATTTTTGTAACCAAAAACATGATCTTTGCACTAACAATAACATGCTTTATAACTTGTAGGTGAATAAGTATGCATGTCTTTGGATAGAAATTTCACATGATAGTAATTGCTATCTATTGCATACCAAATTTTAAGAAAAAAAATGGAGGTTCTTGATTTGTACGTTTTATAGTTACAGCCTACAAAAAAAGATAGAAATAAGGAAATGCTAGGCAGGTTGGTTATCTAATTTTTTTAATTATTTATGGGGTTTTTTTTTTTACAAGTCGTCTTCTTCTTGCATTACTTGCTTTTGAAAGATTATTGTTATTTGTGTCAATCTCATTTTTGGGGCAAATAATTTGTATTATTATAATATATGAATTTTATTATTTTCATTAAATAAAACAGGATGATCAGTCGATTTACGGACTGAAATACCAACGATTATTTATTATCGTAATTTTGTGGCAACATCTTCTTTTGTAGGTTGATAGAGTGGCAAGCATGCTCAATTACTTCTTGTGGATAATCTGGAGGTCGCGTGGATCGACGGGGACATGACCAAAATCCATGGCTACGATGCCACGATCATTACAACTAATGAGAAAATAGTAAGAATTTATGATCATATTGATTTTCTTATTAAAAATTCTGTTAGAAACAAAGACAACTGTGGATGCTTTTTTGCACACTTGTATCTGCAATTGGCATACCTGGGAATGTTATTTGAACTGTGGATGACCACCATATGAGTGGGCCAATCTGATTTTTATTTTTTACAAAAAATTTTTGTGCATATGCTCTTCTTCCATATGATTGTTTGCTTTGTAACATGTGTTCCTGCTGGTGGCAATTTTCTAATCTTTTTTTGTTAGCAGAGAACACTAATGAACCAAGAAGTCTGAACTGTGCAATCAGTCCAAACCTTCAAGCCAATATTAAATGAAAATGGTGATTTCATATCTAGGATAAAATCTGATTTACATTTGTAATTTGTCAACAATCTCACAAGTTCTCATTTTATTGGAACCTGAACCAAGTGGAAGTTCCTAACCATCCACTCTTTGGCATTTTTTACAAACTATTGCTGTATTTTTTTTCCTTAACTGTTTACTCTAGGGACATTGATCGAAAGATCAGGAATGTCTCTATCAGAGGGCATCTTCCATCCACACTGAGATTCATTAGATTTATAGTGTGGACTATCACTTGCCCCATTTGGATGGAATGAGTGCATCATCACAGTTTTTGCATTTATGTATTTCTATTTTATTGATGAATTACTTTACTATGAATAACTGCACATCATTTTTAGGCTTTAACCAGAGATTTAATTTGTACTTTCTAGATTTTATAGGTGATGCTGCTTGCATATTTCAGGTGATTGATGAGAGAGTTTACACATATGCATGACCAAGCTGCTCATCCAACCTGATTCTTGGACCAAGCATAGGTTGTGGATAAGTTTTACTAACATGTGTGTGAAGCATTGCCTAACCAAATGCAACCACATGCACCAGTATATTTTTCCATAATTTGGATATTTATAGGATAGTTATAAGACCAGCCATGCTTTATGGGACAGATGTTGAGAAGTTAAGAAACAACATGTTCATAAGATGTGTAGCTGAAATGAGGATGTTGAGATGCATGAGTGCAAAGACAAGGATAAACTTAGAAATGGATGCATTTGTGGGAACTTAGGAGTAGCACCAATACGTAATAAGACAAGGGAAAGTAGACTTAGAAGGTTTGGTTATGTGCAATGGAGACCAAGAAATGCGTCGGTTTGGAGTGAGTTGGAGCAAGTTGAAGCTCTAAAAGGAGAAAGGGAAGGCCTAAAAGGATGTAGGTGGAGGTAGTAAGAAAATACTTAATGGCCTATGGTCTAACTGAAATTATGCCCTTGATAGAATGAAATGGCAGAAAAGGATTGGCTAGCCAACCCCAATTAGTTAGAACAAGGCGTAGATGATGATGTAGCCATGATTTATTTGACTTGGTTTTCCTAGGAATAGTTAGCTTGTGTAGTTGAAATGCAGATATCTGAGTCTGGTCTGTCTACTAGGTTATGTCTTGCTCTATTGAAGATCTTCAGAGGAAAAGATGGAGACTCGTATTGTTGGCAACTTTGTGGTTCCTTTGGAGAGAGGAATGATTAATGCTTTTGTAATAAAAATATTGTGGTTGCCAGGGTTCTAAGCAAAGTCATTTAGCTCTTTAGGTATTGGGTGTCTTAAAAATGCATATTTCTGTGATCATGGTTGTTGGTGCTCAGTGGAGATCTTTGTTACCTGGAGTAATCATGTACAATTCAAATATACAGGAAGAAAGGACTGCAGCAATCTCACTGGCCAACAAAATGGTTGAATCTCTGAAGTTTCAGCCTGTTCAGGTATTATCTTCTATTGTATAAAATGTCTTGCTTGATATTTAAAAAAAAAAAAAACTTTTAGAACTTTTTTTTATATATTGGTACTTCATGTTTCCTGGATCTGCATTTATAGGCTCACATCTTTGAAGGCAAGGAACCTATTCAGTTCTTGTCTATCTTTCAGAGCTTTATGTTATTTAAGGTTTGTTAAAATATTGAGATGTACAATGTGTAAACAGACTCCATTTTTATTTTTATTTCATTGATGTTTGTCAAACACTGATAGATTTGAAACTTCATAGGGTGGTGTTAGATATGGATATAAGAACTACATAAAAGTGATCCTCAAAGTTCTTGTGGAATTGTTCATTTCGATCATGGATGCCTGCATCTTTTTCATCTTTCCAGCACTTGTTCTTTATCATTCATATTATATTTTTCCCGTGGATCATTCAGAGTGTGGTATAAGGCTAACATGGGCTTGATCTATCCAATGGAATGCTTGTGCCTTTTTCCCTTTTCTAGTTTATGCTCATATTTTCTTCAATGATACATCCCATTTTAAGCAGAGAATCATTCTAGAGACCCTTTTTTATTTTTTTCTTTTTTAAATGATGGCATTTTTCTGTTTTTTTTGAATTTTTTTTAAATGTCTTTTTTTTCTTACAATTTATTTATTAAATTAGAAATTTGTCACATGATCAGAAGCCCAAAAGGCGAACACCCACATCACATGGAGGAAGGTCTAGCATGCTAGGCAAATATCAGCATTCCGGAAGCAAGTCCTTCAGTCCTGATAGAGTTCGCGTAAGAGGCAGGTCCCCTACCTTCACCTCGCTCATTGCCAATTTCTAGAGCCCAAATGCAAGGAACCTTTCTACTTCACCTCCATTCGTTAGAAAGCTGTATCCAAATTCTGTGACACCAGACTCTGCAAACCTATCTTCCAGATCAGTGGCAATAGTAGTCTTATTTTGATTTTGCAATGAAACATCTTCAAATACATTATTTTCTTATGTTTTTATTTGGATTAATCTCTATTTTGATGCAATGCAATAAACTTCTGTTAATTTATTTCTCTTAATCCTAAATTTTGTATGTTTATCAGGGTTTTAAATTATTTCTAAAATTCGTCTTAAAATATAACCGTTGGCAACATTAAGAATGGTTTAAAACCGTTCTAAACATTTGTTCCTAAAATGTAACCGTTGGCACTAGAACGGTTTAAAACCGTTCCTGAAATTCCATACCCAAGACGGTTCTGAACCGTTCCTGTTTTATCGCGATGCCTCATTTAAGACGGTTTTAAATCGTTCCTAAAGCATTTAGGAATGGTTTAAAACCGTTTCTAATTGACGATTTTGGTGTAGTAGGAAGAGCATAACCACTTTATCGTATCACATTTTCAAGTGGATCCACCACACCAACTGTTAAACAACCATATCATATCCTCAAGTGCAACCTTATCATACAATTCATAAAGTGTTTCACATTCTCAAGTGGAACCACATCACACTATTATACAACCATATCATATGTATCCTTAAGTGTAACCTCATCATATAGTCCATCAACTGTATCATAATCTTAAGTGGAATCACATCACACTATCGTCTCAACCATGTCATGTGCTCAAGTGCAACCTAATCACACAGTCCATCAACCATATCATATCCTTAAGTGTAACCACATCACATTATCATACAACCATATCATATCCTCAAGTGCAAACTCATCACACTGTCCATCAATCATATCACATTCTCAAGTGGATATATACCTCATCACACTATCACACTATCATACTACATCCTTAAGTACAATTTCATCACGTTGTCCATCAACCGTATCACATTCTCAAGTGAACACATCACACTCACACAACCACATCAACCACATATCATATTCTCAAGTGTAACCTCATCACATAATCCTTTAATTTCTTTCGTTCTCACATGTAACATCATCACATTGTTGCACAACAATATCATATCCTCAAGTATAACCTCATCACGCATTCCTTTAATTTCTTTCATTCTTTAGTGTAACCCCATCATACTGTGATAGCATGATGTGGTTATTCTTAAGTATAAGGCTCATCACATAGTCCTTCAATTTCTTTCATTCTTAAGTGTAACCCCATCACACTGTCACACTATAATATCATATCCTCAAGTAAAACCCCATCACACTGTGATAGCATGATGTGGTTATTCTATTTGAGAATGTGATACAATTGATGGACTTTGTAATGAGGTTGCACTTGACGATGTGATATGCTTGTGTGATATTATGATGTGGTTCCAGTTGAGACTATAAAACGATTGTTTATTTTGCAAAGATTATAGTTTATTTTTATATATCCAGTTTTCAATCTTCATTCATTTAAATCCTTCAAAAGAAATAACAAAAAAGAAAGAAAATAGAAATTCAGAGGTCCTAAAAAAAAGTAGCAACTACCTAAGTAGATTCAAGTAACAAATTTTAGTTAAATGTAGGATCATATCACTTGGTGAATAAAATGTCATATTTGGATGTTCAATTGAATTATAACAATACAATACAATAAAGTAAATAATGAAAGTGGGTTCCATTCCATTCACAGTCGATGTTATTGTGGTTACTAAACAACAAAGTTGGAGCTAATAGTTAGGTCCATTCTATTCACATTCAAGGATTTACACCTTACCGTGGTTACTTGCATGTTCAAGTACCAAAATGGACTAAACTATTTAGCTTACCATTTTGCTAAGAACCATTCCATATTAACAACTTAACAAACATCACCCTCAGCTCGCATTAATTGCAATTCAACACATAAGCATTGAGATGTGTTTGTAAATCATCAAAAGTAAGCATCGACTAATTGTGAGAGCCTCAAGAGCCTCCAACAATCTCCAAACTTGCCACTTGCATAACTCAACTTCTTTTGTCATTATTACATTTCAAAAGTAAAATTTCAATATATGGATGACATTCAAATGTATCCATAAGGAAATTTCAATATTTAATTTTATCAATTTTTAAAATTACTATACATGAATTTTTACAAACCCACAAAAAAAATAAGCCTCATTTATCATATAATGCACCTAAATAACATAATGTACATGAATTCAAGCAGGCCCAATAAAAAAATAAATGGGGTTTACCTTTCTCGCTTATCGTATTATGCACCTAAAATGCACATAATGTACATGAACTAAGAAAATTTTTTCTTTTCTTTTCAATTATTTATTTTGAGAGATTTAAATGAATGAACATTGAAAATTAGATATATAAAAATAACCCTATCACATCATCAAGTGCAACATCGCCACGTAGTCCATCAACCGTATCACATTCTCAAGTGGAATCACATCACACTGTCACAACCATATCATATTCTCAAATGCAATATCATCACATAGTTCATCAACCGTATCACATTCTTAAGTAGATATACCTTATCACACTATTACACAACTATAACATATCCTCAAGTGCAATCTCATCACATAATTCATTAACCGTATTACATTTTTACATGGATATACTCACACTATTACACAACCATATCATATCCTTAAGTACAACCTCATCATATAATCCATCAACTATATCATATTCTCAAGTGTAACCATATCACACTATCACTCAACCATATCATATCCTCAAGTGTAACATCTTCATATACTTCATCAACCGTATCACATTCTCAAGTGGAGCCACATTACACTCACACAACCATATCATAAATCCTTAAGTACAATCTCATCACATAGTCTATCAACCATATTACATTCTCAAGTGGAACCACTTCATATTTTCATACAATCATATCATATCATCAAGTTTAACATCATCATATAGTCCTTCAATCATATGACATTATTCAATTTCGAACCACTATACACTACTACATAATCCTATCATATCCTTAAGTACAACTTCATCACATAATTCATCAATCATATCATATTCTCAAGTGTAACCATATCATATCCTCAAGTGTAACATCTTTATATAGTTCATCAACCGTATCACATTCTCAAGTAGAGCTACATCACTCTCACACAATCATATCATAAATCCTCAAGTATAATCTCATCACATAGTCCATCAACCATATCACATTCTCAAGTAGAACCACTTCATATTTTCATACAATCATATCATATCCCTAAGTTTAACATCATCATATAGTCCTTCAATCATATGACATTATTCAATTTCGAACCACTATACACTGCCATATAACCATATCATATTCTTAAGTACAACCTTATCACATAATCCATCAACCATATCATATTCTCAAGTGTAACAATATCACACTATCACTCAACCATATCATATCATTAAGTGCAATCTCTTCATATAGTTCATCAACCGTATCACATTCTCAAGTTGAACCACATCACTCTCACATAACCATATCATATCTTCAAGTACAATCTCACATAATTCATAAACCATATTACATTTTTACATGGATATACTCACACTATCACACAACCATATCATATCCTTAAGTATAACCTCATCATATAATTCATCAACTATATTATATTCTCAAGTGTAACCACATCACACTATTACTCAAACATATCATATCCTCAAGTGTAACATCTTCATATAGTTTATCAATCGTATCACATTCTCAAGTGGAGCCACATCACTCTCACATGATCATATCATAAATCCTCAAGTATAATCTCATCACATAGTCCATCAACCATATCACATTCTCAAGTGGAACCACTTCACATTTTCATACAATCATATCATATCCTCATCATCATATAGTCTTTCAATTATATGACATTATTCAATTTGGAATCACTATACACTGCTATATAACCATATCATATCCTTAAGTACAACCTCATCACATAATCCATCAAGCATATCATATACTTATGTGTAACCTCTTCATATAGTTCATCAACCGTATCACATTCTTAAGTGGAGCCACATCACTCTTATACAACCATATTATAAATCCTCAAGTACAATCTCATCACATAATCCTTAATTAACTATTATGTAGTGTCAGGTGCAAACTCATCACATTGTTCATTAATCGTATCACATTCTTAAGTGGATATATACCTCATCATACTATCACACTACCATATCACATCCTCAAGTGCAACTCCATCACATTGTCAATCAACCATATCACATTCCTAAGTGGACACATCACACTCACACAACCACATATCATATCATCAAGTATAACCTCATCACATAATCCTTTAATTTCTTTTATTCTCAAGTATAACCTCATCACATTGTCGCACTACAATATCATATCCTCAAGTGTAACCTTATCACATAGTCCTTCAATTTCTTTCATTCTCAAGTGTAACCTCATCACACTATCGCACTATAATATCATATCCTCAAGTGTAACCTCATCACATAATCCATCAACTGTATCATATTTTCAAGTGTAACATGATCACACTGTCACACAACCTTGGATTATCCAACATGATGATATAGTCTATCAACCGTATCACATTCTCATATGGAGATCATTTAGCACGTATCACATTCTGTGCGATCTATGATGGTCTAGCCATGTGCTTATCTATAGGTTTTAATTAAATTATTATTGAATCTGACTCTCTGCAAGTAGTGAAAGTTCTAAACGGCCTGGGTCATCCTGGCTAGAAATAGACTTAGTGGCTTAGACGGATTACTCACTTGAAGGAGAGAGGTAGTATCGAATTTGCTCAGATCTACAGGGAAGGGAATGCCCCTTTCGATGCCTTGGCCTGTCAGGAGAGCGATTCCCAACTCTCATCCATTTCTGTTACTCTATCGGAGCTTTCTCCTCATATCCGAGGTCTTCTTTTTCTTGATAAATTGAGGCTGGGGACAATTAGAGAGGTTAAATAGTGGTTAGGTTTGTTGTTTTCTGTTTTCTACATATGATAAGTTTTCCTGGATCTTTTCAACTAGGAATCCCCGAATTTAGACTCTTGTAATCTTTTTATACATCAATGAAATTCAGTTCTCCAATAATAATTAAAAAAACTCTCACACAATCATATCATATTCTCAAGCACAAATAGTTCATCAATCGTATCACATTTTAAGAATTTACCGGCTCTTTTTAAAAATTTATATGTATTTTTTAAGAATTTACTGGCACTTTTTCAGGATTTACCGAGGACCAGTAGAAGCACTGGAAAAGGCCGCTAGCCGCCGACAAAGGATTTAGTGATGTTCCATTTTTCGGCGTTTATCTAGTCACCACAATAACTTTTACCGGTGTTTTTTTTACTTTTACCGGCATTTTTTACTACCGATGAAGGTCATTTTTTCTTTAAGACCTAAGAAATTCTATTTTTTCTTTTCAATTATTTCTTTGAGGGATTAAATAAATGAATATTAAAAATTAGATATATAAAAATAAACTATAACCTTTGCCAAAATAAACAACCCTATTACATTCTTAACCGGAACTACATCACAGTATCACACAAACATATCACATCCTTAAGTGCAACCACATCACATAGTCCATCAATCGTATCACAATCTCAAGTGAAACAACCATATCACATTATCACACAATCATATTACATCCTCAAGTGCAACATCATCACATAGTCCATCAACTATTTCACATTCTCAACTATAACATCATCGCACTACCATATCACATCCTCAAGCGCAACATCATCACATAGTCCATCAACCGTATCACATTCTCAAGTAGAATCACATCACACTGTCACACAACCATATCATATCCTCAAATACAATCATCACATAGTCCAACCGTATCACATTCTTAAGTGGATATACCTCATCACACTATCACACAACTATATCATATCCTCAAGTGCAACCTCATCACATAATTCATAAACCGTATTACATTTTTAAGTTGATATACTCACACTATCATACAACCATACTATATCCTTAAGTACAACCTCATTACATAACTCATCAACCATATCATATTCTCAAGTGTAACCACATCACACTATCACCCAACCATATCATATCCTCAAGTGTAACCTCTTTATATAGTTCGACCTCTTCACATAGTTCATCAATCGTATCACATTCTCAAGTGGAGCCACATCACACTCTCACACAACCATATCATAAATCCTCAAGTATAATCTTATCACATAGTCTATCAACCGTATCACATTCTCAAGGAAAACTACTTTATATTGTCATACAATCATATCATATCCTCAAGTTTAACATTATCATGTAGTCATTCAACCATATGACATTATTCAATTTGAAACCACTTCACAATATCACATAACCATATCATATCCTAAAGTGCAACCTAATCATATAGTTCATCAACCGTATCATATTCTCAAGTGTAACCACATCATACTATTACACAACCATATTATATCCTCAAGTACAATCTCATCACATAGTCCATCAACTGTATCACATTATCAAGTGGAACCACTTCACACTTTCACACAACCATATCATATCCTCAAGTCTCTTTCCTTGTAGTGTTTTGAAGATGTACATAAATTTAGTTTTAGAAATGATAAGTATTTAATTATGTAATCTGTTACATCTCTCTAAGAGAGTATAGCTTGCTCAAATTTACTATATACATATAAAAAAAGAGAAGAATGTGATATGAAAAAAAACTCATGGGAAACCTTTCCTTGCCTTGTAGGCTTTTAAAGAGATGTTCATTAGTCGTGCATCAATTGAGATTAGTTAGGATGCCTCCGCATAATGTCAGAGGGTTTTCAGAGAGTGTGGTGCCCACTCATCTTGTACACGCCATCAAATTCATAAAAAGGGTTTGCCCTACCAGCTATATAAATCAATGTAGCAGTTTTCCTGCTAAGTATTTTTCATGCTAGCACATTATAAAATGTCAATTTCTCTATTCCTTTTGTTCTCTTTGTAAATCCATTTGTTTCGGAACAGGAAGCTAATTAAAGCTTGATGTGAGTTCATTTTGCTAAAATGGACTGAAAATTTACAGTCCCTTTTAGAGCATTTCCTTGGTGCAAACCATCTTTACCACTGCGAGTAAAGACCCTCAATCACACCTTATCTTTAAGTGGACCTTAGACTATAAAGGCCCATAACTCTTACATCGTGATGAACAGATGTCCAGGAAAGACCATGCATTTTTTGAAGCTGAAAATGCAGTGTAAAAGAAAATATGAATGCTAGAAGTTAGCTAGGTTACTGTTGGAGATTGACTGGGAATTGATTGTATTGAGTAGTACAAGTTGCATTTGTATAAGTGACCTATTGTCTCCATTGTATTGTTGGGAATTGAAATTATTCCATGTTAGATTAGCATTTATACATTCATAATCATTCTCATTTGGACAGACATTTGGGTCCACTAGTAAGCTCAACTTAATGGAATCTTGAAAAGGCTATGGATAAAAGTCGTAGCTAAAATACCTATGGCTACAGTTTTAGTTCGTAGCATGACCGTAATCGTAGGGGTCGTACCAGTAGGTCTAAAACATATGGCTACGGATTTAAACCGCAGCCATAGAATACAATAGCTATAGATATAATCTGTAGCAATTATTTCTGTAGCGAAAAGTTCCTACAGTTACAAATAGTATTTGTAGCTAAAAGTAATGTTGGATCCGAGCTATATGCCGAATTTAATAACAACTACGGTTGTCAGATTACAAGCTACTTGTTTCCTACATTTAAAAGAAATTCTAACCCGTCATTTATTCAATTACCACCTGCATAATCATTTATTCATTCATTCAATTACAATCATTCATTCAATCAATAACAATTACAATTACAATTACAATAATGTTAAAAATACAAATCTTGGTGAGTCTGTGTGCACTCGCATACATTTTGGTTTAGAGAACTTATCACCTGCTGCAACTTGTTCAAATCATGAAGATCTTGCCCCAAGTAAATATTCTACAGTTAGGTTTAAAGAATTGACAGATTATTTCTTCACTTCTTCCCCTCGGGCTACCAAGAGCTTCTTAACGCTCCCGGGCTCTCCAAACCACCCAAGTTAATCAATAATCAAGTGTTAGATTGTTACGCCCACCATGATGGATCACCACCACTCCCTACTCATATAATTCATGACAGACCGTCTTCACAGATCTCATTTTGCAGACATTGAAAGTGAAGACCATGGCTAGATCATGCCGCTTGGATGTTTTTAAGTTGGACATGGCTGTGTACTCAACAGAACCATCCTTACCATTTGATTCGATTGAATCAGAAATTTTCAATGGTTTTGAATCATCGGAGCAAGTCCTGTGGTCCTCAGCAATTCTATCGGCCTCACCTGTCAAACATGGTAGCATCTAAATCCCTCTTCTGGCTGTGTTTACCTGATAATATGTAGTTGTGCCTGTGCCCAAGAGAGTATCTGGAGAGGGAAGAAATAACAGCCATTCCAATCCTGCCACAAGAAAAGAAATTTATATGAAATTGATTTGGTGATTAGGTAACTCACAAAACAAAACAACATCACCTCAAAAAAGTTAAAGATGCAAATGGGAGACATCTCCCTATCAGAAACAATACATGATACAGGACAGGTCATAAAGAGATGCTAAAGAAATCAAGAATCAAAAGGAGAAAGTACAACTCAAGAACATTAGCCTAAGGTGGGCAGAATATAGAAGACCTACAAAACTTAGTTCCCGAATTTTACATTTATGAGGCAGGCCCTGACTCCACCATGCAATGTACCGGCCATAAGCCATTGCTAGTACATGGCACGCAGGTTTTTATCAAGGGTGATTCTGGAATCCATCTGGTGGGTCCCACTATGGATGATGACTAATAAGAGGGAAAGCACACAAATCCTACAAATACTTGCTGTTGGTTTTGTGGGCTTTGATGAACAGTAAAAAAATCAAAAGGTGATAGTTGTTTACACTCAAAATGGGGAAATTAAAACATAATAGTTAATTAAGGATACATTCAGTGGCAAAATAATGATAATTGAACAGGGAATATTAGAAGTTGGAATAGCAAAGCTAGAGATAACAGGCATCCATAGCTTTTACCCCTTACTTATAAATTAATAGCAGAAAATGGCAATGCATCACAGTGGGAATTTAATAGTTTCTCATATGCTTAACTAGTAGTCTTTTTCTTTCTTTCCTTCTTTCCTTTTTTTTTTAAAATAAAAATAAAAAATAAAAAAAATTTCCATGTTATGAAGGGTGTAAACACCTTCACAGTTTCATTAATTTTGTTTCTTAAGTAAAATGAAGAATCAAGTTTTCACATTCACAGAAATGGGACATTGATAATAAATTACTACAATAGTAGTGAAGAAAAGAAAAATAAAAGCAAAAATAAAAAATACTAGGCACAAGGTCATCCTAAACATGTCCTTGTGCACCTGATTGGTACAGGGGTGGTCCAAAGCGAGGTGATCTATACTGTTGAATTGTTCGAACCATCATCAACACAATTTCTAAGCCATCCACTGGTGTTTAATATCATTACCACTTAATGAGTGTACCAGCCTAATTTTTTGGTGAGAAATCATGCTCTCCACCATAAATGTAGCAAACATGTATGGACAACCCACTATTCTTTGGTTGGTGACCTCGTGGATGGTCCATGGATTTATATAGACTAAAGACAGCAACCCCTATTCTCGTAAGAGAGAGAGAGAGAGAGAGAGAGAGAGAGAGAGAGAGAGAGAGAGAAGAAGAAGAAGAAGAAGAAGAAGAAGAAACACTACCATAAAAAATAAAATAAAATAAGCTCCATCACCAATTAAGAACATTGTTTTCAAAGTAAAACCATTATTAACCATGCCCTCTTTAAGTTCTCTTATTGTCCATAAAGCTCTTAATCCCGGTTCCTTTGGCCTTTCCATGTCCCATTTGTTAAAGAAATCTTAAATTTCTGCAATAAAAAATTGAAAACCAAATAAGGAAAACATAATGATAAGAAGAAGAAGAAAACATTCTATAACACAAATGTCCATATAAATCACGGAAACAGATTCAATGGAGCCGAATTGGGTAATATAGAGAGATTCAAAATCAGATGCAACAAGTAAAAAATAAATGTTATGTACCTCCAAATGCTCATGTAAACTCTTTTGAACATCCATTTGTAGATGCAATGCTTCTGAGATGTGCAGTCCTCCATCTCTACATAATAAAAGAAAACAAACCCAAAATTCAGAAGATAGGAGAGATGAAATGAAGGGCGAAAGGAGACATTTAATTGTTGTATAAAAGGTGTCAGACAAGGTGAAGAAGATTATGCTTGTTATTTAAACGGTGACACTATATCATGGTTGCTTCCACATTCTGACTCTTCCTTCTAATCATAGAGCCTCCGAGTCTTCTATCGCATTCATCTAGTGGTGAGAAAGCATAAAAAATACATACGTGTGCTCCATACATTGAAATAGGAAGCATAAAAGAGATACTCCCAATGAATGAGCTATTAGTGCCAAAGGGTATAACGTTTTGTAGAACATGACATACCATTCACATATAGAGTATAAAATGGGTCGGCCAACCTTTTGTAATGTAGAACTCATCCTTGCATACCTGCAAGACGTGATAGATATGCATGGCAATGTGACGTTTGCTGATTGAAATGGAGCAATTCAGTCAAACCCATTTCTTTAAAAATGAATTTAAAATGTTTTAAATATCCCAATGAACTTCACTTGTTTGACTTCCTATTTTGTTCATACTTGAAACATACGCAGTAGGAACTCATTTTCTGAGAAAAGGTACCTGTATTGAGGCCTTGATTCATCATGGTAACAGTTATCACAGTTCATATAATCTACACCCTGCCATGAGAAGTACTTAAATAGTTAAATTAGATTAAACAAACCTCTTCATGAGGAAGTGAGTAAATTCTACAAAAGAAGTGAGACCGAACATGAACTGGTTATAAACGAAATTATATAGTAGAAATCATACAAACTATGAGAAGGAAATGGAAAGGGTGGGCAGATTGAGCTTCTAGCTCGAGATAATTGGAATAGTCCAACCGTAGTCAACTATGAAATAGAGAATGAGCATTTACCACACCAACACACAACTATGAAATTCTTATAAAAAGTTTATCCATGGATGGTCAAAATTAATTACTTGACTTTTTTTAAAAATTTGATCTAGCTATACATTTTTTGCAGCCACTAATATTGTGGTAATGATTAGCCAATCAATAATGTGATCATCCAAAGGCATATGCAACCAAAGTTGAGTGCCATATGAAGGACATTTTAGATCCATGATTCAAACCTTCATAGTTGATGTGACTGTCAATTTTGATGTTCATCATTAGCCGGGTTAGATCATCCAATGATAGTGATATATTAAAGGACATGAAAAATTGCTTAAGTTTGATATAGGCCATGCATTTTGGCAGCTACTAATTTTGTGTTGATGATCAGCCAATCAAAGTGATCGTTCAAAGGGATATGAAATCAAAATTGCCATATGACGAACAATTCAGATCCATGAATAAAACCTTTATAGCTGATTTTGATTGTCAATTTTGATGGTCATCATTAGCTAGTATGGATCATCTAATAAAAGCAATTATTAGAGAAATTGATTTTTATAGTTGCTTTGACTGTCAATTTTAATGGTCATTGCTAGCTAGTTTGGATTATCCAATGAAAGTGATTATTTAAGGACATGAAAATTTGATGTGGCCCGCCCTCCCTCCCTCCCTCCCTCCCAACATAGGCATTGCATCAAATTAATCAAATCAGAAACTCAAATATAGAGAAAGGACCAAATCACAAAGATTTAGCTAACCTTCGGTGTTGGTGAAATATATTGAATTTCTCTAAATTTTCAATAAACCCCCAAAAAATAAGAAAAATGAAGAAATTATGCCCACAGATTAGAAATATGAGGACAAAACAGACACTCCAGTAGAAAAGTTCCAAGACATCTAACAGAAAAGTTCCACCAACAGACTGCATGCATATCACATCTAGTTTTTCCAACTACTTCAAAAGAAATAGTAAAGAATTCTCAGATTGATTCAAGTAAGAAAGAAAGATCTGGTTACCTGCTCTCATGTGCGGCCAATGATCTTACCATTGCTAGTACATGTTGCCGAGCTCGCCCACATGATTGGACATAACTACGAATTGTTTTTGGCAAGTCAAAATGGATCACACAGGAGTAGTTATGCACATCAATTCCCTCTTCGGCCACATCAAGGAGGAAAATCACCTGGAATCATTTTTAAGGATTTTGCTAGAACTTGAATACCAGTAAGAAAAACTGCATTAACATGAGCTTCCAGAGAAAGTTGTAGGTTATTTTACAATTACTAGTATTGGCAGCATTTTCTACAAAATAAACTTTGAACCAACTTCCCAGAAACTGTGGGCCAACAGCAAGATAGTATTATTAGTTTGAGTATTAATAACAAAATCGAGTATGTGAACATACATGCCATGTTATGTGTGTATAGGTGTCAAGTTCTACATGGGACATGGAACTTGGTCGTGCCAACTTCCAAAAAGAAAGTTCTCAGTTATGGCTGTGTTGATGTACACTTTATGTTATTTTTAACAAGTTTGAAAAGTAGAGTATGGGCAATTTCATAAATGTCTAAAAACTAAGGTATAAAATAAAACAAACTTTTGACAGTAATTAATTAATTCAAAGGTGCAGGTGAATGAGAAAAAGAACATAACACAAAAGGCTCTTGCCCATCTACATGGCTGCAACGAGCCAATATATACATTACTAGTTAAGAATATGTAAGATCTTACAATCAAATATTTTCCAAATGTGGGATACCATCTTTTGTTTTGGATGGGACCAATGGGCACAACAAGAGAATCAGACAAATAAAAGATATTATATTTTATTGACCAACGAAGAGCAATAAAAAAAAGTAATGAGCAACTTAAAATTGAAACGACAACCATTTTTGGATTGTGTAACATACTACCATTAAGTGTCTTTAAAGTACCAATACCCAACTGTCAAATCCACATCAATACATGATTAATCTAAAAAGAAAAAAAAGAAAAAGAAGCTTTCCTATCTAATTACTCACTAGCTTGGTGTGTCGTAAAGGTAATGCTGGCAACCATTACACATTAGGGGATCACAACGGCTGTTATGAACAAAAGACCCATTATGGGGCATATACAAGTTTTTTGGTTTTTTCCTATTAGAGAGAGAGAGAGAGAGAGAGAGAGGAACAAAAGAAAATTTTACTCCAAAGATTCAAAGTCTTAATGTTGTGAAGTGACCTATAGTTGATCATGATATCATGAAAATAGAAGTTTTTTTTTTTTTTTTGAGACATTTCAATTTTAAAAATAAATAAATAAATTGCTAATGAAAGTGAGCTTACCACAGTGGGCCTTTTAAGATGGCCTTCTTTCGTTCTGTAATGTAGATCTTTACATTCTTCCTGCAATCACAAACATGCAACAAAGAACAATTCGAAGAGATGGTGTTTGCATGGGCATTGATATGTACTAGTTCTAGTGATTTATCATAGACAGATTCTATAACCTAATGTCATCAAGTACAAAGATCAATAAAAATTTGCAAACATATACTGATAGTAGGCTTAAAAACCCACAACATGATGAAGATATGGTTGTATGATAATGTGATGTAGTTATACTTGAGGATATGATATGGTTGATGGACTTTGTGATTAGGTTGCACTTGAGCGCATGACATGATTGAGACAATAGTGTGATATGATTCCAATTGAGAATATGATACAGTTGATGGACTATATGATGAGGTTGTACTTGAGGATGCATACGATATGGTTATCTGATAGTGTGATGTGGTTCCACTTGAGAATGTGAAACACTTTATGGACTGTGTGATGAGGTTGCACTTGAAGATATGATATGGTTGTGTGACAGTATGGTGTGGTGGATCCACTTGAGAATGTGATACAATTGATAGACTATATGGTGAGGTTGCACTTGAGGATATGATATGGTTGTGTGAGTGTGGAGTGATTTCACTTAGAAATATGATAAGTTGAAAATTATCCAAATACATTAGAAAAAAATTACTCCAAGTGGTCTACTACTAGCTTGGTCAATATGGCTAACTATCTCCAGCCGCTTTGTCCACACATTGTTTCAACTACGTAGCGTTGGAACCCATCTTGAATGGTTACTGCCAAAGTCTCCATCTGCAAGTATAAGAATGTAACACCCTGAAAATCGGGGGTCGTGTATAAACTTAACTCCCGAGTTCCAGACCGTCACTTATGCAACAAAAATTATTATGATTCAATGTTGTCTGAGTTAAAGCATTCACATGAGTAAAAGTATACCAAAACTGCAATTCATACTCCAGATCCAGTGATAAAAGCAAGCGGAAGACTAAAGAATATATATATCACTGTATGGAAAAATAAAGTAGATCTCGACTGTCACTAAAGTATGAATACATCACTGAGTCTCATATACATGTAAAGAAATAAAATCAAATGTTCAAAATAGTCCCACAGAGGAGTCCCGTCAACCCAGGTCACCTAAACAAAGCCGTCGTGGTACTGCATGTATGAGAACTCGTCCTGGTCCTCATCAAAGTTCGGCTCTGCCTCCTGGATCTCTGCATCACCTGCATCTAAAACAGGGTCTGGTGGGTGTTGCAAACACCATCCCGTAACGTGGGAGTGAGTGATCAACTCAGTGGAATCATAGAGCAAAGATTAGCATGTTCTCAAATCAATCATGCGATAATGGTAAAACAATAAATCAGACAATCCTAATACTGTTGTTAATGCAATATGACATGACATGATGGATGCCCTCACCGACGTTCTCCCTCATACGGCACCATCTTCGTCCGCGGCATGCGTGCATCCCACTCAGTGCTCCACATCTTTCAGGCACATGCAATGTAATGGTGATATGATTGCCGAGTTGTTATTAGTCCATTCAAACAGCAGGATTGGGAAACTAAGGTACTTCCCTTATATCAATCCCAACACAGATCCGGTCTAGGGTCGTCACTCCTAGTAATCTCATATGATGTATATTTTGTACATCGCTGCAAGGGCTGTCAGGGCTGTTGCTCGCACTCGTTGCACCGCTCCCCCATCACCTTATCAATACAGGCCTACTGTACTCTCACTGTTACTGAAGGGTCGTCGCCTCCCGTAGACTCAGAATACGCTCGCGGTCACTACAAAGGACTCGTCGCCTGATCAGTGTAGGCCGACAGCAAGAATATAGTGTCCCATACCACCATAATCTGCTCACGAGACATAGGTGCTCACTGGTCACTACGGGGAGGTTTGTGGCCCCAGCATAGGCCAACAGCTGGACCACGGTGTCCCATACCACCATGCCCGGCTCATGAGTCTTTGTGGATCAAGGTACCATGGTTAACAGGGTTTACAATGGTAAGTTCAGTACCCTAGGTTCAAGCAGTTATGACTCATGCAGGGTGAACATACAACGGCCAGTCGGGTTACTTGACGGGCTCGACTAGCACGATCGCATCTCAAGTCGAACGACATGAAGTGCGTAAAATACTTCGTGTGGCCTAACCACTGCCGCCAACTCTAAAACACGGCTCGCGTTCATCGACGCGTCGTTCGTGACCAAGATAAGCTAACCACGAATTCGCTCGGTTACCGACTGCCTAGACTAAGTATAGTCCCAAACAATTATAGAAACACATCGGCAATTATATGAGAGTATTGGAAATGAAATACAACCATGTGAGCATGTTAACACATGTTATAACATACAACTTAAGCAAATCTTCAAGCACCTGCATTTCATACATATAATGAAATCATGCATAAAGCTAACATGTAGAAAATCATTTACATCAGCATATTAATTGAGAAATCAATCTCAAACTAAATCATAACACCATTTAATTCAATACATACTAATACAAGCATTTATACAAACACTTACACTACACACTTAAGTCTACATATAGTATGTCGACTCAAAGTGCGCATTTTGGCAAATCTCTGCGCTAAACTAATTATGCACGTATTCCTAACATTCTAATGCGACAATAAGCCATGTCAATCACATCGGCAAAATATGAATGAAAACAGTACTTCCTACAAATGACTAAAATGCCCTAAATCTCATATTCTTCGTCTATTTACGAAACAGGAAACGGACAGCATGTTGTACATGTCAAACGGCATTGCCGTCGATAATCTACTATTAAACGACATTGAAAGCGTTGGAAACAGTCAATCAAAGCGTCTAAAATCCGTACCTTTTCCCTTATAGGTGAAGTGATTCGAACGGAGCGTATACGCTTCGTCTACGGCGAATAGAGAACCTAATACACAAGTTCTATCAGCTAACATGCTATGAATCCAAGGGAACCTCAAATCAGCAACTTCTAGGGTATTTTCTTACCTGAAAATGCGGAGAAATCACCGGCCAAGTGATCGGAGCGTATTACTAAAGCACGTGCAACAGGTAGCACGACAGCAGGAAAATCCCCTCCTACTCTCTCACAAACTCTCACCTTTTCTCTCTTCCAATCTAGGGTTTTTCTCAAATTCGGATGGGAGAGATGAGTGAGGGTTTCAAGCCCTTTTATAAGCACAAAAATGCCCAGAATAGGCTCGGAAACAAAGTTTACTTGATGTTTATCTAAGCGGGGCTGTTTCGGTCCAAAAGATCATTTCTGGTGGTCCCCTAGCCGAACGCGATCGGACTTAAGTTCGTACTTGTCGGATGTTGCTCTTATCCCGTTTTCAGACCATCAGTGTTCGTAGATCGCCAGTGGCAGTCCAGTTTCAGTTCAGCGGTCACCGCACGTAGATCAGGCCTGCAAGTCTTATGATATGAAATAGAAATTTTTCCTGATCCGAGGGTGTAATTTGGCTGAATTCTGACGGTCAGAACGCTTAATACTGACACGTCAAGTCGTGTGCCAGATTTGAATTTTAAATTTCAAATCTGTCCCTATTCTTACTCTCTTCAGTCTAGGCTCAATGAAATAGCCTGCGAATGTCGGTTGGACTTGATTTTCGAAATGATTGTCAAGTCCAGCTAGGCGGTTCTAACGGTCTAAGATAGTAGGTATCGGACTTTCGACGCGCGGTCTAAATCCAATACAAAGTTTCAAAGTGGTCCAGAGGACAAAACTGCTTAGAGTTTGATCCGAGATTTTAGAGTATTATAGAGTCATTGGTTCTACTCGATTTGGGTCTTGTAGAACGTATTTAAAGTGATCAGGGACTATTTCCCAGCTACTCTAGTGTTGCGCTAGCTAACTTACTCATATTTTCTAAAGGAATTAATCCTACGTGAATTCTGGTCGAGTTGGTACTCGAGTCTAAGTAAGGATTTTTCCAGGGCGTTACAAAGAAACCAAACATGTAAAGAAGTGAGTCAAACAAGACATAATGTTCATATAAAGAGAATGATCATCGCTTAAGAATTCAGCTAATGCAAAGAAAAGCAATCAGCCTCGAGATTCAGTCGTGTAGCCTGATGCACCAATCATACAATTTAAGATAGGATGTTTCTTTGGAACAGCTGCCACCGGCTGTAACATCCCGAAAATCGGGGGGTCGAGCAAAAACCCAACTCCCGAGTTCCAAAATGTTATTTATGCAACATAGATAGGTATGATTGAATGTTGTCTGTGATAATGTATTAAACATGAGTGAGATTAAGCCAGAACAACATATCATACTCCAGAGAAAGTTAAATTTGCAAGCGGAAGACTGTGATAGTATGTATAACATATATAAACTGTTGTATGTCTCCAGAGTGTGAATATATTACCAGGTTATACACATACATGTATACTTCAAAAGTAAACAAAATGAATATACATGAGGGCGCTAAAAATATAAAATGACAAGTGTCAATGTATCTAATCAACCTCCCTATAATCCCGTCAATCAGATCACGCATAAAGGAGAGATCCTCCTCATCATCATCAAATCCAGCTCCGCCTCGCAGGCCGCGCCATCATCTGCAATCACAATAGGGACTGGTGGGTGTCCGGAAACACCATCCCGTAACGTGGGAGTGAGTGATCAACTCAGTGGGATAAGAGAGCAGAGATTAGCATGTTATCAAATCAATCATGCGATAATAGTAAAGCAGTAAATCAAACAATCCTAATACTGTTGTTAATGCAATATGACATGACGTGATGTATGCCCTCACCGACGATCTCCCTCATACGGCAACATCTTACGACCGCGGCATGCCATACTCCCTAGAGTGCTCCACATCTTCCAGGCACATGCAATGTTATGGTGATATGATTTTCAAGTTGTTATTAGTCCATTCAAACAGTAGGATTGAGAAACTAAGGTACCTCCCTTATATCAATCCCAACACAGATCCTGTCTAGGGTCGTCACTCCTAGTAATCTCATACGATGTATATTTTGTAGGTCGCTACAAGGGCTGCCAGGGCTGTTGCTCGCACTCGTTGCACCGCTCCCCCATCACCTTATCAATACAGGCCTACTGTACTCTACTGCTACTGAAGGGTCGTCGCCTCCCGTAGACTCAAAATACGCTCGCGGTCACTACAAAAGGCTCGTCGCCTGATCAGTGTAGGCCGACAGCAAGAATATAGTGTCCCATACCACCATAATCTGCTCACGAGTCTAGGTGCTCATTGGTCACTACGGAGAGGTTTGTGGCCCCAGCGTAGGCCGACAGCTGGACCACGGTGTCCCATACCACCATGCCCGGCTCATGAGTCTTTGTGGATCAAGGTACCATGGTTAACAGGGTTTACAATGGTAAGTTCAGTACCCTAGGTTCAAGCAGTTATGACTCATGCAGGGTGAACATACAATGGCCAGTCGGGTTACTTGACGGGCTCGACTAGCACAAGCGCATCGCAAGTCGAACGACATGAAGTGCGTAAAACACTTCGTGTGGCCTAACCACTGCCGCCAACTCCAAACACGACTCGCGTTCATCGACGCGTCCTTCGTGGCTAAGAAAAGTCAACCATGAATTAGCTCGGTTACCGACTGCCTGGACTAAGTATAGTCCCAAACATATGGAATCACATCAATAAATCATATGAGAGTATTGGAATTGAAATACAACTATGTGAGCATGTTAACACATGTTATAACATACAACTTAAGTAAATCATCTTACACGTCTTTCACACATATTATGAAATTATGCATATCGCCAACATATAGAAAATCCTCTCCATCAGCATATTAATTGAGAATTCAATCTTAAACTAAATCATAAGGAAATCATCAAGTACATGTTATAGCATACCACTTAAGTGCAACATCAAGCATATGCATTTCATACATATAATGAAATCGTACATACGGCTAACATGTAGGAAGCCATTTACACCATCATATTAATTGAGAAATCAATCTCAAACTAATTCATAACACCATTTAATTCAATACATACTAATACAAGCATTTATACAAGCACTTACACTACACACTTAAGTCTACATATAGTATGTCGACCCGAAGTGTGCAATTAGGCGAATCTCTTCGCCAAACTAATTATGCACGCATTCCTAACATTCTAATGCGACAACAATTCATGTCAATCACATCAACCAAATATGCATGAAAACAGTACTTCCTACAAATGACTAAAATGCCCTAAATCTCATATTCTTCGTTGGTTTACGAAACAGGAAACGGACAGCATGTTGTACATGTCAAAAGGCGTTGCCGTCGATGATCTACTATTAAACGGCATGGAAAGCTTTGGAAACAGTCAATCAAAGCGTCTAAAATCCGCACCTTTCACTTTATAAAGGTATTGATTCGAACGGAGCGTATACGCTTCGTCTACGGCGATCAGACAACTTGATACACATGTACATCAGCTACTATTCTATTTGAATCAAAGAAATCCCCAAATCAGCAAGTGGTTAGAGTTTTTCTTACCTAAAAGTGCGTTGAAATCGTCGGGAAAGTGATTGGAGTGCGTCGCCTAAGCACGTACATCAGCAGCTGGCAGGAAGAT
Organism: Magnolia kwangsiensis; assembly: GCA_037074715.1. Lineage (NCBI taxonomy): Eukaryota > Viridiplantae > Streptophyta > Magnoliopsida > Magnoliales > Magnoliaceae > Magnolia > Magnolia kwangsiensis. Next base: position 78,549,703 of record CM073577.1, on the reverse strand, counting down.
CTCTCCCACCTTCTCTCACAAACTCTCACCTTTTCTCTCTCCCAATCTAGGAATTTTTGCAAATTCGGATGGGAGAGAGGAGTGAGGGTTTCAACCCCTTTTATAAGCCCAAAAATGCCGAAAATAGGCTCCGGTACAAAGTTCACTTAGTGCATATCCAAATCGGGGCTGTTTCGGTCCAAAAGATGCTTTCTGGTGGTCCCCTGACCGAATGTGATCGGACTTAAGCTCACGCGTACCAGATCTAGCACGTATTAAGTTTTCAGTCCGGCTGGGTCCGCAGATCGCACGTGGCGGACCAGTTTCAGTTCAGCGGTCACCGCACGTAGATCAGGGCTGAAAGTCTCATGATATAAAATAGAAATTTCTCCTGATCCGAGGGTGTAATCTGGCTGAATTCTGACGGTCAGAACGCTCAATACTGACGCGTCAAGTCGTGTGCCAGATTTGAATTTGAAATTCCAATTTTGTCCCTATTCGCACTATCTTCGGTCCGGGCTCAATGAAATGGTCTGTGATTATCGGTTTGACTTGATTTTCGAAATGAGTGTCAAGTCCAGCTAGGCGGTTTTAACGGTCTAAGATAGGAGGTATCGGACGTTCGACGCGCGGTCTAGATCCAATACAAAGATTCAAAGTGGTCTAGAGAACAAACCTGCTTAGAGTCTGATCCGAGGTTATAGAGTATTGTAGAGTCATTTGTTCTACTCGATTTGGGTCTTGTAGAACGTATTTAAAGTGATCAGGGACTATTTTCCAGCTACTCCAGCGTCGCGCTAGCTAAATTGTGCTTAGTTTCTAAAGGAATTAACCCTAAGTGGTTTCTTTGGCTATGGAATTGGGTTCTAAGTGATTTTCTAGGCGGACCCATTGCCTAAGGACGTCAGATCCCAGATTAGCCAAAATCCGGGGTGTTACACCGGCACTGCTGGCCGTTGCTAGATTAGCACAACATTTCTGATAATTGGGTGTGTCTTTAATCTCTCCTTGTAGTCCTCCATCTCATACATAAATCTTTCCTTATCCTTAACACCTTTCTCCTGATAAACATGAAATTCAAAAGTTGTGTGTTAAGAATATAAAATATCAGTATCGACGCATAGAGAAGCCAACCCCAAAAGCCAAAATTAATATTGGTATTGTACAAAATGATAGGGTAGCTTGCTGGCCGAGCTGAGCCAAGCTGAGCCAAGCTTGACTCGATTCACAACAGGCTAGCCGAGCCAAGCTCAACTCGGTTCAGCTCGTGTATAGCTCTAGTTCCCATGCTGCCTTTGGATCTCCAGAATTTTTATTTGGGTGCACCAACCTTGCCTACCATACAAATACAAAGTACTGAATAATGTTTGGACAAACAACCAGATTACTGAATAACATACATAGTTGGTCCACCTAAACAACCTTTAGTTGCATCCTAACATGTAAGAGATCCTCCACAACTGAGTTAATTAATTCAATTGAGATATGAGAATTGAGAGTAACAAAATCAGTGCATTTATGCAATTACTAAAAAAATCCAACTTGTCCTATTTTTAATTTTTTTTCTTTATATTGAATTCTATTGAATCTACCTAGTAGAATTCCCTGTTGATTTTGATTTTTCAAACATAGGTTAATCATGCTATAAATCAACTTGACATAAAAAAGCTCTAAGCAATATGTGAATAAAATGGCAGTATTGATGCCAATAAAAAAAACAAATAGCTGAATGAAATGGTAGTATTGATGTGAGAACAAAGCACATATCTTTTTTCTTGAAGCTCTTACAAGTTGCAATGGCCTTTCTCGATCTAGCAAGGAAGATGGAAACCAATAGGACTGATGTAGAGTTTTGAAAATCGAACAACAAAATTTGAAAAAAAGAAAGAGGAGACAAAATGAAAAATCTCCAGACCCATAAACAACACTCGTCATTAATCATTCCAAAAATGCACAATGGATTCTCCGAGTAACCCAGCCCCTTTGGCCCAACATCCAAGGTTGACATGATGCTGCATGACCCACATTGACACTTGTGTGTAGCATTTGTAGCATAAAAATTGTGGGCCACACCACTGAGAACAATGAGGGAGACGTCCATCATAAGTTTGTGTTTGAGGCTTTGGATGAGTTGATTTTTAAGATGTACGATGATACTAGATGGATTGAGTGGCTACTACATCTACAAGTCATTGGGCCCAGCAGAACCAAGGTGTTTTCGCCTCTACTTACAATAACCAAACTGGTCATGTTTCCTATCAATCATAACCACTTTGCAGGCTATTGATCAGATGGCTAGGATCTTCTGATCAAGATAATAGGTGGGGAAGGACAATCAATGGCAGGCCCCACCTATCCAACAGTCCTCATATGTCAAGGCAGAGTCCATTAACAAGAGCAAAGACTAACCTCCATTACACATATTCTTGATAGGATGGCTAGGATCATCCGATCAGGATGATACAGGGCCAATCCAACCATCCTTGTTCACTAGAGGCCTGGCCCACCATCTAGGGAAAACTTCAAAGGAGTGCACAACTCCGCAAGCCAAGTCAAATAGCTACTAAATTACAAAGAACAATGAGAAAATTCTGACACTCAATCATCAAGCTATCCTGAAAGTCAAAGTCGATTAAACTGCGATGAATGCAAGTACAATATTCGAAATAAGAACTACGATGAATGCAAATACAATATTCGAAATAAGAACGGAATGGAATTGGAATTTAGAATGGATGGGAGTGGAATTTTCATTTTCCATACACCAGGTGTCACTAGAGGGTAATGGATGCCAGATGAGATAAGCATGTGCCGGCATGAAGAATTCAGTGCAGATTGCAATTCGCAGAATCGCAGTAAGAACGAGAAATTCAAATACCCTTCGAAAATTTGCCTCTCTCTCTCTCTCTAATGGTTTGTTTGGAAAATGCTGGTTAACTTACAGTGATGACCGGAAGTGGGTCTTTGGAAAGAGCCCTCCCTTCCTGTTTTCTTTTTTTAGTTTTTTTTTTATTTTTATTTTTTCCTTTGTTTTTTTTAAAAAATGGTTTGGCGTCCATGGCTTTCTTTTATTATTTTTTACTTTTTAAGTGAGTGGTGACGTGGACGAATGAAGATTAGGGTAATAGGAAATCCTGTTTACCTGGTAATAGGGGATCCGGACTCCGAAAAATTTAGTGTTCTAAAACTCGGGTGGGTCATACTGCGTGAATTCATAGGTTTTTTAGGTATGAACATTTTGAATGGCACACCTAAGCGTTTAATCGTTCTGATTTATTTTGATCGGGTCCCACCAGGGGTGGTGTATGCGATGCACGTCATGGATTTCATGCACGTTTAGTCGTTTCTCCTACGTGAGTAAAAGTGACCTCGCTGGGTACCCAGCGCGAGGGACCCAAGTGCTTTGTCAAAGGTAATAGACTGATTTCTCCTCTTTTAGTTTCCCCTGCGCGCAGAGCCTTTGACACTCATCTCCCGCTCCTCTCCTCTCTCTATAATATCTCACCGGAGAAGGAGAGATTTCGATCGCCATCGCCAGATCTCTTCGGTTGTGCCGTCCGATCTCTCTATCTCTCTTTTTCTCTCTCTCAGCCATCCCAGCCATGGCTTGCCTAAAGGGTGCTTCGCGATCTGCCTCCGTCGCCATCTCTCCCGATGCCCCCTTCCTTGCAGCGGGTACGATGGCCGGAGCCGTCGATCTGTCCTTCAGTTCTTCTGCCAATCTCGAGATCTTCAAGCTCGACTTCCAGTCGGACGACCGTGATCTCCCCGTCGTCGGAGAGTGCCCCAGCAGTGAGCGCTTCAACCGTCTGTCCTGGGGCAAGACCGGATCTGCCACTGAGGAATTCTCCTTGGGCCTCATCGCTGGTGGCCTTGTCGATGGCAACATCAGTATCTGGAATCCCCTCTCTCTCATCCGGTATTCATCAAATCTGATTTGGATTGATGTTGTTCCTGGCTTTCTTTCTCTGTTTCTCTTTTCCTTGGTACCTATTGGCTGTCTTTTGTTGGTGATTGAGGATTCTCCATGCTTTTTATTCATTATTTTCGTTTATGTTGGAAATTTCTTCCAAAGTTCCCATCTGTATTATTTCTCTCTCTCTCTCTCTAAAAAATATATATATATATATATATATAAAATAAAATCCCATTGGTATTGTCTTCTGATGGATGTCTTTTTGATTTGATTAATCCCATGTTTAGCTTGGAGAATAATGAGCCTCAAGATACCGATGTTTTCATATAACTTAGTTCTCATTTAATTACAAAATTTTCATTTAGTTTGGTACTTAATGTGGAATTTGAATTAGTCAAACAGAACTACTTATATGCGCAGTGGTTATTCCTCTCTTTGTGTCTCTATGCATATGCGTGTGTTTATGTTTATATGTACACACACACACACACACACTCGATTTTGATAAATCAGAATACACACGCGTACTGGTGCAACTTGGTTATCGAGTCAATGAGATCTCGATATCCAAATTGCAAAGAAATTACAAAAAGAATACTCAAACGAACAATGGAGTAGAGAGGGAGAGAACTTTTATTGATATCAAGCTTTTCTCTTACAAAAACATGAAGAACCACACTAAGAAAATATTCAAATTGCTGACTCCTACACTACTACCTCCCTTTTTATAGATCCTAAAGGAATCCTTAATTGAAATATCTAAAACTAAGAGAATCAATCATAATTTATTACAAACTAACATACTCTTTCTTCATATAGCAAAAGCCTAATGAAAAGCAAACATGTAAAGAAATTAAATCTCTAAATCCAGCCCATACCTTCAATCATATCAATTACACCTGCATAACATCTTTAAATCAGCCCCCATATCTCCCCAAAATAGTAAATTATAATCCTTGATTTTAGGCCCCCTATGATGAATCTTGTTCTTCTTCGGTGGAAGTTGATGGTATACTCCTAAGCATCGACTTGGCACAACCTTTGTTGGTGTCCACTGTAGATGATGTCTTTTTCACCTGTGCTTTCGTGGGTGCCTACTTGTTTGTTGTGACTTTAAAGTTACTTCATGGATCTTGAGAATTTGCTCCGTTTTTTGTGCCACAGTCATCTTTTGCAAAAGGTGTTCTAATTTGAGTATTGAGACCCACTTGCATGTCTATCAATGTGACCGTCACTATCCTTGGATCCATTAATTGATCCATTGGTGAATTCAATTGTACATCCAATGTTAATGCATCGATCACCGTAGATGTCAACTTTTCCTTTGAATCCATGGATCTTTTCATTGTTGTCGGAATTTCTACTTCAATTCCGAACTCACTTTCATGTTACAACAATCGAAGGATTTGGTCATTGGTGTCTTTATAAGCTAGGGCCGCCTGTTGTTGGTTAGGACTTTGGTAGGGACCTTCCTCTACATGTCCGCATGCTTAAACTTTGGTCTCTGGATTCCCTCCATGCTGGAGCTCCCTGACTTGATTAGTAAGGTTGCCTATCGCATGCATGAGTTTATCTACCCGCTCCGCAAGTGCGCGGATCAATTGAGTTACCTGTGCGAACTCTTCTTGTGCTATCTCTTTCGATGCCATTGTGAGATGACGTAGAGTCGAAAAAGTTCTCAAAGGCAACCTGACTCTAATACCAAAATGGTGCAACTCGATTATCGAGTCAATAAGATCTCGATGCCTAAATTGCAAAGCAATTAAAGGAAAAATACTCACAAGAACAATAGATCAGAGAGGGAGAGAATTTTTATTGCTATCAATATTTTTTCTTATAAAAACTCAAAGAAGAACCACACTTAGAAAATATTCGAATTGCTAACTCCTACACCACTACCCCCCTTTTTATAGATCCCAAAGGAATCCTTAATCGAAATCTATACAACTAAGAGAATCAATCATAATTTATTATAAACTAATCTAATCTTTCTTCATATGGTAAAAGCCTAATGAAAAGCAAACATGGAAAGCAAATAAGTAATTAAATGTCTAAATGCAGCTTATTTCTTCAATCACATTAATTACACTCCCATCACATCTTTAAATTGGCTCCTTATATCTCCTAAAAATAATTAATAATAATTCCCAAATTTGTAAATAATTAGCCCAAAATTAGCACATGTTGGGCTTTGGTCCTATGTCTTGCTGGGCCTTATAGTGGGCCTAGATGGACTTAAGTGGATTGGGCCTTATAGTGGGTTTGGATGGGCCTAAGTGGACTGTGGGCCTGCATTACACACACACACACACACACACAAAGAGAGAGAGAGAGAGAGAGAGAGAGAGAGAGAGAGAGAGAGAGAGAGAGAGAGAGAGAGAGAGAGAGAGAGAGGATTTTCTCCTAGGAACCGGTTCTCATGTGAACCCTATATATATATATATATATATATATATATATATATATATATATATATATATTTAGGGTTCACATGAGAACTGGTTCCTAGGAGAAAATTTCTCTATCTATATATATGTAAGTATAAATATGTATATGCATACACACATGCACATGTGTTCTGCTTCACACTAGCCACCTGCCTCACATGGGTTGCCCACCCTAAGTGTAGCCCTGCATCTCACAAGCCACCTCACTCGAGCCCAGTGTGAAAATGTCTCTGCATTAATCACTCCTGGTGAGGAGTCTCGAACACGAGACCTCGTGCTCTAATACCACTTTGATGTAGGACAATTAACCACTTGCTCTAAAAGCTCGAACTGATAGAGCATGACGAATCAATCCCCTTACCCCTATGATTTACTTCACCGTGGATGTAAGGTATTTGCTCCACTACCATTGAAGAGGGTGGGTACAAAAATTCTATCTAAAGTCTCCCTCAACTTATTTTGTTATTTTTCATATAGTTTACCATTTCTGTTGATCTGGATTCTAAACTGGCTTGTGACTAGGAAATGCCCATCAACCGCTCCTAAGCTACTTGAATGCATTGAATTGTAATTCTACCCTTCCTCATCTTGCCACTCAAGCTACACTCTTCCTAACATCAAGTGTACCTTGACTGCCCAACATTTTGCCCCACGTAGCATGCTGGTCTTTTTTTTTTTTTAAATTTTTATTTTTAAATAATAATTTAAAGAGGTAACAAAGAATTTATTAGAAAGCTCAAATCAACGAGCTAAGAATACAACACAAAAAGAGGTAACATGAAGCATGTTGGACTTATGGCTATCCTTTAAAATCTCCCCTTTAGTTTGATTGGTATGCGACAATCACATAAAATTCCCAAGGCACATCTCCACGAAATCCACCATGCTTGAATTTTATGAGCAACATCCTTCTCAATTTCTTAGCTCTCATGAAGCATCGATCAAAGGTAAAAAAAGGTCATTTGGGTAATTTTTTTTTCTTAGCAATATTAACTAATTCCTTGTTTCAAGTTTTCGCTCCTATTATTACTAATATATTATATGTTAGTACTTAAAATAATAGTTTTTTTTAATTATTTTTTTTTTCTTTTCTTTTTTGTAGAGTACTAGAATTTTATCTCCAAGACAAAAGTCAATGAGGAGAAGAATACAACCCCTCATTACATCTTAAAAAAGTCAAAAGTTTACATTCTTTGACATCCTTAACCCTGGCTGTCCAATCTAGAATAACTCTTTTAGACTTCCAAAAAACCTACTCCCGCGGGCCTTTGCTATTAAGGAGCAGCCACTATTTCTTTCCTTCCTAATGTTCCATAACACTGCTAACTAGACCAAATGCCATATAATTAAATCATCCTTCCCTATCACCCTATCATGCCAAGCTCAAAAGAAAGTGGATACTGAATAACGCATCACCCACGAAACTTCGTACGTCCAAAATGCCACCCATACTTGCCTCACAAAAGGGCAACGAATAAAGAGATGATCTATCAACTCGGCATCATTCACGCACATTAAACATATGTTGGGAAGAATCATCGAACGCTTTTGGAGATTATTCATGATAAGAATTCTTTTTCTCCCTACTAGCCATGCAAAGGCTGTTGGATGGTGCATCATAGGATTAAAAGTTGAAATAATTCTCGACTTGGAGGGGATACTGCATTTCAAATAAACTTGTAGAAAGCTTGAATTGTGAATTCTCTTGATGGAGAGGCATTTCAAATCGGAGCGTCCAAGAGGGACATTGAAAGCTGGATGTGCTGTAGATGCTCCAACAAATTGGCAAACTCTTCCGCCTCCTCATTGGACGTCCCTCTTACAAGGAGGGCACCACATCCCGATATCCCGATAGTGCCATGAAGAAAATAGCAACTAGCTTCATGCATATTTTTGGACCAGGCCAATCTAGCCAACAATGGGAACTCGCGTTCTAGCGGATTGCCCCTGCACGAAGGATCCTCCCAAAAATGGATATGAGATCCATCCCCAATAGAGAAGACCAATCCTTGCTTGAATAAAGGGCCGGTAGAGGAAATTGCTTTCCATACACCCGATGCTTGGTAAAGAGATGATCTTTGTCTCCCACCCTCCTATGTGAATGGCTGAATGTCATATTTTGCAGCTATAACCTCCCTCTAAAGCTGACCTTTTCCCGAATGGAACCTCCAAAGCCACTTACCTAGTAAAACGTATTCATGGGTTTGAACACTTGGAAACCCTCTCCACATTTGGATATTGGTTTATAAACCTCACTCCACTTAAGAAGATGAAACTTATGGCCATCCTGAACCTTTTCCACAAAAACTCGTGCCGCAACTTTTCTAACTTGTCCCAAACAACTTTTGAACACTTGAATAAGGACATGAAATAGAAAGGAAGATTGGATAAAGCTGCTTTGATAAGTGCGATTCACCCTCCGAGTGATAGGTGTTGACTCTTCCAACTGGAGAGTTTCATTTCAAATCTTTCGATTACCTTACCCCATAAATGTTTCGTCAGTTTTCCTGAGCATAACATCCAAATAAGATGAAGGAAATGAACCAACTTCCTTTGATAGGCCTATCCTTAACATGTTGCTCTTCCTAACATTCACTTTTAAGCTTGACACCTCCTCAAAGCACCCTAGAATTTTCCTCATGTTGTCCACCGTAGACATTTGAGCATCGGAAAATAAAATGCTGTCATCTGCAAACTGCAGATGAGAGATGTGAACCCCAAGAGGAAATCCTTTGAAGCCCAATTTCTTGACCTTTAACTAGCATCCTACTTAGAACTTCCACTACCACCACAAACAAGAAAAGCGACAAAGGGTCCCCCGACCTAAGGTCCCTTGAAGCTTTAAAAAATCCTTGAGGCGAACCATTGATTGGAATGGAGAAGGAAGTTGATAAAATGCAAGCTTGCATCCATTTAATCCATTTACTGCTGCACCCTAACCTTTGGAGCATGTATCTAAGAAACCCCCAATTGACGTGGTCGTATGCCTTTTCAATGTCTAGTTTGCAAAACATTATACTCTTTGCCTTCCTTGTGTCTTGAATCCATACATTCATGCACGATTGATGCGCTATCCAAAATTTGTTCGTCTGCCACGAGTGCCCCCTAATATTCGGAAATGACACCTGCTAGAACCTTTCTAAGTCTAGAAGTGAAAACTTTTGCCAGAATCTTGTATGGGCTACCAATCAAACTGATCGGTTGGAAATCACCCAGGCTGCAATCAAACTGATTAGCCAAAAATCACTGCACTTTTCTTTGGAACAAGAACAATAAAGGATGCCCCCATCCCTATGGGGACCTGTTCTTTCTAGAAGAATTTTTGTATAAAGAATACCACATCCTTTTTTAGAACCTCCCAAAAAGCTTGAAAAAATGCCATAGGATAATTGTTCGGGCCTATAACTTTATCTCTACCCAATGAATCAACTATTTCCTTGACTTCTTCGGAAATGGGTTTCTCGAGGAACTCCCATTCCGGAGTCGAGATACTATATGAGGATAGATTGTCCAATGTTGGTCTGCCACTCCCTTACTTGACAATAGTTTCGTACTGAATTGCACAATAGCTGCACCAACTTGACTTTTCTTTTCAATCCGAATCCCCTCCAGTTATTCCTCGTCTGAGTGCTAGCAATGCTTGAAAAAAAAACAATGTTCTTGTTACCTTCTTTTAACCATAAAGCCTTCATCTCTGCCTCCCTTTAATTTCTTCCTCTTTCAAATACTTTGAATAAGCTGCCGATAAAGATGTACGCTTGATTCGGTCTTCCTCAGATAGGACAACCCTTTCCTCCTTAATATCTAAGTTATGTATTTCATTGATCATAATTTCGGCTTCATCAAGCCTTTTACCAAGAAGATTATTTTCCCAATCATTGAGCTTACCGTTGAGAAGTTTAAGCTTTTGGGACAACTCGAATCTCGTCGAGCCTTCCATCCTAAAATTTGACCACCATTCTTTGATGCAATCAGTGAAACTTTCCACCTCTAACCACAACAGCTCAAACCGAAAAGGTTTGGGGCCCTCACTTTCCTCTTCCACTTCTAGTAAGATCAACCAATGATTAGAAGTGGGTCTGGGCAGACCTTGCAAATATACTTTCAGGAACCTATCAATCTAATTAGCAGAAAGTAGAAACCTGTCCAAACGTGCCAACACTAGCTCTACTCTCTTGTTGTACCAAGTAAACTTCGCTCCACCCATTGGAATATCAACCATCTCATTTTGCCCCACCCAGTCCGCAAATCCCTACATGCTCTTCGTGATTTGGTTACTGCTAGACTTCTTGTGTGCGAACTTTATAATGTTGAAGTCGCCCCCAATGCACTAGGGCTGATTGAACCAAGATCTGTTAACATTAATCTCTGACCAAAAGAAAAGCCTCTGATTAGGTTGACAGAGGCCATATATTGATGTGAATAAAATTTTAAAATCAAAAGCTTAATCCTTGAGAACAACAGAAATTGAGAATTCTCTGATGAAGTTATCTTTCATCTTCCACAGATCCCTATTCTAGGCCACCACTGTATCGCCGGCAGCACCAACTGTGTCAAGAGCGATCCAACCTTTATTCTTAATCCCCCACAGTGAGTCCAACATTTTGTCGTCAAAGGAATCTGGCTTCATTTCTTAAATGAAATAATCCGAGCTTTGAATTTCTTGCAAACCTCCCTCACATGACTTTTCTTATCCTTGCTTCCCAACCCCTAATATTCCAACCGATCATCTTCATTTGGAAACGTATCTTGCTCCTCGACCAAGCTTGCCGCCATTTGTGCCTTGGTTAGAGTCATAATCGAATGAACATTCGAGGCTCAAAAGCTCTCTTCACGCTCTCGGGGCTTTCTTAGACTTGTGTAGATGAACCTCCCTAATTCTTTGATTTCCTCTATCATTAAGAAAAGAAATAAAGGCATCTACATCATCGTCACCCGCTCTAAATGAGAGACTGATCGACTTGCCAACACGCTCCAACATGTTACGATACCACTCCATATTTGCCCCTGACATATGACTAGAGCCATCAACAATCCAAGGATCACTTGCTAATTGGCCAACTTGAGGCTTATCTCTGGGAAAATCCAGGTCCTGTCTCGTAGCTTACAAAGGAGTAACGCCCAAAGCATCATCAAAGTAATTGACAGTGGTTGCCTCATTCGCCGAATAAAACATCTCTGGATTGTCGGCCTCTAACGCACGCTCAAAAACTTCCAATGCCGCTTCAAAAGCTTACTGATGTGAAGAAGACGACTAATTGATCTTGTTGTCGACAATGGAAACATCTTCAATCTCCTCGGGGCTGGAGCTATGAACAACTGGCTCAAAAGAACCCTCTCGTGCTCAAATCGTTGAGATGCTCACATGGATATAAAAAAGCGTTCATCCACCTCCCACATGTGGCCGATTAAGTTGCTTGGCATGTGCGGGAAAAGAACCCCATCCAGCATGAGAGGAGAAAAAGGCAAGGTTGCGAGGTTGCACGCACTGCTCGCATGATCAACACATGCACCAACTAAGCCATCATAGACACCCACTCTCGCGATGTGATAACTGGCCTCATCAAGATCACGTGTCGCAATGTGCATTAAGGTTCCTCTCTCCTCCTCTGTTGGATTCCATATGACAACCATAAGTGCATTGATCAGGACATGACCTTTCCACTCCTCTTTCGACGGCCTTGTAGCCATACGTGTCCCTCATTGCAATGAAAGCCGATTCGACCATATTTTCGATCCCTGAAAACGTCTCCCGCTCCTCTCATCAGTCTCCAACTGTAGTTTGAGCCTCTACCGGGACCTGAGGATAAGCCCAAGCCATTTGGCTTTCATTGATGTCAAGAGAGAGACCATTCCTACCATCGAATTACACATGGATGGCACATATGCTTCCCCACCCTACCCTACCCCCCTCTTCACACTTGCTGCGATACCCCCTTGCCCTCCATGTAGTGGATTTGGCGCCACACATCCCTTTGCACCTACAACCATACCCCATACACCGTGGGAACATGCAGACTGTGCATGGTTGTTCTCTTGCCCTTTGCAACTGGCGGTCCAATTTTCTTGACAACCAGTGTCTCCTCTACCACTCCTCTTCCCATTTTGTTGGGAGCGCCCCGCTGAAGCTCCCTCATAAGTCATAACTCCCACCTTAAGACTCTTCTCTTACCCAGATATCAATCATACAAGGGTCTGGAGCATTTGATCTTCTTCGAATGCAAATATGAGCAACGCTAATCTTGTCCCCTTTCTTCGTCACTAGATTGATCATCGTGACTTCTTCCAAATAGGATCCCAATGCTGTGAATACCTCCATGAGCCATAGCTCTAATGGAATCCCCCACATTAGGAACCATACCTTAACCACCCCAAAGAAGGATTTCTCCTCCCTTCTGTGCACTGCCATGACAGGGCCATCGTTGAACAGTGCCGTTGTTGTCAAAATCTCTTCGATATTTGCATTAATCCCAACAGAGACCCACAGTTCCATCCTCCCCAACGGCTTGATAGTATTTTCTCCCTCAAGTAGATTACATCAAGCATAAAACCAACTTTTAACCTCCAATGAGGTAGCTCCCTATGCGGTGATGATCAACAAGGTGTTCTGCAGTTGACGTTGTGTCTCCCTCAAAACCTCTGGGCAGACTCGAACCATTGGAATCCCCTCATCCTCCTCCTTCCAAGCCCAAATCTTCTTACCCTCCTTTGGATTAACCATCTATGGAAGAGAATCTAACCTTCCCAACACTTTCTTTGCTTCTGCGAACGACTTTGCCACCCAAACCCCCTTAACCCTCTTCTACCCCAACCTACCCTCAGTTACCAACCCTCCCTTTCATGCCCCAAGTTACCCCCATGCTCCATTGATTCAGGGCTAGAGTGAGCTTTCTGCAACACTTCATCAATGCTCTTATTTTGTTCTTGCTAGGTCCTTGGGCCTCTTTTGGGATAGAGAAGAATATAATGAGCCACAGGAACGGTGTCTTCTTTCTTTTGCTCATCTTCTTACTTTTGTTCATCCTTTCAAAGTTAGTCAAGTTTAGCAAGTGTTAAAAATATCATGGAGAAAGAAATAATGCTTGTTTAGAACATGAACAGTATGAAGTAAAGCTCTCATTTTCAGCACCAAAAACTTCTAAGGGTACCCAATCAACTAAAATTTCAACTTCTCAATTTGCTTGCTGTCAAATGAACTATTCTATAGTAGCCAACCTGTTGAAAGATAGGGTGCGGAGGGTGGGGTGGCAATGGTGGTATAATCCATCTGTCTGTTGGTTCCTAGGGGACATTGGCTATGAATTTGTTGGTAACATGTTTTTATGGCTTCTTATGTGTTTTTAAGCAGGATATGTTTCTTTAGCTGCAATGTCTTTTTAAGAACTCAGTTTTAGTCTGAATGTTATCATTTTTTGTTTCTCATCAATGATTCATGGCTATTGTGATGCAGGACAATTAGCCACTTGCTCTAAAAGGTCGAACTGATAGAGCATGGCGAATTAATCCTTTTATCTCGTAGACCAAGCCTCATATCACATGGATTAGGACCTCGGCCGAACCCCCCTCGTGGGCCCCACATCACATGGGGGTACCGCCTCATACGAGCCACCCGCCTCACATCGGTGAGGCCCGTCTCACACGAGCTACCCGCCTCACACGGGCCGCTCACCCTGAGTGTGTCCTCGTATCCCACAGGCTACCCCACTCGAACCTGATGTGAAAATTCTCCTGCATTAATCACCCTCGGTGAGGAGTCTCGAACATGAGACTTCCCGCTTTGATACCACTTTGATGTAGGACAATTAGCCACTTGCTCTAAAAGCTTGAACTGATAGAGCATGGCGAATTAATCCTTTTATCTCATAGCCTATGCCCCACATCGCATTGGTTAGGACCTCGACAGAACCCCCCTCATGGGCCCCACATCTGATGGGTACTGCCTCACACAAGCCACCTGCTTCACACGGGCTGCCCACCCCGAGTGTATCCCCGCATCCCACAGGCTATCCCACTTGAATCCGGTGTGAAAATGCCCCTGCATTATATTGTTTTGTACCTAACTTCATTTATTATGGGTTGAGACCTAAACTAGCATGATTGGTGCGCAATGCATAAACCCATTTATAATTATCACCTTACGATGCTTTTGTTGAGCCTGGATTATGCATCATTGTTACCCACACTGACATTTCTCTAGATTTATTATTTCAATTATTTAAATTGTGTTGCAAATTCTTTTCCTTTGTTTTGTATTTATTTATGATGCAAAGTTGAATATTACAATTCTCTGTTCCCACAAGAAAGTCCAACATTCTTACAGGATATTTTCTTTGCAGTTCACAAGACATTAACAGTGCTCTTGTTAGACGTCTTCAGAAGCATTCGGGACCTGTAAGTTTCTATGTTTGAATCTTGTTTGCATTTTTTATGAACACGGCATTTCTTTTTCTTTGGATATTTTAATGGTATTTTTTTCTTTATTTTCTTTTCATGTACTCATCTCTCTTCTGAATTGGTTATTACATACAGGTTCGTGGTTTGGAGTTCAACATTCATTCTCCAAATCTACTTGCTTCTGGGGCTGAGGAAGGAGAACTTTGCATATGGGATCTATCAAATCCAGTGGAACCTACTCACTTCCCATCTTTGAAGGTATGTGCATATAACTTGTTTTTATAATGCAACCTCATCATTGCTTGTGCCGAGTCTATTATAAAGCCAACCTCATTATGTCATGAACATCCATTTCTGCCAACAAATTGCTAGCAGTATTGAAATTTGCTATTAAGGCTAGCTACCACTGTGCACTTGGATGTTATCCTTTCCTACTCAAGCTATCGACATAACTGATTTGTTTCAATAGGTTTATTCACTTGTGGTGTTTTGTTGTTGTTGTTATCTAGGTTTTCTAGGTTCAAATTATTCTACAGTTGGATTGTAGGGGTGCATATGATTTGATTGACAGTTGCTGCGGTGCTTGCCTTTTTTTTTTTTTTTTAAAGAAAGGTAAAGGTGAGATTTATTTAGAGGAGCACTAAAAGGCTCAAAAAAGCAAACAACAATTACAACCCATACAACGAAGATCAATCACTTGGTCAAGGACCTTGATACATGAGAGACCCCCCTAATACATCCAACTTTGGCCCCTTATTCACATCCGACTCTGTCCCACTTATTTTTTTAGAAGCACCGATTATTCCTCTCCCCTCAAATAGCTCAAATAACGACAATTAAAACTTACCCCTAGACCACTATTTCTCTTTTTCTTGATCCTTTCTTCATGCCAATCCAGGATGAGGCATTCAATGGACCCGACATCACCCAAGGCCATCTAAAGAAAGTAAAGAATTTCTCCCACACCTACCGAACAATTGGACAATAGATGAACAAATGATCAACCGACTCTGCATTCATCAAACACATGATGCAACATTTAGAAACTGTCATTGATCAGTAGCTACCGTGGGAGGGGTGTCATAGGACCGAGAAGTGACCTGACTTCTCCATTGACCACACAAACGAATCCCTCTCTCTCGGTGATGGCTTGAAGCATTGGAGCCATTGTAGAAGTCGAACGAAATCCGTAGCTTCCTCATTTGACAAATTCCTTCATCAAGGAGGAGACCAAAGTACTGCATCATGGAGATAGAATAGCAACAATCAATGGTCACAAACAACATACACCATGGGGTCTCTTTCTGCAAATGCCTTGTTCACTCATCCATAACCAATGCAAAAAGGTACGGGCTCAATGCCGACCCTTGGTGCAAGTCTATAGTAATTGGCAACTTGTTTCTCCACTAGTGGTCCTCACGTTTGTTATTGCTCCATCGTACATATATCATGTCAATATATCCTCTTGGAACTCATTTCACTACCAACATCTACCAGGTTAACTCTCTAGGGCGTGTGTAAAAAAAAGGTTAACTCTCTAGGAACCCTATGGTAGTCTTTCTCTAAGTCAATAAAGACCATGTGGAGGTCCTTTCTTCTCTCCTTATTTCTCCATCAATTGTCTTAGCAGGAAAATAGCTTCGGTGGTAGCCTCCTTAGATGAAACCATGGTCATGCCACACTGAGGACGATATGTATTTTTTGGGGTGGTGGAATATACATTTTAGTCCTTTTGCTCACATGAGACCATGGTGATGTCAACCTGTTGAATATCATCATCATCACCAGTCTCCCAGCCATTTGAAGTTGATTTTATGAATTTTGTTTCACCAATAATTTGTAAGGTCGTATCCCAATAGGTGAATGAGCCTATAAATAAGAATATCCCAGTGGAAACAGAAAGCAAACTTGACTTACTGGTAGCTGTATGCACTTTCAGGCTGCTATTTCAATCCTCTTCTAGCCTGCATATCATACTGATTACATATTATATGAATATGATGTTAGGATAGAATGCAACATGATGTCAAAGCTAATTTGACAAAAGTTAACAAAGTCATCTCATACATTCTTTTTGCAAATTGTGACATTAACTACATTCAGTTTATAGTGAAAAATTAGCTCCTTGGTTCTCCCTCGATGATGGGAATGCAGTCGAAGATTTTTCTTCTTCTGATTCTTCTTCTTCTTCTTTTCTTGCCATCCAAAATGCCAATAAACACACTATCACATCTTGTAGGGAAGATATGATGCCATAAGTGAGAATCGTGGATTACTAATTGATGTGTCATGTGTTGTGTGCTGCTGCTGTGAAAAGTGTGTCAACCATCTCCTTCTTCATTGCCTGCTTTCTAGTGAAATCTGGGCTGTTGTTCTTTAGTGTGGGATTGGTTGGATGGTTCCCAGGTCTCTCTAAGTGCTGATAAAGGGTTGGTTTGCTAGAGTGAGTTGCTAATGGTCATTATTTATGGGATCTGGTGTGTTTGCTGGTTTTCAAGTGATTTGGTTAGAATGGAATAATAGAATTTTTGGTAGCAAAGTGTGCTCTTGTGAGCACTTGGTTAAGAAGATTTGCAGATTGATCAAAGGGTGAGCTAGAGCTCAGCATAGTTTCAAGGGTATTCTGGTGGTGGGTTTTGAGTCTGGGTGTTATTGAGGTGTTGCCCAGTGGAGAGATTGCCTCCCCTGATTTGGTCTCCTGGAAACCTCCCCTGGTGGGATACCTTAAATTCAATTTTGACAAGTGCACTTGGGGGAACTCAGGCAAGGTTTTGTCAAATTTTCAGGCTGATTGTAATCAGACTCAACTTTTGCTGAAGTTTCAGCTCTCCTATCAGTGTGTAAACTTGCGGTTGAGTTTTATGACAGTCCTATCATGTTTGAAGTTGATTTCTGGAATGCGATTTCATGTGCTAGTGCCGGCCTTTTCTCATGGAGAATGGTGGACATCATTGAAGAAACCAGGGACTTGTGTGGGGGCTGAAAATTTTCTGTTTGTCCATAACAATGGAAAGCGAACTAGGAAGCAGATGATTTATCTTAGAATGCAGCAGCGTCTATATGTTGATAAACGGAGAGTAGCCGAGCAGTGTGGCCCCTGTTGTTCTCGGGGTTGGCAGCCTCTCATTGTGTATGTTTTTCCCTGTTTTTGGGGTTCGGTTGTGTTGCTTTTGTTTGGTTTCCTGTTTGGGTGTTTCTTCTTCTTCTTCCTCTTTTTTTTTTTTTTTTTGAAAGATAACTATGCGCTTATAAAAAAAAGCACTGAGATGGCGCAAGATACAAATCTAAAACTAAAGTAAAGAAAATAGAAGGAAGAAAGACCAGAGATTACATCCTCAACCTAGAGGTAAAATTGCCATTAATCAAGTCGTTTACATATAATGCCCATTATACCACCAGAAGCTTGACCTGATTTGTCACTTCATTTGCTGAAGAGGCATCTTTCATTTCTCTCCTCCCATAACATTCATTGACCTGCTAATAAAGCCAATCTCCAGCACACTTCTGTCCCTAGTTCAACTCCGTGCCAAGCATAGAAGAGACTTTGGATTGATTCCGGCATCACCCATGAGACATTGAAGAATCCCATGATTGAGACCCATAGACTTTGGGCGTAAGGGTAGTAAATGAAGAGGTGATCAATTGATTTTGCATCTGCCAAACACATAACACATATTGGGTAGCACCAAAAATCTTTTTTGAAGATTGTCGGTCGTTAGCACTTTTTTATGCCCAACAAGCCAAGCTTTATGGGACTGAAGGAAAGAGGTGCACTCACGGCTTCCTTTTGCTTCCATGGGCTGAATCATGTTATAGAAGGACTGGGCGAGAACTTCCCGATTTAACAGCCTTCCACAACATTCTATCCTAAACTTCTTGGGCTGGGTGGCACTTCTAAAAGAGATTTTGTAACTCAACATGTCCTTGATTTCCTCATCAAGCATATTTCTATGGCAGGGAGGAGACCAGATGATGGCTCTGCTTGAATAGGAGAAGCAGTGATGTAACGCCCTGAAAATCGGGGGTTGAGTAGAAACCCAACTCACGAGTTCCAAAACGTCACTTATGCAACATAGATAATTATGAATGCATGTTGTCTGTAGAATGACATTAAACAAGATTGAGACTAATCCAAAACAACATATCATACTCCAGAGACAGTTAAATTAGCAAGCGGAAGAATGTAATAGATATATAGAATTTATGAACGGTTGTAGGTCTCCAGAGTGTGAACATGTTATCAGGTTAAACATATACATGTATACTCCAAAAATGATCAAAAAGAATATACATGAGTGCTCAAAAAAAAATATAAAATGACTAGTGTCATGGCGTCTAATCAACCTCCCTGTAATCCCGTCGATCAGAACCTGCATATAGGAGGAATCCTCCTCATCATCATAAAGTCTGGCTCCGCTTCGCAAGCATCGCCATCATCTGAAACTAAAATAGGGACTGGTGGGTGTCCGGAACACCGTCCCGTAACGTGGGAGTGAGTAGCTAACTCAGTGGAATCATAGAGCAAATGTTAACATGTTATCAAATCAATCACGCGATAATGGTAAAGCAAACAATCAAACATTCCTAAACACTGTGATTAATGCAAGAATGAAATGACATGATGGATGCCCTCACCGACACTCCCTCATGCGACACCATCTTACGTCCGCGGCATGCTTTCTTCCCTCAGTGCTCCACATCTTCCAGGCACATGCAGTGCGATATGAATATGATTACCGAGTTGTTATTAGTCCTTTTCATACAGCAGAATTGGGAAACTAGGGTACTTCCCTTATATCATTCCCAACAAGGATCCTGTCTAGGGTCGTCACTCCTAGTAGTCTCATACGATGATATATTTCTAGGTCGCTGCGAGGGCTGTTGCACGCACTCGTTGCACCGCTCCCCCATCACCTTATCAATATAGGCCTAGTTGTACTCTTGTTGCTACGGAAGGGTTGTCGCCTCATGTAGACTCAGAGTACGCTCGAGGTCACTACAAAGGGCTGTTGCTCGCACTCGTTGCACCGCTCCCCCATCACCTTATCAGTGTAGGCCGACAGCAAGAATATAGTGTCCCATACCACCATAATTTGCTCACGAGTCTGAGTTGTTCAATGGTCACTACGGGGAGGTTTGTGGCCCCGACGTACGCCGACAGCTCGACCACGGTGTCCCATACCACTATGCCCGGCTCATGAGTCTTAATGGATCAAGGTACCATGGTTATCAGGGTTATCACTGGTAAGTTCAGTACCCTAGGTTCAAGCAGTTATGACGAATACAAGGTGAACATATAATGGTCAGTTTGATGAGTCCGACTAACACGAGCGCACGTTGAATCGACCGACATGAAGTGCACAAGTACTTCGTGTGGCCTAACCACTGCCGACGACTTTAGTACGACTCGGGTTCGTCATACACATCCTTCGTGGCGAATAGAATCCAACCACGAAATCTAAACTGTTACCGATTGCCTAGGCTAGAGTATAGCCCCAAACACTTGTAATCTAAATCAATAATCATATGAGAGAGACAGAATTGAAATACAAGAAATTCCAGCATGTTATCAAAATGTTATAACATACATCATAAGAAGTTAACCATACACGAGTACTTCACACATAAGGTAATCAATTGAAATACAACAAGCATGGAGGAAAACATGTACATTATCAAATTAGTTGAGAATCCAGTCTCAACGCTAATCTACAACACCATATACTCAATAGTTACTAATACATACATTTACACAAACACTTAGACTACACAACTCCAACGTACTTGACGTATGTTGATTTCAGCATATAATATGACAGATCCTTATATCAAGGAGATGTCTAATACGCAACAATCATGTTCTTACATTCAAAACATATGACAGGCATAAATCATATTGATTTAGGCATTTCAACAAACACTTAGTCTACACACATTAGTCTACATAGCATATGTCGGCCAATATGTGCATTAGGGAGAATCTCTTCGCCAAACAGATCATACACGTATAACTAGTATAGGTACCTAGTAAATACTCATGGCAATCATATCAGCAAAATACGTACGCATACAGTATTTCCTACAAATAACTAAAATACCCTAAATCTCATATTCTTCATACGTATTCGAAATGAAAAACGGATAGCATGTTCTATATGTCAAACAACATCCTTATCAGCAATCTACCATTAAACGGCATTGAAAGCTTTGAAAACAGGTAATCTAAGCGTCTAAAATCCGCACCTTACATCGTAGGAGCGTGATGAATCGAATAGGAACTCTACGTCGTCGTCAACTACTGATTGGCAACCTACAACATAAGGCGAGTCAACTACTTAGCTACTTGTATCCATAGGAGCCTTAAAACAGGTTAAGGTTAGGGTTTTCTTACCTAGAACGAAGCCAGAATCGCCGGAATAACGATGCAGGTGGATGGCTTCGGCACGTGGAGTAGCAGGGAAGAATCCCAGGAGAAATCCCCAACTTCTCCCTCACTTCTCTCTCTTTTCTCTCCTCTCTCATAGGGTTTTCCTTAAATTCGTATGGGTTAGAAAGCTAAAGGTTTAAGGCCCTTTTATAAGCTAAAAACTCACCAATACAGACTTAGGTCCAAGGTATACTTATGTTATATCCAAATCGGGTCTGTTTCGATCCAACGGAGCACTTCTGGAGGTCCTGTTACTGAATGCGGTCGGACTTAAGCTCTCTAATATTGGATTTAGGTCAAGCTAAGTTTTCAGTCCGGTCGGGTTTCTAGATCGACCGTGGCGGACCAATTTCAGTTCAACGGTCACTGAAACTCGATCAGGGCCACAAGTGCTATGACATGAGTGGGCCATCATTCCTGATTCGAGGGTAAATTTGAATTAGATTCTGACGGTCAGAACGCTTAGAAAATGTCGCGCAAGTGACGCGTGCCAGATTTCATAAATTTTATTTAATTTCTAACATTTCTCACACTCTTCACTCTGGACTCAAGAAAATCGTTGTGGGACATCATCTGGACTTGATTTTTGGGGTGATTGTCAAGTCCAACTAGGCGGTCAGGAATGTCTAAGTTCGGGATAATCGGACTTCCGATGTGCAGTCTAGGTCCGATACAAAGTTTTCGAATGCTCTCGTGAGCAACCGGGTTTAGAGTTTGATCATAGGTTTTAGGGTATTGTAGCGTCAACTATTCTACACGTTTTGGCTCTAGCAGATCGTATTTAAAGTGATTGGTGACAATTTCACAGGTCGTCCAGTTTAGCGCTAGTTAATTTCATCTAATTTCCAAAGGAAGTAGCCCTTAATGATTTCTGCTTGAGGTGGGATTTGAAGGGTGGAGTGAGTGGTATATGAAAATGAACAAGGAAGTGTTTGGAGAAGGATTTTGAGGGAGATTCGAAAGATTTTTCAAGAAACGGAAGGCTTGGAGGGGTGGTTTGTGAAGGAAGTATCAAAATGGAAAAGAAATAGGGGTCGAACCCTATACCATAGGGTTCCACTAGGCCCCAAATGCAATCGGCCCGAAGGCCCGGCCCAACTGGGCCCGTTTACCGGCGAGGCCTCGTCGACCACTGGTGGATTTGGAGAGGCCTCACCATTTGGGCGAGGTTCTCCTGTCCCCTAGGTCCCAAAAAAGTATGGGGCCCACCCTGGGTCCCCCTGTAAGTTGATCGTTTGGCTCCCGACTCCATTTGAGGCATTTTCGGGGCCAATTTGCAAACCGGAATGAGTTTATGCGGCGTATAGCATATGATTTTGGGGTAGGAGACGCTAATCTATCCAACTTTATTTTGTTATATTCCAAAAGGTTAAGGGTTAAGAACCATTTTATCCATTTATTTACTATTCACGGTAAGTTTTAGCTTCGGTATTGTTCTTCATCATTAATACCCTAGGATTGGTGTGTATTATGAATGTGTTTAGAAAACAAATGAAGAATAAAGTGACGGAGGGTGAGATTTTGAAGGAATTGGATAAAAAGAGGTTTTAGGCTTTGAGATTGAGTGTAAAATATTGGGGTTGACCTACCACCTAAGGACATTCATTTCTAGGTTTGGAATGGAATGAAACATGGCCTAAACCCTTCGATTGACGGTCTAGAAGTGATTTGGGGTCGTTGGGTGTGATCAGAAATGTGCACGGACTCAATCTCGGCGACCGTTGACAGTGAGTTTTAGTTTAAGTATAGTTCTTCAGTATTTAAACTTGAGGATTCGTGTCTGATATGAAAGTACTTGGAGAAGTTTGAAGAATGAGGTAGTGAAAGGTGAGAGTTTGAAGGAAATGGGTTGAAAAGTGATTTCTTTGGCTTTGGGATTGAGCTTTGAGAGTGTTATGGTTGACCCATTGCCTAAGGACGCCTAACTCCAGGTTGACAAAAATCCGGGGTGTTACAAGTGAGATATTGAAAATGTTGCATTTTGAAGATCGGTTTGCCAACTATGGAAATAGCTCTTAAAGTGCCCTCTCTCCCAAGTGTCTTCCCAAAACCTCACACTCTTACCATTGCCGATTTCAAAACCAATTCCCTTGCATAGCTTGCCTTTTATGTTAGTTGCTGACTTCCAAATGCTTGAAGCTCTGTAGATAGACAAGGCCTTTACCCACCAACTTCCCTCCTAACATCCATCTTTAGATTTGATAACCTCTCTCCACAAAGCATTCTTTTGGACCCTAAATTTCCATAGCCAGTTTCCCAACAATGCATGATTAATTGACTCAAATTTTTGTATATTTGCTCCCCCTTCCTTGTAGTCAAGCACACCTCTTCCCTCCTCAACAAGTGAAATTTCTCCTTCTATTGCCTTCCTTTCCAAAGGAAATCCCACCAGAGTTTTTCCAACCTATGGATGATAGATGTTGGGCACTTGAAAAGAGACATAAAGTGCACTGGCATGTTTGATGTTACTGCTTTGTTAAGCGTTATTGGGCCTTCTAAGGATAAGTAATGGCTTTTCCATGCCGAAAACTCTATCCATTCTTTCCACCACAACATCCCATAGGTGCTTAGCTGGTTTCCAAATGCAAATGGGGAGACTAAGATAAGTAGTGGGAAATGATCCAACCTTACACCCAAAAATGGACGACATCCTTTCTACCTCCTTTTGTATGCGGATCCCTAGCATCTCGCTTTTTGTCGCATTCACTTTCAGCCTTGAAACTAACTCGAAGCACCTGATAATCTTCTTTAGGTTGTCCATTGCACTCGGATCTGCCCTGAACATAAGCAAGATGTTGTCGGTTAACTTAGATGTGAGATGTTGGGGGAGTCATCTTTCTCACCCTAAATCCACCAATGAGATCGACTTCTTACCCTTTTTCCAACATCTTACCCAAAGCCTTGGCCACCACTAGAAAAAGAAATGGTGAGAGTGGGACCCCTTGCTTAAGGCCCCACAAAGCTTTTAAAAAAGCCTTAGGGGGACCATTTACAAACACCGAAAAAGAAGTGGGCTTCACGCATTTTCCATCCTTTCTACTTTAAACTGCAGCCCAAATTATCCATTATGTAATAAAAAATTTCTCAATTAACATGATCACAGGCTTTTTTCGAGGTCCAATTTGCAAACTATTCTTTTTGCAACTTCTTTATGACGAGAATCCACACATTCTTGGGCAACGAGAGTGCTATCCACGAGCCGCCTTCCTTTGATAAATACGCATTGACTATTCTAGATGACACTATCAAGAACTTTTTGAAACCTCGAAGCCAAAGTTTTAGTAAGAATCTTGTAGGGACCCCCATTGAGGCTGATCGTTTTGAAATCTTTTAAATTATACGCATTTGCTACCTTTAGAATAAGGTTTATGAATGAGGCCCTTAAACTTGCCGGGAGACATCCCCTTTCAAAAAAATTCGTTTATGAATCTCATCACTTCATCTTTCACTAAATCCTAAAAAACCTAGTAGAAAGCCATTGGAAAGTTGTCAAGCTCCAGTGCCTTCTCCCTCCCCAAGGACCCCCTACCACTTTGACTTCTTCCTCGGAGAACAGACTTTCTAGTGATTTGGCTCGGACTCGAGACAGATATTTGAAATTCAAGTCGTCCAACCTTGGTCTCCTTGATCCTTCACCTCATAAGAGGTCCTCGTGGAATTGCACCACAACCTTGCAAACGTTGTCCTTTTCCTTCCACTATCATGCTTCCCACTTAAAGAGTGCTAATTTTATTACTTCTGCCTCAAGCACTCATGCTACCAGAGAAAATCTTGGTGTTTTTGTCTCCCTCCTTGAGCCATTTTGCTCTTGACCTTTCTATTTTATTTCTTCTTACTTTAGTCTTCTTGCATATTTCGAAGATAGCTTAGATCTCGTGTTCCTTCTTCCTCATTCAGCTCTATGGCTTCTGCCCTAATATTGATTTCCTGAATACCCTTAAGAATCATATTTGTTTCAACCTCCTTGTATCTTTATACGTCTTTTTTCCACAGCTTGATTGTCTTTTCTTTAAGCAATCTCAACGTATGACTCAAATGGAAACCAAAAAAGCCATGGACCTCGAATGAAGTCCACCAGCTTCGGATTAGATTAGAGAAACCTTCAGTTTCAAGCCACATGAGGCCTTAGGCCCTAGTTTTCCTCCCCTATGAACAACAAAATTGGTCAGAGATTTGACATAGGCTTGGGGAGACCCTGCTTTTGGACTTGTGGAAATATCTCCACCCACTCTGTAAAGATGAGGAATCCGTTGAGCTTGGAGCAGATGGCCTTATCTTGCCCATTACACCGTGTGAATCTAACCCCACCCATGAGTAGATCCACCATTCGATTCTGTTCACTCACACTGTGAAATCCTTTATGCTGCGCATTAATTTTGCTTTATTTGACTTTTCGTGAGTAAATTTGATGACGTAGAAATCATTGCCTATACACCACTGGCTGTCGAACCTGCCGCGAGATTCCTCCAATTCAACCCAAAAATCTGACCTCTCTACTCTACTTGGTTTGGGCCGTGCATCAATGTAAACATCCAATTGAACTTGGCAGCAGCTTTCACGAACACCACAGAGACCGAAAAAGCACCACACCATGCTTATACCTTAGTCCATGCATTTAAGTCCCTAGCCACCACTATTTCCCCCCTTCTTGGATTTGAGTATCCAAAGTGATTCCAGCACAGATTGATCGATTGCCAGAAGCTTGGTCTCTTGGAAGGAGATAACCTGAGCTCTTGACCTACGACATACATCTTCGATGTGCAGCCTTTTCTGCCTTGAACTCGGGCCTCAGACATTCCAACATAGTATCTTCATTTGGGAATTGATCTTCCCCTTCTTCGCTTCTCCTGCGGCACCACCTGAATTGCAGCTAATCTCAGAATTTAGGCTGATTACTTCCCTAAAACCTATTGCAGATCTTTGAGGATTTCTTTTGTTCGCCATTTGCCACATCACCTTATCTCGCTCTAATGCCCACTGGAACAACGCCGCATAGTCTTCCTTGCAGTTGCTGAAGGAGACCCCGGATCTTCCTTTTGACACATTTCATAGCCTCCATGATCCATTGCTTGTCCGGGTCGACGCTTGCTGACACTCCCACCACCCCCTCTACATTGAATTAGGGCATTTAGGTTGATTTTGGCAGGTTAGGTCTGCAATTCCTCTTGTTGCTATTTGGATCGGTTCAACTTCAATCGCCTCCCTCCAAAACCTATTGTTAAATGGTTCCATCTACCAGACCCAATGAGGTGACTCCCTTTCCTTTGCCTGATCCTCTTTCTGAGTGACGACTACCAGTGCTTTACCCTTGATATCCCCTGGGTCTTGAGCTCTAATGGCTGAGTCTTCCACATCACCTGTTGTCGGAGTAGACTCGAGAATATGGTTCACTCATGAACAAATGGTCTTCCATTGGTCCTTCAAATACAAGTGAGGTCAGGTCACATGTGAGAGCCCAACTCCCACGCATGAGAGAAAGGTCTACATCGGATGCACTCTCGCGCTTAAAGGCGTATGCTTTTAAAATATCTCCCCTTTTTGATTGCTCATAAAAAAAGTGAGTATTGTGGCATTTTCTGAATTGATGGCTTTTAAATGGTGTTCAGCCAACATTCAATTATAATACATTAATGGTTCTACTGGAAAAGCTGAGTTCGTTAATTGATTGGAACTAATGTTCATTTGTTATGCCTGCTTCCGGTACTTCATGCTCCATACCATTTAAGTTATTTTAACGATATTTGATATTTGACAATTATCAATGTAGGGTGTTGGATCTGGTACTCAGGGTGAAGTTTCTTTCCTATCATGGAATCACAAGGTTCAACATATTCTAGCGTCTACTTCTTACAATGGAACGACGGGTGAGGAAGGAACAATGAAAACTTTTATGTTTTATCTTCTTTTGATTCACATAATCATTGGTACATGATACATGCTTTTGTTATATTTGATCCAAAACACGAACTTATGTTATTTTCTACAAATTTTTTTTCAGTGGTTTGGGATCTAAAACGGCAGAAACCAGTAATAAGGCAAGTTGTTTGCTGATGCTGTGTAATCTCACTATCTAGGACATTGTTTTCGTAACAGGAGTTATGATCATTTTACTTGTCCAATGCATTTCGAACAGTTTTTCAGATTCAAATAGAAGGCGATGCTCAGTTTTGCAGTGGAATCCTGATCTCGCCACCCAGCTTATAGTTGCATCCGATGATGACAGTTCACCTTCTTTGAGAGTATGATCTTTTGCTGTCTACTATTCCAAACATTATTTTTTCATATTAAATCTGTAAAGGCCATGTGTTAGGTTGAATAATTTGCTATAATCTTCATGAGCAGCTTTGGGACGTGAGGAACACAATATCACCGCTGAAAGAGTTCGTGGGGCACACAAAAGGTCTGATCAGATGCCTGCCTTAATTGAATAGTTTTTGGTTTTGAGGTGGTTGACATTTTATATTGTATAGTTTATGGTCATAGTTATGTTGGTTTGCTTGGTTGTGGTTGTTTTGTATACTAGGGTTTTCATGCCTTTTGTTCTCCGCCTTAGATTTTAGGAAAAAGGAGTTGGCTAAATTTTGTTTGACGACATATTTATTCCGATGATTCGGCCTTCCCTTGAGTGAATTCTTGCAAATTTGTAGAATATCGTATTACATTATTGTCTTTATCTTATGCATATATGTTTTAGGAGTGAGTTGGCTCAAGTTGAAAGCTCTAATAGGGTATGGGGAAGGCCCAAAAGGGTGTGGGTGGAGGTAGTAAGAAAAAACTTGAGGACCTATAGCTTAACCAAGGATGGTCTGTGATAGTGGAATGGCAAAACAGTATTTGTTTTGCCGACCCTAGTTAGTTGGGATAAGGTTTAAATGATGATGATTATGATTATGTATATAGGCATTTCTACTGCTTTGATATCCTAAAATCCTTTGGAAATTAGTTGCAAATTTCGGAGGGAATCTGCAACAAAAGCCTTTTTTTTTATTTTTTATTTTTACCTTCATGTTGCATTTCCTTGTTATATGTTCAATGTTTCTGGTTCAAACATGTAGTGGCTTGTTCTTGTGTTGGTGTATTACTCCTAAATATTCGAGAAGTGTATCCAGTGACCATTGTTTAAATCTTTTAAGAACTTATTTGGCTCTTATATGCATCTTAGTTTTTGAAGATTTATTTATTTCATCTCTGGTTTATTGTGTTGCTCCTATCAGGTGTAATTGCCATGTCATGGTGTCCTAATGACAGCTCCTTTTTACTTACTTGTGCCAAAGATAATCGAACTATTTGTTGGGACACAGTTACTGGGGAGGTAGGAAGTTTTTATCTTTAGAAATCTCGTGTTACTACATTCTGTGTCTTTAAGCCTTCTATTTTCTAGAAGCATTGGTAATAATCATGCAATACCACTTTTCATTTTTTGATATCACGCAGATAGTTTGTGAATTGCCAGCCAGCACCAATTGGAATTTTGATATTCATTGGTACCCAAAGATACCTGGAGTAATATCAGCTTCTTCTTTTGATGGGAAGATCGGCATTTATAATATCGAGGTAACACTATCACATTAGGGTTGTAAATGGGCCACATTCAGGACAAATGGTGGTGCTCTCATATATCCAATCTGATTAAGGAAATCAGTTTTGGGGCCTGTCAGGTTTAGATACAGGTGTCATATGTGAGGTACCAGATCTGGATCTGATTGGATTTGGGTTGTCCATCAAAATAAAGTTTCCAACAATGTACCTCTTGAATACTAACTAAATAATGGTAAGCGAATCATGTCGCAAAAAAAGTACTGAAAAAGATCCTACAATTCTCAAGTTATATATATATATATATATATATATATATATATATATATATATATATATATATATATATATATAAAATCAATATAGGATTCTGTCATTTATTTAATGAGAACACATTTCTTAAATTAATTAAAGTGTACTGTTGAATCTACAGTACACTTTAATTAATTTAAGAAATGTGTTCTCATTAAATAAATGACAGAATCCTATATTGATTATATATATATATATATATATATATATATATATATATATATATATATATATATATATATATATATATAATCAATATAGGATTCTGTCATTTATTTAATGAGAACACATTTCTTAAATTAATTAAAGTGTACTGTTGAATCTACAAATTTTTTGGTTGTGTTTGATGAATTTTAATGGTTTGAAAAATGATTACATTACGGCCATATTGGCTGTTATGTAAATGTATTGGTCACCCCCGTTACTCAATATGGGGGTGAATTGTTCCATTATGGAAAAAAAAAATCAGCCTTGTTGGCCGATGTGGCCCGTATAGGCAGTCGGCAGACCTCTGTTTCAATTAAAATTTTCTTTTTTCAATGTTTTCTCAATTTTCCACTTCTCATCTCAACTATGAAGGAAGCTTAGAAAATAATTTTTATGAACTGTTCCATTATGAAAAAAGCCAGCCTTGTTGGTCAATATGGCCTGTATAAGAAGTCGGCATACCTCCATTTCAATTTTTTTTTTCAATGTTTTCTCGATTTTTCACTTCTCGTCTCAACTATGTAGGGAAGCTTTCAAAATAATTTTAAACTAGATCTATGCCTATTTTGATAATCAAACACAAAATTTATCGAGTTTCGATGAATCTCAGATTAGAGTGGACCCTTTTGGAAAATATAAGAAACACCCCATCTTTTTATTGGGGTCCTATGTGTGCCTCTTCTAGGTCTCTGTGTTATGGCCTTTAGTCTTTAGTTGTTTAGACTTTAGTTGTTTTTTTTAAAAAAAATCTTATTTCCTATATATATATATATATTCTCTTTCCTTATTTCTTCAGTGTCTCTTCTATATTAAGGGCATATTTGTAATTTGAACAGGGCTATCTATTATTAATAAGAGGGTTGGACCCCAGCGTGCTTTTCTCCTCTCTCTCAAATTCATTTATGCTCCGACATGGTATCAGAGCTAGGAAAGCTCTCTTCCTGATTTCTCTTCTTATTCTTCTTCTTCATCTTTCTTCTCTCTTCTTTGTTTTCTTTTCTTCCTGGGGATTTGGTTTGAGATTCGGCATAGTATAGCTGACTATATGATTTGATTTTTTGAAGAGGTCTTGCAGATGATTTAGATTTTGTGGTGTTGCTGATTGTTGCGGTTTTATTTGTTCCTTTTTTCTGAGATCAGATTTCCATCGCCTTTGTGAGCTGTTTTTTATTCACAAATTAGTTGCTACTGTCAAGGATTGCTGCAATTCTATGTTTGGACGATTCTGCCTCATTATTGCTGCTGCCAAGGATTGCTCCTGTTAAAAAACAGGAAGCATATTTAACTTTTGTTTTAGTGGACGTTTTGAAAAAAGACCCAAGTTTGTTCCATGCAGAAGAATGATCAACGCTACACATATTACCAACATATTCTTTATGATGATTATGCAAATGCACAGGGTATCAAAAACAATAACAGTGGACCATGATTTGAAGTTTATGGGGAACTTTTGGCACACGTTATGGAAATGCCTGGGGACTAGGCTTCAATTCTCTAGCGCACATCAATCTTAAAATAGACGACCAAACCGAGATAGTCAACAGGAGCCTTTGTAACTTTTTGAGGAATATTATTGTCGACAATGTATCTTAGTGAGATTATATATATATATATATATATATATATATATATATATATATATATATATATATATAAAGATTGCAATATTATTTATTTATTTTTTAAAGATTTATTTATTTATTTATTATTATTATTATTTTTTAATTTTGAGATTGCAATATTATTAAAAGCCAAAGGGCAATAAAACGACCACCAAGAGAAGAAGAAACAAAAGACAAAAACAAAGCCAGAAAAAAAAGAAAGAAAGAGAAGAAAAAAACCTAAAAAAAAAAACTATACTACTCAAAACGGGGGGGGGTAAAGTGAGGGGGGGAGGCTAGCTAGCCAAACTGCAACATAGAGATGAGAGTAATAACCCGAGTAGGGGCAGATTCCGAATCCTTAAACGTCCTAAGATTCTTCTCCCTCCATGTCAGTGTTCGAAGCATCAATATTGCTACAAGTTTTGCTGGCTAGAGATACGGAAACAATATCATTATTGCCCATAACCTAACGTAGGGGCATTTTCACTCCGGGCTCGAGTGGGGTCGTTTGTGGGATGTAGGGGCACACTCGGGGTGGGCGGGGCCCATGGGGGAGGTCTTGTGTTCGAGACTCCTCACCGGGGGTGAGTAATGCTCATTTTACATCGGGCTTGAGTGGGGTAGTCTGTGGGATGCGGGGACACATTCGGGGTGGGCGGCGTATGTGAGGTGGTACCCATTTGATTTGGGGCTCACGAGGGGGGTTCGGCTAAGGTCTTAACTCATAAGATGTAGGGCCTGGGCTATGAGATAAAGGGATTAATTCGTCATACTCTAACAGTTCTAGCTTTTAGAGCCAGTGGTTAATTGTCCTGCATCAAATTGGTATCAGAAAAAGAGGTCTCGTGTTCGAGACTCCTCATCGGGGGTGATTAATGTAGGGGCATTTTCACACCGGGCTCGAGTGGGGTCGCCTGTGGGATGTAGGGGCACACTTGGGGTGGGCAGGGTCCATGGGAGAGGTCTTGTGTTCGAGACTCCTCACCGAGGATGATTAATGCACATTTCACACCGGGCTCGAGTGGGATAGCTTGTGCGATGCGGGGACACACTTGGGGTGGGCAGCCTGTGTGAGGCAGTACCCATGTGAGGGGTTCGGCTGGGGTCCCAACCCATGAGATGTGGGGCCTAGGTTATGAGATAAAGGGATTAATTTGCCATACTCTAACAGTTTGAGCTTTTAGAGCAAGTGGTTAATTGTCCTGCATCATAACTGAAAAATTGGAAAAAAATTAGAGAAATATGGGAAAAATGGTGGAATTTTTTCAATGAAACTTTAAGAGATACTAAAATACATATATTTGTACATTTAGGAATTAAAAAATTTGATAAAAGAATTTATGCTTTTCATTTAATGAGGGCTTAAAAGTATGTACTATTGTAGAAATCAATCCAATAGTAATACAACAATTACTTAAATTTCATTAGACCAATTAACAAGCAAACAAACATGCATAATGCATTCATACACAATACGTTTGTGCATAAATAAGAATGTACTTTATAAGCACCACGCATGCATGATGATCCAACCATCTAACCGTCAAACAATCCCATCCATCCATCCCATCTATCCATCTAAACATTCATTCATCCACATCCATCCAACCATCCCATCCATCCATCCACTCCATCCAACCATCCAACCACCCCATCCATTCATCCATCCATTCATTTAACCATCCCATCCATCCATCAATCCGATCCAATCCAATCATCCATCCAACTGGCCAACCGTCCCATCCATCCACCCATCCAACCATCCAACCATCCCATTTATCCCGACAGAGCGACCATTACTTAGATATGTTTGTATCGTTGGAAAAGCTAAAGGGTCAACAAGTTTGAATTCTATTGAGTTTTTGTTACTTGACTGAACAACCCAAAATTCAGTTATTTCAACTACATAGAGCGATCTTTTGAATTGGTCAAGACTCTCCAGTTACTGAATGAGATTCGGAATGTCGTGGTCCACCTATAAAAAGTGCAACTTAGAAAATGGTCATGATTAACTGGATGAAAACTTGGATTCAAGTTGAAATGTATGAGTACATACCAAAATTCCGCTAGATTTGCTTCTTTGACCCCACCGTCAGTAAGATAAGCCTTAAGTCTAAATCGGGGGGTTGGCACTCATTAGTGTCATTGTCTTTAGTAAAGCATTCTTCGACGCTTTGTTTTATGACCGGTCTACTTTAAAGACCATCCAATCCAATCATCTAAACATCCATGCATTCTATCCATCCAACCATCCCATCCATCCAACCATCCATCCCATCCCATCCCATCCCATCCATCCATCCATCCCATCTATCCATCCATCCATCCAACCAATCAACCATCCCATCTAGCCTTCAAGCGATGAACCGATCTTAATGCATTGATGGTCCTGTGTACACGTCATTGTGTTTTCATTAAATTGGAACCATTAATCTGGGGGCCCTATCATGATGTATGTGTTTTATCCACTCCATCCATCCACTTTGTGAGATCATTTTAGGGCATGAGCCCAAAAAATGAGTGAGGTCCAAATCTCCAGTGGACCGCACTGTAGAGCTAGGTGGGGCCCATTGTGATGTTTGTGAGGAATCCACTCCGTCCATTAGTTTTGTCAAATCATCTTAGAATATGAGCCCAAAAATGAGGCA
Source organism: Magnolia kwangsiensis (assembly GCA_037074715.1). NCBI lineage: Eukaryota > Viridiplantae > Streptophyta > Magnoliopsida > Magnoliales > Magnoliaceae > Magnolia > Magnolia kwangsiensis. The sequence goes on along the minus strand of CM073577.1, from coordinate 78,516,233 downwards.
GATCCAAAACTCTAGTGGGCCGCAAGACAAGAAAAAGTGCGTAGGGAAATGCCTACCGTTGAAACCTCCTTGGGTCCACTGTGATGCTTATATGGTATCTATACCGTTCATAAGGTCATTCTTACTAGGATGAATTGAAACCACAAATATTATCCTCAACCAAAACTTTAGTGGCCCTCACGAATGTTTCCACAGTAGACATTCAATCCAAGATGTTTTTTTTTTTTTTTTTTTTTTGTGGTGTGGTCCACCTGAGATTTGGATCTCCTTCATTTTCGGGCCAACACTCTAAAATGAGCTAGCAAAACGGATCGACGGCATAAATACGCAACACATGCATCACGATGGGCCCCATGGTCAGGGTCCCACCTACATCGTTGGTTCGGGGTGGCAGCTATGTCATGTCCTTAAAATAGGGGGTGTGACTTGGCAGTGACTCAGAACCAACTATGTGGGTGGGATCCTAACCGTAGGGGGGCCACCTTGAAGCATGCATTGTATATCTGCGCCATCCATTTGGTTTGCTAGTTTATTTTAGGGCATGGCCCCAAAAATGAAGCAGATAAAAATTTCGAGTGCACCACACCACAAGAAACAATGGTTATTGACCATTAAAAATCTTTAATGGGCTACAAAAGTTTTGTATCAGGTTAATATTTCTTTTTTCCTTTGATCTATGTCTGTTGACTTTATCAACAAGTTAGATGGTCAACAAACATTATGGTGGACCCTAGGAAGTTTTTAATGTGGGTGTTCAATGACCATTGTTTCCTATGGTGTGGTCCAGTGGAAATTTGTATCTTATTCATTCTTGGGACCACACTATAAAATAAGCTAGTAAAACAGATGGACGATGTGGATATACAATGCATGCATCAAGGTGGGCCCTACAGTCACTGTCCCACCCACATCGCTGGTTTCGGGGTCGTAGCCAAGTCGCGCTTGAATGAGGGAAGATACGTCTCCCAATTACTCTCTCCTTTCTCAAAATAAAAGGTAGAGACGTCTCTTTTTTTTTTTCCTTTCCTTTCTCAAAATAAAAGCAGATCTGAAAAAAATCTCTCCCCTAGCGAAAGCTGAAGGCATGTTCTGGGAAATTTGACAATTGTGAGATAGTTTTGGGGAATCCTTTAAATCTAAGAAAATATGAGTTTTTGGGTATATATATATATATATATATATATATATATATATATATATATATATATATATATATATATATATATATTCCAATTCCGGCCCAACCAAGCTTCAATCGCCAATTTCAACCCCAAATTTGTGCTCGAATCCATTGATTTTGGAAAGGAGTTACCGATTTTGTCTTTACAACTTAGATATGAAGAGAGACTTTCGAAATCCTTTGTTTTGTTTTTCTTTTTTGAATTTTCAGTATTTATACAGGCGATATCTTTAGAGTGTAGAAAATATTGAATATTTTTGAAAACCTTGGTGAAACAATGCGAAAATTTCCACGATAATTTAGAATATCAACTTCTTCAAAAATTTTGATGATATCTCATTGATTTTCATAATAGAAACAATAAAAGTGACTATCGATATCACTATATCACTGGTTGGACGATACTGATATTATCGTTGATAATATCGACATCTCTCCGATATTTTAAACATTGCTCCTAATTGCCTAGAATGTAGCAAGGATTGATAGTCACCAACGAGCTAGTTGGGAGCTAGAGCCAACCACCCCATTCTAGGTGAAGAGAAGAAGGCTTCACCCACTCCATATTGGAGGAGCAAAGAATAGACACGCAAATAACTGAGGAATATGAACAGTGGATGAATAGGTGGGATATGGTTTCAGCATTCTGCTTCTAGAGCTGACAAATATTAGGCAAAACCATCCCACGTTTTTGCAAGTTATTGATGGTATGAGTTCTTCCTCTTGCTAGGACCCAGCAAAAGGTTGCTATCTTGGGAGGAGCTCCATATGTCTAGAGGAAGGATGGGAAGGCACGAGCTTCACCTGGTTGAGAAGTGGAACTAGAGAGCGAGCCGTGCACTTCCCGAAAGAGTTTTTGGACCAAACAATGGGATCTTGGGAGTTAGGAATCGGCAAATGTTTGGAACAACCCAGATGTCTGAGCAATTCTTGCAGTTAAACTTCCAAAAGAGGTCTGTTTTTTTTTTTTTTTTTTTTTTTTTTTGTGGGGGGGGGGGGGGGGGTTTGGATCATAAATTAGAAAAGCAATCGGCGACAGACTGAAATAGAGGGAGTTCAGATAGCCAAGTATAAAGCAAATATCTGATTTTTGATCCATTGCCAAGAGCAAAGGAAAAGAAGTTGACCAATAGAGGCCTAAAGTGGCAAATAGATTTCCAAATATGGGAGGATCTTTAAAGGGTGGAGGGATTTGGGAACAAATCCCCCTCATCAGTGCCATATTTAATAGCTAGAAGATCTTACCACCAGAAACCTTCCTTGGTACAGAAACGTCCCAACCATTTGACAATGAAGGCTGAATTTATAACCGAAAGATCATGAATGCCAGCACCTCCCTCAGCGATGGGTTTACAGACTTCAGACCACTTAAGCAAACTGAACTTGTGGTCAATCGAGCTTCCTTGTCAAAAGGAAATCTCTGCATATTTTATCAAGCTTAGAAATCACTGATTTTGGACAACGATAGAGAGAGAATAAGAAGGGAGATTAGATAGAGCAATATTGATGAAGGTTGACCGACCTCCAAGCAATGAGTACCTTGTTTTCGAGAAAGACAATTTCTGTTCATACCTTTCAATTACGGCATCCCAAAGATGGTTCGCTGACTTACCGATATAGAGAGGTAGACCAAGATAGGAGGGAAAAGAGCCAGCCTGACAGCTGAGAAGATCGGCGAAGTGCAGGGCTGAGGTTAATCCCAAGCATTTCACCTTCGAACAAATTGATTTTGAGGCCATAAATAGCTCTAAAGCAGCGCACTGTTATACAATGTCGAGTTTGCCTACAATCATGGTGTGTCGTAAAGGCTGTTACATAAATGTAACGGTGGCAACCATTACATGTTACAGGATCATAACGGCTGTAACATCCGTTATGCAAAAAATAACATGTAACCACCGATAACGGCCTGTTATGTACCCCGTAAAGGCCGTAACAACCCTGTAATGGTTTGTTACGAGGTAAATATAGGTTTTTCGAATATTTTTTTCAATGTTACGGGGCAGATATATATATATTTCAATAAGTCAAGATACCGTAATGGCCATTACGGGGGCCTTTACAGCCGTTGCAACCCTATCGTAAAGGTAACAGTGGTGGCCGTTATGGTCACTGGTACCGTTACAGAATACCTTGCCTACAATAGCTTAATAAATCGTACAACTGGAAAAATCCCCATTTGAGATTGTAAATGGGAGAGGTCCACATTATGTACTTGGCTTGGTACTGTTACCAGTACAAGATTGAGTGAGCAAAGGTGCTGATGCTTTCACCAAGCACATTGCAAGTTGAGATGAAGAAAGAGATTGAAGGGAGGATCGCCAAGCACTGAGAAGTTCTGAACAAAGTATCCTAAAACGGTTACATAACAGCCATTATGTAATGGTAAATTGACTTGTAACTGCCTCGTAATGGTTCATTATGGGGCCAACATAGGTTTAAAAAACGGAAGGACAAAAGCCGTTATGGGGGCCATCACAACCATTACCATTATGGAATACCTTGACTGTGAATGAACTTTGTTGGGAGAATATATATATATATATATATATATATATATATATATATATATATATATATATATATATATATATATATATATATGGGAAATGGTACTATGAGGTCGACCTCATGGGAACTTCCCTTGAGGTCGAGCTGTGTGGGCCCCACCATGATGCATGTCAAAAATCTACCCCATCTGAACAATGTGCCATTCCTTGGTGGGCCACGGACTTGAAAATCAAGTCTAACAAGTGTAACCCATGCCGATCAAGAGGAATTTGGGTGACAATGCTTATGAGATTGAATTGCTAGATGACTCAGACATCTCACCGACTTTCAATGGGGTGGATCTGTTCGTATACCATGGTGAGGTGCGTAACATAGAAGAAGACTAAATTGCTGCTGCTAGGGACATAGCTTTCGGAGAAATGAATGGAAAAAGTTGAACGAAGTGTTGTCCATAAAGACCATCGTCACTAGATGAAGCAGCTACAAACAATACTTGGCGAAATTGAAGATCAAGCTTTATTATGAATGAATGTGGATCACGGCCAACAAATTAAAATGATTGTGGATTCAGACCTCCACTGCTTGTAGGAAGTGTCTAACTCACCGGAGCTGAATTCTCTCCAGCATGGAGGAATGATATATGCCCGAGGCCCACCATGGGGCTGAACATGTGTTGAGTTTCGTGGTGGCACAGATCCATTTACTATTTTTAGAAGAGAGGCAGCTGGTTTTGATGATATAGTTGAAGATTTTGAGATTATTTGTTACATTTGGTTTTACTATTTTTAGGCCATTACAATAGGGCCAAATCTTTGTAAGTGAGTTGTTGCTACCTACCTTAGATTACATTGATTTGAAATCAATTAGATTTGGAATCAATCTGAATGGGTGGGGGTCTTCTTCTTCTTCTTTTATTTATTTATTATTTTTTTTTTTTTGAGAATGAAAACTTTATTAAAAAAGAAACCAAACAAAGCTACAAAAGAAAGGGGGTGCCAAGACGGCGACCCGAAGGCTACCCAAGAAAAGTAAAAATTACTATCCTAAGTTGGGGACATGTGAGGGCCCATTCAATGATCAGCGACCTTGTCCTATTGGACATGGCTTCCACTGAATTCCTAACATTTTTAAAGCACCTAGCATTTCTTTCCTCCCACACAGCCCACCACATGGCAATCAGCCCCATTCTCCATAGCACATACTTCTCTTTTCCAAGCTTCAATCCATGCCATGAACATAAGGAGTAAACCTTACTCGTGATGACCATGAAACTTGGAAATGGCCCAAGAGATCTGCCCTAAACCTCCTAAATTGGTGGGGGATCTTAGTCAAGGATTTATTGGAATTTTGGGTGTTGTTTAGGTCTATAAAGGGGTTGGTCTCAAAGTTAAAGCCTCCCAATTTTATGAGTTTTGTGAATTTTTACTTAAGTCCGTGTTAGAAGTTTCAATTTTCAATAAAGTTGTTTATTCCTCTCTACTCTTAACATTCTTGTAGGTGTGTTTTTTTTTTTTTTTCCGTCCATTCTTGTGATTCTGGTACTGAAACTTCATTGATTTGATAATTGGATCGCATCACATCTCAAGTGTGACATAAATCTATTCCTTTGCCAATCTAACTGTTCCCTGTTGTCTGTTCCATCAACTAATCCATCCGTGATCGATTGATAGATTTATTTATCAATTCACAGATGGTCTTTTCGTGTGCATTTTCTTGGATTGTGGTGCCTTTGTCTGGCATGTCATCTGTTGAATCTTCATACACTTATTCTCATGATCTTGTGTTTGTTCTTTGAAATGATCAGAGTCTTCATAAAACTAGATAATATCTAGTCACAATTCTCTAATTGGTCATCTATTCTGCCATGAGGGTGATCAGAGAGAACTGTTAAAATCTGCTTGCAGGATGCTACCACCTTGCGCAAGAGCAGGGACTCTTTGATGTTGTGTTGGCATTCTCAAATTATCCAATCATCTAAAACTCCAATGGAGTTGTCCCTCTGTATGAATACAATCATCTCCTTACTATTTTCTGCATGGCATTCCTCTCGTTCCTTGCCATTTGTCTCATACAATCCCATGGATGAACTTGTTCTTCTACCAATTTAATGTAGGATGGATGAGAAGGAAGAAAAGAGAGCAGAAAGATGGATTCTTTGTCACAAACCACACGATCTGCAAACCACGCGATCCAAGTGTTTTTTTTTTTTTTTTTTTTTTTAATTATGTTTATTGGTTTTCTTCTTCTGTGATATTCTCCCAAATATCACACGTTTTCTAATTCCAGTTTATATTCATCAACTCTTCTCATACATATGGTCTTAGAGGTCCTTTATATATAAACCAAGATACAAGAGAGAAAGACCCAAAGAATTCTTACAAATCTGGACTATACTAATTTTAGCTATAACTCTTATCTTAAAGATTGACATCTAAATTTCAAATCCTAAAAAGGGAAACAACAACTCACTATTAAAAATATTGTCAATCCTAAAAGATCTTACCAAAATAGTTAAAATATCCTTAGTATGGGTTGTTTTACATCCATCCAACAATTGAAGGGATCCATCTGGACATTTGAGTGATCCATCAAAGCCATCTGATTGGGCCATAGACCACACCAACCAATTGGGCCATTGACTCGGGTGTGATATATTGTCCAACCTTGATCTGGTCAAACAATTTGGACAATTGAAGTGGTCTAGATCAATCATATGAAAGGTTGGATGATCCAAAATGTTTATTCTGGATGGTCAGATCTGCCCTTTCTCTGAATATGACTGTTGGATGGGCCTTATCTAGGTCTGGTCTCCTTTCTGATGTCCTAATCCTTGATCAGCCAGCTTTTGTAGCTATCCAGGGCCCATTTGATGTTGATGGTTGTCTCAGATGCATCATCTGCCACACCAATTTTGACAATTTGGGACGCAGATTAGCTACTGACAATGGCAGTACCGATCTTGCTACTGAAGTGACGCCACCAAGTTCTGTGGGCCCCACCATGATGTATGTGTTGTATCCATACCGTCCATCCATTTTGAGAGATCATTTATGGCATGATACAAAAAATGAGGCAGATTCAAAGCTCAAGTGGACCCACCATAGAAAATAGTAGGAATTGAACACCTAACCATAAAAAACTGCTTGGGGCCACATAAGTTTTCGATCAAGCTGATAATTGTGTTTTCCCTTCTTCCATGTCTGTGTTAACTTATTAACTGATTGGATCTCAAATAAACATTACGGTGGGCCCTAGGAACGTTTCAACAGTGTGTTTCACCGTCTCCACTGTTTTCTGTGGTGGGGTCCACTTGAGCTTTGGATCTGTCTCATTCTTTGGCTCATGACCTTATATGATCTCTTCATATGAATGGATGGTGTGGATACAACACATACATCATAGTAGGGCTCACATAACTTGATGACGTCACTTCAATAGCTAATTTGGCTACTCAACCCAACCCGTCAGTAGCTAATCCGCATCCGACAATTTGAGGTGCATTTGTGACCTTTTTCATTGTACCTTCATACCATGTTATTTTGTTCAGGTTACTCTAATAAAATGTGGGGGGGACCTAAGTGGCTAAGGCAGTCATTCTATCCTTCTCCTTTCTCTTCCATTCTTCTTTCCTCTATTTTCCTTCTCTCCTACAGTGCAAACATCATTACTACGACAAACTACTGCCCATAGTTTGCAAATTGGTGGTCTGTCACTGCATCAGTTCAAGCTGGGTGGGTCAACTTGGTTGCTCAAGAAAAGAAAGTTTTTAATAATTTTACTATAAAATTTAACAACAACAACAACGATAGTAATAATGATAATAGTAGTAGTAATAAAGATAATGATAATAATACTGTGATAATGATACTGAACCACTTCTGGAATCAGAAAGGGAAGAGTCTTGTCTGGGACAAGGCTTGTGCTCTGAAAACCAAGATGAACCTTCCGTGAACTTGGATGTGCCTGCTTTTCTAGATCCAGTTAACCAGTAGTAGGTCAAGTTAACTCAAGCAACTCCTGAGTAGACTGATCTTGTTTGCAAACTATTACTTGTGCCCTTGTTTTCTACCTTTTCCCCCATTTTCGTTCAAGTCATATGGTCTACATGATATGCGCCATTGTCCAAGTCTTTCATATGACATCTTCTGTTGGTTCTGTTTGAGCATGAAAGATTTATATCCTTTTTCCTAACAAGCATGCCTGATGAGTGTAGGCTTGCAGTAGGTTGGCATTTGGAGAAGGCGACTTCACTGGCACATTGTCAACTACAGGGTCTTCAGGTACCTATTTTTCTAGCTATAATGTCTATATGGCCATTTGCATGTATAAAACAGTGACTTAATGAATTGGTTAGTTCATTAATTGTTACTTTCATGGAAGCTTATGATTTAACAATTGTGTTCTTTGGTTGTTTCCTTCTCTAATTTGTGATTTATCGTTTTGTTGTTTGGTCGTCCTTGCCTATTAAAATTTACATGTTGAGAGGGAGGGAGGGCCGCATCAAATTTACATGTCCTTAAATAATCACTTTCATTGGATGATCCAAAACAGCTAGCAATGACCATCAAAATTGACAGCCAAAGCAACTATAAAAATCAATTTCTCTAATAATTGCTTTTATTGGATGATTCATACTAGCTAATGATGACCTTCAAAACTGACAGTCAAAATCAGCTATAAAGGTTTTATTCATGGATCTGAATCGTCCGTCATATGGCAATTTTGATTTCATATGCCTTTGGACAATCACTTTGATTGGGTGATCATCAATACAAGATTAGTAGCTGCCAAAATGTACAGCCTAGATTAAATTTAAGCAATTTGTTATGTCCTTTAATATATCACTATCACTGGATGATCCAACCCAGCTAATGATGAACATCAAAATTGACAGTCAAAATCAACTATGAAGGTTTGAATCATGGATCTAAACTGTCCTTCATATGGCACTCAACTTTGGTTGCATATGCCTCTGGATGATCACATTGATTGGCTGATCGTTGCCACAAGCTAGATCAATTTTTTTTTATTTTTAAAGTCAAGTAATTAATTTGGACCATCCATGATCCATGTAGGTCCCACATTGAACTGCCTCTATCTTTCAGTTATCACTTTGATTGGATGGTCAAGATCCTAAACAATGAAATGGATGCTCCTTTAACTTATAATTGGGTTATGGAGAATGGTTCATCCTACTTGTTGCCCCACCTTGGTTTTAAAAGGTTCCAATGATTAAACTAGGCCGTCCAATTTCTAGGGTCCACCTTCGATTGTATATACATCATGAGAATTATTTTGATCAAATCCCAATCATTTGATCGGTTGTTAAGATGACTGTCCATATTGTTTTAGAAAAGGTCAAGCATCTTGCTCAGACTATGATACCTCCTTTGATACAAGGATCCTAATTATCGTATCAAGGATGAATAACTCGAAAGGTCCAAGTTGATTGTGAAAAAGGTTTAGATGATTATATATATATATATTAGTGTTTTAAATAGTGGTAGCATGATGCGTAATGCTCAACCCTCTATAGTGTGTGGTGTAAATACGTAGCGTGTAATGTAAGCTGCACGATACTTCTATTTTTTAATTTAAGAATAGGACATATAATAAATACTGGGAAAAAAGAAAAAATATATAAAAATGCCTACAAATTGATTCATTTTATCAATTATAAGCATGTTCAATCAAGTTATTAGTTATCATTTATCAAAAGCCAATCCACATATATAAACCAAATCAAATAATTATCACATCAACAACTTTCTAAGCAAACTACTTTAATTAATAATGTCTAATTGAAACGACAAGTCACAATTATGAAAAAAAATAAAAATCCCATATGTTAAAAGTATTAAGTACAATACAAATGTCACATTCCTCAACATTAGATACAAAGAAAACATGAAAAAAATAAATTTAAAAATAAAATAGTAAAACAATACATTGTAGTGTACGTTACGTGCTACGTAGTTGTAGTGTACGCTACAAAGGATTTACGCTATTTAGGATGTTACATAACACTACAACCATGCTACACTACGTAGCGTACGTTGCTGCTACACTACGGGCACTAATATATATATATATATATATATATATATATATAATGAAGGTTGACCACATCCCATGAGGTGGGCCACTCTAGGTTATGGGATGTCCTAAAAATCAGCCATATTGGGAACTAAAATGGACCACCATTTGAAGCCTTGAAATCGTGGCAAAAACATCTAAAAGCACTTGGTGAGGCCTGCTTGAGTTTTGGAATGGCTTGTAATTTGGGGTGACCCTCATCCAAGTGCGACACAAAATGGATGGGTTGGATGTCTGAACCACATCTTAGTGGGTCCTATAAACAATCAGGAAGGTTTCAATGGGTGGGTAATCACTCTCAACTGTTGTCTATGGTGTGGCCCATCCAAGTCATGGATTGGCTTGATTTTTGGGCTCATGGCCTACTATGGAAGGGTGCATCTATTTGATGGTGTGGATGTCCGACACAATCATGGTGGGGTCTACAGAGCTCAACCTCATGGGAAGCAATATTTCTTGAATCTTTATCACATAATGTATCACACTCTTGGGATACAGATACATATCGGTTATCGCATGGGATATATCAGTTATATCATGTAATTTATCACTGTTTTTGGGAAACATTGGGAAATTGGTCGAGTTTTTCATTGAAACTTCATGGGTTGTTAAAAAAGACATCAATACATAGATTTTTTTTTTTTTTTTAATTATATAAAAAATGTGTACACATAATAGGTTTCCTTTGTATAGGGTTCTAATCTTTACATTGTCTAACTGAACCAATGCAATTATATTCAAAGTTAATTCATAAAATTTATAAATGTAAGCAGACATGTATGTAAACACAAGCATTACATTCCAAAGTAAAAGAAGTAGAAACCTAGAAATATACTTGTGGATTTTGAAAATTTTGAAAAAACATTTTTAATTACTTTTAAATGAAAAAATATTTTTTTCCCAAAAAATCCCCAAATTGCTAAAAATGTGTAGATCATGATATATACATATTTGATATTGTGTACGCACATTTTAAAATATTGCTGTAAGAAGCTTCCAGCGTTTGTGTTGTCAACGAAAAATCGATATTATCACCGATAATTTCGGTATTGCTGGACTTGCGATACCGAAAACCCAAAAATTCGTTTATCTTCTAAATATTGTTGATAATGTTGATTACAATGAAAATATCGATAATCCGACAATTATATCTCTATAATATAGCCTTAAATTCAGAAAAAAAAAAGAAAAGAAAAGAAAAAAAAAGCGAGAGATATTAGATTAGATAGGGAATGAAATAGAACCATACCCATGGAAGGAGAATCGAACAGAGAGATTTAGATAATTTGAAGGGAGAATCGAGTTGAGAGCTAACTACGTTGCGGCGGCCACTGCGGAGGGAACCTGCGTTGACTTTTAGGGTTATGAAGGAGGGGTTGAAGCTCTTGTTTTTAACTTTTTAAGTTTTTCTAAAATGTGCATTATTCACCATTTAAAAGCATGGGTAAGTACTGTTTTGAATCAAAATAAAACTAATAATTTAAGTAACTTTTAAGTTACTTTTATAGCGTGAGTTTCACTTCATGTAATAAAAGTGGTTCACCACCACTTTACGAACTAAAATTGTAATTAAAAGAAAACTTAAAATGTAAATCGAATGGAATGGTTAGGGCAGTAGATTAGGTGTGCTCGGGCCTAGGCCTCACCCAAGATGGTGCGGCCTTACTGTGGGGTCCACCATGATCTATGTATTCTATATCCAAATTGTCCATCTGTTTTTCCAAAACGTTTTAGGGCATGAGCCCAAAAATGAAGAAGATCCAAATCTTAGGTGGACCATACAACAACGGTGACTGAATGCCATACCATTAAGAACTTCTTAGGGCCCACCTTGATTTTTCCATAATGTTTATTTGCCATCCAACATGTTGGTCAATCACCATTGTTTCCTATGATAAGGTCCATTTGAGAATTGGATCCACTTCATTTTTATGTTCATGTCCTAAAAGGATCTTGTAAAATAGATGGATATAGAATACATAAATCAAGGTGGGGGCCACCGTCTTAGGTGAGGCCAAGGCTGCACCTAATTCACTCTCTTGATGGCTAGATGGTTGGATGCATGTATGGGATGGGATGGTTGGATGGATGGATGGATGATTGGATGGGATGGTTGGATGGATAGATGGAATAGATGGATGTTTGGATGGATAGATGGGATGGATGTTTGGATGATTGGATAGGATGGATGGTTGGATGGGATGGATGGATGATTTAATGCACTGGATGGATGGATGGATGGATGATTTAATGCGATGGATGGATGGATGGGATGGTTGGATGGATGGGATGGTTGGATGGATAGATGTGATGGATGTATGGATGATTTGATGGCATGAACGGATGGATAGTTTGATGGATAGGGATGGATGGATGAATGTTTGGATGATTGGATGGGTGGATAGATGAATGTTTGGATGATTGGGTGGGATGTTTGGATGGGATGGTTGGATTGTTGGATGGATGGTTGATGGATAGGATGGTTGGGTGGTTGGATGGATGTGATGGTTGGTTGGTTGGATGGATGGATGGGATGGTTGGTTGGATCATTTTGCATATGTATTTTGTTTATAAATTATATGCTTATTTATGCATGGCTGTAAAATGTATGAATGCGTTATTCTTGTTAATTGGTTTAATGAGATTTGAGTGATTGTTGTCTACTATTGGATTGATTTCTTATAACAACACATTCTTTTAGGCCCTAATTAAATAGAAACTTATTATGTATGCATTTTTTATTTTTTATTTTTACAGTTCATTTGAAGTTTTTGGCCTTATATCTAAGATGGGATGACGCATCTAATGGTTGGAGTGGATTTCTTACAAACATCTTTGTGGGCCATGTAAAAATCAAGGGTTGGTGTTCCTCTCCCAACTGTTTCCCTTGGTATGGCCCACTTGAATCACGGAATGGGCCGGTTTTTGGGCCTGGGCTTGACATTAGTGACACACTTGGTGGTGGGTGTGGATTTTACATAAACATCATGGTGGGGCCCACTTAAACTGCCTATCACTTAAGACCGCACATAAGGTCTCTTGTGGTCTACCGCCACCATATATATGTTTGTCTGGATGTCTACACACACACGGGGAGAGAGAGAGAGAGAGAGAGAGAGAGAGAGAGAGAGAGAGAGAGCGCAATTAGTTGCATGTTTGTATGGCATCTCGTCTCTACAACAAGGTTGTCCCACCATAAAAATAGGATGCGCCAAAAATCACGAAGGTTGTCCCACCATAAAAATAGGATGTGCCAAAAATTGAAAATGTGATGCACCATGTGAATGTGGAGTTTTTAGGTGTTGTTTCATGGTTTTCTATGGTATACCCCACCTAATAGTTGAATTAACTTGATTTTTGGGGCATCTCATTTTCATGATGGGATAATCTTAATGGACGGGCAAGATGTCGTACAAACACTATGGTGGACCCCACATGCCAACTAGTTGGATGTACAACTAGTTGCATGTAAGAATTACTCATATATATATAAAATTGGTCATTAAAATGAACGACCATATTGATTTAGAAAAGGCCTAATCATTGATCTAGATTGTTCATGCTTTGAATCTATGATCCCGCCGTAGATTGCACACATTTCTAAGGAATCACTTCATCTTGATGATTGTATCCATCTAATTAATGGTGGATGGTGATTTGAATGGACAGCTGTGTTTCTATCATATTGCAAAAATGTTGAGACACATCCTTGGCCTGTCCTTATTTGCCTTGCCTTATATTGTGCTCCTCTCCAAGAATTACTATCCCAATTATCTGATCTTTGCCTCACAAAAAGCTGATGGGGTATGTAGATTATAAAGGACCAATCACCAATTCTCATTGAATGTCCAGTGGACCCACTCCTGCTTGGTCATTACTTCCCCTTCCCGTGAATCGCTTTGCTCCGATGACTCTAAACATCTTTCCAATGGTATTGGTCAATTCATGAATTGAGGAATGCCATCTTTTTATTTATTTATTTATTTATTTAATTCTTGCACTTTTTAGGCTGCTTTTGTTAATCATGTAGTTCACAACTTGGGTAACCATCCAAATGCCTCGGCAGCACACCATGAATTAAGCAATTAGAAGTGTAGCAAAGTCATGAGTTAGGTATTTATCCAAAGATTCCAAACAGTTCCTTTAATTTCCTATATAGAATCATATGAGCACCATTTCTTTAATGGAAAGGTTTCTCACCAGTTGCTGGCACAGTTGTCGTATTATTGAATCCATTGATCAGATAGATGCCTTTTACTTCCAAACATTTGTGCCGAAATGTGAAAGTTCTCCATTTCCCACCTGTGCTGGTTCTCCACTTTTCCCTTCACCACACGCAACTCTAAATAATAGATAATTCTGTAGAAATGGACAGGCTATGAACTGTGGTTGTGATTTCTTATAAAGCACCCCTTGGACATGGCTTATTGATGAAAAAAAAATCCCTTTGAAGTGCGGGGTATATTGGGGCTTTTAGTGGTAGTTATTAAGGTAATACTTGGATAATGGCAACTAGATCATGATTTATTCTTGTTAGGAAGTTTTTGTTTTTTCTCTCTTGATCGATAAAAACATTTTGTTCCAAACCCCAAATGGGCAAAAATTACAACCCAAAAGAGGAGCAACACCCAATCTTACATTACATTATGAATTGGGGCCAATCTGTATAAGAATTTACATTTCTTTCTCCGGAAGACTCCTTTTTAGACTTCCTCCATAGACCAACTAGGCCCCTATATCTCTCAATTACATGGGTTGAGCATGTTCTATATTTTCTCTCCTTCCAAATTGGCCGCAAAAACAGTAAGAACCAGAATGGTTTACTCTTTCCTTCTCTTGGATATCTGAGATCCACCTCCATAAGATTGGCTTGAAGTTGTCACTTTAAACTAGTTGCTGAGGCAAACCTGTTTCCGCAAATTGGCAAAAGATGAAATGATGTCCCTCGAGCATATGCTGCATCCATTAACAATACTTTTCTTCCTGTTCCACAGATGGGTCAACTTGTCAGCACCCAACCACCACCCAAATCAAGACTGGTTAAATCCAACTTACATTAGGAGCCCCGACAGTTTTTCTAAACTGACCTCCATGGTCATTGAGATATTTCTCTGAAAATGTTGGGATCTGCACTGTGTTGGTTTCAATCCTGTTATAAAGATGAAAGACTTCGACACAGTTACAAGCAATTAATCCTTACCGAAGATTTAAACATCAGATGCAAAGCTGATCTCTGCCTCATTGATCCTCCCAGGACCTTATCATCCTTCAGTCACGCAAATCAAAAGTAAGGCCGTGTGTAAAAGAGATTCCCTAGAGTGGCATTCCAAACTCCGAAGTCCTGTCTTGCAAGGAGCTAGGAGCACTCCAGCCCTATACTTTGATGATACCACCTTTCTCCATAGGCCTCTCTCTTCCTCACCGAATCTCCAAACTGAGGGGGACTTGATCCTGCTTGATTGGTTTATAAACCTCTTTTCATTCCACCAGATGATATAATCATATATGTGAGTTTCTTCAGCTGCTTGCCACAGGAATCCCTTCGAATTCTTTCCAGCTTGCTAATTGGGCACTGACAGAGCAACGTAAAATAAACTGGCAGTGTTGCTAGCACTGCACTAAATTCAGTCCCCAAAGAATACATATTTTCAGATCAGTATTCTCTCCATTTCCATATCCCTGAGGTTTTTATTTTATTTTATTTTCCTCATGCATAACTGGACTAGTACATCGCCAGAAGAGAAGCCACCTTACAACCCAGGATCGTAGCAAATCTGCTATATTATCATCATCCAATCTGACCATCATATCTCGTTTTTGAACCAATTCATCTTCAGCCAAGAAACTGCCTCACAGCATGTTAGAATTCTCCAGGTTCAAAACCTGTTCCTTACATCGTCGCATCACACCATGTCAACGAATCAACAAGAAGAAAGTTAATGAGATCAACATATCAGCAAGAAGAAAATGTTCTCATTGTTATGAAAAGGAATTGGTCTCTATCAACTAGAAATTTGAGTCATATGTTATTCATTCATTGCATCATGGAGACATCTTGCAAACTTAGTTGTCATTTTATATATGATATTGTGTTAACCCAAAAAGCTGGATCAATCTATGACTAGCACTGTCAATGGGCTGGGCTGATCTGTCGGGCTTTCAGGCCTTCCCTGCTTTGGGCCTGGCTTGGGCTGGACTACTGGGCCCAAGGTCCAGGCCCGGGCCTAACATTTAAGTCCGTTTAATAACTGGGCTAGGCTTGGGTTTTGTTCAAGACCGTCAGCTCAGCCTGTCTAGGGCATGTTTGGCATACATCATGCATGATAGGATACGCCTAATGGACATGCTGGATTTGCGCAAAAGTGGGTGGCCAGGCTTGGGCCCGGGCCCAGGCCAGACTCGGGCTCAGGTTGTACATAATCGTCACAGGTTGGGTTTGGCCCTGTTTGTCATGGTATGTCTGGACCCTGGGACTAGGTTTTTACTTTACAGGCCATTATTGGACAGACTTTGGCCTGGCCCAAGCTCAAGCCTGGCCTGTCGATGGCCTGATCTATATGGCAATAATGATATGGCAGTTGTGGTGGTAATGATGATGTTGTATGAGAACTGACTGGAGGATTGGAAGGCACTGTTGCTTGATTGGTCGTCTTGTTTGGTTGGAAACCATAATACACCGTCCTTAGACATGAGATTTGCAAGCCTTTGATAGTCATCTCTACATCATCTCCCACTATGAATTTACGAAATTCCTTGTTTTCAAGTTTAATTTGCCTTCTCCTTTTTTGCGGATTCAGTCTAATTTAGTAGCATGTCTACAAGTTTGTAGTTAATTTTGTCATGTCAACCATTTTTATTTATTTATTGGTGGATCTGTGGGCTTGTTCAATTACTGAGGACAGGGCTGTAAGAATGATTGGCAAGATTATAAAGCTGACCTCAAATTTCTGGGACAAAGCTATGGTGATGATGATTATGAATGTTCTGTTTATTCTCTTATCCTCATGCTCTGACTATATATTCCAACTTATACTATTTAAGTGTTGTTAATCCATCTTCGCTGGTCACTTTTTTGTACATTGCGGTTGATGATAATATATGTTTATCTCATTTGTAATTGGCATTTTTGGATTGGTTCATTATACCGATTATTCTCACAAATATTATGATAGTGTGAGGCAAGTGATTGAGCACCGGCTTTACTATTATGGAGCATGTAAACTTCATCTGAATTCCTTCTTTTACACGAAGAAGAACCATTTTTCTATGAGCACCTACAATGCATCTAATTCAGTTAATTTTCTGGAGTGTTCACCTTTTTCCCTTTTCCCTTTCGGACTTCATCACCTTTTCTGATAGTTGATAATTCTTCTCCTAATCTTGTCTTTCGATATTTCTTTTTACCTTTCCTCGGTTTTATTTCTGCAGTGAATTTGAGGGCCCCAAAGTGGTTGAAACGTCCAGTGGGGGCAGCTTTTGGTTTTGGAGGAAAGCTGGTTTCATTTCGCCCTAGCTTATCAACTGCAGGTGCTCCCTCTGGAAATTCTGAGGTAAGCCTTGAGGTTCATGAGCTGCTTTGGGATTTTATATAGCATTCTTAAGCTGCTTTGGGTCATATGGTGTAGATAGCCTTGTGGTCACGTCTTATGTCGCTCTGTGGTTCCCTGGTCCCTCTCCTTTCTCAGGTTTATGTGCATAATATAGTCACTGAACTTGGTTTAGTGAGCCGTTCCACTGAATTTGAAGCTGCAGTACAAAATGGGGAAAAGTCTTCATTAAGGATTTTATGTGATACAAAATCTCAGGAGTCCAAGTACGTTAACAACACAATGGATACACCTCAAAAGTTAATCACTATTACATTCCAAGTAACAGTGACTCCTTATATTTGCAGTTAACACTTGTTTGTTGTGTTGAGCAGAACAGAAGATGACAGAGAAACATGGGGTTTCTTGAAGGTTATGTTTGATGATGATGGGACAGCTAGGACGAAGCTACTCGCCCACCTGGGTTTCAGTGTTCCCACTGAAGGAGATGAGAACTTACAAGATGAACTTGTCCAGGAAATAACTAACACTCTAAGTCTCGATGAGAGGACCACAAACAAAGCAGCGTTGATGGATAGTGGAGAAGTCAGTTTATTCACTACTGATAATGGGGAAGATTTCTTTAACAACCTAGAGACCCCTAAAGCAGATCCACCTTTTTCACTTTCTGGTGATGACTTTAAAGTTGGTGGTGATGTTATACCCAATGGAGAACAAGAAATGGAACTGGAAGGACTGACAGAAAGCTCTGACTCATTTGATGAGGGAATTCAATGTGCTTTAGTTGTTGGAGATTACAAGGGAGCAGTTTCACAGTGCATCTCCGCAAATAGAATGGCCGATGCTTTAGTTATAGCTCATGTGGGGGGTGCTACCTTGTGGGAGAGCACTCGTGATCAGTATCTTAAGAGAAGTCCTTCATCTTACTTGAAGGTTAGTATTAGTTTTTTTCTGCTTTTATCTTTATTGGAGTGCTTCTGTTTCATTGAAGGGCAAAGCAATCTGGACTTCTTACAGAACCTTAGAATTTGCAAAATGCATCTTTATATTCAGAAATGTAATACGGTTGTGGTTGTACACTGATATATAGATTGCTTCTCACCCTGTACTTTTTATCCATGTTCAGATTGTCTCTGCAATGGTGAACAATGATCTCATGAACCTTGTTAATACCAGGCCTCTGAACTCTTGGAAGGAAACACTTGCCCTTCTCTGCACGGTAAGTTCTTCAATCCCATAAAATATTGAAAGATAAAAAGATAGGGACTTGCATAGGAATTTTTGGAAAAAACAAGATTCGTAAAGCTAACCTACCCCAATAGCTGGATCAAAGCTGTGATGATGATGATGACTGATGTGGTAGTGCAGTACTTCTATGTGAGTTACGCTAGTGCTTTCTGTGCGCGTTAGAACTATTCTTGGAGCATATGGAACTGTAACACCTAGATTGTAATCCCCCTATCCACGTCTCCTGGGTCAGCTAGACATTATTCATATTGGGCCATCACCCTGTTTAGGTTCCTATGCCAATTAACTGCACTAAACCTTATGCTTGTTTCCCTCAAACATGGTACTGCTACATTGCTGGTGGGAAGCATTCTGGATCTTTATATTAACTTTTAGTGAAATGGGCTATGCATTTAATGCAAAACAAACCAGAAGAATATCAAGCTGTAAGAAACACACTATAATATATGCTCAAAGATCAAGTTAGTGATAAACTACATCGAAGATTCATGGATTAGGATTCTGATTTTACTTTCCATGATTAAAGAAAAGAAATGAAAAAAATAATAATCATGTAGTAAAAAAATAACAATGAAACTTGAAAAAACTATAGATCTAGGGATGCAGATTAATATTGTACTTCCCAAGGTTAGAGAAGAAAAAGGAACAAAAAGAGCTAGTAGTAAAGAAATAAACAAAGTAACTTCAAGAAAAATCAATACCTTCTATACTGAAATTGGATTCGGTACCCAATTCACGGGTTTTGTTTTTTCATTGGAGTAAAAACTATGAGGATACAAAAATAGCATAAAATATGTGAAAAGATGTCAAGATCTTTCAAACCTTATTTAGTTGTGTATTTGCACCTGCCAGTTCTCAGCCCAACAAAATGAGGAGAGTAGGCAGCTGGTTGTCAAGCTTTTGTAAAGTTTATTGTTCAAGATAGGGTGTTCCCTAGAAGCTATGTGGCACAAATTGTAAACCTGATTGTGGTGACAATTGAGCAAGCGTGCACTAGTGCATTTTCTGGAGGCAATGTGCCACAATTAATAAACTCAGTTGGGTTTCAAAGTGCCAAGGGTGTGCTAGGGTGTTACCAGAAGCAATGCATTGCAATGGCACTGGTTTTCTTACGAAAAAGGTGGTAGCAGAATTTCTCCAGGTTGCATGATTTTTCCGATGCGGTTGATCTTCTCAAGCTGATTGACCATCCGATGGGTGGCTGTCCTTTCACTTTGGTTGAACAACCAAACTCATCCATCCATGTCTCTCTTTTGAAATTGAGAGCATAGCGATATATCTGCTTGTGTTTAGTTATAAGATTGATTGTTTTGATTCAAACACTCACTAGTTCTGAAGCAACTTCCGTAAAATAATAAAACAATAAAAATAAAAGTAAAAGTTGTTTTTGGGCAATCTTTCTTGGGTAGTTCCTTCACAGCTCTGTTTTAACTTTTAACAACTCCACTTGAGTTCTATTACATCAAAACACAGATTTCATGGAGAATTTGAGTTTGAGAGGTTTCGAAACGAAACACCGAAGGAAAAGTCTATTACATGCAATCTTATCAAAATCATTATTATATCGCAAATCATAATAGGGATTGAATTATATAGAATTGCAAACCGTATCATAAATCGTAAGATTTTTCAATTTTTGTAAAAAATATGAAAAATAAATAAATAAATCAGATTTTTTAAAACTCAATAATCATCCTTTTACCATCAATATGCATTAAGCAATACCATGTCATGATAGTGTTATAGGATTCTTACCTTCCCTTTATGTTTTTGTCTTTAAAGAAATTTCCTTTAAAAAATGTACAAGGATCCATCAATAATTTATGTTCTTGGTACCTTTTTTGTATGTAGAATCATGTTGGAAAAGCGGCATTTGATACTGTAGACCAAAAAAGAAGAAGATATTTTGACTTCTAAAATTCCACAATTCATTTGAGTCAACATGATGGTAACCATCCATAAAAACATTCGAGATAACTCTTACATCAATTTGGTGTTTCAACCAATTACGAAGTAAGAAATCATAAAAAGAGTTCTATGATTTAATGTTGAAGAGAATATATATCATTTAATCTCTTATAAATAACAAATAAAATAACTTACCTTTTCTGAACGATTCTAAAAGCCTCCCACCAATTTTTTTAAATAAAATGAAAGGGAAGTAAAGCTTAAAATAGAAGAGAAACAAGTATAATTTGAATTGTAAATCAGGATTTGAATTGTAAATCATAGGATTCAAATCATAGAATCGTAGGATTCAAATGAAAAGGGATTCGAGGTGGGATTCAAATCGTTTTGCTTGAGATTCAACTCAAATCGTATATCATAAATTGTAAATTGTAGGATTTTGACAACACTGATTACATGGAGCCTTCGGCCATAGATGTTAGTGGTGGGCAGGAGAACTCCAATTCCATTTTGCCTTTTGGATATGGCTTGTATGGCTATAGGATGAGAAACCTTCAGTAGGTGTGACACAGTCATTTGGCGATTGTCATGGTCATGAGTTAGCCTACAAATATGAGAAAGTGTATGGCTATGAAAGATGTAACTAGGATATGGATATGGGAATGGAGGTGTTCAACCACACCACACACATCCACACTAGTGCCATTGGGATATGGCCATATGGGTATGGATATGGACATAGATATGGGTATGGAGGTGTCTAATTGCACCACAATGCATCTACACTAGTTATGGCATAGGAGCAACTATGATCAAGGTGTTCCGTATCCGTTATGATACGCCTGTAAAGACTGATACGTATAGGTAATGGCCATGACTGTTATACGATACAGGGTGAAATGGGGCAGTTAGTTTTTTGGAACCGTATCGGCCGTTACGGGGCATAACGATTGTTACCCCTGTAATGGTCGAAAATGACCTTTTTTTTTTTCTATTTAAATTCATTTATCTCATCATTTTTTTTTTCCACTTTTCCGATTCTAAGAAATCTCCTAGATCATTTTACAACATATTTCAACCACTCTTATTATAATTTTTAAGTTTAAAACCGTAGATTGAAGTGATTTGGGCAAAGCTCTAAGGGGCATTTAATTTTTTTTTTTTTTTTTGAAAAAGTAGTATTCATGCCTCTTTTTAATTATTATTTTTCTCTCTAGTTTTAGTGCTTGATTGTGATGTGGAAACATTAGAGACATATAATCATGTTCGCAAATTCAGTAGATAGCTCAATATAACACTCTCACTAAAGGGTGGATCGTTACACTACCATAAACATGTTCAAAACAAAAAATAAATACATATTTAGAATATTTATATTATTTTGGATTTTCTAGATATTTTTTCAGAATTTTTCAGGCAAAAGAAAATTTTCAACTGTTACTGGGGTTGTAACGGTTGTTACGCCACCATATCGGCCATTATGGCTGATACCTGTATCGATAATGGTGGTGACCGTTACGACCACTGTTACCGATACAAAATACCTTAACTATGATAGTTACAGTGACTGCTGTATCTAGCGATGGGCATACTGGTGCACATTGCTTAGGATGTGTCACGCCCCAAACTTAGAAACTGGGCTCACAAAATTTTCGATCGCCGAATCCGGTGCCGACAGCCTCCGTAGTTCCCCATTCTTGGCTCTCAGCGTCCATACGCTAGACTTCCGATCCTGGGATCCTACAAGGAGGATTTTTCAATATACATTTAACTTGTAATAAGTATAACCACAAGTTTACCTAAATCACAAAGGCAACATCATCATCACATATCCACTAATATAAACATTTGAATACAGTACTGAAAGGGAAATACATATGACAAAATCAAAGCTCCAGAAGACCGCTGCATGTTCCATGCTCAACTCTGCTGTAACTTAACGTCACCTACACGCATCTATCGTGCATAAGCTTATAGAAAGCTTAGAGGGTGGCGTAGGTGTGTGCGATGCACGTGCCAAGTATATAAATATAAGCGGAAATACTGACAAGATCATAAATCATATGATATCAGAGTAAGCGGAAATATTAACAAGATCATGAATCATACGATATTAGAGGAAGCGAAAATACTAACATGATCATGAATCATACGATATCAGAGTAAGCGGAAATATACTGGTAAGTCCATGAGTGCCATCAGCTATACCAAGGCTATGCGATGCAAGGCATGAATGCTAACAGCCATATCAATGCAGACAACCCAAAATGTTAAACGTTGTGGATGCAATGCAATATGCGGTGCGAATGAAATGACCAAGCTGGAGTGAAGTCGGGATGATAGTACGTAGTATCATAGGCTATGGGGTCCATCACAAGGGACTTCTATCTAAACCAGTCTCATACCTAAATTTGGATAGCCAGACTCAATGTAGTAGACTCCTAATCTCAGGTTATTTGCGCGCCCAACCAAAATCCTGGCCATGCGAAGGTATATGTAACAAATAGTTGCGCACCACCAGCCCGACTGGATAGTGAATGAATGAATGAATGAGTATGCAACTCTTGCTCCATAAGTCCACATCAGTACGGTTCTTCTTTGGAAAATCACTAGGGTCTATTACACTTCAAACTAGATTGCTGCCCCATTATGCATAACAAGGTGAGTGGAAGAGACCTCTCTATTCGCCTGCCAATATCGGGCTCGGCTCATCAATAGTGGACCCATTCCTCGAGCTGGTTAGACTCAGCCTAGGATTGTCCCCTCGTCTCGGGCAGGTAAGGCCGTACCCCCTTCCAACTGCTCACGAAATATTGGAAGACGCGGCTTAACGGTATACAACCCTCATGTGCTCATGCGTCCACTCGATCTAGACGTTGGAGCAACCTCTGGAACCAAAAGGGTTCTGAGACTTTCACACAGGGATATCTGTAGCACCCCATGTATAATAGATTTTCGGTGTCCCATCTGGCCATCCACGATATGCTTGTGGAGGCTAAGACCCTGATGTCGCTAAGACGTATGGTGGTCATATTACAAAATGCGAGATGCATGAGTCATACCATCCAGTCATGCATCAAACCCGCGCATACCGTGCGCTCATGTGGGGCAACTCCACCCATCAGGGAGTCTCACAAACAACTTGCCTTATGGCATATGCAATGGTCAACCACACCTCATAACAAACATGTAGATGATGTGTATGGGCATGTATCATGATGCTATGCTGTCACATATTCATAATCGGTATCGATAACCGGTAGTAATAATCGGCCTCGACAATCGGAATCAGCCTCGACAATTGAAATCGGAATCAGCCTCAATAATCGGCCTCGATAATCGGAATCGGCGTCGATAATTGGAATCAGAATCGGCCTCGACAATCGCAATCGGAATCAGCTTCGACAATCGCAATCGGAATCGGCCTCAACAATCAGAATTAGCCCCGACAATCGGAATCGGCCTTGACAATCAGAATTGGCTTCGATAATTGGAATCTGCCTTGATAATCGGCCTCGAGAATCGGAATCGGCCTCGATAATCGGAATTGGCCTCACAAAGGGCCTAAGGGGAGGTCACAATGTAGACATTTAACTATCATCGCCCATCAATGTAGACATTTAACCATCATTGCTCCTAAAGAGTGTCCCACATAGAGCCTAACATAACATGTAGTGGGCTCATGGCCTCACAGAATGGCCCAATATACACCACCATGGGCTTTACCAAATGGGCCGGAAATACATCACAATGGGCCTCCTCATATGAGCTTCATATACAACACATCGGGCCTCACACATGGTCGTATAAACGTCACATTGGGCCTCACCACATGGGCCATGAATACATCACTTTGGGCCTCATCAATGGGCCACAAATATACCACACTAGGCCCCATCATATGGGCCGCAAATACATCACTACGGGCCGCACAAATCGATGATATGGATATACAATACATACATCACGGCAGGCCGCACGAATGGACAACATAGATATACAATACATACAACAAGGCAGGCCGCATGAATGGATGGCATAGATATACAATACATACATCACGGTGGGCTGCATGCACGGGCCTAATATACGTCACCAAGGGCCACGACCCATGGGCCTCAATTACATCACAATGGGCTACAATCCATGGGCCTTAATTACATCATAATGGGCTACGACCCATGGGCCTCAAATACATCACGATGGGCCTAAATATACATCATAATGGGCCGTAACCCATGGGCCTCAATATACATTAAATGGGCGGCATCAATGGCCATAAATACGCAATAGGTGGGCCCCGTTCATGGGCCAAAGATACATCATGATGGGCCGCACCAATGGGCCATAAATGAGCTTGGACCACACCAAAAATCATTTCACTAGTTGTAGGTGTAACATGTGTATCACTGTACACTATCATTTCATGGGGCACGTGGCCCACTAATGATGATCAACATTGTCCAAACATTGTCCAGGTAAATCAGCACCATCCAAACATTGTCCAGCACCGTCTAGCACTGACTGGACGATGTGGATTAAACACATATATCACAGTGGGTCACACCGTCCCACACAGTGGACTGTGTGGATGCATAATACATACAACAAGTTGTGCCCCACCTCCCGCATCAAAACAGATGGACGGCGTTGGTGAAATAGATGAACGGCGTGGTTGAAACACATACAGTAGATTTCAACACTTACTTCAGGTGGCCCCACCGTCCTATGGTTGGTGGATAGTGCTGATAAAACCCCAACGCATACATTAGCAAGTGGGTGGGTCCCACGTCCTCTGGATGTTGAGGATGCAACACTTATGTCATGTGGCCCCACCGTCCATTGCTAAACGGTGGTGGATACAACACATTTCATGTGGGTCCACATAGGTGTGGCCCACCCACTATATATATTATATATATTTTATTATAATAATAATAATTATTATATTGATCCAGAACTCCTGTGATGTATATAGGTTTCAATGGTGGACGTTCAATCTCCTACCGATTTCTGTAGTGTGGTCCACCTGATAGATCAACGGTGTGGATCACAAATACATCACGGTGCACCCCACATAGCCTATCAGATGGACGACATGGAAAATAGCACACATCATATGGTGGGGTCCACACCTATGTGGGGCCCGCGCTGCTGGACAACATGGATAAAATACATAGATCATGTGTGGGGTCCACAACACTATACAAGTAGTCCAACACCGTCCAGATAGTGCTGGACGGTGTGGATGAAACAATTACATCACGGTGGTCCCACGTTGGCAAAATAGGCGGACGGTGTGGGTCCAAAACATACATCATGTGGGCCACGTCATATGGATGGATGGTGTGATATAACATATATATCAAGGGGACCCATAGAACTTGTTAACGTCAATAGGCAGCTTAGCTGCTGGAGCCCACCGTCCCTTGGACGGTTTGGATACAACATAACATCATGGTTGGCCCCACAGAACTTGCTGATGTCAGTCAGCAGTGGGACCCACCGTCCTGAAAATCAGATGGACGGTAGGGATATAATAAGTACATCAACGTGGGCCCCGCCCGTCCAGAACAGACGGACGGCTAGGATAGCAGATACATCACGGTTGGGCTCCACGTAGCACTGTCCAGAGATGGTCGGTGCAGCTACAGAATACATAAAGCAAGGTGGACCCCACCCCCACACGTACAACACCTGTGGGGTGGGTCCTACGTCCAAAATGGACAGACAGCTTGGGAAAAAAAACATATATCATGGTGGGTTGCCACCGTCCAGCAACTGGATGGTGGGGTTGAAACCCACACCATAAAGTAAGCCCCACACGTGGCACCGTCCAAAATGGATGGTGTAAATATACAATGCATACCTCTAGTGGGCCCCACCTCCATACGTGCAGCACGTGTGGAGTGGGTCCCACATGGACAGTTTGAGTACAACACCTACCTCATATCAGACACAGAACTTTGCTGACGCTAATGCAAAGTGGACGGACGGTCTGGATGTAATACAGACCTCATGTGGGACCCAGAACTTGCTGACGTTACTCCACACGTGCTATATAGCTGGTGTGAGGTACTTCAACCAATCAGCTTCCTACTGATAGGTAGATGGACAGTTAGATAAAATTCATACATTATGTGGCTCCACCGTCCATTGTTGGACGGTGGTGGATGCAACGCATCAAACATCATCCAAGTGGGTCCACGTCCCACATGCTGGACGGTGGACCCAACACGTCATCAAGGTGAGTCCCAAGTGAGTGGGCCACCCCACGATTAAACTGATATTTATATTTTCCCTTCATCCAAGTCGGTTAGCAGCAAGGTGGGCCACTGCTGCTAGACAGTGGGCGGCCCACAGCTGGACAACGTGGATGCATACTTCTCAGTGGGGTCCACAACATATGAGAGAGAGAGAGAGAGAGAGAGAGAGAGAGAGAGAGAGAGAGAGATAACGGTGGAGATAGGAGGGACCCCGCCACTATCGGCCCCTCTTTGATATAAGGCATACATCAAGATGGGTCCCACCACAAGTTGGCCCTCAAATAATCAAATCCAAGAAAAAATACAATTCTAATCCTAGAAAGACACCCACCTTTGATCTCTTCTTCCTTCTTCCACCAATGCGTCCTAGAGCTCCAAGGAGTGCGATTCAATGGTCGAGATGAGATTTGAAGGGTTGGGATTGGGGAGATGGTGCATGTGATGGGTTGAAATGGGTTGGAAGCCATGGACTTCCAAGCTTTGCTAATAAAGAAGGGAAATGAGAGAGAAAAGAGATGTAAGGAGAGAGGGATGGGTGTGATGGGTGAAGAGGTGAGTGATGGGTGAAAAGGTGAGTGATGTGTATTTGACATGTAAGGGTGTGTAAGAGAGAGAGAGAGAGTTGACTTTGGGGGGTTGCTTGTACTTGACATGATGTGTACTTGATTGATGGGGTTAATGTGATGTTCTCTTAAGTTTGCAAATGTGCGGCGTTTTCTCGAACTGAATGCAGGCCCACATCTCCTGGCCTGGGTATCGCCTCGGCACAGTCGCTAGGGTACAAGTTTCGGGTTAAGTTGACTCTGGAATACGCGGTGACAGATTTTTAGTTTTTGCTTAGTGGCTTGAGAAATTCCCTCTGTCAGATAGTGCGGTCTCCCTAGGTTTGTCTTGGATCATCGTCCCATTGTTTTGGAGGAGAACCGGGGTCCGAGACTTTTCAAATTTGAAGCTTATTGGCTAGAAATAGAAGTTTATTCCCGCCTTGTAGAATGGTGGGGGTTGTTGTCGGTTGAACAATTTGCTGGTTTTAGG
Organism: Magnolia kwangsiensis; assembly: GCA_037074715.1. Lineage (NCBI taxonomy): Eukaryota > Viridiplantae > Streptophyta > Magnoliopsida > Magnoliales > Magnoliaceae > Magnolia > Magnolia kwangsiensis. The sequence goes on along the minus strand of CM073577.1, from coordinate 78,488,442 downwards.
CTTCACAAGAAAATGAAAATGTTAAAATCCAAGTTTATTACTTGGAGGAAAGAAGTTCTCGGGGCTCGTCAAGCAGAGTTCGACAGATTAGTGGAAGAAATTAATAGTCTAAATATGTTAGAAGATAATGGTAGTTTGTCTTCTAAAGATAGAGGTAAAAGGGATTCTCTTTCTTTATCCATGGTTGCCCGCTCCATAGAAGAGATTAAATGGTGTTAGAGGTCGAGAGTGGTGTGGCTTAAAGAAGGTGATAAAAACACATGATATTTTCATAGAATGGCAACTGCTCGAGTCCGGTCTAATAGAATTTTTCTTCTTGTGGATGGTGCTAGGATATCAGACAGAGATAAAATTTGTGATACCATCGTACAGTTTTATGTGGATCTCCAGTCAAGGGAACAGTGGGGGAGACCTGATTTGGATAATTTAGAGTTCAATTCGCTTCCTACTTCAGATGTCTCCTCTCTAGAAGCATCGATTTTGAAAGAAGAGATCAAAGCGGTGGTCAACTCTGTGTGGGGATAAGGTGCCGAGGCTGGATGGATTCCTTGTCTTATTTTTTCATTGGTTCTAGCATGTGGTGAAAAAGGATGTGGTGGACTTCATCTTTGAATTTTTTGAGCATGGTCGCCTTTCTCCCAAGCTTGGTGCTTCTTTCATTGCCTTGATCCCAAAATTGTAGGTGCAGATAAACTCAAAGATTTTTAACCTATAAGCCTGCTAGGAGGCCCATACAAGATCCTATAAAGATTCCTGTTACATGATTCAAGAAAGTCTTACCTAAGATAATTTCGAAAAATCAAGGAGCATTTATTGCAAATAGACAAATCTTGGACACTGCTTTGCTAATGAATGCATGGACGCCAGATTTAGGTAGAAGAGAAGTGGGATTGTGTGCAAGTTGGATATCAAGATTGGAGGTTTCTTGAATACATTAGATCGGGTTGCGGTGAGAAATGAAGTGGATGAGAGCTTGTGTGCATGTAGATTTTTTTTCCATTCTTGTAAATGGATCCCCAAAAAGTTTTTTTTTTTTTTTTTGGGGGGGGGGGGGGGGGGGGGGGGCTTCCTGGGGTCTTCGACAAGGAGACCCTTTATCCCTATATCAGATTGTTGTTGTTGGAGAAGCCCTGAGCATGATGCTTTGAAAGGTGTGGAAAATGGTCTCTTCACAGGATTCAAACCTTTAGCCAGTGGCCCCCTTATTAGTCACTTGCAGTATACGGATGATACATTACTCTTCTGTGGGGTGGATCTGATGTTAGTTGACAATCTTCGGAAAATTACCGTATGCTCTAAGGCGGTGTCGGGCTTGAAAATCAACGTCTCCAAATCGGAAATGTTTGGGTATCCATGTCAATGGGGACGATTTAAGCGGGCTAATGTCCATCTTCGGGGTGCAAAGTGGAGTCTTTTCTTGCAATGTATCTAGGGCTCCATTTATGCATTGGGAAGCCGACCAAACACCCGTGGGACAGAGTGATTGAAACAATTGAAAGAAAATTAACAGCTTGGAAAAGTCGATATGTTTCATTTGGCCAACATATCTCCCTTATTAAGACAACTTTCGCTAATTTGCTGGTCTATTTCATGTCCTTATTTAAGTGTCCCAAGGCTGTGTTGGACATGTTCGATAAGTTGAGAAGGGATTCTTTTTTGGAAAGGGGCAGTGGAAAATAGGAAGTTCCATCTTCTCAAATGGGACAAGGTTTGCAGGCCGTTGGAAGCGGGGGGTTGTAGGTCTCAGGAACTTGGCCAAGACGAATATTGCCCTTCTTGGAAAGTGGATCTAGATATTTGGTACGGAATTAAGAAAGCTATGGAGGGAGGTCAGTAGCTAGTAAGTACGGGGCATAGGAGGGTGATTGGTTTGTCAAGAGGTCCTCACTTTATAGAGGGTAAAAAGGAACAAAATAAAAGAAAAATAATAAAAGGGAAATAAGAGGCCCACGGCCCAAGTCAGGCCAAAGTAAAGAGAATAGCGCATGGCCCAAAGGGATATGGCCCAATTATGTCCACATGTTTGATTTGAGCGTGATTTACAATTTGATGCCCAATTGTTGCTTGACCGGAATCGGGACCACTTTTTGGTTTCCCACTGGGTGATCAAGCAGTCTGGCATAAAAAATATCAGCTGCAATTACAATCCAAATCTGAGCCCAACTACTGGCTAATGTGAGTGGCTAATGCTATTGAATCAGCTGATTCAACAATTAAATATAGGCATTGTCCATTCATCTTGATCCCTACGGAACCTCTTTAGAGCAAAATTCTATTCGCTGAGAATAGTCGTGTTAAATGGCCCATCTGATTTTGAATGTGAAAATGCTGGTAAAAACAAATAATTAAATGATAATAGTGGGATAGAAACTTTTAATCTACATCTTAGCTGCATGGATCAAGTGCAAAATCCATAGATCTATCATGTTTTCGTGACCGCAAAAGAGGAAAGAGAAAAAACACAATAAGCTAAAGATAATAATGGCTAAATATTCTATTTACATTAAAGTTCTGTCCATCAAGTGCCATTTTCACAAATCTTTGATGTTTATTTTCCATGGTATTACCTGCAGAGAATGTAGATCTTAGCTTGAAAAAATAACCTTACCTCCAAGCTCCAAGTTTAGATTAAAAAAATGCCTTTGATTAACGTTGTGGTCTCTTGATCCACACTCAAATACAAGCTTTAGTGATTTGATCTTCAACATGGTCAAAGAAATTGCCTTTCCTCTTTTCTCTATATGAGAGAAAAGTCGACAAAGAGGGAATTCAATTCACAGAAGTGTTTTACTCATATTAAATGAGTAAAGTTTTGGTGGGAACCCACATAGTCATCCATGCTGTTATATCACCCCATCCCACCTGCGCACAAACACACCTCTGTAAAAAAGAAAAAAACACATGCATCTAACTTTGAGATTGTTAATCGCATGCTTTCCTTTAGTCTTCTTTGTTATATTAGGTGATATCCATTAGTATCATTTTTATAATCATCATATGGTGGAATATGATCTTGCTGCAGGTTAACTTCCGTACCACTTGATGATATTAGTGATTTTTTCCTTTCTTCTTTTCATTTTTTGGTTATTATTGCTAAGCAGTTTGCACAAAAGGAGGAATGGACTGTTCTGTGTGACACTCTGGCCTTGAGATTAATGGTTGCTGGTAATACACTAGCTGCGACTCTCTGCTACATCTGTGCTGGAAATATTGAAAAAACAGTAGAAATTTGGTCACGGAGTCTGAACTCTGAGCATGAGGGGAGAAGCTATGTTGATCTTCTCCAGGTGATATTTTATGGTTAGTCTTTCATGGAAATATACCTTATGTTATCTAACTAGCATATTGACAGTGCTTATCTATTTGTGCAGGATTTAATGGAAAAGACAATTATCCTTGCTTTAGCATCTGGACAGAAGCGACTTAGTGCATCTTTATCCAGGCTTGTAGGGAATTATGCTGAACTGTTAGCTAGCCAAGGGCTTCTAACAACTGCAATGGAGTATTTGAAACTTCTGGGATCAGAGGAATCTTCTCATGAACTCACTATCTTACGAGATCGCTTAGCTCTCTCTGCTGAAGGTGGTAATGTTTCTGATCTGTCTTCTTTCTAACTGTTTCAGATGCCACCTAGCACACCTCATTTCCTATAACAAAAGCTATAAGTAACCTACCAAAACAATAGGCAGCAGCACTAGCATGCTGAAGGCATCATCCTAGCTGCTGCTGCTGCTGCTGCTGCTGCTTTTTTTACCCCTTCCTGCTTCTTGCAAGACAGTTAAATGGTCTCATGGCTGGCTTTTAGTTCTTTTTTTTTTTTTTTTTCCAGCACCGCAGAATTTAAACGTGGACTTAAAGTAGGCATTTTGAAATACACATGCCATTCTAATTGTCACAAGTCCTAAAATATACTTTTCTTGATGTCAGTTCATATTTGGGTATATTTAGGCTTCATAAGAAAATTCTGCAGGCCTTTTGTAGTGCAAAACTTTGGCTGTTGGTATCTTTATTGGTTCCCGTAGGATAGAGTGGGATGGAAGTTTGAGAGAACTTCTTTTGCACTTAGAATTCTTTCTAGAGTTTCCATAGGAAGCATGGCAACACCTGTTGAACTATGTTAGATGGTGATTGAAGGGGCTTTCGTTGGCCCTTCACTTCTGTATTGGAATGTATTTTCTGTTAGATAGTTTCCAACATTACATTTCTTCTACTCTTATGTTAGATATTTCTACTCTGTGGTTAATTCAGGGAGGGCTCTTGTACTCTTTGGGTAAGGAAGAGCTCTTAGATTGTTCGCAACGCTTATATTTCACCTAGTCTTTGGTTAATTGAGGTAGGGACGTTGTTTCTATTGATATTGTTGATAGGGAGGGATGGAACTTGTTTCACCAGCTTTTCATTATGCCTTCTTGATCATGGTTTCTAATTATGTTGTTGATCCTCTCTATGTTGCTCCCTTCTTCGAGGAAAATCTTGTGAGATTTCTTCACAATTGATGATATCGTCGTGATGTTTTAAAACATCCCAGCTAAACTATGTTATGAGTAAACAACACTTACAAAAAGCTTTGCTGTGTTTGACATGTGTCAGTAACATTAACACCACAGTCGGGAAAATAAAATTTATTCCAGTATAATGTCTATATTACTTGTATGGTTTTGATACAGTTTTTTTTTTTTTGAAAAAATCTAGATCTCATCATCATTGCCCGGTCCCAGCTATTTGGGTTCAGATTTACTAATCATGTTTTTCAAGTTAATCATATTGAAGATCCTATTCTTGATAGTGAACAAACCTTCACATCCTTCTCATCACCTCAGCCCAAGCCCTTTTATAGTTGTTCCTCTCATCCTCTTCTTAGGCCCTTCAATCTTTATAAATGTTCCCTCTTATCAGAGTCTTCTTCAGTCTTAGTTGCACTAAGGGCTGTAAATGGGTCAGCAGACCCAATGGGGTACCCAGACCCAACCCCATTAGACCCGACCTGTTTGTTAAATGGTACGGGTGTTGGTCCAAGAACAGACCCAATTGTTAAACGGGTCTAGGACTCTAGATCTGGTTTGCTTTATATTAGGCCCAACCCAACCCGACCCGACCCGACCCGTACCCATTTAATAAATGGGCGGGTTGGGTCTATCTTGCAAGGGACCCATCTAGACTCGGACCCGTCCAGACCCGGTTTTTAAACCCGGTAAAGATGCTTGCATACCTTGACAAGTAATATGGGAAAACGAGACTTGTTGGACCTGGCCCATTTTTAAATGGGTTCGGGTGGATCTCCCTGATGGGGACATCATGCGCACGCCCTCTCTATGCACATATTCGAGGAGGCGGGCCCCACTTTCGATTTGGATCGACGACGACATCTTCGGAGGGCCTCATAATTAGGGGGCTGTGTTATGGAGCATTGGAGTGGACCCGATCATCACATAGATTCTACCATTGGATCTCATGATCGTGGCCCACTACTTTAGATTATCTAGGATTTGGAGTTTTGACTATTTTTGTCATTAGAAACTTCATGAACGGCTCTGATTGCTTAGATTGATATTTATTTGCTTTAGCTTTGGTATTAGTGTGCGCACATGGCGCAAGGGTAATTCTGTCTTTTTTGGGTTTAGTGTTTTCTTATGAACATAACAATCCCATGTAGGTATGGTAATGATATTTTATGAATAAAAATTCCTGTTTTTCTTCCTATTTCTCTCTTTGGGTTGAAGAATCGAATTGGGTGCGAAACCTTCCCTTCCTCAAAGGACTAATTACCGTGGTGCGAAGCCATATCCGCTCCAAATTATCTCCACCTTCTTACGCACCACATCTATCACCCTCTACACCCCGTCCACCTTCAGATTCACCCACTTTCGTATCCAAGTTTTCTCTTACAATAGTGCACAAGCATATTTTCAGATTCTGGCCCATCCGAGGGGCTAAATTTTCGGCAGAGTACTATGTACACGCCTTGCGACGGATCGATCCCATACTAGAAGTCAGTTTCTGACTGTGGGCCCACACACATATGCGGGCGACCTGTCACGCATGTGCATCTAGGCCCCTCTGCTGTCCAGCTTGCGTGGCTCATCCCAGCTTATCTTTCTCCTCTATTTCCTTCTCTTTTGACTAAAAAAAACCCCTTAATCTAAATCCCTAACCTGAAAGAGTCCCAAATCCCAATTATCCCCAATTTTCAAACCCTAGATTTTCCCCCAAATTGAAACTTTGTGAATCTCTTGAGTTGGGAACAATCTTTTGCAAGAATGGATGATTCTTATACTCCTTTGGGCTTGTTTGTCTTATAATTTTATTTGATCCAGCCCTTAAGTTGTGTAGGCTTGGACCCACTTAGATTTCCCTTTTTGAATGTTTGATAGTATGTAGGATGTGGAATTTTGTGATTGTTTAAAATTGGTATAATCACAAGCTTGATTTCTTGCATTCCATATTTTATTTCATTTCCTGCATCACTCCCTCTACCAGACCTAGACCCATTTATAAATGGATCTGATGGGTGGACTCAAACCCGACCCAGACTTGCCCATTTAGTAAGAGTGTTTGGGTCTAAAATTGGACCTAGACCCATTTAGTAAATGGACGGGTTTGTTTTTGGCTAAACCTGCCCCAAACCCGACCATTTACAGCCGTAGTTGCACTTGACCATACCATCCAACTATGCTCTTCACTAGTATCTTATTTGGACTTACTGCTGTGGATGACTTCATTTTGCTAGTTATCTTTACACACACACACACACACACACACACACACTAACAACTCTTCTCAACATCTTTATCTTCGTAACAATCAATCTTTGCTCACGATGTGATTCAATTGCCCAATACTGCCCTATATAGTGTGCCTGCTTGAATAACCGTCTTATAAACCTTTGAGTTTCATCGGGATGTGGCACTTACATGACACTCTATAGGCACATCTCTACTTCAGCAACCTAGGCAAGCATATATAGGAAACATCCTCTTCAATCTCAATTTTAAGCCAAGCTTCACCTCTGTAACTACTCTATTAAAGTTGCATTCCAAATACAACATTTTGGTTCTGCCAACTTTTCAAGCCTTTAGATTCTCGAGTGTTCCTCTAAACCTCCAATATATTGTTCACCTCTTTCTAGGCTAGCTGACCAACACCACATCATTCACAAACAACGTACATTAATGGATCTCATCCTGCACACTAGTAGTTCTGTAGAACCAAGTGTTTGGAGGTAAGGGCTTAATATGGACCCTTGATGAAGACATTGTTGTTGGGACGGCTTCGTACATATCTTAGGCCATTCTCACTCCTATAAGGACAGCTTCGTACATATCTTTAATGATGTCTATTTACTCTCTTCGGACCCCTTTCCTCACTATAAACAATATGAGCTCCCTATTTACTCTATATTCTATACATTCACCAGGTTTATAACAATCATTTATAGACTATTCCTCTCTCTATATGTTTTCATCAATTTTTAAGTGGAAAAGTAGCTTCAATTGTTTTTTTTTTTTTTTTTTTTTTTTTTTAAAATTTTAATTTTAAATTTTAATTTATTTTTGTTGCACCATGCTCTCCCCTAGAGTTTCATAGTGCAACACATAAGTTTGATCTCCTTTATAGTTGTGCATCTCTTTTTTGTTTTTATTTTTGCTTTCTTGTAGATAGCTATTAAGATGGTTTCTTTTGGCATTTTCTGTGTATGTAAGACTTTATTCAAAAGAGTAAACTAAACTATTCCGACATTGCCCAAAATCTTACACAATTCCATAGTTATATCTTCTTTCCCCGCAACCTCCCCTTTCCTCATCCTCGTTAAGGCTACCTCTACTCTCGTACTCGAATTCTACGATGACACATGTTTGCACTGAACTGTATGACGTAATGCTAGACCCAACCTGACACATAGGATTTCTATAGACACTGAAGCTTTCCTTTTCCATTAATCATTTCTTACTTTTTAGGCTTTTGTTATTAGTTGTGGGCAGTATTTGAAGTATCAGTATCGCTACAAGTTTCGTTGCCTAGGGATATGGAAACAATATCGATATCGTTGATAACTAGAAATGCGGGGAAACATATGAAAAATGTTGGAATTTTTAGTGGAACTTTGGGAGATGTTAAAATACACATTTGCATATTTAGGAATAAAAAAAATTGTAAAAAGAATGCATACATAATAAGTTTACATTTAATGGGGGCCTAAAAGCATGTGTCGTCGTAAGAAATTAGTCTAACCATCCCATCCATCCCATCTAACCTCCCAACCATCCATCCAACCTTCCATCTAAACATCCATTGATAGCGCAAAATATAGACAACACATGATGTTTTACCAAGAAATCATCAACAACTAGAGAGGAAACGAAATATTGTAGTCTCGATATCACACATGTTGTGATAACGATAATATCGAGATATTATTAGTATTATCCACGACAAATTGAACACTGCATACAACCATGTGCCCATAAAAAATTTTGAAACGATTTTTTTTTAATAAACAAATTTTTGGTGATATTATCGAAATATCATTGATAGACTTGTGATACAAGCGTCACCTAGAATTTACACAGTCCAAAATATTGGCAATACGGTAGCGATATTGATACATTAGCAATACAAGTGTTAAAGTCCCTTGGTATACATTGATATGCCATCCCCTAACGGCTCGAGCTTTTAGAGAAAGTGGTGATTTGACATGGTATTTGAGTGGATGGTCAAGTGTTTGAATTGTGGGAGCAACATATATGCCTCTCTAATATATTCTCCCACGGGGGGCCGTATATGGTGTGAGTTGTGAGTGACCCTCCACCCTTGCCTAGTATGTTCCCGTGCGGAGTGGCACGGGGTTCCACTCTGCACTTGCGGGGTAGTGTTAGAGTCCCTTCATATACATTGATATGCCATCCCCTAACGGCTTGAGTTTTTAGAGAAAGTGATGATTTGACAACAAGTGACACTTGGAATTTACAAAGTTGAAAATATTGGCAATATCGATACGTTGGCAATACTTAGCGATACATTGTTGACACTTGGAACTGTTATACTACAGGTGTTATCAGTATCACTGGGCTAAAGATAAAGATAATATCGAAGATATTTCGATAATATTGAGGATAACTCAAACAATGGTTGTGGGTGTGGTTCACTTAACGCCATGTTGCATGTGTCGTCACATGTTGTTGTGGGTGTAGTCCATCTCTCAATTGTTTTGAGAGTAGTTCACTTATCCATTGTGTAGTGTTGTGCGTGTCATGGAGGGGCTTTGGGATGTGAATGACGGTGATGACGAAATCTTAATGTACAAGCAAGCAACAATTGACGATCTTGTACACCTCTATTTTGTATTTGAGGGGGAGTGGGACCCATGTTGATTGTCATCATCTTCTTTGAAGTTTCCAAGTTGGGTATGATTGATATCCATGGTGATGTAGGCCCATGGCCAATCTAGGCCCATTGTAGGATCCGCCAATAACGTAGGCCCATAACCCATCGTAGGCCCAATATCTGCTGATTTTTGGGTTGATTATTTACAGATTTGGAGATCATAATTTACCTTTTTTTTTTTTGGGGGGGGGGGGGGGGGGGGGGGGTCTAGATTTAGGGATTTTGTACAATTGACGATCTTGTACACCTCTATTTTGTATTTGAGGGGGAGTGGGACCCATGTTGATTGTCATCATCTTCTTTGAAGTTTCCAAGTTGGGTATGATCGATATCCATGGTGATGTAGGCCCATGGCCAATCTAGGCCCATTGTAGGATTCGCCCATAACCCATCGTAGGCCCAATATCTGCTGATTTTTGGGTTGATTATTTACAGATTTGGAGATCATAATTTACCTTTTTTTTTTTTTGGGGGGGGGGGGGGGGGGGGCAGATTCAGGGATTTGATTGCTTTCCATGTTTGCTTTTCTTTATACTTTTACCATATGAAGAAAGATTAGATTAGGGTGCAATATATCGTGATTAATTCTCTTAGTTGTAGAGATTCCAATCAGGATTTCTTTAGGACCTATAAAAGGGGGTAGTGGTAGGGTATTCAAAATCGGTTACGTAATTAATATGATTGAAGATATGGGCTAGATTTAGGGATTTGATTGCTTTCCATGTTTGCTTTTCTTTATACCTTTACCATATGAAGAAAGATTAGATTAGGGTGCAATATATCATGATTGATTCTCTTAGTTGTAGAGATTCCAATCATGGAGTTCTTTAGGACCTTTAAAAGGGGGTAGTGGCAGGGTATTCAAAATCGGTTACGTAATGGCCGTTACATAACAGTACTTGTCATAAATGTTACGCGTTGCGGGGGCGAAACGGCCATTATGGAAAAACATGCCATAAACTCTACATTATCCTCTAATGGCTTCAGAGGAGGTGACATAGGTAGAGTTTGCGATGTAGGACAATTAACCACTTGCTCTAAAAGCTTGAACTGATAGAGCATGACGAATCAATCCCTTTATCTCATATCCTAGGCCCCACATCCCATGGATTAGGACCTTGGCCGAACTCCCCTCTTGGGCCTTACTTCACATGAGTTCCACTTCACATGAGCCACCTGCCTCACACAGGTGGGGCCCGCCTCACACGAGCCACCCGTCTCACACGGGAGCCCACCTTGAGAGTGCCCCCGCATCCCACAGGCCACCTCACTCGAGCCCGGTGTGAAAATGCCCCTGCATTAGTTTGTGCAAGTAACCCAATTGATCCGCACACTCACAGAGCGAGCAGATCAACTCATGCATGTGATAGGCAACTTCACTAATCAAGTGGGGAGCTCTAGCGTAGAGAAAATCCGAAGACCGCAGTTGGAGCATGTGGACACGTAGGCGGAGGTCCCCACCAAGGTCCTAACCAACTACAAGCAGCCCCGATTTATGAAGACACCCAATGATCAGATCCTTTGATTGTTGGAACATGATAGAGAGCCTAAATTAAAATTTCTGGAATTCTATGGCCGGTTGCTTGCAGATGACTTCATTGATTGGCTGAGCAAGGTGGAAAAAGTGTTTGAGTACAAGGAAGTCACATATAATCGGAAGGTAAAGGTAATAGCTATGAAGTTTTTTGGTCATGTGTTTGCTTGGTGGGATGATCTCCAAGTCGAACGAATCCATCACGGTATGGATAAAATAAATTCCCAGGAAAAGATGAAAATGAAGTTAAAAGGGAAGTTCTTACCTGCAACTTATGCTCGTGACCTCTATCAAAGATGTCACAATCTATGTTAAGGGAACAAATCGGTAAATGAATATACCAAGGAGTTCCATGCCTTGACATCACAGGTAGGGTTTCATGAGTATAAAGAATAAAAGATTTCAAGATATCTTAATGGTCTTAACCCAGATATCTGAAATGAATTGACTTGCAAATATATTTTTAAAATGTTCGATGCATATACACATGCATTGAATGCTGATAAGATAATTAATTGGGGACTTGGGAGATGATTTGGTGCCCCACAAGGGCCGTCATCGATGATGGGGCGGCATGCTAACTTTCCATGTAAGGCAACCATAGGGCTTCTCATAGGCTGAGGGACAATGGGCCAAGTCCGATGATAAAGCCAAGCCCTAACTTGGGGGGACGTGGTTATAGAAGAGGGGCTAATGCACCCAAAATGGTACAAAGCAACACTCATTTCACATGCTTCAAGTGTGTGTATGGGTCCTTACTCTTGCTCGGGTGGTAGACTCTTAGTAGTTTCAACACCCGGTCAAGGGTTCGAGTACCCATAGGTGGTGAAATTCCACTAGCGTGAGTGTGTAAAGAAATAAAAAATAAATAAAAATGCTTCAAGTGTGGGTAACCGGGACATCGTTCATTTCATTGTCCTAAACATCAGTCCGCAATTAAAGTAAATTTGGTTGAGGAAGGAGAATATGTTGAAGACACTCTCGACTGCATGCAAAATAAATTTGAAGATGACACATAATATGAAGACTATGCATATGAAGATGAGGTGCTTATTGGAGAAGATGCAGTAGATGTGTATGGTGATAGGGAAGAATCGTTGGTTATCCAACAGACTATGCTATCAATGCCTCAAATGGTTGAAGAGGGGTGATGGTTGTGACACAATGTCTTTCGCAGCACTTGTACTTTTGGTGGGAAGATATGCTCCATTTTGATGGAGATGGAGGGAGTAGTGAGAACATTGTCTTACAAGACAAATTAAAAATTAAAGAATGTAAGCATCTATGACCATATCAAATTCATTGGTCTAAGAAAGGAGGAGAAGTTTTTGCTAACTCCAGGTGCTTAGTTTCCTTCTCTATTGGATCTAAGTGTAAGGATGATTTGTGGTGTGACGTGGTCCCCATTGAGGCATGCCACATTTTTTTAGGGAGACCGTGGTTGTGGGATCGAGATATGGTACACACAACCCAGGCCAACACCTATTCCTTCGTAAAAGATGGTGTTAATATCACATTGCACCCTATGAAACATCTCCTAACACCCAAATCCAATATAGAATAGGGTAAAAAAATCACTTAGTATACAGAAATTTGAAAAGGAAAGCAAGGGGTCTGATCTCATCTGTCTTAGTTGCTAAAAAGGACACAACATAGACAGATGTTCTGCCTCCTATATATGAGCTTCTTCATGAACATAAAGACTTGGTCCCTAGAGAACTTCCAACTGGGCTTCTTCCTATGAGGAACATTCAACACCATGTTGATTTAGTGTCAGGTTCAAGTCTATCGAATCTGGTGCACTACTGAATGAGTCCAGCCGCACGTGCTGAGCTCCACTGACAAGTTACTGAGTTACTAAAGAAGGGTTTAATTCGGGAAAGCATGTCATTGTGTGTTGTTCCTGTATTATTAACCCCTAAGGATGGATCTTGGAGGATGTGCATGGACAGTTGTGCGATCAACTGGATCACTATCAAGTACCTTTTCCTATTACGCTAGACATGTTGAATGGAGCAAAGGTCTTTTCAAAGATTGACCCGCGCAACGGATATCATCAAATACATATTCGGCCCGGCCCGGGGATGAGTGTAAAACTGCATTTAAGAATCGAGATAGATTGTTCGAGTGGCTTGTCATGCCATTCGGCCTTTTAAATGCGCCAAGCACTTTCATGAAGCTGATGATAGAGGTACTCTGCCATTTTATGGGAAAATTCTTAGTTGTATATTTTGATGATATTCTTGTTTTTAGTCTTGATGCATGTATTCATCTTGATCATTTACGATAAATATTTGATGTACTATGGAAGGAGTCACAATTTGTTAACTTAAATAAGTGCTCCTTGTCGATGGTGTTGTGTTTTTGGGGTATATTGTGTCTACAGAAGGGATCAAGAGAAAATCAAGGCAATTATGGAGTGGACTGCCGCACGAACCCTTTCAGTGGTTCGTTCTTTCAATGGCTTGGTGACATTTTACCAGAGATTTATCTGGAATTTTATCACCATTATTGCACCTGTCACCGATTGCTTGCAATGAGGCAAGTTAGAATGGACTAAAGTGGCGGATCGAAGCTTTGGTGCCATAAAAAAGAAGACGATAGAAGCTCTAGTTCTTGCACTTCCAAACTTCAATAAAGCTATTGAAGTGGAAAGCGATGCTTCAAATGTTGGCATTGGCACGGTGTTGAGTCAGGAAGGAAAGCCGATCACTTTTTTATCGAGAAGCTTAATGATGCACGGAAGAACTACTCTACATATGATCTTCAAGTTCTATGCAGTGGTCCAGGCGTTGCAACATTGGAGACATTACTCAATTCATCAGAAGTTTATTTTATACTTGGACCATGAGGCGTTGAGATATCTCAACTCCTAAAAGAAGCGGAGTGTTCGTCATGCGAAGTGGACGGCTTTCCTACAAGAATATATAGGGTTGTAAATGGTCGGGTTTAGCTAAAACCAAACCCCGCCCATTTACTAAATGGGTATGGGTTTAAATTTTAGAACCAAACCTTTTTACTAAATGAGCGAGTTTGGGTCGAGTTCGAGTTAACCACGTCAGACCCATTTATAAATAGTTTAGTCTAATAGGTCTGGTTCAGGGATATCCAAACCCCGAACCATATCCACTTACAAACGGGTCTGGTCAGGTCTAACGATGGTCGTTCAATGCCATTGTTTCCTTACATGTGGCCCACTTAAGTTTTCTATCCACCTCATTTTTGGTCTCATGTCTTAAACTAAGCTGCCAAAATGGACTGGACGAAGCATATTTCTCACGAACATCACGGTGGGCCCCATTTGGCATCCCAACGTAGGAACTTCCTACAAAAGCCTTTCACATGCAATCCGCATACATCTTAATTCATTAATCCCACCATCTTCGGCATGTCGATTTGGATTCCATGGTGCCCCGTATTCTCAGTCGAACATTGGGTGGATTTCTTGTTTTCCCATGTTACTTGTCAAGGTACACAAGCATTTTTATCAGGTTTAAAACCAAGTCTGGACGGGTTCGGGTCTGGATGGGTCCCTTGCAAGATAGACCTGACCCGCCCATTTACTAAATGGGTTATCTAGACCCGTTTAGCAACTGAGTCTGTTCTTGGACCCAAACCTATACCATTTAACAAATGGGTTGGATTTGGGTTGGGTCTAGGTACCCCATTGGGTCCGCTAACCCATTTATAGCCCTAAGAATATACCTTCCTTTTGCATCATAAAGTGGAAGCCAGAACAAAGCGGTGGATGCTTTGAGTAGGAGAGTGGTTCTGCCAGGAACTCTTGCAATAGATGTCGTTGGATTCGAGGCATTAAAAGAACAATACAAAGAGGACTTGTTTTTGGCAAAGTACTTGATAGACTTGTGGATGGTCGAGATCCAAAGTGTGAATTTATCTCACATGATGGATATCTATTCAAGGGTTCTTGCTTATGCATTTCTGAAGGATCGATTCGAGAAAAGATCCTATCTGAGCTACACATAAGACTAGGTGGACACTTCAGAAGGGATAAAACATTGGTCATGGTGGAGAAAAAATACTGCTGGCCCCATATGCGGCGTGGCATTGGACGGTTCGTAGCACGATGTCATTGATGCCATGTTTCCAAAGGTCATGTGCAAAATACCGGCCTTTATATTCCGCTTCTTGTTCCAGTCACACCTTGGGCGGATATTTTTATGGACTTCATTCTGGATCTTCCTAAGACTCAAAGGGGAGCAGATTCGATTTTTATTTTGGTGGACTGTTTTTCAACGATGACCCACTTCATTTCATGCAAAAGGATGATGGATGCTATGTATATCGTCGACATATTTTTCAAAGAAATTGTGCGACTTAATGGGCTACCAAAGATAATAACTTCGGACCATATTTGAAGTTCGAGGGCCACTTCTGGTGCACTTTATGGAAGTGATTAGGGACAAAGCTTCAATTCTATAACTTTTATCACCCTCAAACAAACGGCCAAATTGTGGTAGTCAATATGAGTCTTGGTAACCTCTTAAGGAGTCTTGTAGGCAAGGTGTTCTGTAACGGTAACGGTGGCCGTAACGGCCACCACTGTTACCTTTATGATACGGGTCATAACAGCTGTTACTAACGACCGTTATGATCTCTTTTTTAATTGAAAAAAAATCCTGAAAAACATGTATTTGCCCTGTAATGTTGATTAAAAAGTATGGAAAACCTGTATTTGCCCCATAACAAACAATTACGTTGCTGTTATGGCCTTTATAGGGGACATAACGTGCCATTAACGACAATTATGAGTCATTTTTTTTTTTTTCCAAAATGGCCGTTATGGCGGTTATGACCTTGTAACGTATAACGGTTGCCATTGTTACCTTTACGTAACGGCCTTTATGGCACACCATGCTTGTAGGTGACAACGTATCCCAATGGGACCTGGCTTTATCTCGAGCTGAGTTTGCCTACAACAACTCAGTGAATCGCACTACTGGAAAATCTCCATTTGCGATCGTAAATGGGAGAAGTCCACATCATGTACTTGAGTTAGTACCATTACCAATACAAGATCAAGTAAGCGAAGATGCTACCAGGCATGTCTAAGACTTGCAAGTTCAAATTAAAAAGAAGATTGAAGACAACAATACCAACTACTAAGAAGTTGTGAATGAACATTGGCGTGAGAAGATATATAACAAAGGTGACTTAGTTATGGTTTATCTTCGCAAAGAAAGGTTTCTGAGGGAGCTTATAATAAGGTCAAGTCTAAGAAGATTGGTCCATGCTGAGTTAAGAAGTTGGGTAACAATGCCTATGAAATCGAGTTGCCAGATGATTTAGATATCTCACCGACTTTCAAATGTGGTAGACTTATTCGAGTACGATGATGAGGCACCGGACGTACAAAATGAAGCCATTATCGATATGGATAAACAACTCCCAAAGAGAGAATGAAAAAGTTGAACAAGTGTTGATAATGAAGACTTCTAATACTCGATGAGGCCAATATAGGCAATACTTGGTGAAATGGAAGAACAAGCCCTATTTTGAATGCACATGGATCGTGGGCGACGAATTGAAAAGATTGGATCCGGACCTCTACTAATTGTCGGAGTCGAGTTCTTTCTAACCCAGAGGCAATAATTGATGTAGGTCCACGACCCATCTAGGTCCATTGTAGAACCTACTGGTAAACGTACGCCCATAGTCCATTGTGGGCCCAACATGTGTTGATTTTTGGGCTGATTATTTACAGATTTGGAGATTATAAATTACTATTTTTGAGAGATGTGGGGGTCTGATTTAAAGATGCGATGATGGTGTAATTGATTTGATTGAAGATATGGGCTAGATTTAGGGATTTCATTACTTTCCATGTTTGCTTTTCTTTATACTTTTGCCATATGAAGAAAGATTAGATTAGGGTGCAATAAATTCTGATTGATTCTCTTAGTTGTAGAGATTTCAATCAATGATTTCTTTATGATCTATAAAAGGGGGTATTAGTGTAGGAGTTGGCAAATTCGAATATTTTTTTCTAAATGTGGTTTTTTCTTTTAACTTTGTAACGGCAAATGTTGATATTAATGAAAGTTCTCTTCCTCTCTACTCCATTGTTCTTCTTGTGCGTATTCTTTTTTAATTTCTTTGTAATATGGGTATCAAGATATCATTGACTCGATAACCGGGTTGCACCACACGGTGTGCTGTAACGGCCCTTATGGGGTTGTAAAGGCTATTACATGAAGGTGACGGTGGCAACCGTTACATGTTATGGGGTCATAATCGCCATTACAGAAAAATGACCCATTACGGCTCGTTACGCACCCCGCAAAGGTCGTAATGGCCCCGTAACAGTCCATTATGGGTTCGATAAAGTTTTTTCGGGTTTTTTTAGCAAAAAAGACAATGTAACAGCTGTTTCAGCCTATATTGTAATGGTGATAGTGGTGACCGTTATGGGCCACCATTACCGTTATGGAATACTTTATCAATATCCTTACTCCAACTTGAGAGGAAGTATAGGAAAATCAAGGTTTAAAAAAAGAGGTAATGGTGGCTGTAACGGCTGCTATTGTAACCATCATGATTTGGGCCATAATAGCCATTACAAAAATAAATAAATAAAATAATAATAATAATAATAATAATAATAATAATTAACAACTATTACGACCTCATAACACGTAACGGTACCCACTATTACCGTTATAATGGCTTAACCATTTTTGGATACCATGAGGAAAATATTTATTGTGTGTATGTTGTTTGTCTACTCCTTTGGAGCACTATATGTTCTCTAATGTTAATGCGTGTGTCATCATCTTCTTTTTATGTGCTCCAAGTGATCTATGTGTGCGCGCAAGCGTGCATGCATGTTTTATCATCTTCATTGTTTGTGTTCCAAGTTGGGGTTGATCAATATCCATTCTCTAGCTTAGGGTGAGTATGAGAAAATATATGCATTGTGAGTGTATGTTATCCTTGTACTCGCATGGAGCACTATATGTTTCTCCGATGTTAGTGTGTGTGCACATGCGTATGTGTCTTTCTTTTGGGTTTACACTTATTGCCCTAAACTATTCTCCTTCTATCCCTTTTTTTCTTATCTTCTCTTTCAATCTCTCTACTTTTCTGGCTCTTAGGATAGTTTCATGTAAAATTTGTGCGTGTGTGCATGTGTGCGTGTTAGTCTTTTGGGCTAAAACTACTTGTCCTAAAAACTTCGTCTCTCTCGTTTTTCCTCTTCGCCTTCGATCTCTCTACTTTCTACTGCTAGAATACTTTTAATGTAAAATTAAACAATCTGGTAGATGTTTGCCGAAATAATATTCACGATCAATGTCGTACACATGTGGCCTATGGTTCGATGATCCAGACCATAGATCTTATTGGTGCTATGGTAGACGGGTGTCCACAAAAAAACCTTTTCAAATTTGAGGGCCTAGAGATAGATGGTTTAGACAAAACTACAACAAAGGTCTAGAAAAATGGCCAAATATTAATGGTTATGATCTTTCCAACTGAATGAGTTTGGGATCACCCCCATCGAAGGTGGGCTGAATTAGAGAAATGGTCTGGATCAGCAATCCATCTATCTACTTCTACAAAATGGGTACACCAGGAAACTATTCATGTTATGATGCATCAGGTCTCTACAATTCTAGCTATTCCATAGAACCAATGGAAGTGTGTGCTTTGCAGTGGATTAGGTATGTTTTAAATTTAAGATGACCATTGGTTGTGGGCCTGTGGATGTAATGCAATAGGATAAAATGTGCATCACCAATGCATGGTGGAGCCGTCAGGCCCATCCTGCAAAATGTGGATGGAATGATGAGCCCAAAACTCTCACAAATTGGACCTTGAAAACAATCCCATCTGTAATATTTTGGTACACCCAAAATTGGAAGGGCATGGTCAAAGGGAAATGCACTGATGGTGCTCCTGACCCAAAACTTGATTCCATGAGCAGACGTTAGCAGTGATGATCAGTCAAGATTGCGTCTATGGCCAAATGATGGATATACACATGTAACACATCTATTAACATATATTGTCTCCTTGTAACAATGCACACTTTCTCATTTAGATATTTTGGCCCCACACTGATTATTGGCCATGGCCTAAAACTTGTGCAATTAAACAATTCAAATCCTTTGAATCGGGTCTATGGTCAAAGGGATGAATGTGCACAGTTAAAATATCTCCTTTCCTAACACAAACACACACTTTGTCATACACATCTATTGACATTTCTCCTCTCACACAAATACGCACTTATGGAGACATGCTTTTTGGGGGGGATGGAGTTGGGGTTTGATTGGCAACAACATTTCCATGAGGGGGTGGCTAACAGTGAAGTGTGAACTAACAGTGGGTGTACTAACAAGCTAACCAAAAAAAAAAAAAAACATTGATGTTTCCAGGAAATTTAGAGAAACAAACAAAGGCTCCCGTTAGGTAAATTTCAATTGTCTAAGCATTGACATTTAAAGGAAGTATACAAAGAAACAAACAGCTCCATTTTTAAAAGCCTCAAACAAACAAATGGAAACACTCAAATCTCAATCTATGTAAATTTGTCAATAAAATTCAACTGTATTAGCATCTTCATCCCCACTATAGCCCTAAGTTACACAAACCTTTTACCCAGGTGCCACTCTCACTTTGGATTGCGCTTCAAACTTCTGTTCCCTCTTCCTATAGCTGTTGACGTTTTGAAACACGTTCCCTGCACTCGAATCTATTGCCTACTTTGCATCACGGTTTATTTGACTATACTTTTACCATCATTATTGGAGTCTTCCATATACCATATATCATGCTTAAATCGTTGATGTCTTAATTTCAGTTCCCTCTCTGCTTGGTGGATGCATCCTGTTGTTCTTGTAAAATCTAGCTTAAGGCTCCTTTTCTTTTTCTGTATTAATTTGGTCATAGCAAGTTTTGAATGCAATTTAGAAGTGCAACTTGCATCATGATTTGAATGCGCTTTTGCAGAGAGAGAGGCAGCAAAAACGTCCCATTTAGATAATGTTCAAACCCAAACAGACTCCATTTACAGTCTAGGTCAATCCAGGTTTGGTATAGCTGATGCCTCCCAGCATTATTATCAGGTACTTCTTTTCTAGAGAAAATGTTCCAGATACGTTCTTTTAGATTTTAAATCCTCTCTGTTTACTTCTGCTCTCTGCTTCTGCATTGTGAGTGACACAGTTTATGAACATTTGACATTGCTCTTTGTTCCTTATGTTAGGAACAGTTGCCGCCGCATCAGCATCATAATGTCCAACACAGTCCTTATGGTGACAGTTATCAACAGCCACCCAACGCTGTGTATGGGGGAGGATATCAACCCATGCAGCAGACACCACAGTTCCCAGAATATATTACGCCTCAACCACTTCAGCCCACACAACCCCCCCAGATGTTTGTCCCAACACAGGCACCTCAGGTTCCACCGGTAATTCGTGTACTTGGTCTTATTTCCTTGGAAACTTCAAATAATCATTCGGGTTTACTCGGGAATCACATAATATCATTGCTGCTTACCTCTTCTTTCTTTTTTTTTTTTGGTCCGTCTTTTGTTTCCCCTATTGAATCATACTCCACAATTACTGAAATTGGACTGTTATCATGTCATTTTTTCATTTGTTGGGTCAAAATCATGTTTGTTTACTTGTAGAAACAGATTTTTTTTTTTCTCCATATTTCCATTTTATTTGGTATCTAAAAGTAACTTGAGTATATTTTTTATTTACCTAGCCAGGGAGTCATTAGGTTCTGGTGT